>CM029275.1:1054218-1654218 GCA_016920895.1 Vaccinium myrtillus
TGTCTTTTGTGTGTGTGTGTGTGTGTGTGTGTGTGTGTGTGTGTGTTTGTGCTTTGTATGAATGTATATAGCAAGAGAATGGAGGGAAACCCATCTGGGTCTGGCAGGAGATGGGTAAGGGCGTGTGAAGTACCCTTTTTGCCCTTAAATTGCTGGGGGAAATCGCATGTGCCGCTCACATGCTTCATTTTCCGTCCAAATAAACCCCTGCCGTTATCAATTGGACCTAATAGGATGCAAAGACATAGTTGAGGGACGACATAAGGGCTTTTAATAGTTTGAGGACCACATAGAAAAAACTGAGATAGTTTAGGAGATGAAAACATAGAAAACTCTATTTATTATGATTTAGAAATTTCGGGGCTCTATTATTGGGCTTAAAATTGGGGGCCTTAAGCAAGGGCCTGGGGGGCTTGTACCCAGGGCCGGCCCCGTATCGAAGTCATAATCGGGGCTCTACTATTGGGCCAAAAATTGGAGGCCTTAAGCGATGGCCTGGTGGACTTGTACCCAGGGCCAACCCTGTATCGAAGTCATAAGACCATTCTTTCATCCCCTTTTGATTGTGAGAAATAGTTTGATATGAAAATTGAGCCATTTCTCACCTAACCTCACCATTTGGTAAGAAAAAAGGAGCCAATAAAAAATTATATAGTAACTTTTGTACTTCTCTTTTCATTTCTCAAAAGAATACTCAATCAAAATGAGTGATTAGACAGTAAACTCTTATAATTTCTTCCAAATAGGTTGTTACTATAACTCCCCCAGAATCGGGTATTCTAAGCATCCATGGATTCACCATCCCATTTTGGAACTTAAAGAAAGACAAAGCCAACTGGTATAAATGATGCAGCATCTTTGATGATGGTTAGATCTACCAGGCAACTGATCGTTACACATTTCCCTTCCTGGGTAGAAGTTTTCAGGTCTACTATTAAGACAAATCCAGACAAGAAAGACCAGCCCCTCATGCCTCCCCATCTTGCTAAAGAAAACTTTTTAAGGTTTGGGGTTGGACCACTGCTCATACATTGTTAAGCAGCAATTAAGACTTTCAACCTCCTTTTTATGCCATTCATCGACATAAGTTATAAGACCGTTAACAACACAATACGTTCAGTATTTCGGAAGGATCGAAGTTTTTTCTTTTCCTAATGCAATTTTTATTGAAAGAGTGAATGCACACACGGATAAAACAAAGCATGCATACCTTCCTGTTACGGATCCAAGTTCGTTGTATGTCACAAAACACGATGATAGATAGCACTCAATAGAAAAAACGAGTTTACTTAAGGCTCGGTTTGTTTTGATTTAGTTTTTTCAAAACATCAGATGACATTCATGGCAAGGGAGAACACCATGTAAATTTTCAGAAGACTGACAACCTCTTTATCTTCAGGCAGCCACCACTTACTGCATGCCGAATTCCAAAAACTGAACACCTAACGGGTGAATGAAACTAGACATCAATGCCATGAATTAACATTGACAAATTTGTAGTTTCCAGCTCCGGCAATGGAAGGGCAAAATCACGCAAAAATTTAACATAAACAAGTAAATTCAAGCTCCAAAACAAAAAGTATCCAGAGAGAGAACTCGTCGATAAACCGCTACAGATGATGCAAAGGTCTGCACGCACACCAACAAAAGAAAGGGGGAAAACAGTAACAAAAAGAGAACCCCAATACCAATTAGGTGGACAAAACCTGCTTGGAATTTAACAGATCAAGATCAAGCTGTGATGCAAGCAATAACTACGAACTCAGTTCCTGAAGCCTCTGCTGTTCCTTCTTCCTCTAGCCTTCTCAAATTTCCTCCCCTTTGCCCTCACATATGGCTTGGTGTGGCTATGTGGCACACCCGGAGCCTTGCCAAAGTGCTTCACTGCTTCACGAGAATTCTTCGGGCCTCTAAGGAGTACCTGTACCACACAACCATGGTGTTTGGTTTTGATAATCCCCCAATATAGACGATTACTAGATATACCTTGTCAAGCTAATTATGTTTATAAGTAATAAAAGTGCGACAAACAGGGCCCAAAAGGCAATATTTCAGCAAGCACTATCCTGAAGCAGATTAGTCTTGGCAACCAGTATTTGGTTTTTTTGCTTAAGAGTGACCTTTCAGATAATGATAGCATAATTAGCTTTTGCATGTTTTCAGACTCTCAAATGTTCATATATATGCCAAAATACACACACACAAAAAAAATCTCTGACATGGAATATCATTCACATACTATAGGGCAACGATTCTTTTAAGCAAAACAGAAAATCCAAAGTACATCATCCAAGGCTCCAGCCTTGAATTATACCCCACAAAGCCACAAAGAAGTCAGACTATTCATGTCTACAACAAGAAATATACTCCCATAAAGATCACACAGCTATAAATGCTGGAAAAAAAATTGGGTGGTATATCCACTAGCACAAACCAGAAAGCCTATCCACTAGCACAAACCAGAAAGCCAGCATTGCAGCCTTCTGGTTGAATCCAAGATATCATACATTCATTTTTTACCCATCCCAATTTCCATATATAATAGCTAGGGGCTAGGGCCAAGTCAATCGAATTGAAACACATGTACTTGTTAGAAACACTGCAAAGCACAAATATTAAATTATGGTAGAATACAAACCGTGTTCTGTCCAAGAGGGGCTTTGAGAGCCAACTGGTCAAATGTCAGGCACTCGCCACCTGCCTTCTCGATCCTTGCTCTGGCTCTTTCTGTGAACTTCAATGCCGTCACTTTCAAAGCAGGTACTTCATGTACACGGATGTCATCCGTGACGGTCCCAACCACCACAGCAATCTTTCCCTCCTGTTATAAATAGGTAATAATGTTAATCAAAATATATTTCTCAAAAGAAGAGGACTAAAGTGTGTCTAAGAGTCTAAATCTTGTTATGAAAGGTAAAAAAAACACAAGCAGCGGCATTCTGATTTTTTTCAAGAACAATAATCCAACATCGTATAAAAACAAATACCAATTGGACCAATGTCTTCATGACATAAAGGAAGCCATTGAGCATCTCCACTCCTAAATTATTTTTTTTACTCAAACTCAAAATTTGTGTAAAAACCCTCAAAAACCCACTCCACTCCATTCCATTACTCATACCTATATCCTATGTTACTAGGACTCGGGTATGGGTGTCGGGTGCGGGTATGTATCTAGGTATCGGATTCCACTATTTCTCATTTCAAGGACACGGGGACACGGCAAAGTATTCAAATTTGTTTCTATTTTTTTGTATTTTCTTATGTAAAATGGTGCTTTAAGGTTCTATAGCGCATTTCATGGATAATAAGAGAGGTTTATGCATACTTCCATGATAAATTCGAATTACAATTATGTTTTCTATAGAAGTGTCTTACTAAACTTATCGGACACGTATCCCACACCCTTATCCGAGTGTCGAGTGTCCGACACGGGTACTTTATACCATTATGAGAGTCCGCGTAACATAGGCTATATCAAATTGAGTATTACTAAAATTTATACTCAAATCAAGGGAGAGTCAAATTTTTGCTCAAATTTTGCAAGGCTATTTATTTCCCTCAAATTTACAATCATGCCATTAACGAGGGCTTTTACTTAAATTTATGCTTGGATTTGGGTTTGCTCATTGAATTGCTTTCACACCAAATGAAGCTTTTTGACTCAAATTTGAGTACAAGGAATACTGTAATAGTAAGGGTGGGCATGCTCTAAATTATCTCTAGTTGCCGTACGCATCTATCACTCAGTACCAGACCCATTTCTTGTTAAGTCCGTGCTCATTGGAAAAGAATCTACACATTTACGGGTTAATATTTGTTCATATGGCCAATACCCAAGGAAATGACTGTTCCAGGTTGGATCAGCATGGAAGAAGTTTGATTGTTATTTATTTTATTTTAGTATGAGAGAAACCCACAAATAAATCAATGCTCCTTAATCCTTGCGATTCCTACTTCCTAACGAATTCAAGGTAACATACTCACACGGAAGGACAGAATTATAAGCAACATATGGACGTTGAGAGAGAGAGAGAGCACCTTTCCCTCCATGAAACGACCCAAGCGGGAGAGAGATAGAGGAGGCTTGTTGACCTTGCTCATAAACAACCGTTTCAGTATCACGGCATTGAACTTGCTACCCGTCCTCCTCACCAGAAATCGGTACAGCTGAGGTCACAGATCAATCGGCGTGATTATGCAAGATAATCAGAAAAAAGCTATGACATACAAAACATATATATCTGTATATATAGAGAGAGAGTTGAGATGCCTTGACAAGAAGCTTGAGATAAATATCCTGTGATTTTGGTGCAGTCCTTTTGGTTCTCTTGCTCTTGCCTCCGGCTTTCAGATCGATACCCTGTCACCGTATTCGATTAAAAAGTGCCAAATGAATTAGACGAGAGACAAACGGAAGTAGTGATATAAGTTAGGGTATGGGGAGCGAAGATACCATGGCTGCTGCTTCTCCTTCCCGCCGCGACTGCTGGAACTTACCGAAATGTGTACTCTTTGGAAGAGGGAGAAGGACTAGGGTTTTATTTCAACGCTTTTATTTTGGTAGGGAAGGGAAAAGATAGGGTTGCAGAATTAGATGGGCTTGGAATAAGACAGACCCAACGAAATAATTAGGCCCAGCTCAAATCAGGTAGGCGATTTCAGGCCAATGAATGGGCCAGAAAGTGTTTGCTCAATAGTCAAACCCCAACCTCTTGCACTTCAATTTCCCCACTCAAGCATTCCAATTTTCGCTTCATTTCTCTTCAAAATGAAAATTTCATATATGAAGACTCCGTCAATTTACAATGAATGTTCTTCATATTTATTTATAGAATAAATATTTCGGCCCTGTTCGGTTTAGAGTTTTAGTTTAGTTTTGATTTTGATGACATCATCATTACCCTAATTTCTCTCTCTATCTCTCTCCACTCATTACACTTTTTGACATCATCAAAACTAAACTAAACTACCAAACGAACACAACCTTCATAACTTTTAATATTGTGATCCAATAGTGATAAAAAGTGATTATCTTGCCTGACTTAGGTTACGGCTGCTGGGTGACCCATATCTCGTGACATGGAAAAATGAATTGGATAGATGATTGGCCCCACTATCTTGCCTAGCAACATACTTCATTATCCTGTCCTGTAAGTATCCAAGCTAGTACCATTAAAAAGATATTAACAATATCTTTAAAATAAAATTCAGAGTATATTTGGTTAATGTTTAAAAACTAACATTCAAAAATTGGAGGAAAAAAGAGATATGGTTAAGTTATGTGTGTTATTCGAAAATTAAAGATAGAAATGAAGAATTGTGGTTGGAGTTTCAATGACTGGTACCACTCTTCATATTCACTTTTTGAGTAAAAAGTAATATTTTGATTCTTCAAAACGAAGAATTTGGCCTCCAACCCAATTCTTCATTTTCAAGAATCAAAATAAGTTATTTTAATCAAAAAGTGCAACTGAAGAATGTCAGGTATTCACACATACTCCAATCGCAATTCTTTATTTAGTATATGTTTACTTTTCAAATTTTCATTCAATTTATCTCCAAAACTTGACTTTCTCTCCAAATTTTGAATCCTTCAATTCTAAATATTACCAAAATATATTGAAAAGTGGACTTATTTTGAAGGTATTACCTTTCTAGTGGTACTAATTTTTATAAAATCAAATTATAGTCACCGTGTTTGGTTGATAGTGTATATTTTTTAGAGTGTTTGGTTTGATTTTTAGAAAATGATTTATGGGATAATGATTGGGGAAAGAAATGAGAGTAATTAGAGAGATGGGTAGTAAGCAGAGAGAGATAGAAAGATAAATGAAATTAATAATTGGAGAGGGGGGTAATGAGTGGATAGAGAAATGTAAGTAATGGTTAGAGAGATGAGTAATAAGTGAAAGAGAACAAAAGTATTCCAAAACTATTTTTGTAAAAAATTCCAAAAGTAACAACCAAACAAGGTGACCTATCTTTAGTTAAAGGTATTTTAAAGTATTAAAATGAAGGAAAAAAAATGTTCTTCATTTGTTGGGTGATTCTTCAAAGATGGTTCTTGAAAACGAAGTACTCAAATGAAGCTTGGTTGGAGTGAAACGCATCTTAATTTTGAAGATAGGAATGTATAATTGGAGATGCTCCAATAGATCACAAACAAAACCAAAATATCTGGTTACTTTCTACTATTAAAACAAAAAATAAAGTGTAAAGAAAGGCGTGAAATACTCTCCTTCAAATGTTAGCTTTAGCTAAATTGTAAGTCATTCATAGAAGATGAAAATGTCAAAAATATTGATATTGTTGAACAGGATAATGATTTTACAGGTTTGATTGGTAATTTTGTTCAGATTCCACTAGCTTGTAAATTGTACGATTAGGATTTAAATTGCTAAAATGTTGGAGTAAATTAACACTAACATACGCAAAAAAAATTAATTTAAAACACATAAAAAGAAAACTATTAAAGAGTGCATTTGTGAGAAAAGGGGGAGAAAATCAGTTTCCTCATCTTGCATTTCAAAGAACAAATTTTTATCTTTAAATCTAAAAAAGAGGGCATCTAATTACCATTAAAAACCCCTTCAAAGAATCCAAACGCACACTAATTAGGTCAGTGAGAATGGGCTTGGTTGGCCGCCTCGAGAGTGCTGGGCCGAGTATCCTGCTGTCGCCAGTTAGAGGAGCGATGATCCGTCGACAAGCCCAAATGGCTACGGCCCCCCTCAGTCTTTGTTGTTGTTGTCCGGTAACTTTTCGCGGCATTGTTAACCGTCAACAAACCACACTCCACTCACAAGAAGTTTGAGTGGGGTTGTCGCACCTGCAGTTGCTTACTTTGTTTGGGTGTGTGTGGAGAGAGAGAGAGAGCATCATGAAGGGGAGAACAGTGTTGGAGGTGGGAGCCGATGGGGTTGCCGTCATCACCATCTCTAATCCGCCTCTCAATTTGCTCTCCGTCGACGGTAAATTAACTCTCCACCTCTTCCGTAATTGCTTCATCCATTGCAGTAGTATTTTCTGGTTTCGTTTCCATTGAAAATTTTATTCTTTCTGTACTAGTACTTTGTTTGGTCTTTATCGCTAAGGCCTAAGAAGGAGCCATTTCAATTCATGGCCGCAATTTTATCCATCACATCAGAAACTGATAATCGAAATTTTAAAGAGGAAAAAAAAAAAAAACCAATAGATGTTTTTCCGTAATTGTATTTTCGTAAGTTTTCTGTTCAACTGGTTTATTTTATCTTGAAGCTTTCTATTCATCTTTGTTTTCGTCTACACAAATTTTAATCCGTAGGGTTGTGCACAATTCTATCAAAAAATAGTTTCGTTTTGAACACAATCCTAGATTTTTCTAATCTTTTATTCGTAGCTTCTTAGGTTACCACAGTTGCGATCGGGTCCTGGAACTCTGCTATGAATATAAATACTAAAGTTGTCCCTCCCTCTAACACAACATTATTATTTTTATTCTTAACATGCCTCTTCACATGCAACCAAGCTCTCCTCCATAAGCAGGCTAAACACGTGTAAATTGTAATCATTGGGTAGGTTCGAACACATGATCTATTGCCTACTCTGATAGCATAATAGATTGTTAATCACCAACTCATTTAAAAGCTTAAGCTGTTAGAGTGGGTGATAACTTTATTATTTACTATATTCTTAAGAACATTTTTTGCATGGATAAGAAGGGACATTTTGTCATGAAGTTTAATACATAACTATTACCTGTGAAATCAGTTGGAGCTGTTACTCTTTTCCATTTAGAAGTGTTTTGGGTAGAATAAGGCCCATTACATGGTACTTTCAACTGGCAATAACATTTCTGATACCCAGTGCAGGCCTGATAATCGTTTTTCACGAGCATTTTATAATCTTTCCTGAAGAACGACTTATCTTTTTTGATGTAATCATTTTGTTTTCATTCCAGTTATGCTCAGCTTAAAAGAGAGTGTTGAAGAAGCATTGCTAAGAGAGAACGTGAAAGCAATTGTGATAATTGGTAAACCTGAAGAAGTTTCATCATCATTCTCTTAATTGTGAGTTTCTTGGGATGATAAAGTTGTGAAGGTAACATTCTTCCTGAGCAGGTTCAGGAGGTAACTTCTCTGGAGGCTTTGATGTGTCTATATTTGGTGGGAGTGAAAAAGGCAGAAAGGGTAGGGCACGTATTCATTTTGGTTTGTTTCCATAAGTTTAATGCATTGTTTTTGTTATATTTATCCGTGTCCCTTACAACAGAGAACCGAAAGGTTGGATTTATGTCAGTAGAATTTCTCACCGACATTTTGGAAGGTACATAAATTCAGACTGCATATTGTCAGCAGTTCGTCTTAACATTTGCAACTTGCAATAATTTTTGACGATGGTCTCATGGTTGTTTTATTTCTAAGCTGCAAGCAAACCTATAGTAGCCGCAATTGGTGGCCCTGCCTTAGGTGGTGGATTTGAAGTTGCACTGGTATGTGTTGCAATTGATTTGATGTAATCTTTGTCCTTGGCCTTTTAGCGGAAATAAAATTGTATCACTTACCTCTGTAGGCCTGCCATGCCCGGATATCAACTTCCACTGCACAACTAGGCTTGCCTGAGCTTCAGTTTGGCTTAATTCCTGGACTTGGAGGTAGTTTTATGTTCCTCATCTCATGGAGTAATATGTGGTTGGAAGTTTTAGGTTCCCAGTCTTTTTTTTTTTTTTCCTACAATTGTTCACTCAATAATCAATGGTAAGTTGTTCTTTTGAAAGTCTAGAAACAGTCTTAGATATGAATTAGTGGGCATGCTGGAACTCCAAATATAGTGTTCTTTTGTGCTGCATGGCATAGGATTGGTTAAAACTCGTGATAATTGGCGAACTGTCGTGCCTATAAAGCATTGCATCTCAAATGTAGTACAATTATCGTGGTTCCAAATTTTTTTAAATAGACTCAAATCAGTTGCATCTATGCCCCTCAGGAAGAGAAGTAATGCCTTTAATTTGGTGGCTTAGTATGAAGTCATTAATCATGTCACAACTCACATGCCTGACAACAGAGGTGTTTAAGGAGGTTATCTCCTTGTTTGGATCCCCCCTCCTTTTCTTCCTCTTTAAAGACAAATAAACCCTCTGTGAATCAAAATACCTGTCTGATAACTCAAAGGTGATGTGGAAGTTGCATTTTTTCCGAGTACTTTCTGAATCTTATATCTGTGACTGGCCTCAGGAACACAGCGGCTGCCACGTCTTGTAGGCCTTACTAAAGCTGTTGAGATGATGCTGGTGTGCTGTCATTTGTCTTGCTCTGTCCCTTTGTCCTGGTTACCTAGAAATTACTTACTATTTAGCTACAAAACCATTTGATCTCTCTCTCTCTCTCTCTCTCTCTCTCTCTAGATGTCGAAGCCTGTGACTGGGCAGGATGCTCATATTCTGGGCCTTGTGGATTCCATAGCTCCAAGTGATGAGTTGGTCAACACAGCTCGCTCCTGGGCCTTGCAAATTTTGGAGCGTAGAAGACCATGGGTTACTAGTTTGCATAGAACTGACAAATTAGAGCCCCTAGCAGAAGCTAAAACAATACTAAAAATTGCCAGACATCACTCCCGGAAAAGTGCTCCAAATCTCAGACACCCATTGGTATGCATTGATATCATTGAAGAGGGCATAATTTCCGGGCCTCGTATTGGACTTCAGAAGGTTTGTATTTGTCCTCCTCTTGTTTCTTATTCAAGTTATAGTTGAATTTGATATAAAGATGAGTTGCTTGCTGTTGGTAGGAAGCAGAGGCTCTAGAGGAGCTTCGGCAATCCATAATAAGCAGGAGTTTGGTCCACATCTTCTTTGCTCGACGTGGGACTTCGAAGGTTCGAACATACTCCAGGTTTATAAATTTGTGTTAAGAGTTAAGAGTATAGACCTTAAAAAGAAGCAGCAAAAATCTGCTATTTGTTGCCAATGAGTTCACTAGCAACTTAATATTTCTCGTCTTCTTATTTCCTAAATGTCTGCACGATGGTATGAAAGGAATTAGAAATTTAGAATGTGCATTCCGAACATTATTCACTATGGTATTAGCGTTGGTCCCATATAAAATCTTTTTTGAACTGTTGGGCTTCTCAATATCTTTCAACCAATGAGGACCACGACCATGAACTTAGTTGATTAGAAGAATAAGATCAAACTATTTATAAACCTATCTGGTACTTCTTGGTAGTTTAGTTACTTCCAGTATGAAGCAAGTTCAACTTTCTTTTTCAATTTATGTTCAGCTTAACTCGAGTTGTGCTAAAGAAGGCAAGAAGTTCTACTTCACTTTCAGCTATGCATGTGCCTTGGCTCGGATGTCTATCTATATTCGTCCTAATGACAATGTCCTTCCTATCCATTCTTTGCATTTTTCTTTTTTTGATAATTCAAAATTTTATTGGAAGAACGCAAAAGTGCAGAGAGAAAAAAGAAGGCGTAACTTCCCATTATAAAGGAACAACGAGAAACAGAGAATCTACAAAACATACTTGACTAGGATACAGAATACCTAGGGCTAGGAGTGGTTTGCAAAGATTGGCAGAGTGTCCATCCTTTGCATTTGCACATCCTTACTATGAGATGTAACTGTTCACAGATTTCTGGGATCACTGATTTGGGATTGACACCAAGGAAAGTTAATAGGATTGCTGTTGTTGGCGGGGGACAAATGGGCTCTGGAATAGCAACGGCATTGATTGTAAGTGACTACCATGTAGTTCTAAAAGAAGTAAATGAGAGTTCTCTTCTGGATGGGATAGACAGGGTCAAAGGTGATCAGAATTTTTTCATTCATTAACCACTTTAGATCGTATTTTACTTGGCCTTTCGATTATTGTTAACCATTGTCTTATCTCTTCAGCCAATTTGGTGAGTCAAGTCAAGAGAGGAAAAATTGCATAAGAGAAGATTGAGAGAACACTTTCTCGTCTAAATGGTGTTCTCAGCTATGACAGCTTTAAAGATGTGGACCTAGTCATAGAGGTTAGTTCAATCTACGGCTAACTTAGTTTCAATTGAATTTTATCTTGATTGTTTTCTCGCAAGGCTGCTTTAGCTGCTTCAACTTCCAACTAACTGTAGAGACTGCTGGCCATGCAATAAACTCAAGGCTTCCAGATTAATGCTACAAGCGAATAAAAGATTCAGTTAGGATTGTTGATACTTGTATGATTGTCTTAAGCATTTCATCTATTTGATTGGTACAAAATGGATTGTATGAAGCCAATAAAGATTTTCATTGGGAAGAGATGTCCTGCAAATATCGGAAAGTTAAAACTGCAATGCTACTTGGCGAAGAGTCATCTCCAATGGGCCTCTCCAAATTCCTGTGTTAAATTATGTGCTAAATGGTGTATTAAGATAACAATGGGTCCCACATTTGTGTGTCAAGACATTGTTAGTTTGTTGTGTAGATGAGTGCTCCATGTAGTTATTTAAAAAGTGTGTTATCTCTTTTCAACAAAATCCAAAAACCCTTGCAATAAATGTCAAAAAGAAAAAAAGTGGGCCATTTGATTTTCCCATAAGTCTACATGGCCAAACTTGGCACATGCCTAATCTAACACACTCTAGCACATAAGATAGAAAAATCATTGTAGCACCTAACACACATATGTTTATCAGTTCTTAACACACACCACTAATATACTAAATACTACACCTATTGGGGATGCTCTTAGTCTTTAATACTCTTGGATCTTGGTGCTCTATGACTTGACATGCTTTTTTGTCCCCGCTACTAGTGCTACTATTGTTTTAAAGTGTTACTTCCTTTTGTTTTCCTTGTTTGTTGGCTGTTTCTTGGTTAAAACCGAGGCAAAAGTAAATAAGAAGGGAAGTCATGTAGTACGTACATAATTGACAATTGTATTTTCAATTTTCTTATAAATATTATGGTTTTGTAATGTGGAAGTTATGGGGATCCAGATCTTGTCAGCCTTTCTAATTTCTCCTCTTCTTTTGGGCAGGCAGTACCTGAAAATCTCTCTTTAAAGCAACAAATTTTTTCTGACATTGAAAAATGTTGCCCTCAACATTCCGTATTTGCTTGTAATACCTCTGCATTTGACTTGAACGCGATTGGAGAACGGACAAAATCTCAAAATCGGATCATCGGGGCCCATTTTTTCTAGTAATACTCGTAAATCTTATACATTAGTTTCCTTATTAGGATTTTCTCAATTTAGTTTTGATGTATTATCCTGATGCAGCCCTGCTCATGTAACGCCTCTCCTGGAAATAGTTCGCACAGAAAGAACCTCTCCCCAAGTTATTGTAGACTTCCTAGATGTTGCTAAGAGGATAAAGAAAACTCCAGTAATTGTTGGCAATTGCACGGGCTTTGCAGTCGGGCGGATGTTCTTCCCTTACTCACAATCAGCCATGTTGCTTGTTGAACGTGGTGCTGATATATATGGGGTTGATCAGGCAATTACAAAATTTGGGATGCCATTGGGCCCATTTAGGTATGTTTGGTTTTTTTTTTTTTTTTTTATCCCATAGAAATGAAATGATTCCATTTTTCAAATTACGACATCATCTTTTTTTAATTTTTTTTGCTCGGCTAGGACATCAACTTTTTCATGCTTGCTAAAAATGAATAGGTTTCAGGGAATGGAAATTTTCTGAAACACCAAACAAATATGCTTTGTTTCTCCGAATCTCAAACATAACATGATTCTGAAAAGGATGCCAAACAGGCTTCAGGCATGTATCTTTTCTATTTATATGTTGTTCTTTTTTTGGATAATTTCAGATTGATTGATCGGATTGGTTTTGAGGTTGCTAATGTGACTTTTAACAAGTATGTAGTGGCCTATCCAGAGAGATCCTTTAAACCGATGCTGATTTCTGTCCTGCAAGAGGAAAACCGAGCAGGTAATCTGGGTCAGCCCGACACTATGTTAATACTCCCTCCGTCCCTTTTTGTTTGTCATTTTTTGATAATCGTGTCAGTTTTCTATTGCTTATATCTTTTAATATCGATCTCCAAATATATGCAATATGGATCTTGTTTGATAGTTCACGATTAATTCTATTATACAAAGTTTTTAAAACGGTGAAAAACATTATAGATTGAAAGATATAAGCAATTTAAGGCGTATCAGAAAATGGAATAATTGACAAACAAACTGGGATGGAGGGAGTAACTAATAAGTAGAGTGACTTCTATTTGGGTGACCATTTGTAATTTATTTCCAGGAAACATTATGGCACAAAAGGGCTCACACTTCAGTGTTTTGAGTTCATTGTTTTTTCCTTGCTCTCTTGACTAGGGACCAAGTTTAGCATGGCTTTAAAGTTTAAATAAGTTATACAGTATCTCTTATGGCTTTTTTTCCCAGGGGAATCTACTCGAAAGGGTTTCTATTTGTATGATGACAATAGCAAGGCTAGCCCAGATCCTGACATAAAGAAATATGTCGAAAAGTCTCGGAGCACATCTGATGTTACGGTCTCTCTCTCTCTCTCTCTCTCTCTCTCTCTCTCTCTCTCTCTCTCTCTCTCTGTGTGTGTGTGTGTGCGCGCGCACGTGTGTTTTCCTTTTTTTAGTGGCCTGGCTGATACTCTTAAAGTGTCCGGATTGAAAAAGGTACTACTGAACTACTATAATTTCCTGATGAACAATAAGTGCATTTTGGTTTTAATTATAATTAGAAATATACCCAAGCCACTATGGCTGTTCTTAACTAGCTCTACTGCTCAATGGCAATTCTATGTGTGCTTGGCCTATGGAGTATAAGCTATATGTATCTGATTGATGCAGATGTGTGAAGATTTGCTCATTGTTCATCTTTTCTGAAATTTAGTTCATCTGTCAATAAGAATGTTTCGTCTCGTTGGGCTCCACTTGAGGGCCTGAAGACTCTGTACAACGCAAATCTGTGTCATTTACGATCTCTATATATATGACTCATCTGTAGTCAATAAGGGGTGTAATACATCTTCATCTGAATATTGTTAACCACAAATCGTCTAAGTCGGATTCCTCTCTCTCTCTCTCTCTCTCTCTCTCTCTCTCTCTCTCTCTCTCTCTCTCTCTCTCTCTCTCTCGCTTTCTTCTAGTGCACAGTTAATGAAGCTGTCTGACAGAGACATAGTTGACATGATATTCTTTCCTATCGTGAATGAGGCCTGCCGCATCCTTGCTGAAGGGGTTGCAGTCAAAGCATCCGACCTTGATATTGCTTCTGTACTGGGGATGGATTTTCCAGTGTACAGGTTTCTATTTCTGATAGTGTTAACTTCTACTATTTCGGAAGAGGATGAATCACTTACTTTTTGCATCTGGATTCAGGGGAGGAATCATTTTCTGGGCCAATTCCATTGGGTCCACGTACATTTGCTCAAAATTGAACGATTGGTCAATGACATATGGAGATTTCTTCAAGCCATGTGCTTATTTAGTGGAACGAGCTGCCAAGGGAACTTCTCTGGTGGGACATCTGAATTGCTTCTGCTCTATTTTACATGTCAAACAGCTACTCTTGATACCAATACTGATAACATAAGTTATGTTTATACACGTTTATGCGAGTCTCGTCTTTTCATAAGACAAATTATTAATTTTCTTTCTGGGGGGAGTAACAAGAGGTTTTAGTCGTGGGGGCAATATTCAGCATTAAATTTATGCATCTTTTGCATATGGAAATTATGTACAGTATGTCCATGTAGAGTTAGATTATAAAAAAGCATGAAAGATTGGAAGCAAGAATTTGGGTGCCTTCGACTCCTTAAATGTCAAATTCAACAGAATCACAGATATTTAAGGACAGTTTTCAAAGATTGTAAATCAATCAAATGATTGCATTGGAGAGTTTTATTTGAAAGGGGTTCAATCTAGAATCTCAAAGATTTGCAGGATTACTGACATTGGGCGGTAGCTAATTTATAATCTAATTTCTGTTTCTAAAGTGAATTGGTTTTCTTGAAAATTCCATGCCTCCCGCTCTGTCTAAGTTAGGCTTACGCTAATTTCTTAGAAGTGACAAATTCATTGTGGCTGGGGCTACTCGTAACAATGGGTGGTCCGAGGGCAAGGATATGAATTGTAGCGGCGAGGAAAGAGGCGGTTGCCTTCGATTCAACTGGGACATGGCTTCTAAGAATAGCAAACTAGAGTAAGTGGATTAGTGTAGCTTTGCATTGGTTTGGGTGTATCTGTGGTCATTGCCCCAATTATAGCTATCTACAATGCAAATTGTTTCCCTTATGCTTTTAGCTACTATCTAGTATTAGCTGGATGATATGGATTGCCAGTTTAACTGATATGAAGATGTGTACAACTACTGCAGGGAGCCCCTGTCGAACAAGCTCACTCTCGGTTGTAAGATTCATCAGGTCAAATACTACAACTGTGCAGTCAAGTATATCAATGAAGGTGAACCGGGTTAATTATGTGAAACTACATTTCCAGTCACCGATTGTGAAATATGTACTAACATTAGGCTTCACCAGTTGTATGGCTACTTATAAGTATGAAACTGCCATCAGCTTATGGCTGCTTTTAAATGAAACTGTTTTTTTTTTATACTACGGTTGTTGAACAGGACAGAGAAGGTGTTGCTGGTGTTTCTTTAATATCATCCTCTGCTCACAAGCAGCATATTGACGTGCTTTTTGGAGCTTGAAGACGTTGCTGGAATTTGCAACAGTATATTCCTTCCAGCACTAGAGATGGTAATTTCTGCCAACCACAGATGTCCATTTTATAAGTGGAAATTGAATGTACTGTATCTAATACTAGTCTATATGAGCATAAGTGCGCTTATTCGAAAATCGACTTCATTTTCGTATTTACAACAGTTTGTGTTGCTTTCGCGCCTTTGTCACATTGTCACATAAGCTCAGACGCAACCTAAAAAGACTCGGACCATTAGTTGAAAATTAGTAAGTAGCCATTAATGGGAACTGGACAAAAGGATCATTTTCAGTCAAACTTGAGAGTATCTTGTCAATATCTGCTTACGATGGAGCATGCGTTGCTGAATTGCTTACTCACGTGGAGCTTAGACCAAATTTTAACCCTGTTCTTTAAAACAAGCTTTATATTAATCCACATCTCATAACCTGAATTACTAAAATGTGTAATTTAGCATATTAATTTCCACTCTTCTTATTTATTATCACGTTTTTTTCCGCTGTTTCATTGTACGTGAATCTATAATTTTGACCTCTTATGTGTTAAAAATCCGTACTTGAGAAGATAATTATGAAAAAACTCACGGAAAACAAAAACATGTTGCCACAGTACAAATATTATCAAGTTATTTTTTGTAGTGCGGCATCCCAGCTGTTGATCAGCAATCAAATGCTTGAATTTCATCTCGGCAATAGACAGCTCGGATCATGCAAGTGCCGAGATTGCTGTTGATTGCGCGATCAACGACTCGGATGCCGCAGTAACCCTCCAGTGTGGCACAACAATCCCCTATTCCGTTTTTTTCCCAATAAATAAAGCAAGCCAGCAAACCACGTGGAACACGACTGTAGAAGGTTGTTGAAAATGGAGCAAACCGGAAGACTTTATTCTCGCAGCCTGGTTAACTCTCTCTCTCTCTCTCGTGTTTCCAGAACCCTGTAGCCACAACACAACAGTCTACCCTCACTCACAACCACATTGTTACTCATCGATAAACCTTATTTCAACCCCCTTGGAACGGAGAGAGCGTCGACCGATGTCTTCACCGGCCTTTCCTTGCCTCTGTCTCATACTCGTAATCACTCTCCAAACCCAAGCTGCGGCCGTAGTAGACGACGACGACGACACTACTCTCACGGCCTACCAAGCTCTACGGGAATACGATTTTCCGACGGGTCTCCTCCCAGAGGGCGTGACGGGCTACGAATTGGACAAATCCACTGGCAAATTCAAGGCCTACTTGGGCGTCAGCGGTGGGAGTACCTGCAATTTCAAACTAGAAGGTTACGAGCTCAAGTACAAATCCACAATCACGGGGGTGATATCCAAGGACAAGATCAAGGACTTGAAGGGTATTAGCGTCAAAGTGCTCTTCCTCTGGTTCAACATCGGAGAGGTCACTCGTGATGGCGACGATCTCAGGTTTTCCGTCGGGATTGCTTCTGCTAATTTTGGTGTTGAGAATTTTGAAGAGAGCCCTCGGTGTGGTTGTGGATTTGATTGTGTCGATGGAGATGGAGTGAAGCTCAGGTTGAACTTCAATCGTTTTTTGCCTTTCCTTTTGGAGTGAATAATTATTGAGAAATGTAAGTGGATTATTGTACACATTAATTTTTAGGGCGCTTTGTAACCTAAATTTTTAGCTTAAAAAATCTGCTTTTTATTCTATAATTGCATTTTTAGTAGTACTCCTATATTTAGAATGACCATGTGAACCATCTTCTAAAATTTTGTTTACCAATCAAAAGAATTACTCCTACTAATTAAGATTCCTAATTTCTTGAAAGAATTTTCTTATGTGTGTATATATATTCTCCTTGTATAAAATCCATAAATATACAAGTTTTATATATTAAGTAATAGATATTCAAGGTTCATACATGAAAAATTCCTTTAAATGCATACACTACAAATTCTCAAGCCTCAAATTCTCAAGCCTCAATGAGGTTCAATTAAACACCGTCGTCACCTAATGCAAGAATCTCCACCGTCGTCACCTAAAGTAAGGATAAGGTTTTGCTGGGGAGGGGATGAGGCCGCCGCCTCGCCCTCTTCCCCCCCCCCCCCCACTCCTCTCCCCCCACCTTTCATCTCTTACCTCTCCGCTTCTCATCTTCCCGCTGCTCCGCCTTTCGTTTTGGACTGGATCAGATCTGGGGACGAGTTGTTGAAGGGGTTTCCGGATTGGGCCCTCCGCTAATAAGCCGACGGTGTTCCGGTGCGGCAGATCTGTCGACAGGTTACTCCACCGGAGGATTTTTTTGTTTTTTATTTTATTTTTTGTTTTGGTTTTAGCTGGTTACCCCTTTGATAGGTGGTTTATTAGCCCATTTTCGGGTGCTTGTTACTTAGATTTCATCTCGTGATTAGTGGTAGGGTTTGAGCTGTTTTCCCTTGGGATCTCTACTAGCAGATCGTGGACAAGTTCCTAACCCAGCCTAGATGTTGGTCTGTCTCGGGCAGGGGTGTCACCGTCTAGATTTTGATAGTTTGGTTCATTCCTGTTTGTTTCTTATGAAATCTGTACTGCCCTCAGGCATTTTCCGTAATGGAATTGACTTGACATTTCAAAAAAAAAAAAAAAAAAAGAGGTTTAATTCAGTTTGTTTAATAGACGAATCAAAACTCGAACAAGCTTTTTGTTGAATCCAACTTCAAACGAACAGTTTGATTCATATACAGCCTCAAGTCTTTGTTTTGAGCATACCTCATTTCTGCTCAAAACTACATAGATCACATGACTTATGAGTACGTGGTCACAATTTCTACTCACCATAAGAATATAACACACACAAATACTTACACACACTCACAAAGGTGGAATTGTGAAAGTGATTGTGTGTGACGGTGGAATTGTTGCCATATGATAAAGCTAAACGCAATATCATCACGTCAATTATAAACCATTGGTGCTAATTTCTAGTCCCCATAATTGAAAATTTCAAAGCTGTTGTTTTTGTGTACATTATTTATTTATAAACCGTTGGTGCTAATTTCTAGTCCCCATAATTGAAATTTTCAAAGCTGTTTTTTAAAAAATAATTCCAACAACTGTGCTTTGAAAATTCTGGCTAGATCTCTTCTTCTTTCTTTCTTTTTTTTTTTTCCCGATAAGAGCATCCTCATCAGGGGAGTCAAATCCCCCTGATGGCTAAGTTGTTGAGTGAAAGGGGAAAAAAAACCCCCAAAATCAGACTCAACAATTTTTTTGTAAATCTGCAAAAGTTATAACTTTGCTACAGTAACTCGGTAAATCCTTTGAAGCGCTATTCACGGGTTAAAGCAATTCTCTCTCCTGACTTCCTGAATAGAGAGTCTGATTTTGTGAGTTTTTTTATTTTTGAGGTTAAATTTGGCCTAATTTTTGTTGAGTCTGATGAGGATGCTCGTAGGCGTATCATTGCATAGATGAATCAAGATTAATAAAATTACAAAGCTCAGTTGGCAGTAATGTTTCCAATTATCACATTGATTAGCTTTGCGATTACACCAAGAAAAGATGGAAACAGAAGAATTACAACAGTTGGAAGCAGTTGGAAGCAAAGTCAATCTTTTTTTTTCCCTTTTTTTTTCCAATTATCACACTAGAAATGAATGAATTAGCACTCTGCGTGATTTTTACTTTTGGTAAATGATATTTTTAGTAACCAAAAGAAATGGAGTAAGAGAACAGGAAAGACACGCCGCCTTACAAGACAAACAAAGGAAAGTGTTACTCCATGATGTTAGGGCTGAGAAAAAATCGATGATTTGATTATCCGGCCAATTAGATTTGATTTCAAAAGAAAATGTGTTTCAATAGTTTTAACCCGGAAAACCTAAGGGTACAGACCCTTGGTGTACAGATTTTGCACAGATTTGTTCGGGAACCCACTTTTGGGTCCCACACAGAAAATCTGCACCGTTGATTCACCTCGATCCGAAGTGCGCAAGCGATTGATCCAAAACTCACCCATTTCATTAAAATCGTTTTGAATGAAATGGGTGAGTTTTCAATCAACCACTTGCGCACGTCAGATCGAGATGATTTCTCGCGAGGTCTGTGAAAATTTATTCTGAGATGAATCAACGGTTCGGATTTTCCGTGTGAGACCCACTTGTGGGTCTCCAAACAGATCTGTGCAAGATCTGTACACTTATTTCTGTACCCATAGCACGCTCCGTTTTAACCTTCGTAGTGCTTTATACGAAAACATGATATCTTCATTTGAGGTGAATCGTAATTCAAAACCGAAATTAAATGGTTCTATGAGTTCCGTAGGGTAATTGAACTCCGAAAATTTTGATTTGATTTTTTTATTTTAATAATAGTTCAATTCTATGCAATTCTGTCGAAGCTCATCCCGTTTCGAGAAGGACTAATTATTCTGTGTTCTTGGGGCACCGTCATGTGGTGCTCCAACATTTATATCAACCAAACATTTTTGTGAGATCCAGTACAATGTATGATAGATATAAGTTCAGAAAATATTAGTTTATTTTAATTTCGGATATGCATATCAGTGGCTTTAACTTTCACAGAATTGAAAAGACTAGGCTATGACATCACACGTATTTGTGCCGGTGAACCATAGTACTAATTAATTGTAATTTTCAATCTTAGTATAAGAAAAGTTGTGGATGTCAAATTTTCGGACTTCCTGGGGATGATGACATTTGATGCATCTGAAGGGACAATCTTACGTAAGTGGATTACTATTCATTTACCATTTGGTAGTTATTTAAACTCCACATTTTTGTCTCTTAAAAAGGACGGTGAGGAATACACAAATTGTTCAATTATGGATATGTAGACAATAATACTACGAATAAGCACTTTGGGAAGTGCTTTCGTGAATCTTCAATATTCTATCATGTAACTTTCAAAGTTTTCTTTTTTCTATATTGAAATAGGGAAAGTTAATAGATTGTTCGGGTCGTTTCTCGACTAGATTACTTTTAGGTGAATATAGTATGAGGGAGATATGATACATACGCGGACAAATATACCGGGGTAATATGTTATTGATAGTTTGTTTCAGTAATTTATAGAAGATGGAATATGTATATGTTTGGTTTGTTTTGGGGTGGAAATGAGTACAATGGATATAGAATTAAAAGGGGAATCGGTGGTATTTTTGCATTTGTTTGGTTCTCATTTTTTAAAATATTGGGAACCTCCTCACCTAATAGTTTAAGCTTTTGGGTTCGATATAAAGTTTCCGCATGGATAAATGGACAAATTTACATTAGTATCGGAGAGCTTTTTTCAAAAACTCTAGACAACAGTCTGATAATTCCAATAGCCATGACAGCAACACCAAAAGAATAATGGATTGCTGCTTCAAGTTATATCATATATGAGGTGGCATGCAGTTTGGTAGCTAGGTGGCTTAATTAGTAATCCATGGGACCTTCCTTTCATCTTAATCTCTCTTCCAAACCAATAATTGTTCATTAGTTAAAAAAATTTACAAACTTCTTAAGATGGTGCACAAAAAATATTCAGACCCAGAAAATAGTAGGTAATAAGAATACCTAACTAAAACCCAAAAGGGAATTGATCCAAGGCCAAGTTAGAAAATTGGAGCCAACAAGGATATTTTTCAGGGTTTCTGCATGTGGACCTTAAGCCAAGAAGTTGCCTAGAAGTTGCCTAGACCAACAATTTAGGATTTTTTGAAGGACTATTTCATGTTCGCAATCAAGCATAAGCATTTTAGCACACAGATGTCTCCACACAAATCCGAGCCATTAGCCAAATAGTACGTGTCTTAGAGAGTATTCCAGACATTTGTTTCCAAAACATATACGAAAAATTTAAAAACTCTGCTGCAGATGACAACAAAAATAAAAGAAAAGCAAGATTGTTTATTTAACTGATAAGGAGTATTTCTTAGATAATAAAGGACAATATTAGTGGGTAGAACAACAACGAAACAGGATTCAAATAAACAAATGACATCACATCAACACTTATTAATAGTCCCTTAATAGAGCCCCAAACAGAGGAGCCTATAGCGTGAATTAAAGCGAATAACAGAGAGATTCATAGGGGATCCACCGACAGCGCATAGCCCTCTCCTCCATTGATGCAACCAAACGACCATCCCTCTATCATCTTCACCACAACCCATCTCCAGATCTTTCAATTTCCATTTCACGTTTGGAAAATTAGTTGCGTCTGATTTTGTTATTAATGAGCATCTCACGCAACTCAGCAACGTCGATTTCGTCGGCGTGATTCTCGGGCCTGTAGTATCCGGTCACCGGATCTGGGACCCACGACGATCTCTTTGTTGCCTCTGCCCCTCCTTTCTTCCCCGTCACGCCGCTCCTTCCGACTCCAGCTCCTCCCACTGGTCCCGACACAACACCTTGTGATGCCGCCGCGTATCCACGCCTGATTACATCACTAAATTATTTAAATAACATATGGTAACCCGTAAAATTTAAAAAAACACATTTTTTTTAAACGTAAAAGGTGGGGTTAACGTGCGCCGAAAGTGACTGGTACTCATAAAAAAAGAAATTGACGTGTTCACAGGAAAATTCCAAGTTCCTACGGCTCTTATCCTCCACCGCTTGTCCAATTCGGTATCTCGCAAAATATTTGGAATTAACATAAAACAGATCGGACTTAGAAACGAATTAAAAGTCTTTTTTTGGATTCATTTCAATTTTTCCGAAAAGAGAATTTTGAAACCGAATAACGTATGCTTGAGTGGTAAATCTTGGGTCGTAAAACATAAAAACAGATCGCTCAACGGCAACAATAGAAAAGAAGAAACGGAGCTGAGTAGAACGAGAGAGACAAATATGCGTTACCTGGCTACGGAGGAGAAGGAGATCCTATCGACGACGAAAGCAGAGAGAAGTTTCGCGTTGGAGAGAGAGCGAGCCATTTGGTTATTGATGATTTATGGAAGGGAGAAGAAGTGCTACTGCGAAGAAATTTTCCTTCAGATTCTTATTATTATCTAAGAGGAAAACCTTTCACAGCAGCAGCAGCTCAAGAAAACTTCCCTCTCTCTCTCTCTCTTGGGGCTGCTTTGTAGGGTTTGTGAAAATGTATATGAGAGAGGGTTTATATAGGAAGAGCGAGATCGGTTTCGTACGCGTGAAATGTTGAGAGAGAGAGAGAGAGAGCCGGCCTTCCCACCACCACCCACTAGGGTTCTGGAGGGGGCCGCGTCAAACTAGGCTTTTGAGTTCTAATCGTGTACACAAGTGCCCCTCTTGTTTCTTGACAACTGGCCGACAACTAGTACTCCCGACCTGAGGGTAGCTCAAGTGGTAATAAGAATGAATTGTAAATTCAAATATCCTTTAAATTCAAAAATTAGTAGTAATATCTTGGCTGCCGGCTACCGCAAGAGATTCTATTGTAAATTTTTGCACATGAAAAACTTAATTTTGACCAAATCATAGAGGAAATCTAGTCGAAATGTTTGTAAACTAGCCTTAACACTTGAGTCAATGAGTCGATGACTTCGAGCAAGACTCTATTGAGGTGTTTGCGCTCCACATGAAAAACTTGTTGTCTTCTACCGTTGTCAAAATTATGTTTTGGGCCAAACGGATGTGTTCGCGATTATAATTTAATTTTGATTTATTTTGGTCGGTCAACAAAAAACACATTTTAAAGCATTTAAAACACGTCGAGTGATCGGACGAAATAGGAACAAAAAGTTGTGCGTGCGGCGCGAGTGCAAACGAAGAGGGAAAAAAAAGAGCCGTGCTACCAGCTGTTTCCTCAACGGGTTCGAAATGTTGGCCTCACAAGTCACAAACCCCAGCTGTACCGGCAGATTAACCCGAAATGACTTTTTTTTTGTTATGCTAAAGAATCGTGTAATAAAAATTCTACTGGAAATTATAGTAAATGGCAATATAATTTTATATGTTGCATTACTTAAGAAAATTAGATATTACACCCCTTATGAAAATTCATATTTATCTTGGCAAGTAATTTCCACACCCCCAAATTGATATTCACACTATTTTTTAAAAAACGAAAAAATGGTGTGGGTATCGATTCGGGGATGTAAAAAACAATTATCTTTATATTTTGTATAATTATATGTGTGATACATATTTAATTGACATTAAAAATTAACCACGTAATAGTTATGCGATTAATCCAATGTAATATTCCTATTTCATTAATACGATACTGAAGTAGTATATATGTGAGTCTGCAAAAAATAAAAGATGGAATTTTTGTACCCATACATCTGTCATACTCAACCTAGGTATCATGTGCAAATATCCTCTCATTTACTGACAGGTGGCTGTCGACCGGCTGTGTTGTTTCCTCAACCGGATTCCAAACGTACATACAGGTGTTTGGATTGGATACCTCCTTTTTTTTTTCATTTTCAATTTTACAGGTTTTGTTCGCTTCCCTGTTTAGTTTTAGTTTTAGTTTTGATGACATAATTATTTCACTCATTTCTCTCTCTATTTCTCTCCACTCATTACACCTGCTGACATCATCAAAACTAAACTAAACTATCTAACCAAACACAGCCACAGTATTTTCTAGTAGTTTTGACTGTTTGAAAGGGGTCATCATAACGAACGAGGGATGAGTTTTTTGACTTTTTATTTATATTTTTTTACTATTTTATTTAACAAAAACACTCTACAAATTCATAATAAACTAGTCCCAAATTGGCGTAATATGTGCTAGCCAATGTGCATTAAATTATTAACATATTTTTTTTAGGTGAACGATTTTCACACTCCCTTTTTTGTAAATGCGTTTTATTTCTTGTCTTTTAATGAAAAAATTGCACATAAAAGTTTAGCAAAAGACAAAAAATAGAGTGCATTCATAAAAAAAGAATGCGTGAAAATCATTTCCTTTTTTATAATTATTTTCTTGGTTGAGGTAAAATTTTGATACTATTGCATTTTTCACACAAATGGTTACCTTTCATGCCAACTCTTCTTAATTCATAATAATTGGGTCCTAAGACAATCCACCAAGCAAAAGAAATTACCCAAAAAAAAAAACTCTCCAATACACTTTTTATAATTTTTTTACACTTTTATATACTTTTTAATATATTTTCATACAATTTTTTAACCTTAACAACTCAGTGAACTATTTGTAGCATATTCTTTTATAATTTAGAAAGTCTAAAACTAAACATATTTACACTCCTATAACTATATGATATGGGTATTCATATGGGTCTTGGTGTGTGGTTCTAGCAAACTATGAAAAATAAAAATTTGAAGTTGATAATGTGCATTAAGTGCATTGTGAAAAATATATGCATATTTGTAATATGTAGTACTCCATTCTTTGAGGTGATGTGTTTTTGTTAATGCACCTTTTTCTTTTGGTATCCTCAAATATAATCAACCGGAATTGAAGCTTAATTAATCGAACGGTTTCGTAGTCCGTCGACTACTGTTCTTCAACCAATCAACTTCAACACGTGATTCTGAAGAATTTGAAGCTTTTGACATGGAATTCTCGGGAAAAAGAAGAAAAAAGGAGGAAAAAGAAAACTTGCATGCGGCTATGTGACAATGACACCGTCAACTTCTGAGAAAAGAATTGGAGATGATGCGTAATTATTCAGTGTTCTTGGGGTAAGCAGGCCTAACGCCTGTCTTCACAACAAATTTATGCGAGATTCATACACTTTAGTCTAATTTAGGCGTTGGGCCACCACCTAACACCTAGGCGGGGACTAGTCGGCCGCTTACTGGAAAACTAGATATCAAATGACAAAGTTAGACCTAGCTAACCATCCCTTAAAAATCATAATATCACATACTAAAATGGATAGAAATTATTAATTTCTTAATCAATCAATACATGTATACATGCTCATTTCGCTATATATGTATAGCAATATTAGATTTTACGTACAAAGAAAGGAACTTCTATATCTGTCTCTCTCAAACTTTATAGATTCGGAGGATTTAGACCATATTTGGGGAAGTGGGGCTGGAGGGTCCTGGTAAGGTCCAGCCACTCAAATTCCGAAACAGCTTGCTTTGTTTCCTTCTCAAAATTAGAAAGAAAGGAAAGATCGAAGAAAAGGATGGAGCCGGACTACTCTTTAATTAATTTATTACTTTGTGTACGCCTTTTTATATTTTATTTTACTACTACTACTTATTGGCCATTAACGATGTCAAAAGTTGATTAAGTGTAAACAATATAAAATTAAGTAAGTGGGGCTATGCTATGTATTTGGACTCTCAACATAAATTTGGTTTCAGTCCCCTTCAGGCCAAGAAATTTTAGGTTTCTGTCATTGCTTTGGGAAGACACATACTCACAACCAAGCTTTGGGAAAAATTATCAACTGATCGGACGGTCAGCCTTGCAATCCATACTGATATGAGATCCATAACGAAATGTGTTTATCTAGCGGAGCGCTAAATAATCTCTAATTTATTTATATTTTTTTCTCTAATTTATTTATATTTTTCAGGAGCAAGGAGTTCCCTCCTGTTTCCCCCCGGACTTGAACCCTAATACACCAATGCCCTTGTTTTGGCAAAAAAAGAACTAGAGAAGTTCACTTTGACTATAAGTGGCGGCTAGCTCATGCAGTAGAGCTCTTGGATGTCCCACTTTGAATTCCGGAGTCGAATCTTATTCCTCCTTCCCCTATGTAATAGATTATGAATGTTGAATAAAATAAAATAAAATAAAAAAGTTCACTTTGACTTTCTCTCAGTTCTAAGAAAAAAATATCAAGAAGGCTGGTGGGTTTGATAAACAAAATTGGACTATGGCCCAAATCTAACAAATTCACACACTTGCAACAAAAATATCACACGAGCCATGGCCCAAACTTGGGCCCTTTTTGGCTTAATTAAAAAACATGAATATTTTTTGTCTTTTGTTAGGTTTGCATCATTTTATGTATATTATTGGTTCGTCTCGAGCAGATAAATTTAGAAAGTCAAACATTATCATGATTTTTTTTAAAAAGAAAGTTCACTAAACAGAAAAACAATCCAAACAGACAGATTTGTTAGATTATTTTCTACTTTATAAAAAAAAATTCTAATTAAAAAAATTAACTTCGTTCATAATTGTTTACTTTTAAAAATTTCTCTCTTCGTGACAAATTAATAATAAAAAAATTAACACAATACTAACAAACTCTACAACAAAAAATTGAAAAAAAAAAACAGGCCAAAGTCAAAAAAAGGATTTAGAGAATCCCACACAGACCAATATCCAGAATACACAACTACAATTACGTAGTTTCACCCAAAAACAAAAGGAAAACTGCAATCACGTAGACGGCAGACGCAGTCATAAGTTTTTCCGTATTGAGTCATTGACGCAAAACAGTCAGTGATCACAGAGAGAGAGAAGAGAGAGAGAGAGAGAGAGAGAGAGAGATGGAAGGAAGCAGAAAGGTGAATGGGAAGTACTCTAGGAACCCATGTCTGACGATACACCAACCATGGGCTTCACTTCTCCTCAGTGGCATGAAGCACCTCGAAGGCAGGTCTTGGCCTGCCCCTCTTAGAGGTAATTAAGTAAACACTAACAAATCAAAAAACCCTCATCATCACTTGTTTCTCTCTTCAGACTTGCAATCGTAGTTTAACCTGTTTGGTTACTTAGAAAATCATCCAAAAACTAAAGGCTAGATAGAGAGTTGACTGCTAAACATCTCATCTTTTTCTTGTTTTGGTAGCTAAAGAACTCATCTTCTTTTTCTTTTTTTCATACTCCATTCCTACTGAATTAATCAAAAACTTCTTGTAATTCGATGTGTTCGACTATCACATGTTTCATTTAAGTTATTTGTTGGCTTTGTTATCTGTAACTTATTGCCAACTGTAACGTTGGGTTATCAACCGACTTAGTACCGAATTTTTTGGGCTGCCTTTGTTGAAAAGTACCGAATTTTTCAATGGCATTCCTCAGTGACAGCTATATGAACAAATAGATCATTCATCCAATATGTTTCAGGGGAAGCAGGGAATTCCCTTCTCTTCTGGTTGTATGTTTTAGTAACTGGAAGTGGTAGAAAATTTCTTTTCCAAGTCCCGAGCTTGGTTGCCTGGTGGGTGTGGTATATGGTTTTCGGACGATTTGTCAAGAAATTTAGGCTGAGTTTCTTTTTTTGGATAAATTTTTAGGCTGAGTTTCCACTATCGTCTAAATGAAATTTTCGGTATTTTTGTTGTAGTCCACAACAGACAAGTCATTCTCCTCACAATTCACATAGATCACAAAATACCATTTAGCGGAAACTACACCCACTTTTTATTACAGTGGAAAGACGGTATTTTTAGTGAAAACTTATGCTTAATCAAATTTAGCAAAATTTTGGCCTAACACAAGTGATTTATTATCAATTTTGAATAGTGGTTTCCTTACAAGTTAAAAGATGGCTCACTTTTCTCCCCATCGTGGTATGTTTATACATGCCATTAGGATGAAACGGAAATCTAGTTTTTTTTGTCACATTAATGGGTAATTTTGGCTTATGTTTTTTTTGTTATTGAAGTGTGGAAAATCTTTTTTTGAAGGTCGTCTTTGGATCCATGCTGCTGGAAAAGTTCCAGACGCTGCTACCATTAAAGCTATGGAGGACTTTTATAGAGAAATCTACGCAGTTAATGGGATTATAGATCTCCAGTTTCCACAAGAGTATCCGGTTTCAAGACTTATTGGTATTCAAGAAGATTCAATTTTTAACTCCCCAAACCTAGAATCTCTTCTTCTAAATCACCTTGAGCTTAAGGCACTATTTTTTTACAAATGATATATGTAATTCTGCTCGTTTCATTAGTCGATAGTGAAAAACAAGACATTAACTCCTGTTGCAGTTGAAACTCTATTACGCATCTATAGATACAGCAGAAATGTACAAATTTGAATGCTTGGCCATTCCACAGGTTGCGTTGAAGTGGTTGGTTGTCTTAGGGGTGAAGAACTAGCATACTGGAATGAGGTGCCTGAATGGGTGGGCTACCGAACCATCTTTCCCTTGTGTTTCTTGTATTGTTACACTAATTTTCATAGCCACATTAATCTTCATTACAGGTGAGGCTACAACCGATAACAAATTTTTCCTGGCTTTGTGAACAACCACAAGTAAGTAGTTCTGTTACTGTTCTACTGCTGTTTTACGATTTTTAACTTCTTTTACCCAATTACGGTATTGTTATGCATGTTGTTCTACGCAAAGCACGATGGTTGAATTGTTTTCCTCAATGCAGAAATTGCGTGTTCCAATTGAGATGCGAGGGTCTCACGGTGTTTATGACTTGGAAAGAAAGGTATTTATTGGATCTAAAAACTAGTATTCAATGTTGGTCTACACGCAACTCCAAGTCTCCAACAGGACGTTATTTTGGCAGAACCGAATGGACATTTTTTTATGCTCCTTGATAATTTGTGCAGATATACGAGGCTGCTATAAGAGATCTTGTTCCAGTTGACAGTTCACTGCTAGTGAAGTTCCCACTTCCAAATCCAAAAGATCCTTTTTCCCTGAAGCCGGGATCGATCTCTGCATGCTTCCCCAAATCTAAAGCATCTGAAGTTGAGAAATCATCAAGTCTCAGTGCAGCCATAACTGCTGCAATTGCAGCATCGACGCAGTATGCAAAGAAGGGTCAGACTTCAGAAAATAATGCCTTTAAGATTAGAACTTCAAATAATTTCACAAGAAAGTGGCAATTGAAGAGCAACTCTTCTGTTGAGCGTAAGATGGTTTCCAATGAAGTGGGCACTCCAGTGCGTCATAATAATGAAGGTAACAATGGCAGTTTCCCTAAACAATTTTCACGCTGAATGAAGCCACCGTCCTGGTCCTCATTCTAAGGTATGCGATTGGTTTGCAGGCACTTAATTTCATCGGACTTTTGATATATAGGTATTCCAGTGCATCAGATGATGACAATATGACATACAAAATAAATTTGGCTGGAATACTTTTGGTCTAATATCGTAATCTGGTTCCCATTAATGGTGAATTTGTTTTTAATAGAAATTTTCTGAAAATTGACTTTTCCCATCTTTACATCACAAAAAGGAGAGGCCTTAATTTTGTACTATAATATCATATGTAATTTTTACAATTATGGATGCCCTATGACTACCAACTTGGAAAATGTGATTCAAGACAACGATGAACATGTTTGGGGATGGCTTGTTCCTTTAGTATTATGGTCCATTCTATTGCAATTACCTCATTCACTGAGTTTATTGATAAATCTACAGATATTTGCTGCCGCAGTGAGAGACCTGAGGCCTGAGTGAATTCTGGTGGCTCTGCGAAGAATAAGATTTGAAGATGGAACAACAATTTGGGTTTTAGCGAGTAGCTATTTGTACCGAGATAAAAATTAGAGCTCTTTCAAGTAGTCGAAAGATTGTTGTATGTGTTTCTTCCTTTTTTGTCCTCGTGTTATAAATCAATCATATCTTTTGTTGTCCACCTCTCCGGTTCTAGAGACCCTCATGTGTAGTTATACTCTCTCTATCTCTGCACATGCATTGAGATAGTATCCAAGGAATGCAAACACGAGATAGTATCCAAGGAATGCAAACACGTGTAATTGGCAATTATTCTCTTTATTTGGAGTCGTTACGATGTTAATGCACCAATGCTCATGTTTTGGCCATACAAAACTACATAAGTTCAATCATATTATGTCCTCTCTCTCTCTCTTCTCCAAAAACCCTAGCCACCACTAATATTACTCCTCATCTTTCCCCTCCCCTCTAGGGTTTCAATACCCATGGTGGTGGGAGGGGAGGGCCATGGTACTATTTATTTTCTTCGTTCGTTCTTTCTTTTTCTTTTGTCTCTCCAGATCGACGACTTGTCGTCTGATTTGAGAGGGTTATGTCTCTCGCTTTGTGAGAGTTGTTAGTTTCGTCTTCGGATGAATTTTCATCTGCAGATCAGGTACTTTCAGGCGTGGTTTCTTTACAATGGTATCTGTGCCAACAGTGTTCTTACCGTACATGATATCGCTGGCAGGGCAACTCGTGGCGGCTTTGAAGATCTGTAGTTTTGGGAGTTCATTGGTGCGAGCATGTTTGGTTGGAGTCCATCCGATCGTCTAGGTATTCTTTGTCTTTTATCTTTAACTAGCACTAAGTCTCTCCAGAGATGCTGATTCTAGGTATGAATCTTGTAAGTGCCGCTGTTTGCGTCAGACTATGTCTGGGTTAGGGTGAAACACATCGATTGCCTTGTGCGTTTCTTGTTCTCTATTAAGATGAGTAGTTTGGCTTTGTCCAAGATCTTTGTAATGAATTCCGTTTTTGTAAGTGTCGCTGGGCGTTCATTAATATAATCTTCTCATTTTCGTGTCAAAAAAAAAAAAGAACTACAGAAGTTCACTTTGACTTCTTCTTTTTTCTTTTATACTCCCTCCGTCCCAAATTGGATGTCCATTTTTGAAACTCGTGCCATTTTCAATCGCTTATATCTTTCAATATGAATCTCCAAAAATATTCAATATGGATCTTGTTTGATAGTTCTCGACGAGTTCTATAATTCAAAGTGAACATAATTAAGAAAAACATTATAAATTGAAATATATAATTATTGAAAAATGGCACGGGTTTTCAAAAATGGATATCCAATTTGGGACGGAGAGAGTAGTATAATTTTATATCACCAAACAAAACAAAACTATACAACGAATCCTCCTGGAAAACCAAGACAGCAGGAAAACAAACAACATTTACAAGTCACCTAACAACTTGAAAGAGAAGAGCTTAACAAGGAAGCAACTAAAAATCAAGAAAAAATGGCAGGGGACAATTCCACATCATACAAAGCCTCTGATTCTTGGTATTGCTCTTTACCTTTCTTCCATAAGCTCAAGCTGTTGGGAAAAATTACAGTGGCAATCACATATTCCAAAGAACAATTTCCATTAATATATATATATATATATATACACCGGCGATCCTGTCAAGGATCCCGGATTTCCCGGATTGAAGGGTTTTTTGGTGTTTTGATGCTTTTAAAAATTGTTTTTGGGAAATCCGAGCCGTCCAATGTCTTCAAAAGGTGTTTTCCAAGGTCCACGCGGGAAATCTTCAAAAAAAAATACCGGGAAGGGCTTGATCCAAGTAGTTTTTCGCAAAAATATAAAATATAAAGTTTTTGCAAAAATGTTTTGGATCAAGCCCTTCCCGTATTTTTTTTTCCAGATTTTCCGCGTGGACCTTGGAAAACACCTTCAACACATTGACGGATCGATCGTCAAAAAATATCGGGAAGTGGAGTCCCGGATCCGGGACTCGGACTAGAACTAGGACTCTATATATATATATATATATATATATATATATATTTGAACATATTACAATAAATATAAATGAATTGGAAATTAACAGAATCGAAAACAGAGATACAAACAGTGCTGAGTCGTCTCCTTAACAAAGATGCGCCGCCTACCGTAGGTGTTGTAGGATGAATCGACGTCTTCGTCCCATGATAAAATGGCTAGTACCACTAAGCACCGAAACACCACCGTTGGTAGCCTTGGCAAACTGATTGACAAGACGCCGCTCTCTCTCAAAAACGATTTTCAAAACTTGTATGGTAGACGAATTACTGGTGTTGAAAACAAAGGCCAAAGCTGCCTTTATATAGCCGAAGCAGGAGCTGAAAACATCAATACGGGTATTATGGAGGAGCCTCCCCATTCAATAGCCAAATTGAATTTAGCAATTCAATTCTGTAACCTGTAACTCCTGCCTTCAATTAGAATTTGAATATGGATATAAATTCTGCCATAACCACGACTTTCATGAGGGGAGTTACCCAGCGTTTATTACGTAGCGTTTGAATCCGTGGGGTTGACTCGGTTGCCTCGGGAGACCCTCCGATGATTGGAGTTGTTTAATTACGTAGCGTTTGAATCCGTAGGGGTGACTCGGGAGACCCTCTGACTTTCATTTTTCGGTTTTGTACCGATGATTGGAGTTGTTTAATTTGTTCAAACTAATAATTTTAAAGGCTCTCGTAAAAAATTAGCTCGTTCGATTATTGATAAAGGTTTAATTAATTCATTTAATTTTTATCATTACTGATTCAATGAAGAAAATCAATCAAAGTTCTTGCCAATGTACGAAATTGATTACTTTCTTTTTTCTTTCTGAACCCGGTCATTTGTTTTTCCTGGTTTTCCTTTTCGATTCACGAGAAGTCCAAAGGAGGAATTTTTTTTTTAGTGCAGAGCGGGTACGACTGGTACCAGCTTGCGCATATCCGGGCGTCCGAAAATGTAACAGATGACCCAAATTAAAACACATTTTTCTGGTTCTTTTTTTGTTTTTATTAAATTTATCCGACACTTTTAATCTGCGCAGTCCATTGCATTTTTGGACGGCGAAATTTGCGCTCTTGCCGTTGAAATTTTTGTCGAGTCCAAAGTCATACAGGATTCAGAGTATCCCACAGAGACCAGTACCAGTAGGAAGTATACACGACTACAACTAGCTTCCCAAAAAAGACACAAACTACAATCTCGCTGACGCAGTCATATGCTTTTCCATATTGACGCATCACTGAGAGAGAGAGAGAGAGAGAGAGAGAGAGAGAGAGAGATATGGAAGGAATCAGAAAGAATGGGAAGTATACGAACCCATGTCTGACGATGCACCAACCGTGGGCTTCACTCCTCGTTCATGGCATTAAGCACATCGAAGGCAGGTCTTGGCCTGCACCTCTTAGAGGTAAGAGTAAGACTAACAAATCGAAGCCCCTTTATCAAAATTCTTCAAAACCCCTTATGATCGCTTGTTTTTCTCTTCTAATTTTAGTTTTCAGACATACAATCGTGGTTTAACCTGTTTGGTTGCTTAGAAAATCGTCCAAACACTAAGGTTAATTGGGATTCGTCTGTACGGACATGTGTATCAATGTATTACGCGTCGGCTGAAGCCTGGATAAACAGTTGACTGCTAAACATCTCATCCTTTTTTGGTTTTTGGGTAGCTAAAAATCTCATATTTACTGTATTTCATAATTTCTATTGAATTGAAAACTTCTTGTAATTCCATGTGTTCTACCAGTGACGGACCCAAGAATCTAACCCAATGAGGGCCTTATTAATTATAATCGTGCAATTGTTTTTTAGTCAACGATCTTGCTAAATTAAGACATTTATTATGGATTATAAAGTTTATAATGCATACTTTTTATAAAATAAAATAAAAAGAACAAAAAATGAGCACAAAATTAATTCTGCATTTTATTTTTGAGATATATGTAAGTGTGTATGTTAAACATAGTGTTATATTACATAATTGTGCTAAATATATAAAATAAAAAAAAAATTGAGTTTTGAGAGGGGGTCAATGGGGGCACGTGCCCCCGCGTGACCCCCCTTGGGTCCGCCCCTGTGTTCTACTCTCAATTATTTCATTCAAGTTATTTGGAGGGTTTGTTATGTTGGAGATATGCCTTGAATTTAGACGTTTGAAGAAGCACAGAAGTATGTGGCGAGCAGATTTCAGTTTTGGGGACTATTTTGAAGTTGCTGAAATTCTAGTCCGGACAGTCCAGTCCGACTTCCGTACGGAATGCACTGGGCTGCGCGTTTTTGTAGGTTTTAACCTAATATTCTGTGTTTTCTTATAAATAGGAGCCTTGTGGCTTCCTAGGGTTTGGACTTCTTGAGTGAATCCCTTTGAGGGAGCCCCTATGGGGCTTCCAGTAGTGTGTTAGGGTTTCTTGGCTGTTCCATTAATGGTCTTGTCTTGGGATTTGAGATATCTAGGGTTTGGAGTCGTCTCTTTCGTGTATGTGAGACTTTGATGCTCTGTGTATTTCTCCCCATTGATAGTGAATCCTCTTGCTCTTTCCCCGTGGACAAACCTCTAGAGCTTCGTGCTTGGGGGGAACCACGTAAATCCTTGTCTCTTGTTTTCTTGTTGGTTTGGTTATATTCTCTACTTCGAGTTTTGGGCACAACATGTTATCCCCAACTGTAACTGTATTGTTGGGTTATCGACCGATTTAGTACCTCCATCCAAGCAAATTGGTATTTTGGGTTGGGCTGCCTTTGTTGAAATTCGTTCGAGTACCTCCATCCAAGCAAATTGGTGTTTTGGGTTGGGCTGCCTTTGTTGAAATTCGTTCCTCTAGTAGCCGAATTTTGCAATGACACCCTGCAGTGACAGCTATATGATCTTGTGCATTGATGGTTTTTCATTTCGAATTTATCAAATAGATGATTCATTCAATATGTTTTAGGGTAAGCAGGGAATTCATGTCTTTTTGGTTGCAAGTTTTAGTAAACTGGTAGCGTTAGAAACTAGAAAAGTTATTCTATAAATCCCGAGCTTGGTTTCCTGGTGGGTGGTGGTATATGGCTTTTGGGCGATTTGTTTAGAGATTTAATCTATTTTAGCAAAATTTTGGCCAATACAAGCTATTTATGAGTATCAATTTTTGAGTATTGGGTTTTCTTAAAATTTAAAAGATGGCTCACTTTTCTCCCCATCATGGTATGTTTAAACATGCCAATTGGATAAAATGAAAATCTAGTTTTTCTGTCTCCTTAATGGGTAGAATTCAAAAATTTGCAAGCTTATGTACCAAGTTATTTTGTTATTAAAGTGTGGAAAATCTTGTTCTTGAAGGTCGTCTTTGGATCCATGCTGCTGGAAAAGTTCCAGACGCTGCTACCATTAAAGCTATGGAGGACTTTTATAGGGAAATCTACGCTGTTAATGGGATTACAGATCTTCAGTTTCCGCAACAGTATCCAGTTTCAAGACTAATTGGTATTCTAGAAGTTTTAAATTTTGAACTCCCTAAACCTAGAATCATGTATGTAATTCTGCTTGTTTCATTAGTCGATAGTGTTGAACAAGATATTACTGTTTTTTTGGTTAAGCTCTATTACAAGTCTATAGATACAGCAGAAATATACAAATTTGAATGCTTTTGTCCATTCCACAGGTTGCATTGAAGTGGTTGGTTGTCTTAGGCGTGAGGAACTAGCTTACTGGAATGAGGTGCCTGAACGGGTGGGCTAGCGGACATCTTTCCCTTGTGTTTCTTGTATTTTGATAATAATTTTCATAAAAGCAATTTATCTTTCATTATAGGTGAGGCTACAAGCGCTAACAGATTTTTGCTGGCTTTGTGAACAGCCACAAGTAAGTAGCTCTGTTATTTTTGCCTGAACGGTGTTCAATGCATGCTGTTAGATACAAGCCATGATGACTGAATTGTTTTCCTCAATGCAGAAATTGCGTGTTCCAATAGAGATGCGAGGTTTTCACAGTGTTTATGAGTTGGAAAGAAAGGTATTTATTGTAGCTAAATATTAGTATTCTGTGTTGGTCTATATCCCCAAAAAAAAAAAAAAATCCCAAATGGGCGTAATTTAGGTTAATGCAAGTGGACATTTTTATGCTCCTGTGTATTTTGTGCAGATATACGAGGCTGCAATTGGAGATCTTGTTCCAGTTGACAGTTCACTATTAGTGTATTTCCAACTTCCAAATCCAAAAGATCCTTTTTCCCTGAAGCCAGGGTCCATTTCTTCATGCTTCCCCAAATCTAAAGCATCTGAAGTGGAGAAATCATCAAATCTCAGTGCAGCCATAGCAGCTGCAATTGCAGCAGCGACACAGTTTTCAAAGAAGGGTCAGAACTCAGAAAATAATGCCTTTAAGATTGCAGCAGCGACTCAGTTTTCAAAGAAGGGTCAGAACTCAGAAAATAATGCCTTTAAGATTAGAAATACAAAGAATTTTACGAGACAGTGGCAATTGAAGAGCAACTCTTTTATTGAGCATAAGATGGTTTCCAATGAAGTGGGCACTCTGGCGTGTCATAATAATGAAGGTAACAGTGAACAATTTTTGCATGCTGAATCAAGCAACAGTCCTGGGCCACATAAGGTATGCGATTGTTTTGCAAGCACTTAATTTCTTAGCACTTTTGATAGGTATTCCAGTGCATCAGTAGGATACGTGTTTTTCTTGTGAATTCGATGAATAGGACATTAATGCGGTAATAGAGTATTTGTCCATAAAGATGATGACATATAGAATAAATCTGGCTGGAAATATTTTGGTCTGAAATCATAATCTGGTTCATAAGAATGGAGAATTTGCAACAAAATATTTTGTTCTGTGTCTTTTTTGTGAGCTTACTTGTCGTTTTTAAGATATGCAGTTTGATTATTTTTAAAAAATATTCGGACTCCAGGAATTTAGTTGAAAGTTCTACATGGAAATTCTTATGAAATTTGGATAGAAGTCCTCTTCTTCAAACCTTCTGTTTTTAACATACCTTTTCTGAAAATTGACTTTTCCCATCTTTAGAGCACAAAAAGGAGGCCTTAATTTTGTAGTACTATAATATCAGATGTAATTTTTGCAATTATGGCTGCCCTATAAGGCTATAACTGCCAACTTGGAAACTCTGTAATTCAAGACCATCGATGAACATGTTTTGGGATTGCTTGTTCCTGCATTACTTTGGTCCTTTCTTACTCTAATTATAGCTGGAGTGTGCTTTGAATACTTTCAATTTCTTAATTCACCGAGTTTATTGATAAATTGCCGATAAAAAAAACTTATTGACAAATTTGCAGATACTTGCTGCTGCAATGAGAGGGCTGAGGCTTGAGTGAATGTTGTTGGCTCTGCAATGAAAAAGATTTGAAGATGGAATAGCAATTGGGGTTTTATGATTAGTTATTTGTACAGAGATAAAAATTCCAGCTCTTTCAAGTAGTTGAAAGACAGTTGTATGTTTTTCTTCTGTGTTTTCTCATATGTGCAATTAAGCAATCTTTTTGTGCCTACTTCTTCGTTCTGGAGACCGTCATGTGGAGTAATTGTTGTTGTATCCCTGATTCTATTTTTGTATACGCACAAATAAAATTACAGAGACATGGCTTATCGTGGTGCTATACATGTTTTAAAATGTTGCTCAAATGTATTTACTTGATTTTATAGCAGGATGATTAGTATTACAACCTATGTATTTACTTGGCTTTAGAGTGGGATGATTAGTATTAAAACCTATGACTCCAGGCATTTGGATTCATATGAGGCCATCAAGAATCAATGATAACACGTACCGAGATAGTATCCAAGGAACGCACACGTATGTAATCGGTAATTATTCTCTTTAGAGTTTTTACGATGTTAAGGGCCTTTTTCCCCTTAACTGTTATCTTCAGAATATTTTAGATTATTTAGTGGCAGGCTAGAGATATATGTAGACACATAGGTTATTGAGCTGAAGTAATGAAAAAATAGCGGAAATAGTACGGTTGTACTATAATGAACATCCTTAGTTTGCTGATAACTTGACAAAATTGCAACAGTTATATATGCACTAGTCACACCACTGATGTAAATTCCACTATGAGAATAAATGTTGGGCAAATGCTGCAAACCATTCCGTCATTGCTAACTGTAATATACTACACAGATATGTTTCTTCCTCACGAGGAACAAGGTACATATTTTCTTCATCAGAAAAGAAAACCATAATACTCATTGACACGACTTCAGTAGCGAAAGCTGAATAAACACAGCTTTTCTAGCAAAATGGTAGAAATTGAGAATTGTATCCCCTGACCAGTTGATCATCTCTTGAAACTGAAATCTACTTGAACAAGGTAGCGCATCCTAATCTGATCCACGTTGTAGACTATGTACTCGTTATACAGTAAAGCACCCTGGAAAAAATTAAATGTATCGCTGTTTTTTTAGTGACCTCAAACAAATAGAGAAGGTTTGAAGTTCTGCAAAATAAGATTTGGAACAGTCAGTCTTTAACCAAATAAAGTGTTTATACCTTGGGCCCGATTTGCTCTTTTGGCTTTCCGAGGGGAACGACAACTCCATCTTCAAGCAACTCGGCCTGTGAGAAATCTGGAGCAGTTGCACCAACTCCTTTGGTGCTGCAACGTTAGATTCAACAATTAACTTCAGAGCTATAAACACATTTGTGACAAGAGTTGCCTCTTTATTGGCATTGGGGAACCATTAACTTCTAATCTACTTGACAGGATATATACAGAGGAAAGATAAAATAAAAAGAGCAAATAGCTGGTAATAATCTTGTAAACCGCAGGACGCGTGGTTAAGGAACATTTTTCAAAAAGCAGAAAACCAAACGCAGATGTTCAATTCAGTCAAAAGAAAGAAAGTATCAAAGAAAGAAAAGAGAGGAAAAATAACCTCAGCTTTCCCTTTGGCAATTGGTCAGCATTGTAGTTTGCTGTTAACAACTCAGCCATGTCTCCCAGTGCAACCTAAGAAAACCCCAGTTCAAATATCTAGAATAAGAAAATACAAACACAAGAAAATGTTCTCAATTCCAGATGTATTCCAATTTATTGTTGCTTTGCGACACTGAAACTTGTTTGGTAATCTGTATCTACTCCACCGAAGGACCATGTTCTGCAACATGAAAATAACGTTTTTATCTCGATCAAAGACAAACCTCACATAAAAGCAGCACACCAGTAGTACATGCAGAATTTGAGTAGCAATAGTTTGCACTCTTAGAGAACATATCGGCGAAATAAACCCCCTTTCCAAACATATAACCTGTTGCAGGCGCTTCTGGTGGAGCAACGCGCAAACCTGGAGCAGTGATGGCAGCTATCAGTTAGATATATATCACAAATTAGTAGCAAGAATATAGATACTCCAGGAGAGACAGAAATAGTGACCTTGGGATAGAATTCCAGTCCAGTTTGTGAGCCGAGAACCATGCCACAAAAGCATTCTATTTTTTGTGTTTGTGAACTGTTTAATAAAACGAAGGGAAAGTTAAACCAAGTCAAAACACCATAGATACCAAATTCTAATAGCACCTGAGGTACATGTGATGCATGTGCAAATAATGAGAGAAAATCCAGAGTTAAAACACCAGGATTTTGAATAATTCAATTGCATAAAATGTAGGAAAAAGAGCATGAAAAAATTACAGGAAAGTATACACACATAAAATTTGAACCTCATACTTGTTCAACTTTATCCATAGCAATTATTGGATATGGAACGGGTTTTTGCGGAGTGGACACGGTGGAGTTAAACTACCACTAATGAAGGATAATCCAGAGTGAGGTGGTGAGTTAATTGTGTTACACAGTCTTGGGTAGAACTCAACCCCAAAAGCTAGCTCATGAAGTGAGGGTGCCCTCACGCTTATATATTTCATATTACTTTGGTACCCAGGCGATGTGTGACTTCGCTTTACACCCTCCCTCACGCGCAGCGTGCTCACTCGGCAGCACCTGCCGCGTGCAGGCGAGAGACACGCACCCTACCCATCTCTGGTACCCAGCTCTGATACCATGTTACACGGTCTTGGGTAGAACTCAACCTCAAAAGCTAGTTCATGAAGTGAGGGTGCCCTCACACTTATATATTTCATATTACTTTGGTACCCAGGCGATGTGGGACTTCGCTTCACAAACTACCACCAAGCACTTTTTTCTTCTTTTGAATGGGGTGGGGCGTGTGGGTGAATGTGGGTTATAGATGGATTATCAATTCTGCCCCTTGTAGTTAATAATATCACGTTTGTTTCAATTGCACTACATAGGGTTAGTTTTGGAAGTAAGAAATGTACACACAATCTCAATTTTAGAGGACACCATAAAGGTATAGCCCCTTTATATGTATACACAATCTCAATTTTAGAATAGATTGCAACATTAACAATTAGTAAGCACGAAAAGTAGGCAATTGAGAGAGAATAGGCCGATAGCTCGCGTAGCCACAGGAGTCTGGCTTGTCCCACTGAAGGCGGGGGCTCATCAATGCCCCACAAGGGAAAGTCCATTTCTATCACAGAGGAGAGTACCCAGATAGATAGATTTCAAGAAAAGGATAAATCTGAGTGAAAAGCTAAATGGATTAAGGGTTGCAAACCTTTCCAAAACGTTCAGCTTCACCTTCTCTTGACACTCTAAATATCTGAATTATATCGACTGCATAGTCTGAATGTGTCTTTGCATGCGTGTTCTTCATGTACGTTGCAATCTGAGCATGGACCCAAAGAAAATAACATTGGTTATAAGCATCAACCATAATGTCATCTGCTGGATAAGCCAAACAATATGAACAATACAATCTGAACAATACAAGGCAAGAGGACCTTAACCTTTGTTCCTTTAGGTAATAGCTTTTGCAAATTAAAGAGTATGTTAAAGGAAAATATGAGCAAAGGAAAAGATGAATACCGTAGAGAACTCCTTGGAATCAACTTCAAGTGGCGAAAGCTCACAACGAAGGCGTTGATAATGAGCGCACAAGGGATCTTCCTATGATGATAGCAAAGAAATTACAAAAAACGAGTTACGCAAGTCATTAGAAGGAACTAGTAGAGGAGTTTGACATTTGTAGTAGTATCATGTTCCTAGCAAACATGGGCAACAAGGCTAGATGAAAGGAAGTGCTGCACAAAGTCGGCAAATGATGATGGACAAGATCAGATAAATATTACCTGTATCAGAACATCATCCTCCAACAACTTTGTTGCCAGCTCGATTTCACCTAGGGCTTCAACCTTCAATTACTCAAATAGTCAATAGTTATCTCAAGTACAAAGAAAGAAGCTGAAAAAGCATAAAACAGGGAATCTGGAAAGAAAAAAGCTAATGGTTCTTCAAATGCAGTTTGAAAGGATTCAAGATATCATCATCACTCAGGAACAAGCAATAAATATAGCCAAACAATTCCCCAAAACAAGAGAGTATGGACAACAATCTGAACTGAGGAAAGAACATTACCATTTCCAACTTGCTTTTTAACTTTTGAGGGGTGTTGATGACAAACTCACCTGCCATCATATTCGTTTTGTGTTTATCAGAAGCTCATCTGGATGAGAGAAATACTCAAATATGGACAAACACATAAAGCAGGCTAAGTAATATCTTTGCCAAACAAATCTCCAATATTATGAAAAAATAGCCAACTAATAGAATATAACTAAACCACTTGCACGCGTGCGTGGGGGGGAGAGAGGGAGGCAGAGAGGCACATGAGGGACTAAGGACTCACGCATCTTCTTAAAACCAAAATCATGAGGAATAACTGTGTAGAATTCTCTGCAACCGAAACATGAACAAAAAATTAGTGTTTTGTTATTCAGGACCAATTTTCTCACTGGCACCAATTAAGAATTTTCAGAACATCCAACATAATTGCAAGCATTATGAAGAGGCAAACAAACAAATCACAGGATAAATATCATGTGGAAATGGAATTAGAATTGTGATACAAGTCAGGTCAAGCATTGTGGGAAAAAAAACTAGAGTACTTATGTTCAAGACCTTACCCAGTTAATTGTTCAAGCTTAGTCCTGTTTGACTGCCCAATCACATCAGCAATCCTCTTCAAGACGTCAAAGCCCTGTCATACCATATTAAGATAACTTATTGGCTGCTAAAGAAATAGTGGAGAAAGAAAAGAACATAATTTCTTGGTGAAGTGCAGAAAACTGCAATAGAAAAACGTTCTTCTTCTTTTGTTTTTCAGGTAAAATGCTAATCTCTGAGAAGTCATGCAAGTTGCAATCATTGAAAAGAAGAGAAGACTGATGATATGGACTCTGTAATTCACCTCTTTCTTGTTCTTGTAAGGAGAGGGTATGGATGAAACCCAAAAAAATAATTCATAGCAAGAGTGAAGAGACCACCGAAAGAGTCTACTAAATTATGGAAGTTTGACATACTGATGAATATTAATTAAGCCAGCATCCATACTTTGGTTACAACCACGAGACCAATCATTTAAGAATAACTAGATCAAATGCAGCAGCACAAAAGCAGAAATAAGAATTATTAGACAAGTAGAAACTGAGTAAAAGGAGGACAAGAAGGCCTATATTTTCAACAAAAACTAGTATATAAGATTGGACACTTTCGCTAACTACAGGACGAGCAGCATTCATCAGCTGCCATCAACATTGGAACCAACTGGATAGAAAAAAGTACCACTCAAGCTATACAAAGCTACAGGTCCTAAATCTCGTTATACGTCCAGTTTGCATAGAGAAGATATCTAACATCAAACTAGAAAGTGGTCTGATATGGCACATTGACGTAGCTTCAATTCTTTAGTGAAAAAACTAATATCTTTATACATTTAAAAATCTGGAAATAAACTTTTCACAATATCTCTATAACTTTGGTTTGGAAGCAATTACCGAAGCAAAAAATAAAAACAATAAAACAACAGATAGTAGTCTTGTTTTCACTTCCATATTAGGGAATCAGATGTGACACAATATCAGCAAATAAAAGTGCATCGGTGCATAGCTCAAACTTCAAAGACTTGCCTTTAAAATTGTCGACTTGCTAAGCTTCCCGAGTGGCAACTTTTCAGCATTGTATCCTATAATTACAGGTGGAAAATATATTATTACAACACTATATTTAACAGTTAAGCAGAAGACCAGGGTATACCAAAAAAAAAAAAAAATCAGAAATATCCAGTCAATTGTGTGCTTTTGGAGTCGGCATCCATCATTTGCATGGTAAATGGTGAGGTATCCACAATTGTGGTTTAGTATTGCTAATGACCAAATAATATTGTCCAATTCTGTAATTCATGTCATTATGCCTTCTTAAGTGACTAGTAAACCAAAAAGGAGGAAAACAAACCTATTTCCATCATTTGTTGTTTCATCATGCTGACATTGCAAATAAGAGAGATAAATTTCGCAATCCGCGACTCCAGTTTTGTTTCCCGGAGCTGCACTCCCACTGTAGCATGGGATTTCCCTTGAACCTGGCAACAGTTATCCAGCTCTCAAAATAGTCAAGAAAATGGTGTGAAAAGTTAAAAATGATTCATGGCAGTCAACGACAACGAACAAAAGTAAGTGTTAGACAAACTTATGGTAACATCAATGAGATCTGACCTTACCACTTATTCAGTCATGCAGCATGTCATATTTAGCAACTAGACCAGAATAATAACTTCAACCACTACGACAACTTACGTCTGGTTCTTTTTCTCTGTCGGTGTAGTCCATTTCCAACCAAGTGTAGCTCTTCGGGTGACAAATGAACTCTTTACGGCTAGACCAACTGTTCCGTGTTTTGGCAAAAAACTTCTGCTCAAATTCCTGGATAGCATGATCTCGTGATGGGAAAGGGCCGTGTAGTTTATCTTGACCTTTTACACCAACTCTGCCCCATCTACTGTAAACCATGAATCTACCCCCATCGTCAGACTCTGCATTTATATTACATATACATGGAGAGATCAACATCACTAATGAAGCCATGAGGTAGAAACTTTGATTTCGTGACTCAAACAAGGATACTGAGTAGTGAGTATCAACATAGTGTTATAGTGATTAAAAACTTCGAGAATTGACATACTTTCTTTTATTTTTCCTCCCCAAAGAAAAAACTGCAAGCCTCTACATTTCCCAGCAAAAGAGACTAAAGAGAAATCAAGGTTGAAAAAATTGAGTAACCTAGAACTTGGATGACATAGAACTTGTTGTTGTTCTCCCCAACATTTGTCTGGTTCAACATTGCATCATAAATTTCATCACCCTACAAACAAGGAAAAGAAAGAGAAAAATGAAGATAGTCAAGCTACAGTGACACCAATCGAAATTCACCCATCCATCGAAAGCTCCGGCATGACTTACCTGCTGCAATACATGGTACGTAGCCTTAATATGATCCGGGAGCCATTGATCCAATACCGCCGCACCCTTCTTTGTTGCAGTGACTATTTTCTCCTTCTTGGTTTCACTGGCATCTTCTTTTTTGGCTGGCAGCAAAAAACAAAACCAACTTAATGACCATTTTTTAATGGTCGGGCTAAGAATGATGGTGAAATATCTAATCGGACTGATAGTGAGAGAACTACTAATAACACATACCCAAAAGTATTGCATATCCCACTTATGAAATATTAGCAGTCCAACAGATACGTAGTCATTCCTAATTACTGCATTCAAAACTAGTCCAGCTCGAGCTTGGCTCAATTAGTATCGAGGTGTCTGAGCTCAGTTCATTTATCAAACGAGTCTCTATAAGCAAGCCGAACCGCTACAAACAAGGTCGATAAACAAGCTTGCAACTCGAGCTCGAGCACGAACATCTTTTGGTTTACACTTTATAGCCGTACCCATAAGTACAACTTGAGTATACATAAACAGGTCCAACAGCCAACCATAGGAATGCATTAAACCTGGTACCTTCAGTAACACCGTTAGAGTCCTGAGAATCGGTAGAAAGCCTTTGAAGGAGTTCTTTCTTGGAGCCAGTGGTAGAAACTCCCCGAAGCTCGGCTTCTTTGCGCAGCTGTCGAATATCCATACCCCGAAGCTTTTCCACCGCCTTGATTTTATCAGCCCCGTTTGAATCCCCATCCTCAGTTTCTTCCCTCCGCCTCTTCAACTCGCTAATTGAACCATCAGCGGTCGAATCAACTGGTTGCTTGGATTCTTCGCGAATGGCCGATTCCAGTCTCCGAACCTGCAATGATAATTAACGATGAATGGATGGAAATTTAAATCCGGACGGTGGTAGTGTGTGTGTGTGGATAGAGAGAGAGAGAGGGGGGGGGGGGGAGTGGATACCAAAGTGGTCTTCACGCCGGTGGTACTCAGTCCGCGTTTGGCGAGCTCGGTTCGAAGCTCTTCCACGTTGAATTTGTTGGCCATTTTACGGCTGAAGACCGTCGAGAGAGAGAGAGAGAGAGAGAGATTTTCTTCTTGTTTTAGCGGGGGAGGGAGGGTGTAATTTTAAAAGAGGGGGGAGATTTTAAATACTAGTAGGTCGTGAATGAAAGGCAGGGGAAGAAGAAAAAATCAAAGAAGAAGAAAATTAAACGGCTTGCTGGGGAAGAGAGAGAGTACTTCAGTGCGAAGCAAGATTTCGGGGGGTCCGGGGTCCCAAGCGACGGCAGGTTGCAGGTCCTGCGGCTGTCCATTTCGATAATAAATACTTGAATTTTAACTTAAATAATAAATTATTTAGAGTTTGGATTAAATCCAAGACGGTGTTTGGGCCATTGGATGAAATAATAGAAGAGGCATTAAGGTCTAGTTTCCCGCCTAATAAAATGGGCATAAATCAACCCATTTTTATTGCGAAAATGAGTTGATTTTAGGAAATGGTTTTTCTCTTTTACTAAAATGAACCCATTAATTTTATGGAATTCTCATTTTATCAAATGGGAAACTAAGCCTAAAGTAGTACTATTCCCAAAGCACAGTCATTTGGTGTTTCTCCGAATAATATTGGTCTTTATATCCATATAAATGGTATCTGACCATATGACTAACGATATTTAATTAATTTGATTTTTTACAAAAATAATTTACTCAATATTCTAACAAATTATACGGTTTCAATCTCAAATATAGTGATTATATATACTCAAAGTCACTGTAGTATAAAGGATGCAGTGACCTACTCCGGATATCCCAACAAATAAAGATTGCACATCACTCTTTGGCCTTTGCGCATATAAATTGTGTTTGTCAACTTTTTAGATCATACAGGTAATTAGTCCTAATTGCGTGCACATAAAACGTAAAAACCAATGTGAGATTAGGAGCCATGTTACTCTTTATCAGAAAAAAAAAAGAAAAAAAAAACAAATTTAGAGGTGTTACACTTTGCAACAAAAATATCACACGAGCCATGGCCCAAACTTGGGCCCTTTTTGGCTTAATTAAAACACATGGATATTTTGTTTGACTTTGTTAGTTTTGCATAAATTTGTGTGTATTATTAGTTTGTCTCGAACAAATGAATTTAGAAAGTAAAAAATTATAATCAATTTTTTTAAAAGGTTCACTAAAACACAAAAACAATACAAATAGACAGATTTTTTAGATTATTTTTTTCTTTATTTAAAAAATAATAATTTTTGTTCACTCGGGAGTAATTGTTTACTTTTTTGAATTTCTCTCATCGTGACAAATTAATATAAAAAAAAATTGACACAATACTAACAAACTCTACAACAACAAAAAAGTTGAAAAAAAACAGGCCAAGATTATTTGATTTTCCAGCTTTTCCTCTTGGATTCGTGAGAAGTCCAAAGTCAAAAAAAGGATTCAGAGAATCCCACACAGACCAATATCCATAATACACAACTACAATTACGTAGTTTCACCAAACAAAAAAAAATGGAAAAACTACAATCACTTAGACGGCGCCCGACGCAGTCATAAGTTTTTCCGTATTGAGTCATTGACGCAAAACAGTCAGTGATCACAGAGAGAGAGGAGAGAGAGAGAGAGAGATGGAAGGAAGCAGAAAGGTGAATGGGAAGTACTCTAGGAACCCATGTCTGACGATACACCAACCATGGGCTTCACTTCTCCTTAGTGGCATGAAGCACCTCGAAGGCAGGTCTTGGCCTGCCCCTCTTAGAGGTAATTAAGTAAACACTAACAAATCAAAACCCTAATCATCACTTGTTTTTCTCTTCTAGCTATATAGTCGATCTTATTAATTCTTCAGACTTGCATGCAATCGTGGTTTACGTACCTGTTTGGTTACTTTGAAAATCGTCCAAAGACTAAAGGCTACAAAACATCTCATCTTTTTCTTGTTTTGGTAGCTAAAGAACTCATCTTCTTTCTCTTTTTTTCATAATTCCTACTGAATTAATCACAAACTTCTTGTAATTCAATGTGTTCTACTACCACATGTTTCATTTAAGTTATTTGTTGGGTTTGTTATCAGTTACAGTTGATTATAACTTATCACCAACCGTAACTGTAACGTTGGGTTATCAACCGACTTAGTACCGAATTTTTTGGGTTGCCTTTGTTGAAAAGTACCGAATTTTTCAATGGCATTCCTCAGTGACAGCTATATGAACAAATACATGATTCATCCAATATGTTTCAGGGGAAGCAGGGAATTCCCTTCTCTTCTGGTTGTAAGTTTTAGTAACTGGAAGTGGTAGAAAATTTATTTTCCGAGTCCCGAGCTTGGTTGCCTGGTGGGTGTGGTATATGGTTTTCGGACGATTTGTTAAGAAATTTAGGCTGAGTCTCCACTATTGTGTAAATGGAATTTTCGGTACTTTTGCCGTTGTCCATAGCAGACAAGTCATTCTCCTCACAATTCACATATATCACAAAATACCATACAACGGAAACTACACCCACTTTTTATTATCGTGGGAAGACGGTATTTTTAGTGAAAATTTATCCTTAATCAAATTTAGAAAATTTTTGGCCTGACACAAGTGCTTTATTATCAATTTTGAATATTGGGTTTCCTTACAAGTTAAAAGATGGCTCACTTTTCTCCCCATCGTGGTATGTTTATACAGGCCATTAGGATGAAACGGAATTTTTTTTTTTTTTTTGTCTCCTTTATGGGTAATTTTGGCTTATGTTTTTTTTTTTTTTTTTGAAGTGTGGGAAATCTTTTTTTGAAGGTCGTCTTTGGATCCATGCTGCTGGAAAAGTTCCAGACACTGCTACCATCAAAGCTATGGAGGACTTTTATAGAGAAATCTATGCAGTTAATGGGATTACAGATCTTCAATTTCCACAAGAGTATCCGGTTTCAAGACTTATTGGTATTCAAGAAGATTCAATTTTTTTAACTCCCTAAACCTAGAATCTCGTCTTTTAAATCACCTTGAGCTTAAGGCACTATTTTCTTATGAACAATATACGTAATTCTGCTCGTTTCATTAGTCGATAGTGAAAAACAAGACATTAACTCCTGTTACGCGTCTATAGATACAGCAGAAATGTACAAATTTGAATGCTTTTGGCCATTCCACAGGTTGCGTTGAAGTGGTTGGTTGTCTTAGGGGTGAGGAACTAGCACACTGGACTGAGGTGCCTGAATGGGTGGGCTACCGAACCATCTTTCCCTTGTGTTTCTTGTATTGTTACACTAATTTTCATAGGAACATTAATCTTCATTACAGGTGAGGCTACAACCGATAACAAATTTTTCTTGGCTTTGTGAACAACCACAAGTAAGTAGTTCTGTTACTGTTCTACTGCTGTCTTACGATTTTTAACTTCTTTTACCCAATTACAGTGTTATAATGGTTGTTGTTCTACTGCCTTATGATTTCTACTCATGGTTGAATTGTTTTGCTCGATGCAGAAATTGCGTGTTCCAATTGAGCTGCGAGGTTCTCACGGTGTTTATGACTTGGAAAGAAAGGTATTTATTGGATCTAAAAACTAGTATTCAATGTTGGTCTACACGAAACTCCAAGTCTCCAACAGGACGTTATTTTGGTAGAACCGAGTGGACATTTTTTTATGCTCCTTGATAATTTGTGCAGATATACGAGGCTGCTATAAGAGATCTTGTTCCAGTTGACAGTTCACTGCTAGTGAAAATCCCACTTCCAAATCCAAAAGATCCTTTTTCCCTGAAGCCGGGATCGATCTCTGCATGCTTCCCCAAATCTAAAGCATCTGAAGTGGAGAAATCATCAAGTCTCAGTGCAGCCATAGCTGCTGCAATTGCAGCATCGACGCAATATTCAACGAAGGGTCAGACTTTAGAAAATAATGCCTTTAAGATTAGAACTTCAAATAATTTCACAAGAAAGTGGCAATTGAAGAGCAACTCTTCTGTTGAGCGTAAGATGGTTTCCAATGAAGTGGGCACTCCAGTGCGTCATAATAATGAAGGTAACAATGGCAGTTTCCCTAAACAATTTTCACGCTGAATGAAGCCACCGTCCTGATCCTCATTCTAAGGTATGCGATTGGTTTGCAGGCACTTAATTTCATCGGACTTTTGATATATAGGTATTCCAGTGCATCAGATGATGACAATATGACATACAAAATAAATTTGGCTGGAATACTTTTGGTCTAATATCGTAATCTGGTTCCCAGTAATGGTGAATTTGTTTTAACAGAAATTTTCTGAAAATTGACTTTTCCCATCTTTACATCACAAAGAGGAGGCCTTAATTTTGTACTATAATAACAGATGTAATTTTTACAATTATGGTTGCCCTATGACTGCCAACTTGGAAAATGTGATTCAAGACATCGATGAACATGTTTGGGGATGGCTTGTTCCTTTAGTATTATGGTCCATTCTATTGCAATTACCTCATTCACTGAGTTTATTGATAAATCTACAGATATTTGTTGCCGCAGTGAGAGACCTGAGGCCTGAGTGAATTCTGGTGGCTCTGCGAAGAATAAGATTTGAAGATGGAACAACAATTTGGGTTTTTGCGAGTAGCTATTTGTACCGAGATAAAAATTTGAGCTCTTTCAAGTAGTCGAAAAATTGTTGTATGCGTTTCTTCCTTTTTTTTGTCCTCGTGTTATAAATCAATCATATCTTCTGTTGTCCACCTCTCCGGTTCTAGAGACCGTCATGTGTAGTTATACTCTCTCTATCTCTGCACATGCATTGAGATAGTATCCAAGGAATGCAAACACGTGTAATTGGCAATTATTCTCTTTATTTGGAGTCGTTACGATGTTAATGCACCAATGCTCATGTTTTGGCCATACAAAACTACAGAAGTTCACTTTGACTTCTTTTTTTTTTCTTTTATACTCCCTCTGTCCCAAATTGGATGTCCATTTTTGAAACCCGTGCCATTTTCAATCGCTTATATCTTTCAATATGAATCTCCAAAAATATTCAATATGGATCTTGTTTGATAGTTCTCGACGAGTTCTATAATTCAAAGTGAACATAATTACGAAAAACATTATAAATTGAAAGATATAATAATTGAAAAATGGCACGGGTTTCAAAAATGAACATCCAATTTGGGACGGAGGGAGTAGTATAATTTTATATCACCAAACAAAACAAAACTATACAACGAATCCTCCTGGAAAACCAAGATGGCAAGAAAACAAACAACCTTTACAAGTCACCTAACAACTTGCAAGAGAATAGCTTAACAAGGAAGCAACTAAAAATCAAGAAAAAATGGTAGGGGACAATTCCACATCATACAAAGCCTCTGATTCTTGGTACTGCTCTTTACCTTTCTTCCATAAGCTCAAGCTGTTGGGAAAAATTACAGTGGCAATCACATATTCCAAATAACATTTTTCATTCAATATGTTTTAGGGTAAGCAGGGAATTCATGTCTTTTTGGTTGCAAGTTTTAGTAACTGGTAGCAGTAGAAAAGTTATTCTATAAATCCTGAGCTTGGTTTCCTGGTGGGTGGTGGTATATGGCTTTTGGACGATTTGTTTAGATATTTAATCTATTTTAGCAAAATTTTGGCCAATACAAGCTATTTATTATCAAATTTTGAGTATTGGGTTTTCTTAAAAGTTAAAAGATGGCTTGCTTTTCTCCCCATCATGGTATGTTTAAACATGCCAATAGGATAAAATGAAAATCTAGTTTTTCTTTCTCCTTAATGGGTTGGATTCAAAAGCTTGCAAGCTTATTTACCTAGTTTTTTGGTTATTAAAGTGTGGAAAATCTTGTTCTTAAAGGTCGTCTTTGAATCCATGCTGCTGGAAAAGTTCCAGATGTTGCTACCATTAAAGCTATGGAGGACTTTTATAGGGAAATCTACGCTGTTAATGGGATTACAGATCTTCAGTTTCCACAACAGTATCCAGTTTCAAGACTAATTGGTATTCCAGAAGTTTTAAATTTTGAACTCCCTAAACCTAGAATCTCTTCTTTTAAATCACCTTGAGCTTAAGGCACTATTTTCTTATGAACCATGTATGTAATTCTGCTCGTTTCATTAGTCGATAGTGGTGAACAAGATATTACTGTTTTGTGGTTAAGCTCTATTACAAGTCTATAGATACAGCAGGAATATACAAATTTGAATGCTTTTGTCCATTCCACAGGTTGCATTGAAGTGGTTGGTTGTCTTAGGCGTGAGGAACTAGCTTACTGGAATGAGGTGCCTGAACGGGTGGGCTAGTGAACCATCTTTCCCTTGTGTTTCTTGTATTTTGATAATAATTTTCATAAAAGCAATTTATCTTCATTATAGGTGAGGCTACAATCGCTGACAGATTTTTGCAGGCTTTGTGAACAGCCACAAGTAAGTAGCTTTGTTACTTTTCTACTGCTGTGTCTTACGATAATTATTTTCTTTTGATCAATTACGGTATTCAATGCATGCTGTTAGATACAAGGCACGATGACTGAATTGTTTTCCACAATGCAGAAATTGCGTGTTCCAATTGAGATGCGAGGTTTTCACGGTGTTTGAGTTGGAAAGAAAGGTATTTATTGTAGCTAAATATTAGTATTCTGTGTTGGTCTATATCCAACTCCAAATGGACGTACTTAATCACACCCAAAAAAAAAAATCCAAATAGATGTAATTTAGGCTAATGCAATTGGACATTTTTATGCTCCTTGGTATTTTCTGCAGATATACGAGGCTGCAATTGGGGATCTTGTTCCAGTTGACAGTTCACTATTAGTGAAGTTCCAACTTCCAAATCCAAAAGATCCTTTTTCCCTGAAGCCCGGGTCCATTTCTTCATGCTTCCCCAAATCTAAAGCATCTGAAGTGGAGAAATCATCAAATCTCAGTGCAGCCATAGCTGCTGCAATTGCAGCAGCGACACAGTTTTCAAAGAAGGGTCAGAACTCGGAAAATAATGCCTTTAAGATTGCAGCAGCGACACAATTTTCTAAGAAGGGTCAGAACTCGGAAAATAATGCCTTCAAGATTGCAGCAGCGACACAGTTTTCAAAGAAGGGTCAGAACTCACAAAATAATGCCTTAAAGATTAGAAATACAAAGAATTTTATGAGACAGTGGCAATTGAAGAGCAACTCTTTTATTGAGCATGAGATGGTTTCCAATGAAGTGGGCACTCTGGCGTGTCATAATAATGAAGGTAACAGTGAACAATTTTTGCATGCTGAATCAAGCAACAGTCCTGGGCCGCATAAGGTATGCGATTATTTTACAGGCACTTAATTTCTTAGGACTTTTGATAGGTATTCCAGTGCATCAATAGGATACGTGTTTTTCTTGCGAATTCCATGAATAGGACATTAATGCGGTAATAGAGTATTTGACCATAAAGATGATGACATATAGAATAAATCTGGCTGGAAATATTTTGGTCTGAAATCAAAATCTGTTTCATACTAATGGTGAATTTGCAACAAAATATTTAGCTCTCTGTGTTTTTTTTGTGAGCTTACTTGTCATTTTTAAGATATGCAGTTTGATTTTTTTTGGATAGAAGTTCTCCTCTTCTTCAAACCTTTTGTTTTTAACATACCTTTTCTGAAAATTGACTTTTCCCATCTTTATAGCACAAAAAAGAGGCCTTAATTTTGTACTACTATAATAACAGATGTAATTTTTGCAATTATGGCTGCCCTGTAAGGCTATCTATAACTGCCAACTTGGAAACGCTGTAATTCAAGACCATCAATAAACATGTTTTGGGATTGCTTGTTCCTGTATTACTATGGTCCATTTTCCTCTGGGGCCTGTATTACTCTCTTCGTATACTTTCAATTTCTTAATTCACCGAGTTTATTGATAAATTGCTGATAAAAAAAAAACTTATTGATAAATCTGCAGATACTTGCTGCTGCAATGAGAGAGCTGAGGCTTGAGTGAATGTTGTTGGCTCTGCGAAGAATAAGATTTGAAGATGGAATAGCAATTGGGGTTTTATGATTAGTTATTTGTACAAAGATAAAAATTCCAGCTCTTCCAAGTAGTTGAAAGACTGTTGTATGTTTTTCTTCCGTGTTTTCTCATATGTGCAATAAAGCAATCATTTTTTTGTGCCCACTTCTTCGGTTTTGGAGACCGTCACGTGTAGTAATTCTTGTTGTATCCATGATGATTTTGTTTTTGCATACATATGCACAAATAAAACTACAGAGACCTGGCTTATCGTGGTGCTATACATGTTTTAAATGTTATAGTGGGATGATTAGTATTACAACCTATGTATTTACTTGGGCTTTAGAGTGGGATGATTAGTATTACAACATGTAACTCAAGGCATTTGGATTAATATGAGGCCATCAAGAACCAACAATAACACGTACCGAGATACTCCTAGTATCCAAGGAGCGCACACGTATGTAATACTAGGTAATTATTCTCTTTAGAGTATTTACGATGTTAAGGGCCTTCTCCCCCTTAACTGGTATCTTCAATGTATTTTAAATTATTTAGTGGCAGGCTAAAGCTATATGTAGACACATCGGGTTATTGAGCTGAATGAAAAATTAGCGGAAATAGTACGGTTGTACTATAATGAACATCCATAGTTTGCTGATAATGACAAAATTGTAACAGTTATATATGCACCAGTCACACCACTGATGTAATTCCACTATGAGAATAAATGTTGAGCAAATGCTGCAAACCATTCCGTCATTGCTGACTGTAATATACTATACAGATATGTTTCTTTCTCACGAGGAACAGGGTACATCTTTTCTTCATCAGAAAAGAAAACCATAATACTCATTGACACGACTTCAGTAGCGAAAGCTGAATAAACACAGCTTTTCTAGCAAAATGGTAGAAATTGAGAATTATATCCCCTGACCAGTTGATCATCTCTTGAAACTGAAATCTACTTGAACAAGGTAGCGCATCCTAATCTGATCCACGTTGTAGACTATGTACTCGTTATACGGTACATCGCCCTGGAAAAAATTAATTGTATCACTGTTTTTTAGTGACCTCAAAACAAATAGAAAGTAGTCTGCTGGAAATTGAAATTTTGAAGTTCTGCAAAATAAGTTTCGGAATAGTCAGTCTTTAACCAAATAAAGTGTTTATACCTTTGGGCCGACTTGCTCTTTTGGCTTTCCAAGGGGAACGACAACCCCATCTTCAAGCAACTCTGCTTGTGAGAAATCTGGAACAGTTGCACCAACTCCTTTGGTGCTGCAACGTTAGATTCAACAATTAACTTCAGAGCTATAAACACATGTGACAAGAGTTGCCTCTTTGTTGGCATTGGGGAACCATTAAACTTCTAATCTACTTGACAGGATATATACAGAGGAAAGATAAAATAAAAAGAGCAAATAGCTGGTAATAATCTTGTAAACCGCAGGACACGTGCTTAAGGCACATTTTTCAAAAAGCAGAAAGCCAAACGCAGATGTTCAATTCAGTCAAAAGAGAGAAAGTATCACAGAAAGAAAAGAGAGGAAAAATAACCTCAGCTTTCCCTCTGGCAATTGGTCAGCATTGTAGTTTGCTGTTAACAACTCAGCCATGTCTCCCAGTGCAACCTAAGAAAACCCCAGTTCAAATATCTAGAATAAGAAAATACAAACACAAGAAAATGTTCTCAATTCCAGATGTATTCCAATTTATTATTGCTTTGCGACACTGTGAAACTTGTTTGGTAATCTGTATCTACTCCACTGAAGGACCGTGTTCTGCACCATGAAAAATAATGTTTTTATCTCAATCAAAGACAAACCTCACATAAAAGCAGCACACCAGTAGTACATGCAGAATTTGAGTAGCAATAGTTTGCACTCTCAGAGAACATATCAGCGAAATAAACCCCCTTTCCAAACTTATAACCTGTTGCAGGCGCTTCTGGGGAGCAATACGCAAACCTGGAGCAGTGATGGCTGCTATCAGTTAGATATATTTCACAAATTAGTGGCAAGAATATAGATACTCCAGAAGAGACAGATATAGTGACCTTGGGATAGAATTCCAGTCCAGTTTGTGAGCCGAGAACCGTGCCACAAAAGCATTCTATTTTTTGTGTTTGTGAACTGTTTAATGAAACGAAGGGACAGTTAAAACACCATAGATACAAAATTCTAATAGCGCCTGAGTACACGCGATGTGTGTGCAAGTCATGAGATAAAATCCAGAGTTAAAACACCAGGATTTTGAATAATTCAATTGCATAAAATCTAAGAAAAAGAGCCTGAAAAAATTAAAGGAAAGTCTTGAATAATGAATACAGCGACATAAAATTCAAACCTCATACATGTTCAACTTTATCCATAGCAATTATTGGATATGGAACTAGTTTTTGCGGAGTGGAGACGGTGGATTTAAACTACCACAAATGAAGGATAATGCAGAGTGGGGTTGTGAGTTAAACTGCCACCAAGCGGATTTTTCTTTCTTTCTTTTTTCTTTTGAATGGGGTAGGGGTGTGGGTGAACGTGGGTCATAGATGGATTATCAATTCTGCCCCTTGTAGTTAATAACATCACGTTTGTTTCAATTACATTGTATAGGGTTAATTTGGGAAGTAAGAAATGTATACATCTCAATTTTAGAGGACACCAAAAAGGGATAGCCCCTTTATATATGTTAAAATAGATAGCAACAGTAAACAATTTGTAAGCACGAAGTAGGCAACGGTAAACAATTTGTAAACCCACGTAGCCACAGGAGTCTGGCTTGGCCCCCAGAAGGCGGGGGATCATCAATGCCCCACAAGGGAAACTATTTCTATCACAGATGAGAGTACCCAGACAGATAGATTTCAAGAAGAGGATAAACCTAAGGGAAAATGACCAAAACATGGTGGTTGGGGCAAATTATGCCAAAAACATGGTCATGGTTTCCAAAATTCCCAATCCATGAGAAGGAAAACAATAATTCCATATACATGGCAATTTTTGAGTGAACTATCCAAAATACTCTCTCTCTCTCTCTCTCTCTCTCTCTCTCTCTCTCTCTCTCTCTCCCTTCCCAACCCTTTCAAACCCAACGAATCTTAAAACCCCTCCGATCAAGCCCTGTCTCCCGCCGCTGGCGTCAAAGACGACCTCTCCATTCTCCACCACTCCATCGGCCGCCACCTCCACGGTGTCGCAACATTACTCGCTCCCCCGCCAGACGTGTAGAACACATATTCATTGTATAGAAGCAAATGGAAAACAAAACCCATTTTGCATATAAACTTAGTGACTGGTATGGTGTCGTAATGTGATGAGTATATCAACGACAGCTATCACTATCATCACCGACAAAAGAAGGGCTTCGATGGTTCTGTAAATCCCAGCTGCAACGGGACAGAGAGGCTGTCTCGAATTGATCTTTCTCTTTAATGGGTTTGATCAATAATCGGTCCAGAAGTAGGGAGCAACGAGAATTTGAGATAAGAGAGTAGGAAGAGAATCAATTGAGAGAGTAATGGATAAAGAGTATGGGAGATTGAAGAAAAAAGTGGGTCTACAATGTGAAGAGGAAGATGGGGATGGTGGAGTGGTTGGGGTTACGGAGGAAGTTGTTGATTTTGTTGTTGATTTTACACATCATGGGGTGCAATGGCTTTCTCAAAGGGTGCAATATTAATTCACTCAAGATGCAACATTTTTTCATGCAAAGAGCAATGGATATTTTTTTCAAAGTAAAAGGTTGGATTTACACATCATGGGGTGCAATGGCTTTCTCAAAGGGTGCAATATTAATTCACTCAAGATGCAACATTTTTTCATTCAAAGAGCAATGGAGGTGCAATGGCTTTCTCAAAGGGTGCAATATTAATTCACTCAAGATGCAACATTTTTTCATTTAAAGAGCAAAGGCCTAACCTAGTGCAATGAGTTTGAGGTAACAAGCAATGTTGGTTCATACAAGGTGCAAACCTAACACAGTTACGGTGCAACAAATTATGTATCACACCACCCTGTCATTTTGATTCGGTCTTCGTGCAACATTAATTCAATTAAGGGGCAATGGTCTCAACTTGGGAGATTTGGGGAAGATGGTCTCAACTCGGGAGATTTGGGGAAGAAAGTTTAAATTTTTAATTGGGTCCATTGATTTGAATTTTGAAGATGCGAATTCTTGAAATTTTTTGTGGATCTTTTGGGGCATCCAGTGGTGAGTTGGTGTTGAAGTTTCTTGATGAGCATTGCTTGTTAGAGAATCAAAAGAGGAACGACAATCCGAGGAAGACAATAATCGTACGATGTCGGCCTCCGATTTCATGTACTTGCCTATGTTTTGCATATGGGGATCTCGATTTGTCAACAATTTTCTGTTTTGCACATGGGGTTCTCGATTTTTCCTTTTGTTGAGAAGTGGATATCTTGCTTATTTCAATACAAGAACACCCTATAATTTTAATGGAGCTTCTGCATGTTTTTGTTCGAGATGTGGTCTCCCGAGCAGTGTGAACGAGGAAGAGGGGTTGGATGTTAGGGTTTAATTCACAGAAGGGTATTTCAGGGAAGTTATTTGGGGGCACCATTTATGTGGAATTACTTTTTTCCTTGTCATGAAGTCATTTCCAAAAACCTTCCCATTAAATTGTCATTTTTACTTTTAAAAACCATGTTTTGGTCATTTCCCCTAAACCTAAGTGAAAAGCTATATGGATTAGATTGCACACCTTTCCAAAACGTTCAGCTTCACCTTCTCTTGACACTCTAAATATCTGAACTATATCAACTGCATAGTTTGAATGCGTCTTTGCATGAGTGTTCTTCATGTACGTTGCAATCTGAGAGTGGACCCAAAGAAGATAACATTTGTCATAGGCATCAACCATAATGTCATCTGCTGGATAAGCCAAACAAATGCAAAACCTACATAGACTACGAGGCTAGGCCATGATTTTTTTATTTTCTTTTTCTTTTTTTTTATCGGTAGGCTTTGTCATGATTACAACAATCCGAACAATACAAGGCAAGAGGACCTTAACCTTTGCTCCTTTAGGTAATAGCTTTTGCAAATTAAAGAGTATGTTAAAGGGAAATATGAGCAAAGGAACAGATGAATACCGTAGAGAACTCCTTGGAATCAACTTCAAGTGGCGAAAGCTCACAACGAAGGCGTTGATAATGAGCGCACAAGGGATCTTCCTAGGACGATAACAAAGAAATTACAAAAACTGAGTTACACAAGTCATTAAAAGGATATAGTGAAGGAGTTTGACATTTGTAATAGTATCATGGTCCTAGCAAACACGAGCAACAAGGTTTAGATGAAAGGAAGTGCAGCACAAATAATACCTGTTTCAGAACATCATCCTCCAATAACTTTGTTGCCAGCTCGATTTCACCTAGGGCTTCAACCTTCAATTACTCAAATAGTCAATAGTTATCTCAAGTAATAAACAGGGAATCTGGAAAGAAAAAAGTTAATGGTTCTTCAAATGCAGTTCTTGCAAGGATACAAGATATCATCATCACTCAGGAACAAGCCATAAATATAGCCAAACAATTCCCCAAAGAGTTTAAATTATTTCCACCGCCGGTGGAAACAAAAATCAAATTTCCTCCAAATTGATTGCATTGTGCCACATGTCTATGTTCTAATATTTGGGACCACTGATTGGACACATGGCACAATGCAATCGATTTGGAGGAAACTTTTGTTTCCACCGGCGGTGGAAATAACTTAATCTCTTCCCCAAAACAAGAGAGTATGGACAACAATCTGAACTGAGGAAAGAACATTACCATTTTCAACTTGCTTTTTAACTTTTGAGGGGTGTCAATGACAAACTCACCTGCCATCATATTCGTTTTGTGTTTATCAGAAGCTCATCTTGATGAGAGAAATACTCAACTATGGACAAACACATAAAGCAGGCTAAGTAATATCTTTGCCAAATAAATCTCCAATATTATGAAAAAAAGCCAAGTAATAGAATATAACTAAACCACTTGCACTCGTGTGTGGGGGGAGAGAGGGAGGCAGAGAGGCATATGAGAGACTGAGGACTCACGCATCTTCTTAAACCCAAAATCATGAGGAATCACTGTGTAGAATTCACTGCAACCAAAACATGAATAAAAAATTAGTGTTTTGTTATTCAGGACCAATTTTCTCACTGGCACCAATTAAGAATTTTCAGAACATCAACATAATTGCAATATCATGTGGGAATGCAATTAGAATTGTGATAAAAGTCAGGTCAAGCGTTGTGGCAAAAAAAACTAGAGTACAATGTTCAAGACCTTACCCAGTTAATTGTTCAAGCTTAGTCCTGTTTGACTGCCCAATCACATCAGCAATCCTCTTCAAGACGTCATAGCCCTGTCATACCATATTAAGATAACTTATTGGCTGCTAAAGAAATAGTGGAGAAAGAAAAGAACATAATTTCTCGGTGAAGAGCGGAAAACTGCAATAGAAAAACATTCTTCTTCAAGGGCTCCTTTGGCTGTTTTTTCGTTTTGTCTTTATTCAAAAAAAAATTACATTTTGTAGTTTTGCATCAAGTTTTCGTGGTTTATGGATTCGTCTCGACGAGACGAATCTAAAGAGTATAAAATTATGGTGGAACTAATTTTTTTTTTAATAAAGCCAAAATTAAACCAATAAACTGGTTTATTTTCGGCTTTCTTTAAAAAAATATTACTTTTGACCATAATTTTATACTCGTTGGATTCGTCTCCTCGAGACAAATCCATAAACCACGAAAACTTGACGCAATGCTAACAAATGCAAAAACAAAAAATGAATCAAAGACAAAACGAAAAAACAAAAAAACCAACTCGCAGCTTTTTTGCCAAAGGAGTAGTTTTTCAGGTTGAATGCTAATCTCTGAGAAGTCATTAGTCATGCAAAGTTGCAATCATTGAAAAGAAGAGAAGACTGATGATATGGACTCTGTAATTCACCTCTTTCTTGTTCTTGTAAGGAGAGGGTATGGATGAAACCCAAAAAAATAATTCATAGCAAGAGTGAAGAGACCACCAAAAGAGCCTACTAAATTATGGAAGTTTGACATACTGATGAATATTAATTAAGCCAGCATCCATAAGTTGGTTACAACCACGAGACCAATCATTTAAGAATAACTCGATCAAATGCAGCAGCCCAAAAGGATAAATAAGAATTATTAAACAAGTAGAAACTGAGTAAAAGGAGGACAAGAAGGCTTATATTTTCAGCAGCTGCCATCAACATTGAAACCAACTGGATACAAAAGTACCACTCAACACTTCTTGTTACAGGTCCTAAATCTCGTTATACGTTCATTTTGCATAGAGAAGATATCTAGCATCAAACTAGAAAGTGGTTTGATACAGCACACAGAAGTAACCTCAATTCTATAGTGAAAAAACTAATGAACCATGCAAGTAGAGTTCCTTTCCTCTGCTTAATTATATAACTTCAAAAATCTGGAAATAAACTTTTCACAATATCTTTATAACTTTGGTTTGGAAGCAATTACTGAAGCAAAAAATGAAAACAGATAGTGTTCTTGTTTTCACTTCCATAGTAGGGAATCAGATGTGACATAATATCAGCAAATAAAAGTGAATCTGTGCATAGCTCAAACTTCAAAGACTTGCCTTTAAAATTGTCAACTTGCTAAGCTTCCCAGTGGCAACTTTTCAGCATTGTATCCTATAATTTCAGGTGGAAAATATACTATTAGAACACTATATTCATCAGTTAAGCAGAAGACCAGAGTATACCGAAAAAAACAAATCAGAAATATCCAGTCAATTGTGTGCTTTTGGAGTCAGCATCCATCATTTGCGTGGTAAATGGTGAGGTATCCACAATCGTGGTTTAGAATTGCTAATGACCAAATAAGCTTGTCCAATTCTGTAATTCATGTCATTATGCCTTCTAAGTGACTAGTAAACAAAAGGGAAAACAAACCTATTTCCATCATTTGTTGTTTCATCATGCTGACATTGCAAATAAGAGAGATAAATTTCGCAATCCGCGACTCCAGTTTTGTTTCCCGGAGCTGCACTCCCACTGTAGCATGGGATTTCCCTTGAACCTGGCAACAGTTATCCAGCTCTCAAAATAGTCAAGAAAATGGTGTGAAAAGTTAAAATGATTCATGGCAGTCAACGACAACGAACAAAAGTAAGTGTTAGACAAACTTATGGTAACATCAATGAGATCTGACCTTACGACTTATGCAGTCATGCGGCATGTCATATTTAGCAACTAGACCAGAATAATAACTTTAACCACTATGACAACTTACGTCTGGTTCTTTTTCTCCGTCGGTGTAGTCCATTTCCAACCAAGTGTAGCTCTTCGGGTGACAAATGAACTCTTTACGGCTAGACCAACTGTTCCGCGTTTTGGCAAAAAACTTCTGCTCAAATTCCTGGATAGCATGATCTCGTGATGGGAAAGGGCCGTGTAGTTTATCTTGACCTTTTACACCAACTCTGCCACATCTACTGTAAACCATGAATCTACCCCCATCGTCAGACTCTGCATTTTTATCACATCGACATGAAGAGATCAACATCACTAAGGAAGCCATGAAGTACAAACTTTGATTTCGTGACTCAAACAAGGATACCGAGTAGTGAGTATCAACATAGAGTTATAGTGATTAAAAACTTTGAGCATTGACATACTTTCTTTTATTTTTCCTCCCCAAGAGAAAAGCTAGCTTCTACATTTCCCAGCAAAAGAGACTAAAAGAGGAATCAAGGTTGAAAAAATTTGAGTAACCTAGAACTTGGATGACATAGAACTTGTTGGTGTTCGCCCCAACGTTTGTCTGGTTCAACATTGCATCATAAATTTCATCGCCCTACAAACAAGGAAAAGAAAGAGAAAAATGAATATAGTCAAGCTACAGTGACATCAATCGAAATTCACCCATCCATCGTAGGCTCCAGCATGACTTACCTGCTGCAATACATGGTACATGGCCTTAATATCATCCGGAAGCCATTGATCCAATACCGCCGCACCCTTCTTTGTTGCAGTGACTATTTTCTCCTTCTTGGTTTCACTGGCACCTTCTTCTTTGGCTGGCACCAAAATACGAATCCAACTTAATTGACCATGTTTGAATGGTCGCGCTAAGAATGATGGTGAAATTTCTACAGAAAATTGGTCTAAAGGTCAACTTTGAGGCTTTTAAATGGTGTTTAATCCAGCTTAATTTATTTTAATGATTTCAATGCATTGATAGGAATTTTTTAAGGGCTCAAGGACAATATTAGACAAAAATACCCTTAATGAACACTACCACACGAGCACTATGCGGAGTAGTCTTTGCGAACAAAAGCGAAATAGAAATTTGATGGGACGGGTCAGTCACATTTTTGGGTCTTTGCACTATATCAGTATTCATTACCCCAGTCAACATCTTAAGGGCACCATTAAGGGTATTTACTGTTTACTGTTCATTACCCCGACAGTTGGCCCGGCTGTTGTCCCCATCAATTTCTCTCTCTCTTGGGACGGGTCAAATAGAAATTTGATGGGACGGGTTTGTCTCTCATGAGCGTGGGACAAAATTGATGGGTGAGACAAAATTGATTTTCTCTCTCCTTAATTTTGGGGTTTAATTTTGAGGGATTTAGACTCTTTAGGATAAGGTATAGTGGGTTTAGGCATTTTGGGTTTAGGCACTTGGGTGCACTTTCCACTTATAGAGTTTTAGTGGTTTAGGCACTTTCATAGGGTACCCTATGGTTTTAGGCACTTTATAGGGTACCTTAGGGTTTAGTTTTAGGCACTTTCATAGGGTACCCTATGATTTTAGGCACTTTATAGGGTACCTTAGGGTTTAGTTTTAGGCACTTTCATAGGGTGCCCTAGTGTTTAGATTTAGGGTGCACTTTCCAATTATAGAGTTTTAGTGGTTTAGGTATTTTCATAGGGTACCCTAGGTTTTCAGCACTTTCATAGGGTACCCTAGGGTCTTAGGCACTTTCATTAAGTTTGAGAGTTTAGACACTTTCATTGGTTGGTGGAGGCATTTTTGGAATGTGTAGGTGATTTGTCCTCTTGGCATTAAAGAAAAAGTTGATGTCCTTATTGCAATAAAGACCTCTTTACTATGTCCTCCCAAAAAACGGACCCAAATTTCTAATCGGACTAAGAGAGCTACTAATACCACATACCCAAAAGTATCGCATGGATCGGGGGCCCTGTAGTGAGTTAGTTTACTACATGTGAGTAGTGAGTTCTCTCGGCCGTTTGATCAGAGATCAACAGTCTGAATCGTCTTACACTTTAAAAAACACTTTTACATTTGCTTTAACTCCTATTTATCCAGATCGTTGATCTCGGATCGGACAGCCAAGAGAGCTCCCTACACGCATGTAGTGAGATCACTCACTATAGGGCCCCCAATTCCGTATCGCATATCCCACTTAGGGCATCCTCATCAGCCTTGCTAAACTAGCTTTTTGGCTAAAATAGAGAGTCAAACCTCATCAGCCTTGCTAAACTAGCTTTTGGCTAAAATAGAGAGAGTAAACCCCTAAACCCCCCAAAAAAATTTTATCTTCTTTCTTCCCCCTCAATTTATTTTTGCTACAATGCCTACTCAAATTTGAGTAAGCACAGTTCACGCACCATTTTTTTTTTTATTATTTTCTGCCGTGGGGCCTTGGGTAACCAAGAGAGAGAGGGAGAGCACTGTAGTACTTTTTAATTGTTCACGCACCACGCAGTGGTACTTTTACTGACGCTACTCCTCCCAAAGTGGTACTTTTACGGAAAAAGTGGTATATTTAGGGATTTTTTTTTTTAATAGACTTGAGGGAATAGTTTAATATAGTAGAGTTAGACTAGAGAGTATGATTTTGTGTGTTTTTTGAAAAAGTGATTTGCTAAAGTATAAAAGATGTTTTTGAAGTTAAATTTGGTGCAAAATTTGGTGCTCCTAATAAGGATGCTCTTATGAAATATTAGCAGTCCAACAGATACGTAGTCGTCAGCCGGCCCCCTAACAAGTAAGATGACAAGCCTCAGGCAACCCAACACTCCTTATAAATCGGAGAGCAACAAAAAAAAAAAAAAAAAAAAACCTGTAAGTTTTGTATAAATGTAAACTTGTTCGTTTCTCAATTTAGTTTTAGTTTTAGTTTTGATGACATCATCACTTCCCTCATTTCTCTCATTTCTCTCTCTATCTCTCTCCACTCATTACACCTAATGACATCATCAAAACAAAACAAAACAATCTAACCAAACACAGCCAAAATGTTTCAAACTAACACAAGTTGTATACTTTATCTGATGGTCACTGTTGTTGCCCAATTCTTGAGCCGGTTGAGTTCAAGTCCCAAGGGCAACTCGTATTTTTTGTTTCTCTAGTCTTCTTTCTTTCTTTCCTTCCTTTATTTTTTTTTTCTATTTTACTATCATCAGCAGGAGTTGAACTCACACACACACACCTTTTTTTCCCAGTCTCGCTTTTTTTCCCCTAACAAGTCTAGATCACATTTAAAATATACACTCAAATTACAAACACTATTATAAATATATGAGATCATCTGGTGGCGTTATATGAGTGAGTGTCACAGATTTATGCATGTGTTCATGTAAATGTGGGTACATTTGAGTGTGGTTCTAGGCTTTTTGTTTTTTCCTTTTCAATCTATAATATTACGAAATCACATTACTCAATTACATTGCTAGAAATTTAGCTTTTAATATACACATCAATAATATACAAGTGATATGTTCTTACATTTAATTTTAAAAAAACAATCCCAATAAAGGAAAATGGAAAACAAATCGAACGAGCTAACATGATTTATTAATTTTTTAAAACAAATTATAGTTAAAATGTGAGGATACTTTGTTATTTTCCTAAAAAAAGTTCTTACAATTATATTTTTTTGCATTTATCTTTTACAATAAATTTACTAAAAAAACTCTTGAAGATGAAGGGGCGCATATTTGGAGTTTGCTTTGGGCCCTAAAATAACTCTTGAATTTTTGTAATTTTTTTACTTGAATATATACTTTTTTATAATTTAGTATTAAGTTAAAAGAACTAAGTTTTTTTAATTTAGTACAAAAAAACCCAAACATTATGGCCTGCCCTGTACGTAGTCATTCCTAATTAACTTTGCATTCAAAACTAGCTCAAAATTGAATTTTAGGAAAGATATATTTTAGTAATTTAGTATCGAGATTTTGGGTATTTTGAGAATTTTTCAGCTCCTTTATCAAACGAATCTCTATAACCAAGCCGAGCCGTTGTAAATAAGCTGAGTTACAACAGTCAACCAAACTCAAGGTCGATAAACAAGCTTGCAACTCGAGCTCGAACAGCTCTTCAATTCTGGTTTACACTTTACAGCCCTACCCATAAGTATAACTTGAGTATCCAAAAAACAAGTCCAACGGCCAACCATAGGAATGCATTAAACCTGGTACCTTTAGCAACACCGCTTGAGTCCTGAGAATTGGTAGAAAGCCTTTGAATTAGTTCTTTCTTGGAGCCACTGGTAGAAACTCCCCGAAGCTCGGCTTCTTTGCGCAGCTGTCGAATATCCATATCCCGAAGCTTTTCCACCGCCTTTATTTTATCGGCCCTGTTTGAATCCCCATCCTCAGTTTCTTCCCTCCGCCTCTTCAACTTGCTAATTGAACCATCAGCGGTCGAATCAACTGGTTGCTTGGATTCTTCGCGAATGGCCGATTCCAGTCTCCGAACCTGCAATAATAATTAACGATGAATGGATATATATATATATAGAGAGAGAGAGAGAGAGAGTGGATACCAAAGTGGTCTTCACGCCGGTGGTACTCAGTCCGCGTTTGGCGAGTTCGGTTCGAAGCTCTTCCACGTTGAATTTGTTGGCCATTTTCCGGCTGAAGACCGGAGAGAGAGGGAGAGAGAGAGAGAGAGAGAGAGAGAGAGAGAGAGAGAGAGAGAGAGAGAGAGAGAGATTTTCTTCTTGTTATAGCGGGGGAGGGAGGGAGGGAGTAATTTTAAAAGAGGGGGGAGATTTTAAATACTACTACTTCAGCAATGAAAGAGAGGGGAAGGAGAAAAAAATCAAAGAAGAAGAAAATTAAACGACTTGCTGGGGAAGAGAGTACTCTGTGCAAAGCAAGACTTTGGGTTTATAACTTTAGAAATGCACTGGAAGTTGCCAACAATTGGGCCCACAAGTAGATTAAAAACTAACAATTGGGCCAATAATTCCCTCAAGTCTGTTAGTTTTTAGTTTACTTGTGGGCTCAATTGTTAGCAACTTCCGGTGCATTTCCAAAGTTAGCAACTTCCGGTGCATTCCTCAAGTCTGTTAGTTTTTAGTTTACTTGTTGGCCCAATTGTTAGTTTTTAATCTACTTGTGGGCCCAATTGTTGGTAACTTTGCGGTGCATTTCTAAAGTTATAAACCCGTAGTGAGGCCACACTGCGCAAAAAAAACAAAATAACACAATTTGATTTTAATTTGTCCACAAGATTTTTAGTTTTTAATTTCAAAAATTGGCCCACACACACTTTTTCACACATCTATTCAATTTTTAATTTTTTTGCATTTGTTAGCAACTTCCAGTGCATTTCCAATTATTTTTTGTACTTTTAATTTGGTGTCATTATTGCAAACTGCTGGGACCCCCGACCCCCAAAGTTACCTAAAAGTTACCTAACTTACCGTCAACATGCCCCTCCTTCCACTCTCTCTAACAAGACGAAGACCAAGACCAAGAACTTTTACTAACTACTCGTACACATTGCCGGCCACTTCAGAAAAAAGAAAACTCTCAAATATCTACAAATTCTTTTTGTACTCTCTTTAGACATAGTTTTTCATTTAATTTTAGCAATTCAGTTGCTAAAATTAGGCGTGGTTTGGCTAAATTCAAAAAATTGGATTTTTGGTTTTTTTCATTGTCCTTATTCATTTTTTTTTTTTGCATTTGTTAGTTTTTTGGATTTTTCACACCGAATTAAAGTACACGAGGAGTACTTTTAATTTGGTGTGAAAAAAATTTGGAAAACGATACACAGAACCACTTCATTTTTTTATTTCAAAACCATGATTTTAGCACCTGCTGAACTTATTTTCTATAATCATGATTGATTTTAGCAACTGAACTGCTAAAATCTTTTAGAAAACTATGTCTTACAAGGGGCAATGATATAAATTCTCTCATTATTTTTTTATTCATTTATTTCAACTGTCAAATAAACTCCTTACCCTTAGCTTATCATCCATTTTTAACGAGTTCTACCTCATAAGTTAAAATTTTTACCCATCCAAAATTTTATCCGTCCAAAAAAAATGAGACGGGTTATAAGGGGGTGTTCCACTAATGAAGTTTTGTTTTAAAACTGCTTTGGTTTTTGTGTTCACACTTTTTTATGTGTTGCTATTGTGATAAGATGATCTGTCTCGGTTTTTGAAAAAAACTAATTTTTAAAAAAGGAAAAGATTACAATACACACCCCTACAAAAGTTACGATTTTCTTATAAAATTTACAAAATTTTTTTTATTTATAAAAGTTACGAGACACACAAAAATGTTACGAATCATAGAAAATGTTACGAATCATAGTGCTGAAATGTTATGAAAAAATAAAAAATGTTACAGTTGCAAATAAGGTGACACAATCTAAACCATACAATAAGTGCATATGGTACACACCAAATAAGAGAGGTGTATTGTAAGCATTTCCTTTAAAAAAACTAGTTAGTGGAACACCATGTTAAAGCCCAGCGGTCATTTCCTTGGTTTGCAGAGACTACTTGAATTGACACTCCTCCTTTTTCGTTGGGTTGTGGGTGAAGTTCTTAATGAGATGGGTCATATTGGCTGGAGTTGGGCCTGGGTCATCTTTATTTACGATTTATGTTTTCCTATAGATTATAGATTTTAGGTGCATTTTCTGAAAATCTCATAAAATGAATATTTTATAGAGGGGTGATAAAATGAAGTTATTTTTCCTACTGATAAAATGTAGTGGTTTTCCTATAGATTTTAGGAGGATTTTATGAAAATCTCATAAAATCACTTTTACATTTTATGTGTTGAGATTGGAGTGTCATAAAATGTGAGATTTTATGTCCCAAAAATCTGTTGAAGAACACACCCTTGACTTTAGAGGTGTATTTCCACCTCTCATTATTTTGTTTTTACAAAAAATAAAACTTTAGGTATGATATTATGTCACCTCCGTCAAGAAGTATTACCCTATCACGCCAACATCGCAATATGTAAGAGAGCCCATCGCACCTCTATTTAGACCAAAATTAAATCCCACCACATGTGGGTGACATTATAAGTATGTTTAGCCCTAATAAAGAGTTATGGAGACTCGAATCTAGATCTTATCCAACCAGGTTTTAAGTATCAACCATTAAACCAACCCCTCACTGATAAAACGCTACAATACTTTTATTTCCACCTTCACATGCGTTTAGCCTCTTTTTTATGTTTTGAAATTCAGGATGATTAGTTCTCAATAGAATAAATGCCCGTTTCACTAAGCTGCCTTTTTGGTTTTTAATTAGTTAATATATATGAGGAAAATAACTTGTCTCGTAATCCACTTTCTGGGCCGAAGGGCCGAAGATCTTTGATGGTGTATAATCAAGAAAAAATGATACTCCTAGTAACTACTAATTTTGAAATTTCTTTGTCCCGTTCAAATCCCATTACTCCCTAATACTTTTTATTTTAGTTTGATGGTCACGTAGGCCAGGGTGTTTGGGCCAAGATTACCCACATATCGACTAATCCTCTTCATGTCGGGTCGTTCCATCACCATTTCTTGTGAAAAAGTCTCTTCTAATGCCTGTTATATATACTTGTTTCTGAAGCTACTCCTCTTGGTCAGGAGAAGTCAAACGAGTGCATCAACTGGTGATGGAACTTTGTGAGTATCCTAATTTATGAAGGCCATGATTGGGGTCTGGGCAACATCTGAATATAAGCAACATCTGAATATAAGAGCGTGTGACCAAATAAAGTATTTAAGTTGGATCCACCAAAAAAACAAGGGCGAGCTTCACACGCTTTGTTTTTTTATTTCCTTCGCTGGATCTATTTCATGACTTATTACATGCGCAATCTATGTTTTTCTTCAACGAGATTAAATAAAAATGATAAAGGTACAATAACTAGTCTATAACATGGCTCCAACACACTTACATGATGTGTGGAGCTCACACATCGTGTAAGTGTGTTGGAGCTATGTTGGAGACAATTGTTATACACTTATCACTTTTGTTCTTGAATATCGATACACCTTATTGGGTGGAGTTAGCATTTTCTTTGTTTTTTTGACCCCACAACAGAGCTTCTAAATTGTCGGCAACTGCAATTGTTATACTGTAGTTTTGACCCCACATAGGCATAGTTTTTCAAAAGATTTTAGCAACTCAATGGCTAAAATCAACCATGATTTTAGCAAATGAGTTCAGTAGGTGCTAAAATCAATTTTTTGAAATAAAAAAATGAAGTGGTTCCGTGTATCATTTTTCGATTTTTTTCGCACCAAATTAAAGTACTCCTCGTGTACTTTAATTCGGTGTAAAAAAAATTCAAAAAATAATACACGAAAACAGTTATTGGTTTGCTAAAATCTTTTGAAAAACTATGCCAAACATTTTGGCTCCGCCCTAAAGTACCTCTCAAATCTCCTATCCACTTACAAGTGGGTGTTAGCCAAGTTGATAAGACACATTATACCATGTGCATCAGACCAAGGGTCAATTCTTCGTAACATCACTAACAACTAACACTTCTTGCATGTACTATAAAAAAATATATATATCTCTTGTCCACTTATTTTAACAAATCATTTCATAATTATCACCAAATACAAGACAAGATTTTATTCCTTTAAAACAATAGTATAAGATCACTTTAGGGCGTTCCACTAACTAGTTTTTTTCCAAATACAGGTCATCATTTCACAATACATCACATAAAAAGGTATGGACACAAAAACCAATACAGTTTTAAAACAACCCTTAGCGGAACACTCCCTTAATCATACATGGCCATGGCGTTTCCTCCCATGAGACTGGGGACTTCAAAAATTGAATTACTAACAAAATTACAAAAGGAACAAAAGCATTGGAGACCGTTCCAAGCTACGTAAGGCCCACAAATCCCCATTTTTAGCTTGTCAACATTTCTATCTCCTTTGAATTCTTTAGCGTGTACCCCAAGATGATAATGGGGCATGGAATGGCAAAGTTTTTACTCCACTCCAAAGCTACTACTTGTGCTGAATCCCTCTCAATTGCTCTCTCCATCGCCTTTAAACCCCTCTCTATCTTTGTAGTCTGTAGATACACAAGCTTGCACCTATACATTTAGTACGATGTATATAATTTCCTTCATTATTTACCTCGACGGAATTGCACTCCCCATTGATCAAGAACCTCGTGTGTGTGTGTGAATGGTTTTCCATCCTGGGTGAGTAGCTCCTTGTTGGAGAAGCAGGGCACGTGCACAATGGCCTTCTATATGCACGTGGCAGTGCACGTGCTCCCCTTCTCCAACACGGGTTCCTCATCTCCCCACATCCATCCCTCTTCAAGGCTTCGTGCAGTATGTCCGGGTACCTCCGTTTCCCCTCTTATTTTTCTCTTTCTAGAATTTCCCGTGTCTTATAGTACTGGAGGTGTGATGGTTGTTCCACAATGCTCCTCAGCCTCAGGTTTACAGTTGATTCGTCTAAAGTAAGTAATACTACTCGATGGGTAGTTGGAGCCTCGGAGGTTAGGGAATAGAATTACTAAAGGAGGTTGTGGGTGGTCATTGGCTTTTAAAGAGTAGTAATGTCATGAGGAGTATACAGCTTCAATATATGACAGATGTTTGGATAGAAGCTTATCTGGTGTCACATACTATATAATGTAAGTGTTTGAAATTTATAGGATTTCGGTGAATGAAACCGGGAATTCGGTCAGTCTCTCTCAAGGCAACCAAAAAGTCCCTCTTGTAGATTCATTGAACGTGGACTGTGTAATAATTTACGGCGTGGCTGATTATTACCCTGATGTGAGTTTTTAAGGCTAGAATTCATTATGACTGTTTCGTGCATTGGTTCTGCAAGGGCAACTCGGAAGTCATTAGTGGCGGACGCATAATTCTTAACGCGTGGGGATTAAATCACATGTATTCATAAAATAATAACAAAATATCATTCCTATATACTAATGACACAATTTTGAGAGGATATTTTTTTCATAATTTTTAGAAACAAAATCTAAAATATAATAAAAATAATGGAATAATTGGGAGATGTAGATGGGCGGGATCCATCTTGCACCCCATCGTACGTCCACCGCTGGAGGTCATCATCCCTTGGTTTTATAGATTACCATCCAGTTTCCATGTTGCTCACCCAGATTCCATACCTGCATACTCTTTTCGTTTGTTCTTAGTGTGAGAGAGATCCAGACAGAGTTCAGTTTGTCAAAGCAATTTACAGTAGAATTTCATGGACAGTGGTTTTAGGCATTATATCTTGGGAGACAGATGCCAATGTAACCTCCAACATCCTAAATAGGCGGTGAATCTGTTGTAAGGAGTCTGTAATTCACAGGACTCGGTTTGCAATTTGTTTGTATTTTGATCATGGCAATATGTATTCGTTTATATCATGACAAATGATAATGCCAAAAGTGTTTTTGGTTGTGTCAAAACTCAAGTGCATGAAATGTTTATACCCAGGTGTAGAGTACAACTCTTTATACATTGGAGTTTTGGTACAATTAAAAACAGTTCTGACATTATCACTACTCATTTAAAAAACGAAAACAATTTGCGCGAAGCTAATTTAAGCCCAAACCTAATTTCAAGGGCCGATCTGTAAATTTTTTTTTTAAAAATTCTGAACTACTATAGTCGGTTTTTTTGTGGTTTACTGGTTCGTCATGACAAGAGGAATCAAAAAAGTATAAAATTATTAACCAAACTTAATTTTTTTGTGAATCTTGACAAAAATAATCCAATAAACCATAAAAATTTGGATTATTTTTGTCTTTAGTGAACCTTTTTAAAAATGTAATCATAATTTTATGCTTGTTAGATTCCTCTCGCTGAGACAAACCAAAAAACGTCGACGCAAAACTAACAAATGCAATTTTTTAAATAAAGACAAAAAAAACATTTTAGTTTTTTTAACCAAAGCAGCCAGGTCCATTTCCCATTAATATATGATTGGAGTGCCATTTTAATCAGCAATTTTGTTCACCATTAATGTATGATTGGAGACTTGGAGTGCATTAAAATCTAAATTGAAAAAAAATAAATTAAATCCCTATTACGGGGGCCCAGCAACCCAATTTTAAGTAATCCAAGAGGAAAAGAAAAGTTTTGAAGGCCTAGGCAAGCCGGCCTGAGATTTTGGTAATTAGAATTCAAATCTCGGCCGGCGCACGACTTTACGGGCGAGCGATCTCTCCATCGACTGTGCGCGCGACTGTGTGTTCACGCAGAGACCACCACCACCACCACCACCACCATAATGTTGCACGAACTTCTACTGGCACTGTTAGGCTACACAGGAGACCTAATTATCGACCAAAGAGAAGAACAGGAATCGATCGGCGTTTTCTTGTCTCCTGGCGCTCCCATCTCTGAGGAATGCACCTTCAAGCTCGCTCCAGATATCTCTTTCATTCAACCCAGTGAACGGTACCGCCATTAAAAACTTAATAACCATCTCTTTCTCTCTCCTTTTCTTTCTCTTCTTCCTCTTTCTGTACTTTCGACTGTTGTTAGTGTACCGTAGTTTTTACACAGACCGCAGCCGGCATTCTGGCCAATACTAGGGTTTCAAGGTCGGAAGAGGAACAAACAGTTTCTGTAATTAGCATTTCAGAAAACGTCTGCCATCTGTGTGGAGTGTGGTTGCCGAAAAAGTTACTATCTTCTCTCATTGATTCCTAATTTTGAGCGTTCTTTAACATATTTTCCCTCTCTTAGGTTAAAATTTGGATTATTTATCTCTGTGATGGGTGTTGCTTTGCAACTAGGCTGCAAACACGAACCGAGCTGTCGTGAGGCTCGGCTCGGCTCGTTAGTAATTGAGTTGAGCTCATGCTCGAGTTTTAAGCTTGTTTACCAAACAAGCCAAGCTCAAGTTATTCGTTACTCGGCTCGTTTCTAATGGCTCAGCTAGTTTCTAATGGCTCTTGGACTGCTCGATACTAAACGAGCGAGCTTGAGATCGATTTTTTGGGCTCTACTCAAGCTTGAGCTAGACTTGTTTTGAATGACACTATCTTGAACACTTCAAAGCTTGGATCAGCTCGGTTGTAGAAGAAAAATACGTTCCTGACCTCAGGCTTCTTGAATTGTTCTTGCTTGTATGTGTGCTTATGTGCTTCTTGAAATGTTCTTGCTTTTATGTGTGCTTGTGTGCTTCTTGAATTTCTCTTGCTTGTATGTGTACTTATGTATTTGTAGTGAGGGATTCATTTGGTTCCTACGCTGAATTGTGCTGCTAATGCTTGCAGGGATGTTATTGAGAGGTTAATCACCTTAGGATTTTACTACAGGGAGCTTGACCGTTTCGCCACTAAGTCCCGGAATTTAAGTTGGATTAGGACTGCAAATGAGTCTCCTCTATCCCGAACTTCTGAAGTAATGAAAGGGAAAAAGGAGAACCAGAGTGTGTACAGGAGGGCCATAGCTAATGGCATTGTTGAGGTGCTTTCTGTCTACAGGTCTGCTGTTCTACAAATTGAGCAGAAATTGTTGTCAGATTCTGTGCCAATCTTGGCAACAGTTACCCAAGGCCTTAATAAGGTTAGCGGTAAAATATATATCCATATGCCATGTTTGCTCTTAAACCATTTATCTCCTGTTGTTAATTTCCTTTTATGGCAAAGACATAATATTGAGTAGAAGGAAAGATATCTTTGATCTGGTTTGCCGATAGCTTTTGAGGAAGAAAAGTATGTATGGATCTTGGCTAAAACGTTACTATAAAGTGGTAAGTAGATAGATGGGCAATCATCATGAGGCATGATTTCACCAATACTCCATTTTTTTTCTCAGTAGATTGTTCTACTCTTTGACGCTATCGAACTTGGGTATCTTCAGTTGCCTGCCAAGGAGAATTTCTAGCATAGATGCTTTCAGCTGCTGATTTCCTCAATTTGTATTCTATTTTTTCTATTTCCAAAACACATTTGGATATAAATCCAAGGACAATTTTCTAGCATAGATGTTTTGAAGCTACTGATTCCCACTCCGAATATTTTTTTTTCCTTTTTGTGAAACATAGTTGAATATGATTCTAGTGAGGAAGAATTATTTGTGCTTCTTTTGGGCCACTATTTACCGTTCCTCGTACTTTTAGACTTAGGGGTTGCAAGGGTGATTACTTATAGGGTCAGGGCAATGCTTGAATTGTTGCATTCAACATTCGTGCCAAAGAGGAGGTCTACATGGAGTGTGTGGTGGTTAAAGCAATTGATGATGGAGGTCTTCCATGGTTCAGGCAATGCTCGAATTGTTGCATTCAACTCTCTTGCTAAAGAGGAGGTCTACACACAGGAGTATGTGGTGGTTCTAGCAATTGATAATTAGCTATGTCCGAGTGGCATTTTCGTGTTGTATTCAGTCACTCGTTGAGAGAAATAATAGTCTCCGATACTTATTTGTTGGAGATTTTAATGGCTTTTGGGCTCTGATATCATGGTCTGGGGTAGTTGGCCTCCCTATCTTCATTTGCACAATCTCTAATTTTTGACATACATGCTGGACATCACAAGTGTGTTAGTAATACAGATGCTCACTCTCATAATACAGGACATGCTTTCCTCTAAGGTGGGTATTTTAGTGCAACAGGAAGGGATGAATAATGTCTGTCATGTGCTAGGGAATAGTTTCTCTTATTCTGGTGAATGTTATTTCTTATCTTTGCGGCTCGTGAACTTCGGTGTACAGCTATTCCTATGCTACATGATTTGAATCCTTTTTTCTTTCTTCGATTTTGTTTCCTTCAGTCTAGAAAAGATTTGTATCCTTTTCTTCTTTGGGTTTCTTATTAGTGGATATTTGTCCTAGTTTTTTGTTCTTTTGCCGCCTCTTTACGAGCTCATTCTGGAGATAGAGCGTGACAGTATTGGTGGAGGACGACTTCTTAACCTTTTGCACAAACGATGCCATTGTGGGGTGCCTGAACTACAAGCATGTATTCAAAGGTATAAGTTTTGTAATCACATTGATCAGGTATCAATTGGGATGGGTTTTTTTCCATCCACTTACTTCTTTGTTGAATCATTGGTTTGTGCTTAGCCCTTGCACTGAATTGAAGTTCTGCGCCACCTGGCAATTGAATGTATCCATTGACCTGTAGCTGTTTCTTGTTTGAGATATTCAAAGACAATTGAACTGAAAGCACAAATTAAAATCTTCTGGGCATTGCCCAGCCAAAGTGGGTAAATGATGACTTTTCAACTGTATGTAGTATTTTCAGTAGTACACAGTAACCATGGACAAAACATATTGTCCTAAGATTTGTTATTGGCTTTTGGTAGTTTCTTACTTTCTTATCAAGTTGGAGTATAGGTATTAACAACACTAGCCACTGTACTGCTGGGACAAACCACATAACTGGTTCTAGCGGGCTTGATGGAGAAGAATTGTGTTAATTATGTTTTAGTTCTTTTTGAAAATGAGGCACAAAGTTTACAGCGGTACAAATAATAACCAGATTATTATTTTTTTGTTTCTTGAAAGCATAGGCTGCTTTGGCATGGGCATCAGGTCATGTATAATCAGCTTGCTTCGTGGATGGTTTATGGGCTTCTTAATGACCAATATGGAGAGTTCTTCATTAGCAGGTAACTATAAATAGTATACATTTTGTCCTTGATGACTTGAATCAAATGCAAGTTGGAGAACAGAAGATCATCAAGCAGAAACACATATTTGATTCGGATTCTACCATCATAGAACCAAAAATTTTAACGCTTTTGTGTTCTGCCATTGTTTGAAAAAGAGGAGAATACAACAAATAGGTCTCTTACCCCTTTATAATGCTACTATTCTCCACAAACTGCGAGTGAACATCTCTCCAAGTACCTTTATTGCAAGTCTATAGTCTTCTTCTATACTTCTGAACAGCCCTTGAGCCAGGGCGGCACTTCTCTCTCTCTCTCTCTCTCTCACACACACACACACACACACACACACACACACACACACACACACACATATTTGCATACACAGGCATGCACACACAGAACTCTAAGGGAAAGGTGTAAGTGTATCATAGGCAACAATTGGCAGTGGTTTTTCCTGCAATTGCTGCTGGTCATTGCTGATCATAATGGTGTGGGGATTAGAATTGATGAATTCCTCGCTTTCTTATTGCTGCTCTGTAATTTGAATGAGAATCACCAGATACATATAAGTAATAGTGAGAGAAGAAAAATGATCATGATAAGTGTACGAGGAAGAAAGTGAAAGTTAGATAAAAAATGGGAGCAACAGTTGATGTTCTTACTCTGTTTAGTTTGAGTTGGCCCCCTTCTTCCTGTTTTACGTGTGCTTTTATGCCTTTAATGATGGCTATGTAAGTTCAATTATAGAGAAATGTATGTAGCTATGAATAAGGAGCACTTCTATAACTTTTAATGTGCTTCTCCGTAGATAATATTTGACCCCCTCTCCCTGCCCTTTTAGTGGTGATTTCAGTTGTTGAGTATGTTTGGTCAATGTCCAGGCAGTGCTTTTTGTTTATCTTTGGTCTTTTATTCTTCACTAGTTTCATGAACTAGGATTGAATCTGAGTATATGTTGTTGTTTGTCTCAAGGCAGGCAGATGGCGACACAGAGCATGACTCATCTCAACCAGATATGCTTGAAAAGTTTGCCCGCATGTCGACTAATGATGTCGCTCTTGCAGATTGGCACCTGGGATTTCACATTTCTTTGGTATGTTAAAGATATTTCTTGCATTATTTCTTATTCAAAGAGATTTCTACTGTTTTATTGATTTTCTTTGCCGCTTGATTGGATCACTATTGGTGAAGATGGCCGCTTACGAATTTAAAATTGGATTGGCACTTATTTTCTTCTTCCCGAGTCTCTTGTAGCTTGTTGCTGATCTAATTGCACTTCCTAATGCAGCTTCATCCATCATATTGATTATAGAGGCTCTTTTTGATCATTACCTTTTATTTCAAGTCCATTACAGAAGTTTTGGGTGGCTTTGATTTTCCTCGACTGCATTTCATAAAAATGGTCTGATTTTCTTGAAGCTGATTAGATCCAGTACTAATATTCTGCCACGAGAAATGTTAATTTGACCTGTTTTTTAGCTCATGAGATGCAGTAGAAAACTGTTTTTTTTTCCCCCCGTAAAATCAATGCTACAAGCTCTGCGCCTCTATGGACGTTCAGTTTTAGACAGATATAGGTTGATTATGAAAAAAGGTTAAAGGTGGGGCTTTGTTTGGTCACATTTGTCACATTTTGTTTTGGATAATCATTTGTCACATTCAAATCTGAACTTTCCATATGCATTGTGTGGTAAACAGTTGTGAAGTTTTAAACTGATGATCCTTGGATACCTGCTGTTTATGTAGCATCAACACGGACCCACTGACACGCAAATTTCAAGAAGTTGGAGGACATGAAACTTTAGAGACATGTTTTAAAAAGTATTTATATAGTTCATTATAGGGAAAGTCTAGAGATACTAACTAATGTACTAACTAGTATACTAAAAGTACATGTGGCATTCTTTTAGTGGATAAGTCCATGTATTGCATCATGCATTGTTGTGGTAAGGACATGTGTACTTTTAGTGTAATCGTTTGTAAGTTATTTAACCTTGTTCGTTTTGGGTTTCAAGACCGGTTCTCCATTATTCCCTAATCATTACTCACATTTCTCTCCAATCATTACCCTTATTTTTAATTATTATTCTCATTTCTCTCTATCTCTCTCCAATCATTACCCTTTATTTCTAATTATTACCCCCATTTATCCCTCCAATCATTACCCAAAAACCAAACCAAACAAGATGTGCCTCTAGCTTTGCAAATCATTATATGAATAAAAAGGCTCTAATTTTAAATTTGTAACGCCGTACATACTTAATTCTTATTTATCATCACATCATTCACAAAAAGAATTGCAGTAAGAAGCATTTCACCATCTATGTGTCTCCATAATTAACAAACAGTCATATGCCACAGAGAAAAGAAATACTTCTCTAAACTTTTACGACAACAACAACAATAACATAACCCATCTAGTCCCTAATCATTGAGGGTATGGGCGGGGATGATTGGAGACGGACCTAACTTTGGCAATATGCACAAAGTGGTTGCTCTCAAAGTACCACTGAGATAGTGGCCCCTAAACCTCCAAGAACCGAGGAGTTACAGGGACGTTTTGTTGCAAAACCATGCCTCCAAATCAAAGCCAAAAGGCATTAGGGAGGGCAGGCCTAGAGACCCAAATCAATTTTTATGCTCATTATCATGCTTCCTTTATTCATGGTCCGGAGCATCTGACATGAGCACACTTCTCTAAACTTTAACAAGTGTCTACTATTTCCTTTAAAACCGCCGATGTGTATTGCAAGTGTCTCGATAGTTTCCAGAGCAGTTTTTATAGTGTCCAAACCAAAAACGTTGAGCAAAAAACACGACACTTAGGATTTGAGTGCTGGACAAGTGTTCGGAGAGTGGCAGTGTCCGAGACCAGTAAGTGGCCCCCAGACGAAGTGTCCATAATGCTTTTTATATGAGCTTCTAAACACATGCCAGGACTTTAGGTTTTCTCTGTTCCTTAACTTTATGTTGTTTCTTTCTCATCAACTTCCACAGTGCTTTATTTGTTAGTATAAGCGTATTTTTCTGGCTGTGAACTTAGCCATGGTCCATATTTGATGCTACAAAGTTTTCTCTGCCTCTACTTTGTCTGCAGGATATGCTGCCAGAGTATATCCCCATGAGTGTCGCGGAATCTATTCTTTTTGCTGGAAAAGCAGTAAGGGTTTTGCGAAATCCGAGTCCTGCATTCCGATTTCAGGATGCTGACTATCATCAACATAACCCAAGAGGATCACAGAAACTTCAAGGATTTGTAGAACGCTTTTCTTTTCAGAAGGAACCCTCCTTGGATACAAAGGTTGGAGAAGAATTACTTCCTCAGTTTGAGGCTGATAAGATTGAAGCTATGCTTCAAGACCTGAAGGTCTCCTTCTTTGTCCATACTCCTGATTTAGATATTGTATTGTGCGACCTCTTTTGGATAGATCTCCACGTGATATGGTCTTTTCTATTCACTGGATGCATTTTATGTTTAGTTTTTTGTGCTTCAATTGTGATGGGTGCAGTTGTAGTTACCACATTATTGCTTTTAAGCAAGATCCTTGGCGGACTATGTGCAGGAATCGTCTGAGTTCCACAAAAGATCATTTGAGTGTGCTGTGGACTCGGTTCGGGCTACTGCTGCCAGTCATCTTTGGCAGGTGCTGACTGTCAAATATTTATTCCTCTTACTTTGCAACAATATCTGTTTACTGTTTTTCCTTCCATATCTGCAGCTTGTGGTTGTCCGTGCGGACTTAAATGGCCACTTGAAGGCCCTTAAAGATTACTTTCTTTTAGCCAAAGGCGATTTCTTCCAGGTAAATGACCAACATTCTGATTTTCCTGTTATACTTTTGTCACGTGGACTTATTATGCTGTAGACTGTAGAGATCCCTCGTAAGTCATTTTTATTGACCATGCTTAGATGCATATGCACAGTGTGCACACACTTGGGAACAAAAGAATGCTCTTTCCAGTTAATGTTTTTTTTATAGGCTCTTTCCAGTAAATGTTTGGGGATGCTTGGGGACAGTCTTAAAAACACACACTTAGATGTCTAAGGATTTCTAGTGATGATTATATCCATCTATAGCTTTACATATTACTTGACTAGTTGACTTTATATGCAAACCCAAATTCGATCTGGAGACTATTCTATAGCATAGCATTTTGCTCTGTCTCAAGCAACATATTCAATGTAATGTATTTTAATAGAATTAGCTCTTACTTCACACTAATAGCCAAATTTAGAGACGCAAAAAACTATTTCTTCCATGACTTCTTCTAAGGTTTTGAATTCATTGGATCCTTCCAAGCACTGCATTCCATGCCTCCGTGATTGATCTGATATTGTGAATCAATCTGCATTATAGTTATATATAAAGTTAGGAATAGTTTACATCTGATTTGATAGCTTTTCAGCAAATCTTTCACATATAGAGATTTTAATTACTTTTAATATTTGCATTTTGGGCATGTCCTTGACAAGTCACTATACCTTGTGATAGAGTTTTCTCGAAGAAAGTCGCCAGTTGATGCGTTTACCACCTCGCCAGTCAACTGCAGGAGCTGATCTTATGGTCCCATTTCAGCTGGTACGATTACGTATTCAACTCGATTGTATTCACTTCGAATGTGTAGTGTAATGTTGCTGTGCTTTCTGCTTTACACAGCATAATTTTGTACACACGCGGAGTTAGATGGACTTCCCTAGTAGGATTTGCTTCTCTAGTCTTATATCTTCAGAGGTTCCCCTTAGCCGTAAATATTTTAGACATATCAATAAAAAAGGAAATTTTCTACACTAACAACTGTGTCAATTCCTTAGTCACATATACTTTGTCAACCTTACATGTGACAACTCACCCTGTGGGCTATTACTATAAGTCTGCACTAGTACCCCTCCGTCCCATGTTCATAGTCCCGTATTCCTTTTTGGGACGTCCGAAAATATATGTCCACTTTCCAAAATAAGCAATAGAAACTTAATAAAGTTACATTATTACCCTTTTGTTTAAATTAAAGTACTACTACTTACATTAATGAAATCACATTTTGAGAGGGCATAAATGAAAAATTGAACACTTTTTGATGTAATCATTATGTCCTCTTAAAAAGTGGGAATCCCCTAGTGGGACTATGAAAATGGGACAGAGGGAGTATTTGATTTTTCCCTTCAGAAGTGGGAATCCCCTAGTGGGACTATGAAAGTGTAATCATTGTTTTAGAGGTTGTAGCAGTATGAAAATAACTTATTTGCATGACTGGAATGCAGGCTGCGATAAAGACCATAAGTGATGAAGACAAATATTTTCCTAGGGTGTCCTTGCGGTAAGAGCCCATTTTGGTGACTATCAATGTCTATTGAATATAGGCTTTCTCGTTCTTCATTTTACTTTTGTTCCTGCTAATCAATTTGTTGTTTTGCGCCTTCCAATTTTTTCTTCTTTTTTTGTTGTTGTTTTGTGAAGAACGTGTGCTTACTTCCGTGGTTCCTTTTCCATCCTACTAGGATGCCTTCCTTTGGGATTTCGGTAAAATCCTCCCGAGTTGATTTGCCAAAGGCAAAAGCTTCCAGCGAGGGAGACTCTAGTGTGCTGTCAGATGCTTCAGAGATGTCACTTGATGGCTGGGATGGTATTGCTCTTGAATATTCTGTCGATTGGCCCTTACAGTTGTTCTTCACACAAGATGTGCTCTCAAAGTATGTTGCCTAGTGCCTTAAGTTTGTAATGTCATTATTTTTTAAGGAAGTTGGTGGCATTATCGATTGTCACTTTACTAGCCTTAGTAGTTTGTTGTCAATCTTATTCAACTTTGAGAATGCTCTAGGTATCGACGAATCTTCCAATATTTGCTCCGGCTTAAGCGAACACAAATGGAATTAGAGAAATCATGGGCTTCTGTGATGCATCAAGAACACACAGATTTTGCCCAACACCGCAACAACCGCCTAAACTATTCCATATCTCACCAGCGGCGGCAACGCTTTAGGCCAATGTGGCGGGTTAGGGAGCATATGGCTTTCTTGATTAGAAATCTGCAATTTTATATCCAGGTAACTGATACAAAGGACTTCCGACTTGTTATCTTGTTTTAAATGTACCTAAAAGTGCAGAGTTATGTATGGATATTGCAAGAGTACTAAATGTGTCTTAAAGCCTAAATTTGTCAATGTCCGACGGAAAATAACATTTTCATTACGCAAATTTATTGTGAAAATGCAACCTTACAGATAATATGCATTGGTTATCTTTTTCCTTTTCCTTTTGAAAGCTTTTCAGCTCATTGACCACTCACTGTTTCTCCCCAGGTGGACGTGATAGAATCTCAATGGAATGTATTGCAAGCTCATGTCCAGGATTCACGTGATTTCACAGAATTGGCGGGCTTCCATCAAGAGTAAGACAAATAAACGGGTTTTGGTTGCATCTTACAACGTATATGTCATGTGATGCGATTATCTTTTAGATGGAACAGAATAGTCACCCCGAATTTTGATATTCGATAAGATCAGATGCTCCATCTTAACTTGTTAACAATTAATGATTGCACATTAATGGTGCTCTGCTTTCGCTTAGTCGATAAAGTGAATGTTTCAGCTAACATTGTCGCAAATATTGCTGAACTGATTCTGCGATGGTTGATTTTTGGAACTTGCAGGTATTTGTCAGCTTTAATATCACAATCTTTTTTGGACATTGGGTCAGTATCAAGGATACTGGATGGCATTATGAAACTTTGCCTGCAGTTCTGCTGGAACATTGAGAACCGAGAAAGCAGTGCAAATACTGTTGAATTGGAGCATATAACCGAGGTAATGTTATTGTTATCTCTGCAGTACTGTCAATGCATGTCTTTCTTTTAATTGTTAAATTTTTTAATGGGGCCATGAGTTGGGTGCTTTTTAGCATATATATTCAGGGGAAACTGTGAATCTCAACACTCATAACTGAGTTTATTCCAATAGTCACCTAAAGATTCGTACCAAATTTTGCAAGAATTGGGAATCTTGTGACTTTGACTGGTATGTGCCCCCTCTAGTTCATCCGAAATTTCTCATATCCAGCGTTGCAAATGCCATGTCACTTTACAACATAAGGCATCACATCTGTGTGGATTGTGTTCCTAGATCAATGACTGGCAGGATAAGGGACTATTTCAGTAAGCACAAACCTTGGGTTTAGTTAACCTAGTTGTATACTTTGTCTAAACCATGCAGGGCCAGCTTAGACACTTTAGGACCCTAGGCGAGTTCGTATAGGGGCCCCTTATGTGATCTTACAGACTTAATTTCTACAATATCTGTTGAATAATATATAACTTAAATTATTGTATTATATTTGTGAAAAAATTAAAAGAAAAAATCATGTTACAAATAAAAAATAATAATAATAAAAAACCTTTGACAGACAAGGTGTATATTTTACCTGAATTTAAGTAGATATAAATTGTTTCCTATAATTTATTCAAGCTGACACCATGGTTTGGTGGTAAGATGCATCTTTTATGGACTCTTGGTTTTGGGTTCAAAACTCCTAGGCGTGTATATCTACAACTTTTCAAGCAAAAATTGTTTTCAACGTCAAAAGGATAATGTGGTTGATGTGCTCATTAGTGAGATGCTCTAGACATGAATGAAGGAGGCATGGTAATGAGCATAGAAATTGATTTAGGTCTCTAGGCCTGCCCTCCCTGATGCCTTTCGGCTTTGATTTGGGGGCATGGTTCTGCAACAAACGTTCCTGTAGCTCCTCGGTTTTTGAAGGTTTAGGGGGGCCACTGTTTCAATGGTATTCTGTCTCCAATCATCCCCGCCCATACCGCCAATGATTGGGGACTAGATGGGTTCTGTTATTGTTGTTGTTGTTGTAAAAGAAAAATGTGGTAGTGAACCTCGAACTTGTGACCTACGCATTCGCAATTGACTTGGAGGCATTTAATATTTTTTACTACAAATAGTTATTTGGGGGACCCAATTTCGGTAGAATTTGGGGGTCCTACGCGATGGCCTCATTCGCTTATGACTAGGGCTGGGCCTAATACCATGGGGAATGGCAGGAGTTGAACCCTGCTGGATCATAGGTCCAAGAGCTGCGTTTCTAAATAATTGCCACAGAAAACTGATAAGTATAAGAAACTGGTGAAAGGATAGAATCAACAAGGACCTCTGTGGTACTTAATTTCACCTTTACTTTTTATTTGAAACTTTGTGAACATGATTCTTTGGGCTGCATCATGCAAATGCTAAGTATTAGTTATTAGCATTGAATATTGCCATGTATCTTTATCTGCTGTTTCTTCCACTTTCTTCTTCAGGAATTTAACAAGAAATCAAACTCTTTATACACCATACTGCGTAGCAGCAGGCTTGCCGGTAGTCAGAGAGCCCCATTTCTCAGGCGTTTTCTTTTACGTCTGAACTACAATTCTTTCTTTGAGGTAACTCTATGCTGCAGCCTTTTTTGAGATTTCAGCTATGACTTTCATTAATATCATTCAGTATTCCTTTTTTTTTTTTTTTTTTCAGATAAGGCACAACATTCAACATTCTGATTTTTCTTATTCTTGTGTCAACAGGCAACTGCTAGAGACGTGCTGAATATCGTTAGACCACGCCCAACACTACCAGTTTTGAACTAATAACATATTAACCTTCAGGATCCCTTCATCACAAGCAGCCTTGTTATTTTGCCTTTGAGATGCTCATACGTCTTCCTAGATAGTCTCTCTTACATATCAACCCTAGAATATGTAAGGTTGTGTTTAGATGGATTTGTGAAGGGATCTTCTATGTTTTCCTTTCACTCCATGAACCCCTTCCCGGATCCATGATTTGAAGTTCGAACACAACCAAAGGTAGTTGGGATTGTAGATTCTCACTGGACAGCTGGAATTTCGTTGATTCGTCTGGTACAAAGCTTGAGAGTTGAAGCCAATTCCCGGCTGGCGGACTATCCTTTGGCAGTTAGTAGTTTTGGGTCGCTCCAGCTGAATGAGAGGATGCTGGTGTAATTTTGTTCTCAGTTCACCCGTTTGCTGGTGAAGTCTGGTTATAGGTGGCTTGGTTTTGGTTACGCGGTGCTTCTGGTTCCCAGTTAAGCCTGTGGTCTCATTAGTCAGATGGTTGTTTGAGCCAATGTTTATGGCAGTGAAGCCAGACGGAGGCTGCTGCGAGTTCCATAATAGTTTGTTTTGTAAATATGTGATGTTTATGTTTTTCTGATGTTGTTTTGAGATTGTGACTTGGGCTGGAAAGTCTTGATTTTTGTAAAATTATCCAACCAAAAGGAAAATGAAATGCCCAAAAAAGTGTAGCTCCTGTTTGTTTGGTTGGCAGTTGTAGCTCATCTTGGACCAGGAATTTAGGACAGAAGTGAATGTAAAAATTGTTAAAGCCTTGTTTCAGATATCTGCTTACGATTTAACTGTTCCCCCAAAATTTTAGGAAAAATATGTCAAGTCGTATTTCTTGTTGTATTTCTGGTCGCCTGAAGAAAATTGCAGGTCACTAGAACAAAACAAACCACAACCAGCCAGAAATTACATCGCATAATTGTTTGGATGAATTGCATGCATTTCCTAGGCTAAGTTATGATTTTGAAGCCATGCAATGAGATCTTCGTGTCACCCAGAAGGGGGGAAAAACAATATCGTAAGAACTACCTCCACTACAACAAAATAATACACTAAAGCCTTTATCGCTGTCTTCCTCGACCACAACCAAACTTCATGATCAAGAAGAATGTGGTGTCTGTTCCCCTTTACAGCTCCTCAAATCCTTCTTCATCGCCTTCTTCCTCTATCCTCTGAAATTCTCTCCTCCAAGTTTCCATCTGCCCAGATGTAATAGCATAAAAAACTATATTCCATGTATAAAGACTATCAAGGAGATGAATCCCTTTCAACTATCATGAAACTTGGCAAATAATGGAACTTGTCCATTAAAGCTTAAAGAAACTTTCTCACCTGATCATCAGAAAATCTTAATTGCTCTGCAACGAAAAGAATACCCTCATAGTCTCCTTGTGCTGGTTCCCTGCCTAAGTTCGTTGCAACTTCATTGTAACAAATCAACTCCACTCGGAAACCATTGCCCAAGAATAGCTTTTCCAACCATCCCTGTGTACTTGACTGAAAAAGAGAGCCAGAGAGACAGTAACAATTCTTTGCACAAAAATCAAAGGCATTTGAACTCGGGATAGTTCCTGATTACCACTCAAAACTGACCTGGATTCCAATCTCAGCTTCTGTCAACCAGGCAGGCAATTCTCCCAAGAAAAGACAACCCTTCATGGCCAAATTACTAACAATTGACAAAATGTATTCAAAACTTGCCAATGTCATCAACGGCAGTCCCTACGAAAGAAAACAAAAATGGAATATTTACCAAAGCACTACCCAATTCATGCCTCAACGGGAGAGCCAATTCTGATTGATGACATAAACCATTAAAAAAGCCACAATCACCTGGAGGGCCCATATACTTGGTCGATTACCACTAAAACCTTTACTGCATAAAATTTGTTGTATATCAGATGACTCCCATGGAACATGAAGAAACAAGCAGCCTTTTGGAATCTTAGCTCCAACATCTAATGGTTTCTCAAGAAAATTTTGTCAGACATGCTGCAATCCTTATTGAAACAACAGGAGAATTGCTATGAGGGAAACTTGGACAATTATATGCAAAAGATCCATGGAACGAGAGAGATGTAATGTGAAAAAAGATGACAACTGGCCCAGCAACTTTTTCCAGAGATTTTTAAGAACCCAAACAAAGTTCTAAACATTTGGGTAATACATTGCCCTAAACATTTTTCACTTCTATGAGCAACTATTATATAAAGCAAGCAAAGCCCGAAAATATTGTGTATGATACAGTAACAAATCATGGTTTCAATCGAGTTAGAAAAACAAGCTATTTGGTATGCAACTCTAAAACCACTAACTATGATAGGCTATGTTTACATGGATTCTTCATTTTGGCTGAAGCACCCGTGTTGACACGCGTATCCATTTTGGCCACTCGGATCCTCTATTGTCATGATATTTACAGAAAAAGAATATCAAATTTGTTAGAAAACGATATTTCTAGTCTTTCACGCGGTCATGAAATAGCATTCTTACCCCTTCTTGTTTAAATACAATTTAAGACACATAATCAAAAATAGTTATGCAATATATAATAATAATATAAACAAGTGGTCACGACATGTCCCCATACTCACACCCAATTAGGGGACACATATCCCAGTATCCTAAGATTTAAGTTTAGCAAGGTCCGATGCTTGGACTCTCACCTGCACCCGAGTCCATGTAACAAAGATGATAGGTAAAGTGTCTTCTAATAATTAAACCATAAAACAGAGGCTGCATTGTGCATTTCTTCTAATATACCAATAAATCTGGTTAAGGATGGGCACCTTCAAGCTTTCGAGCTGCTTTTCTGAAAACTCTTTCCAGAGATAAATCAAAGATTAAGGTTGAACTTGGCCACGCGAGCCTATAAGGCCGAGTATCCATCCCATCTGTTAGCAAAACAACCTGCAGGATATGAGTAGGATTCTATACACTTAAAAACCAGCATAACCAATCAATGCAGCATGTAAAGGCATCACACTATACCTGCCTGAGTCCGTCCCTATTGTTCAATGTTGTAAGCAATTTATCATCAACAAACTTTGTCGCGAGGCAATAATGGTGGGGGTAGTGACCCATATCCATTGGAATATTGTCAGGAACAAAGCAGCCGGCATATTGGTCAACAAAAAGAGGATCTGCAAATGCAAGTATACCTCCTACGTCGCTGACAAATTCTCCTTATAAAAAGCATGAAAGATCAAGAACATATGCAGATATGACAAGAAAAACAAGAAGATGGAAGTCATTTGCGAAGAGGCATAGTAGTTTTTAAATCGGGGATATAGGAGAAGTTGGTTATGAGAATCCTTACAGTAGGTCCAGTATGATGGATATGTGCTAAGTGGTACACAAGAATAAAAAACAGCATGTGCTTGTGAAAAGTTAAAACAAGAAATCCGTAGGACAAATATATTGGGAGACTGAAAAATGGTTCTTTTCATGCGAAATTGAGTTGAGAACACTCTGCCAAACAAGATGAAAATTCCTTTTGGGTCTAACAATGCGGTTGTTGTGATACATAAATTGAAAGAAAAATAAAAGATAAGCATAACTTAAGTTAACTGAACATTTGGCATTTGGCATATGGCATAGGGGAAGAAAAAAGGATTCATGAAGTCGACACAAACCGAATGGACAGTTAATCACTATTCTAACGAATTCATACTACAAAAGGGAACCATGACACCATAAGAGTGTTCATATGGACGTCGATTACACTAGCTGTTTGATGAAATGTCTCAGAGAGGGAGAGAGAGGAGAGAGATGGGTTTGCCTGAACGACAGGTCTCCTGAAAGCGAAGAGAGGCACGATTAATGGCGGCTTGGAATAAGGGGTCATCTTCGTGGTCGTTGAGTTTGGCTCTCAACCCACCATTTTTCAATTTCTTGGAGGCCGATGTTAGAGGAAGGCGCAGAATAGCAGTAGCCGCCGTGGGTGGTAATAAGGCCGCTAAACCCATGTATGGGTAATGAACCTTCGAAGGCCGAAGCAGAATTCGGCTCTACCCCCTTTTCGTTTGACTTTGACAGCTACCCAGATTTGTAGTAGTACAATGACGTCACTTGAGTTCTTTTTTGTTGTGTTTGGTTTGGATTTTGAGTTGTGTGATGATCAGAGAGAGAAATATGGATAATAATTAAAAAAAAAGTATTAATGATTGGAGAAAGATTGAGAGAAAAATAAAAATAATATTTAAAAATAGGGGTAATAATTGAATAATAATTGAGAAAACCGATTCTTGAAAACCAAAACGAATGTAGTTCTAGAAATTGCATCGCCCTCCTTAAGGTTTTGAGTAATTCAGCCCATAACACTTCTTTTTTTTTCGGTCCTGCTAACGGAAGACCTGTGGACTTCCATTAAGCATAGAAAAAAATCAAAAAAAGGCACCCTTCAATATACTTTTTACACTTTTCAATACACTTTCATCAACTTTTATATACTTTTCACACATTTTAATATACTTTTTAAATCTTAACAGAAGTCCACTGGGCTTCTTTTAGCATTTTCCTTTTTTTTGTTCTTTTTATTTTTCTTTTTCTTTTACACTTCTTGTTTGATGAACAAGGGAAACAATATACTCAACGAAAAAACTATGGATACACCACTCATACACATCGAATGCACACCAAACTGATATGGCGGATGAGGTTTTCACATCAGTTTGGTGTGTATTTGATGTTGTGTATGAATGGTGTACCCATAGTTTTTCTCCTCAATCAACAATGGCGGTTCAAATAAATAAAATATGTATATGACTATTTAAGCAACAGTGAGAATGTAAATGGTGCAAGCTTCACAAGGAAAATAAAAAATCTCGCGAATGGAAGAAATATGTTTCTGGAATGGCTTAGTCACTGTGATCTGGTCCATCGATCAAGAAAGATAAAGGAGTTAAAAATCCAAAGTATTTTGGTAAGTGCTCCAATGGGCACTAGAATTTTCTTGTCCCTGAAACTGCTGATACTAATGTTAGTTAAGGCCTTCTTTTTTAGAATGTCCAATTTTACATGGTTTTTTCAGTGGCATCCATCGAGTCATTGGCATAATGCTTACAAGACAACTTGTGAATATGAGTACGACATACCTTTCTTGTTTCATATACACAATCTATTACATCTCAATTTAACACACTGTTTTAGAACTCGTGGAAAGGAAAGGAAAGGAAAGGAAGAGAAAAGAAGAGAAGAGAAAATAACTAAGAGAGTTAGTTGAAAGAAAGTATAGTGAAAATTTTACCGTGCTAAATACTCCTCTTTTGTCATTTTCTCTCCTCTTTCTTCTAAAAACCAAACAAGAGAGCTAAATTTTTAATTTTCCTTTCTCTCCTGCCACATAAGTTATATCCATGAGGACAAAAAGAAAGGGAATTGTAGGAAATGTGTAATAAAACAGAAAAATAACTCATTCAACAGCAGTCTTCAAAATAGATAGAACAAAGATCCGAAGAGGTCAAAATTCTGCAAATTCGTTTCATTCACCAGAAGTCTTTACAAGAGCATATGCCGTTTGAAAAATGGTGAAACCTATTGCAATCTCTAACAACAATCTCCCGAACAAAAATCCTAGAAATCATCTTTATTGCGACATGACAATCACCACATATCCTAAGGTTTTTCACGATACGTATCGGTGTACCTACACTAGTCTTTAAAATGGCAAAGGCAACAGCCAATTTTTCACTATGAAGTGAGAGTGACATCTCCTTTCCTTCCTCATCCAAGTCAAGTAATACCTCACTTGTGTTGCCAACGTAACCCTCCATCTTCAATCTCTTCATAATCTCCTCAAGCAGCAGATGTATTTCCCTTATCTCTGGATGCAACTCATCTCCAACGAAAAACTCGTGAATCACACCCCCAACTTCAACCATGCTACAACCACGTACTTTCCTAATCTCCTTCGCCTCCATTAGATCTCTCATTTGCCTTACATCGTTCCACTTACCAGTCTTTGCATAGACATTCGATAGAAGGACATAAGCTCCACTATTTGTGGGTTCCAGCTCAATTAGTTTCTTGAGTGCAACTTCACACGTAGTAATGTCCCCATGCATTCTAGCTCCACTTAAAAGAGCTCCCCAAATGATTACATCAGGTTCCATTGGCATTGAATTTACAGTATTCCAGGCCACCTCTATTAGACCAACCCTTCCATAAAGGTCGACCATGCAACCATAGTGTTGAATCAAAGGAGTAATACCAAATTCTACTCTCATACTCCTAAAATAAAACTCACCTTCACGCACTAAACCCCCATGTACACAGGCACAGAGCACACCCACAAATGTGACAGCATTAGGTCTCACCCCATAATATGTCATCTTTGAAAATAAATCGAGACATTCTTCACTGTGCCCATGCATAGCCAAACCAGAGATCATCGCACTCCAAGCCATTACATCCTTGTTCGGACCTAAAATATTGAACACCCATCTTGCCCTTTCTATACTCCCGCATTTCGCATACATGTCAATCAAAGAAGTCCCCAAAATAACATCAACCTCCAACCCACATTTATCAATATAAGCATGAGCCCATTTCCCATGCTCAAGCGCACTTAACTGTCCGCAAGCCGAAAGCACAACCGACATAGTGAATTCATTCGGCCTAACATCCCTACCATCCAACTTCTGCATCTCCCTAAATAATGCAAGCGCTTCTTTACAATCGCCGCACCTCACATACCCATCCATCATACAACTCCAAGACACCACATTTCGTTCAGGCATTTTATCAAACAGATTCCGTGCAATCTGGACCAGACCTATTTTAACGTTAACATTTATGATAGAATTCCAGGAGGGTAAATCCGGTTGGTTTATTTCGTCAAATACTTGTTGGGAAAAACCCACATTGCCACAAGAAGAGTACACATTGATGAGAGACGATTGCACAAAGGGGTCAGTATCGAGCCCAAAGCGAAGAACTTGGGCATGAATGCTTTGTGCTGCGTGGAGGTGAGATGGAGAAGTGAACGACTGAAGAAGGAAAGGGAAAGTGTGGAAATCAGGGTCGACGCCATGGAAGCGCATGCGGAGAAAAATGGTGACAGGGGCATGGGTGGTGGGGGTTGTGGGTCGAGCCTTGCCTTGAACGTGGGCTCGAATGAGGGTGTTCCAAATGAAGGATTCGAGGGTTGGATGGGAAAGGTTGAGACTTGGGTGCGTTGAGGATATCAGTCTGGTTAATGGTGAAACTAGCATTACTAACTCCCCTGTAAAGCCGGAAGAAAAATTGAAGGCATTTCTCAAGGAAGTAGTAGGAACTGTCTTTGACTTTTCTTTCGATTTATTATCATATGTATTTTCCTCCTTCAATTAAACTCAAGATACAGAAATATGTTAAATCAAACTATCAAATTCAGCAAACTATCGTAGAGTCTTTTTCGTTGGTAGCTTTGGTTCAATCTATTTTATTGTATTGAAATCTATAATGCCTACGGGGCTGATTTAATACCATTTGCGCTGAGTTCAAAAAAAAAAAAACTATCAAATTCAACAAACTCTTGGGATTACTTGAGATTATACCCGGTCGTTACTTCTAGGACCCCGAAATTAGTCGAGATGCACGCAAACAACATCCATGTCATACTCAGATTCTAGTGATGTACAAATGTCAGCTCAATACAATTGTGAGCTTATTAATGTTTTTGGCCTGGAGTAGCATGAAGGTTGGGATAATGCAAGCAGGCCAAATGAGTAAGGTTGGGAATTAACATTGTTTTTTTTTTTTTTTTTTTGAGAAATAGGGACAATTTCATTAGCACAAGCGCAAAGTATAAACATAGAACAGAGGAGTACAATCTTAAAAAGACAAAACATAGAGACTCCAATACTAAACCAGACATGACTCCAATACTAAACCAGACATACAACAATGACACTAAAATAACAAGATTTAACTAGCATAAATAATAGCGGAAGGCTGATGTGAAGCCCCATCACCACTGTCCGGGTGGGGAACAAAAAGATCCAGCGCTTGTTTTGCTAGGAGATGTGCTCGCTGGACCACCTGACGCGCAACCTTGGCAATTTGACAAAAAGACAACTTTGTGATCTCGGCCTCAATGTTGCACAACAAAAAAGTGTCATGGTAATGACACTCAGCCTTCCCTGCTATCTGCAAAATTGCATTTAAACAGTCAGAATAAATGAAGACCATATTATAATTGTGAGATAAAGCCCATTTTATGGCCTCATAGCAAGCTATAATTTCCGTTTGATTAGGTGTCGAGGCGTAAGTTGATAATGCATGCTTTGCAATGATAATCCCATTAGAATGACTAGCCGTGAAAGCCACACTGCTCCAGGAATTCCCTTCTTTCCAAGCACCATCCACATGAAGGTGAACAACACGCTAATCAGATGCCAACAAATAAGTATGCTTGATGGTAAAGATTGGATTAGTAGTTGAGGGAGATGGGGAAGATTGGGCTAGAGGAAGGGCCTTTGAATGAGATAACCAATTAGAAGCCTTCAAAAACCACTGCGCACAGTCCTTAGCCATAGCAAGATTAGCGTCTACACTGAAGGGGTCCCCTGAGAAAACCAATTGGTTTCTATTTTTCCAAATGGCCCAAAGAACAGAGATGAAAGAGCAGAATTTCTGTTTCTCTTTTTGCAAATGGATTATCTCATATTGGGCATTGTCTTGTTACTTATTAGCAAGTTAACACTCCAATTTGGTGCGGCTGTTGTAGTCCCGTTCTTAACTTTACGGGTGGGGGTGTTACAATCCAGTTATCACACAAAAAAAAAAAAAATCGAACTATCAAATTATGTAACAATAGTTAGTAACGTTATATAATTCCTTTCATACATGTAATTGCTCAGTATCTCCCACTTGGTAGTTGGTACATTGTTTTTCCACCATAGAAAGTATATAGAATCTGTTATCAACCTTGATATTTGATATTTGGCTTAGACCCATCAGGACCCAAGTCCTCTTCAACCAAATTACCCTATACCCATAAATTTTACAGCTCAATGAAAGTCATAAAGTATTAAAAATCCTATATAGAGAGACAAGTCAAAGCTCAATACGAATAAGATTCTCCCTCCGGGGTTTTTCAGGCTCAACCTCTTGACTTTGCTTAATAATGAAGTCCTTGTTAGAGGAAGTCGGGCATTCCGACGAAGGCCGGATGTATCCGTATCCAATCCCGGTGGCGAAGTTGCAGTATGGCTCAACAGTGCCGTCTTTCTTCTCTAGGTTGATGTCGTTGAGGACTACTATGTTTTTTGCATTGAACTGTGTCGCTGCATGCAAATTTCATTGCTCTTAGAGGACCTCACTGATGTTCCGGTACATACTTTGACTTATTTCCACAGCCGACCCGCCACGGCTAGCAGGGTCCCCAAATCCCCTAAATTGAAAGTAACAAACAATTAGTATTTTTTTTTATTTTTTTTTTGTCATACGATATAACAAAAGGGAGTTTGATGTCTCTATAGACTCGAACCCTAGACTTCTCCCTTGACAGGCAAGGAGTACAATCAAATGAGCTATAAGCTAAATCTAAACAATTACTATTAATCTAGTGATGCAACTTCTTAACATTTCGGGCAGAAATATGATAACATTTTTAGTGTTCAAATCGAGGAAAAAAATAGTTAATGAAGCTGAAGTTGCTCTCAACTTTTGAGTGTTGTATTGTGATGTAGTCTTTCCTGTAGTGGGATTTTTTTTTCAAAAAAGGTTTTCATAAATACGTTATTTTTTTATGTGCAAAAATGCATGCAATTTCAAGAGGGGCATACAATTTGGGATTGATGGAGTACTAAGGCTCTGTTTGGTTGTTGAGGAAAGAAATGAAAAGAGAGGGAAAATTTAAAAAAAAATCCTTTCCCTGTTTGGTTGTTGCTGCAGGGAGAGAGGGAAAATAAATGGGAAAAAGGGAGGGAAAAGAGAGAAAAGGGAAGGAAAAAAAGAGAGGAAAATTCCAGATCTGGAGAAGAAAAATAAAAAGAAAACCTTGCTGACATGCATTTGTTGTCATTAAAATTATTCATGTTTGGGGTGACTAAATAGATTCCTACTCTCTGATGTGTGTTATAAGCAGTAAAATATAAGTTTAAAAGTTAGTTAAAATAACCTTTAATGCTATTTTCTTTTCATTTTCCTTTAGAAACCAAACAAGAGAAAATTTATTTCAATAATTTTTCTTCCATTTTCTTTAGACAACCAAACAAAGGAAAATCATCAGCTTTCCTCTTAATTTTTCTCCCAATTATTTTTTCTTCATTTCCACTTCTTTCCCCAACCTCCAAACAAAGCCCAAGTGACTCTAATCTCCAAAACAAAATAGGGAAACAAAAGTGATAATGGAGCCTTTTAGAGAAGGAAGAAAAGGAGCTGTTTTTGAGTGACGTGTCATACGGGGATATTTTGTTTGTCTGGAGAGGAGCTGAACCAACCGAGTGAATTCTCGGGCCTTTTGGATAGTGAGAGAAGAATGGGAGAGGATTACTAGTGAGAGCATCTCCACTCCTACACCAAATTTTTATTTAAATTTGAGTAAAAATTTGATCAAAAACTTGATTTGATATCACCCCTTCCAATGGAAAACCACATTTTAACCAAATTCTAGTTAAAATTTTGTCAAAAACTGTTTTTTTTTTTTGTCATTTTGGCTCTAAAACTTTCCTACCATTTTGTCAAAAACAGTTTTTTTTTTTTTTCACTTTGTCAATTCATTTTCATCCTCTTCTTCGGAAACAAGAAACAAGTCTTCAATGGAACAAATAGAGCCGTTGCCTATTTGGTGAAAGATTTGGTGTTGATCAAATTTGGTGAAAAATTTGAGCAAATTTGGTGTTGAGCAAATTTGGTGAAGGAGTGGAGTGGATTTTTGGGTGATTTTTACTCAAATTTAAATTTGGTGAAATATTTGGTCCAAGAGTGGAGATGCTCTAAGAAAAAAAGAAAAGGAAGGGTAAGAGTTTCTCTAGTCTTATCCAAACGGTGGAAAATCACTCTCTCTCCCCTCTCATTCCGGTCATTTTTCTCATCTCTGGTGACCTCGAAACTGAGTTTTGATCATAGATCCGAATTCTCCTCGACGAGACAAAGACAACTGTGGAAGTATGATGACGATCCGACGACGGGTGGACTGCACGTGCCGCCGGCGTTCCATTTCTCACCAAATCTCGCCAGTTTTGGTGACGAATCGAAAAGGGTAAATGGGGCTCCGGATTCTCGCCATTTCTCCTTTCTTTTCTCTCGTTGATCTAGAAGTTTCTCTATAGCGATTAGCGCGATGCATACTCGACGAAATTCGGTACTTAATTTCTTCTCCTTTTGATGGAACTTGTATCTGGTTCGTTATATATGAGTGTTTGCCTGCCTTTTTCTATTTTCGTTTGTGCATTTCAGATTTTTCATTTCATTTCGTTGAATCTATGTTTTTCCTTTTGTACTGGTAAGACATTGATTTTGCCCTTTCAAATCGATCCAATAGTTTGTGGTACTCTTCTAAGTTTATGAACAAAGAACTCCAGCTGGTGGACCGTTGGATTGAATGGGATTGGGGTCCAGGATTAATAACGTTGGTAAAACCACCACTTCTATACTGGTTAAAGCAGTGGAGACGAATAATTGCTTATAGTACCTTTAAATTTTAATCTTGGGCTTATGTAAATTTGACCAAATTCTTAGTTGAAATTTCTGTGGAAGGGTATTCTACGTACCGTATTACGATTCATTCCATGAGAACCCATTTGGAGAGGATAGATATGTGTTTTTTGCAAACCTGACAAATATGTGGTAATTTAATAGAAGAATCACTCTTGTATGTCTGATTCTTTCTTCAGTTTGTCTCTGTAAAAAAATCCTTTCTATGGACATGTATTGGTGTAGGAGTGCACTAAACCTTGAATGTCCTTTTGTGCAGCATCTGAACTTCTATACTAGATTTTCATTACAATCTACTGTCAAAAAGGTAGAAAAATTGTCTGACAACCAGAAAACAGCTATAGAGAGAATGGGGTTCGGACACTTGATTCAGATTCCCTACCGACTGCTTTCACACAATCTTCTGATGGAATTGATGGACTAACGGAATTGCGAAAAACGTGCTTTTCGGTTTGTCCCTAGGGATATCGCTATGACTCTCATGGATGTGTTTGTTATTCTTGGTCAACGTGTTAGTGGGGATCCCGTAATCCTCAGGGAAGATCAACCATTTTCAAAATTAGAAAGAGAATACGGTGCTACTATTTGGAACAGGAAGATTACAATTGACGCAATTGAGGAGAGACTCAACTCTCTAGGCGATATAGCAAATGATGATTTTATTAGGTCATTTTTGTTGTTCATGTTTGGCACGGTTCTCTTTCCAGATAATAAAAGAAAGGTAGATTCTCGTTATCTCTCTTTTCTCCATTGTTTGGATAAGGTTCGTCGCCGTGCATGGGGTGCTGCTGTACTCGAAAACATGGTCCATTGGCTGTGCAAAAGAAGCGATGCTGATGTACTCGAAAACATGGTCCACTGACTCCCTTCTTTGGCATAGCCAGTGGACCATGTTTTCGAGTACAACAGCACCCCATGCACGACGACGAACCTTATCCAAACAATGGAGAAAAGAGAGATAATGAGAATCTACCTTTCTTTTATTATCTGGAAAGAGAGCCGTGCCAAACATGAACTACAAAAATGACCTAATAAAATCATCATTTGCTATATCGCCTAGAGAGTCGAATCTCTCCTCAATTGCGTCAATTGTAATCTTCCTGTTCCAAATAGTAGCACCATATTCTCTTTCTAATTCTGAAAATGGTTGATCTTCCTTGAGGATTACGGGATCCCATCTAACACGTAGACCAAGAATAACAAACAAATCCATTAGAGTCATAACGATATCCCTAGGGACAAACCGAAAAGCACGTTTTTCGCAATTCCATTAGTCATCACTTTGTGCCTCTAAAAATCCTTTGAAAGCTGCAATGTTTTCTAAATCGAATAGCCGGGATCAGAAAGAGAACAATCCGAGAAGATTGAAGCTGGGCGCGAAAAAAGGAAACATCGAGGAGCCCTCTCATAAGTCTCAAGAGGAAGTTAGTAGAATGGAGAGAAGGTTGGAACTTGGAAGTTGAATCTTTACCATCATCAAACTCTATAAGAATGCAAGAGGAGGTTGTAGCGATACTCGCAACAGGAATTCAAGGTTAATCAAGCAAGCTCGTAAGAGAATGGAGGTGAGTTCTATGTGTGGCATTAAATTTTTTGGAAGGAAGAGATACAACATTAAGAAATATTTAGAATTGTATGGAGTTGATATTTCTGAACAGGAAATTATTGCGCTTGAGTTGGAGGATGAGGAATCTCGTTCAGTGGAGTTCTGATCTTGTTTTCGTTGTGTGTGGTTGCTTTCTGGTGAGGATCCCGTTTGTCGGCATGTGGTTTGGAGGTTTAGGTGTTTTGGGGGGTTTTTGCTTCTCGGTTGGGATTTTGGTGCTTTCTGGCTTCTGCTTGGGAAGGGGTGTTTCTTCCTTTGCTGTTGTTTTTGGGGGTAGCTTTGTGGCCTTCTTGGTTTTTTCTTCTTTTTTGGTGATGTGGCTAGTATCTTGCCATTCTTGGTGTTTCTTGTTTTTTCCCTTTTGGGTCATTGGCATTTTTAGTCTCGGACCCTTTAATTTAATCTTTGTAATTTGTTTCCAAAGATTAATAAATTCTTTGCTTAGCAAAAAAAGAAGGGTGTTCTTAGTACATCTTTTGGACAGTAACCAATAGCAAAGCAATTTACCTCATCCTTTAGTGGGGGTGCTGTGTTTGCCATATAGTTATGTCGAGCTTAAGATGTTCCAGAAATCACTTGCGTTTTAGAATTCTTTTGAATTGTGTTGATGTTTTATTGAAACTACAAGAGTTATGTAGGCATTTGATGGCACTTTGTGAGGATAGGATTAACGAAGCTTTTCAGAAAAAGGCAGTCGGACGTGGATTTAGCTTGGAATCAGCAGTATAGGACCACTTCATCATGTAGAGTTTAAGTCTTCTTTGTTTACACTCTCTTATCAGTTCCAGGGAGTCAGGGACCTTATGTATTTCTGATCTATGTGATTCATGCGGGGTGACATGGCTCCTGACAATGGTTATTTCTTGTGACCACATCTGCTGCTCGACTGCTACGAGAATTTGGTGGAATTTTCCCTTATAACATACCTTCATTTGTCGTAGGTAAATATTTTGGTAGTGTTATTTTTGCTCAGCAAAAATAAAACTATTGATCAAGAAATGGACTGTACAGGAGTTGTCCAACCTCCTTGAGTATTCTCTCTCTCAAGCTCAAGCAATGAAAATGATGGTCTTCCTAAGCCATTGATCATTACGGGCAAGGTGGTGGATCGTTTTTAGTTGAGGCAAAGATTTCTGATGAGTGATGCCGCATTTTTACTGCTGTTTTAACTTCAATGCTTTCTTGTTTCTATGGAAACACTTGGACTTGTATTCCAGCATCAGTTGTTCGGCTGGTGCCTGGTGGTCTGTTCAGTTTATTCCCTTGTTCATGATATCATTTCTTCCCTTGTTCATGAAATCGTTACTTCTCAACAAAGATTATGGCACTCTTCGAAAGAATTTTCATCTTTTTCTATCGGTTACCTTGTTGTTCCATTTGTTTTTTTACTGGCATAAGCTTATGGGTAGTTGAATTTTGGTCTCTTTTTCTTTTTAGCTTTGTATATACTGGTGAATGAGTTCCATCCGTTCGTCATAGTTTTCCACTTTTCTGCAGGCAATTTCTAGCGGATAAATATCACCTGGGCCTGTTAGCACCCTTGTTTTTGTTTTCAATGTTTTTCTGCATCCAAAGACTCGTATATAAATTTTTACCCTTAGGTGTCCCGGGATAACTTTGCAAATCATTACTAAAGTCGAGAGTGAATTTGGGGACCTGGAACCAGACATTGCAGTTAGCAAATGCACACTGAAAACCCGGACTCAGGTCCATTGTTTAAGCCACAGAATCTAGCATAGCACAAATGTAGTTCAGGCTTGAGCCCAAACAGGTAAGATTTGTACCTTCTACCTAAGAGCATCTCCAATCACACTTGTATTAATTAGACTCCGCGTGTATGTGAGGGATTGTGATTAGTTATTGGTTTCCTAGTCTTATTGAATAAATGAACCCGTCTATCTCTCTCTGCGCGATCCCTGTCCACTAACCTCGTTTCGCTTGAACTGCTCAAATTCACTTCTTCTTTGTTGGCGTTAAGTCTTGCATTCTAATTCTCTCTCAATTCTCGAACATTTAATTATTCAGATTAAAAAAATCATGATTGCACCAAAACAGTTATTTTCCCACACCCAACACCAGCCTTCACTTCTGGATCCAATAGCTCAATCGCTACAAAAATGCAACCAAGACCCTTCTGGCCTTCTTCTCCTTCATCCCAACAAAACCCTAAGTCCTCTCAATTGAGCCCCACAAAGGCCGACCAAAACCTGAAATAGGTTAGTGTTGCTCCGCCCATGAACTTGACGCGTAACTTTTAAAGTTTTTAAGTTTTCAAGCAAAGTGTAAACAACTTAGCATATTATTGTAATGGACACATTTTCTCTCGGTTATGTAGGCAAATCGATGTCACCCAAGAAACAATCTCACATCTAAACAGGAATTTCTTGCACTAGAACCTACATCAGCTTGAAGGAAGCAATGTCTCTGGACGCAAAGGAAACAAAATTATACTATCAACCACCGCAAACTAAATCAGAGGAGAAACAATTATCACACACACACCACATCTCTTGGCAATCACACATAAAAGAAGAATGCGTCCGCCTTTCAACACTAAAATTATAAGAAAATCAGATAAATCATAAACTGGTAAACATTGAGCCTGGGCAATACCACCGGAAAGTTCATAAAGGATCCGATGAAGCAAGAAAAGTACGTTGATATGCAAGAGCAATCCTCCTTACTAATTACAGTATCAACAAGCACCGAAACTGCTGGTTAAACACAAAAGTAAGAAAGTAAAAAACAAGGTATATAGCGGGCAATAGTACAGAGAAAGCAAGTTGAAGGTTAGGAAATGACACCAGAATAATGGGTTGTGTAGGGATTAGCTACACCTAAAAGAAGGCCAAAATAGTAAGGCAATTAAAAATGTCAAACGCTAATGACAAGTCTTCCAAAAATAAATCCTTGAAAGATAAACCATGTCCAGATAGCCATAACCAGAAAACAAAATTGAGCAAGAGCATAACAAACACAAACTACCAAACAACCCCAATGGGTCAATAAGTTCAACAACTGAAAGTGATAATATTCGAAGAAAAAAAACTGAATCTTCAGTCTTCATCTTCGCCTTCATTCTCCGCAATGTTGAAGTACCGAAGCTCATAAACATTTCGGTCTTTGTTGGAAGCAATCACCCGAAGCCAATCCCTGACATTGTGCTTCTTCAAGTACTTCTTTGTCAAGTATTTAAGATACCTAAAAGGGGGGAAACAATTCATAGAGGTAATTAATAAACGACACCGCCGTCAAAAACTAATCCAACGTTCTCCCCAGAAAGGCAAACAGCTACCACCCATTGGTTAAATTCTTACTCTTTGAACAGCATGCAAAATACTGATGTGGAGATATAAGTGATATAATTAGTTCTCAATACATTTAAACTCGCACCATCAAAAACTCAGCTCAACTACACCGGTTGGTTAGATCACAATAAAAAACCTGATGTGGTGAAAAAATACATTTAAGCAAAATCAATCATAAATGTAGTAAAAAAATTGCTCAACATCAAATACTATTCTACATTGGATAACCCTCATCCCTTATCAGGTAGTTCAACAAGGCTAGACAGCCTTGCAAGTGTCCGACCAATCATTGACAAGAACAAAAAGAGTTTCCCGTGCAACCAGTGGGGGACGCATGATTCTTAATGCGGGAGACCAAATCACATGTATTCATAAATTATCAATAAAATATCATCCTTATATATTAATAACACACTTTGAGGGGACCTTTCTTCATAATTTTTACAAGCAAAACCTAAAATAGAATAGAACCAGTGGGATAATTGGGGAGCGTGCAAGGGCCAGGCTCCTTAGCTAGTAACATTCGTTAATCTATTGAACAAAAAGATACATTATGCTTCCTTAGCTAGTAACTTGGGTTGCTAAACTAACTCATATGAAAGCCAATATGACATTCCTGTTATTTTCACATCATAGCATGTGAGGTGCCATGATACCAGGTGGGCTACACTAATCAAATGGGGACATTCATACATTTTAGTGATTGACCGACTGGTTGGTAATCTTTGTGCGAAATCAGTTACATATTACTTAGCGTTATGGAAAGAGGCCAAAACTTTAGCCCATAATCGCGCAAATACATTGAATAATCATCGTATTTTAGTTGCATCTAAAAATTGCAACCTTAAACTTTAACCAACAAGTTCATACACGGGGGAGGGGATGCTTTATCCATGTCTCTAACAAATAGCATGTGCTCAATTCAAATAATCATCGTATTTTAGTTGCATCTAAAAATTGCAACCTTAAACTTTAACCAACGAGTTCATACACGGGGGAGGGGATGCTTTATCCATGTCTGTAACAAATAGCATGTGCTGAATTCAATCATGAAAATAACAAGTTGTGGTCCGAAATATACCAAACAGAAATATTCACAACCCGATTATATGAAAATAGGATCAACAAAAGTGACTAACGAAGAGATACAAAGGGAAATGTGATGGAAGAAGGTTGTACGTGTAGTACCGTTTGGAGAAATTGCTGTCGGAGGTGACGGTGATCTTGTTCTTTTCGCGAGTGACGGTAACGGAGTCACCTAGAGCACCAGCCTTGCCGCCGACCTTGATTCTCTCCTGGAGGAACTTCTCCAGTGTGGCGATCTCCATGATCTTGTCCTCCACCGGCTTTCCACAGTCAATCACGAACACCGCTCCCTTCTTCTTCCCTCCCTTAGTACCCGCTGCTGCTGCCCCTCGACTCATCTTCTCCTCACTGATAGGCAATCCTAATTTTCAAAAAGAAGACGTCAGATCCAAAAGGAAATAGAGTTCTGGGGAGAGAGAGAGAGAGAGAGAGAGAGAGAGACGTACCCTTCTGATGATGAATGATAACGCGGCTCGCTGTGAACGGGATATGGAAGCAGAAATGGAGTGGTGCAAAGAACACGATGCTGTGCTGAGGTTGGGTTTAGGGTTTCTTTGAATTCAACACGAGGCTTGTCGAATTGAACGACCCGTAACTGTAGCCTATGGGCCGGCTTGCACTTTAAGATAATAGCCCAAGTTCTTATTGGGTCCTTTGATATGAGAGAGGCCCGCGTACATTTTTGCGGCCATTATTTTCGCTGTCATGTAATCCTATGCAAGTCCAACCGTGAGTGTGGAATATTAGATCAAAAGTGAAGAGATAGGGATGGCAACGGGTAGGGTATGGATCGGAGGACCCTATTCTACCCCCAATCCCCAATTGGGAAGTTCTTCCCCATCCCCACCTCCATACCCAAAAGGGATAGTGGATAATCCACCATACCCGCCTCCCATTGGGGATCGGGTATATTCGGGTAAATCCATATCCAAACTAATTGAACAAAAAAAAAAAAGAGGATAAGATCTAATTTATGTGTCCTACACTAACAAAAACAACCATTTAAACAAAATAGAATAGAAAGTTGCGAAGAAATAATAGCCTACCAAGATTATATACAATTTTAAAAACTACTATCATTAAACTTTTTTTAATACTTAACCATATATAGTATTAATTCGGAACAATATACATAAATTATACCAATATACATACTTATATATATATACACACACACACATACACATACATTTATATACTATATGCCGGCATATATACATACAATATTCATAAAAATATGTATACAATTTGAAACGGGGGCGGGTACGGGTATTCAGAGACGGGTATCACAAAATCATACCCGCTCCATTTTCAACCGGGGATTATTTAAGTTCTACCATACCCGCTCCTATTGGATGAAAAATCGAATAATATCCGCCTCCAAATAGCCGGGGATGGGGCGGGTATCCATCGGATTTGGGGAAATTGCCATCCCTATGAAGAGATGACAATCACTGTGTTCACTTCACATTTCCAAAAAAAAAAATTAAAAAGATTCTTTCTTCATCTCTCATATTTCCAATCATTAATCACATTTATTTCTCTACTAATACCTCTCTCTTCAATCATTATTTTCATTTCTCTCTCTATCTCTCTCCAATTATTACACCTCTCTCTAATTATTACTTTTTCCAAAAAAACTCATCCAAACACTACCTCAAAAATATTTCTCAAAATATTCTTTTCAAAATTCTCAACCAAACAAAGCCGCGTTTTTCATTTTATTTTCCAGGAAAATAAGAAATATTTTGGCACAATATTCCAAATTAATATTACTCCTAGATGATTTTTGCTATCATCTATTTATTCTAATCTAATAGGAGTACATATAAAAGAGAGACCACTTATTTGAAGCCCTATCATGTTTTTTACTTTTCCAAATTATCCAATTAAGTTAATCATTCACCATTTAAGTAACTTACATTTATATTAACCGCAAGGGTAATCAAGTAAAATTAATTCAATTATAATTGTCCAATCTCTCAAATTATATAACTGCATGGGGTTAATAGTGTGGGGTTAATAGTGTAGAGAAATTTTCAATTGGTGGGCTTCTCTCCCATGTGTCCCACGCCAACAACCCTCTTCAATGCCTTGAATATAACTTGTTCCTTCCCCATCGATTTTTGAATAATGTGAGTACTTTTTCAAAAATCAAGTTTCAATGTCTCTACTCACTAGATTTGGTTACTTTATTTGGCCATAAGAGTTATTGGCTTTTAGGTAAGTAGTACATAACTACATATTCCTCGCATTTATAGTGTTTATATAAATAGAAATGCCCTGGAGAGGTATTGGCTTTATTGGGTGAAGAGGGCGGGCGCCGATAACATAAAATTGAGAAGAGGAGGAAAAAAAAAAGGGGCAAGTGAGTAAGGGGTAAAGTGTGCGTTTTGTGGTTTAGGTTTGCTGATTTCATTCTTCTCCATTATGGATGGACTAAATTGTTACAAAGTAATAAAAGAGGGGTAAAGAGTGGTATTTGAAAGATCATATAGGGAAACAGCGTTATCTCAGAGTTATAAAAGGGGCTTGCATTGTAATTCACCCCAAGTATAAATTGCATTTTCCCGGCATTTTCATGGAATGAGTTTCACAGGCCGCCATAATTCCAGCGCTAGTTCTAGGCGATACCACTACGCTAGTTTACCGATTCATATCTCATAGTTTCTTCAGGAGACGAAGTACGCTTTGGTTTTTACTTTTTGGGGCAATTGTTATCTTTAGTTATAGCTTATTGTACTGTTTTTCTAGGGTTTTGCGGTAGTGGAGTAACCCTAATTCTTCCGTTTCTGATTTTTGTTCAGGTGCACTTGACGTTATTGGCAACAGTCATTGCTTTTGATTCAGTATGAGGTATCTTCAACCTCTCTTGTTCTCTCTGTCTATTGCTAAGGTTTTAATTTGGTGAATGCACCTACAAAGGTTTACTTTTTGGATTGAAAAGTTGTTTACACAACGTGTGATCTGATCATGTGAAAAGACTTCGGATTTGGAATTATTTCTTAGGAAAAATGCTACCCTCGTAATAAATAGAAAGTGCATAGATATCCAAGAAAGTGTATTAATATCTGTAAAAATATATTGATATCCATAAAATGCGCATTGATATCCGAACTAATTTGTTATTATATGCATATTATCCGCCACCTATTGGGTGGAGGTTAGCAAGACCCTATTTCTAAAGCAAGCATCACCCGGAGTCCATGATGACACTGTCGGTAGTGTAGTACCTAACCAACGAGTTTACTTTGTATTTAGAACTTAAAAACTTAGCTTCATAGCCTACAAAGGCAGGCACTGTCGGTAGTTTACTACCTAGCCGCTGAGTTATCTCTGTCTTTAGAGCATCAAAACTTAACGTCATAACCTACATGGTTCAGGGTTACAAAATAAATGATTCAGCAAGTGAATCTCTCTTGCATTTGCTTAATATCGTCAGTTTCACTTTCATGCTTTGATGTTCACCTTTTTTGAAACTATTTCATGGACTCTGCATTGCGTGCCCCCCCTTCTCCCCCGAGGATCATTCATTTGCACTCTTGCAATACAGCACAGTTTCATATTCTCTACTGCATTTCAATATTTACTTTGCAACTGCAACGCATGGAATTCTCTACTGCATTTAAATGGATAAGCAGCATAACTACGCTTGTTATGCGAAGAAGTGACGGCATACTGAATGTTAAGTGAAGACTCAAAACCTTTGAGAGTTGAGACACCGAATAGTGCATAGTTTGTTAGTTATCGAGGTTCAATTATTAGCAAGGATGTGCTATAACCCTTGACAGAACGGAATGACGAAAAATGTGCATGTAGCCGGCCCCAATAGAAATACAAAGCTTAGTTTGGTTTGGTTTGGTTTGGTTTGAGAAAAGAAGGAAAACGGTTATGTTCTCTTTGCCTTTTTGATGCAGCATGAATGACCATAACAAGGTTATTACTACAGGGTACTGTTCTCTTTAATATGCTTTGTGCGAGAATTGTGTAACCTTAGTTTTGTAAACATTTGCTGTCCTTAACATGATGTAGTTTTGTAAAGATCTACTGTCCTTACCATAATGTGTCACTTTTTAGTGCTTATTGGTATTATAATTGTTGTGCCTCTGCAATTAACTTGGAGGGAGGATACTAATTGCCTCAAATTTTTTTTTTTGGCAGTCGCCCAATGGAGGAGGATGCCCCCGTAAGTTATCCTTCTTCTTAACACTTTATATGTGATTGCGCCATTTAGATTATTAGTCCCTGTTTTTGCTGCTGTTTGATAAGTAGTTTGAATTTTTAATCCTAACCAATTAATCATTGCTAAAGATGCATCCTCACTTCTGCAATTAAGCAAGCAGTTGCTCCCCCAACCCCCTGTTATTCTCTTCTCTCTCTCTCTCTCTCTCTCTCTCTCTCTCTCTCTCTCTCTCTCTCTCTCTCTCTCTCTCTCTCTCTCTCTCTCTCTCTCTCTCTCTGGTGCGCCTTTGCGTGACTGCTATTAAAAAACTGTTAGGAGGAAGATAATGATGTAGGACGGTTTTAGGACACATTAATATTACTGCCTACAATATGAAGCATGGTGATTTTTGGTGGGAAATAAGAATAGTACTCGGGGAAAGTGCGCAGAGAGAGAGAGAGAGGTGCTTCACCCTCGCAAAGGCTAGGCAGATTCTGCAAGGACCGCAGCTCGAACCCTAATCACAATGGCCTCAGCCTTGTAATACTCAATTCATTAATCGACTCTGTCTAAAAATGAAAGATTACATCCATCTTTATCGGCTAAACAATGGCCTTTTGAATCCCTAGAAGTTTTAAGTGCAATGAAACCTAATTAAATGCATGTGAATGAACCTAACTAAATGCATAGAAGCTATTGAGACATGTGAATGAACCTAGAGATAAATGCAAACATTGAACTACTAAAAATTAGATGCAATGAATTAGAAATGCGTCTAATGCTTACATTGAATGTAATACCCCGGGTTTGGGGGTAGATGGTGTTTAGTCCCACATTGGTTGGGAGCTAAAACCTCATGTGGTATATTAACACCCACCTTGGGCTACATGGTACCTTCTTAGATATACCTTTTTAGGCCAAGTGTTTGGGCCGAAAGGGGGTCCATGGTCAGCTCGGTCGGGCTGTTACAAATGGTATCAAAGTCACACCCTGGTCCAAGTGGTAGGTAGGATGCGCTCTGCCACCACAAACACCGGGGGAGGTTGCTGGGACTATGCAACGAGGACGTTGCATCCCTAAGGGGGGAAAATTATAATACCCCGGGTTTGGGGATAGATGGTGTTTAGTCCCACATTGGTTGGGAGCTAAAACCTCATGTGTTATATTAACACCCACCTTGGGCTACATGTTACCTTCTTAGGTACGGTATACCTTTTCAAGCCAAGTGTTTGGGCCGAAAGGAGGTCCATGGTCAGCTCGGTTGGGCCGTTACATTGAACCTTCTAACATGTGTTTAATGCATCTAAATACATATTCATGTAACGGCTAGATTCATGATGCCCCTTAAATGACCAATACTTGGACGACCAATGCTGCCCCTGATTAAGATCTCTGCAATTACCAAAATACCCTCGTCTACCAAACTACCACATTTTTTTATTTCATCAGGTAATTTTCCCCATCCCTAAGTGGGACTAGTTGAGATCGAGTATGTTTATGTTGGTGGTCAAATTTGGTTCGGCCTGCTGGGTGATATTGATTACATTGTATTGTTTGTCACTTTGTCTTGGCTAGCCCTCCTGTAGTCTTTAATGTTGCGAATCCCATCATCGAACAACTAAGGCATATGCAAAGCATTTTCTTTTACTAAAATTCTATGTATTAATCAGTATCACCATTTATTGAATTGATACATTAATCGTTTGTAGCAGAAAATGCAAAAGGGAAGGGGTGTTAAGCTGGCTTCATTGTCGAGTGTTTTCTTGAAATATTTTCCATCTTCTTTGCATCAACCGATGTCTTTTAACTGCTGTACTATGTTTTTGAAGGCCATATATGTAATGCATGAGTATAATTTCCAGCTCTTTTTTTCAGTTCCTACTAAAATAGACTTTTTCACTTCAGTAACATTTCTATTTACAGTGGTCTCTAGCTACATGCTACTTTTTGTTATTTGATTCAGGGTTCAAATTGCTCATTGAAATTATTTTTGACAGGCCAAGAATGAGGAAGAAGAATTCAGCACTGGGCCTCTTTCTGTTCTGATGATGAGTGTTAAAAATAACACACAGGTACAGCAAAATCTGCATAGTTGGAAATTGAATTTAATGGTTTTGTCCATGTGGTAGGTTGCGTTAAAAAAGTTTTAGTTCTGGCCATGGACCTCCTACTTATTTTGTCATTTGTTGTGTAACACACATGGAATTGATTTGGGTATCTTACTTTGGCTACTTTTTATACTAGATTATGGCGTCTTTGATCCTTTGCTTATTTATGTTAATGCTCTTTGCACCAATTAGGTGCTTATCAACTGCAGGAACAACAGAAAGCTTCTGGGCCGCGTGAGAGCATTTGATCGGCACTGCAACATGGTGTTGGAAAATGTGAGAGAGATGTGGACGGAGGTTAGTTCTATATCATTGATAAATGAACATTTTTTGGCTGCATTTCTAAAACCATGTAAGTTCCTCTCAAATTTGTGCACGTTGCTTAGGTACCAAAGACTGGGAAAGGCAAGAAGAAAGCCCAACCAGTTAACAAAGATCGGTTCATTAGCAAGATGTTTCTCCGAGGAGATTCAGTGATTATTGTTCTTAGAAACCCAAAATGAGAGGTACATTCCCTCACTATGGAATTTTATTGATAAGCAGAGCAATTTACACAATTCGAATTTTGCTGCTGGTCTTCTTCTTCTTCTTCTTTGGTTTGATTTCGCGGTGATAACAAAGTTGAAGGTTTGTCATGCAGGGTAATTGGTTTAGTTATTGCTTAATTTGCTTTTTGCAATGCTTTTGTCACAACTTTATCCTCCTAATACGGGTAGATAATGGACTAGTTATGATGAAGTTGTAATTATATTACGAATTTCTGTACACAATAGTCACTCAAATAATACTCCTACTTGTTTGTTGTAGGTACTTGGGTGTTAGACCAGGTTCTGAGCAGCTTAGTGGAGAGATTTAGTTCCATGTAGTTGAAAATTACGTGCCCATGTCTGCATTTTTGTACTTGAAATCGTGGTTATTGTACTTAAAATCAATGGTTATTGTAGCACTTGATGAAAGTTGTATCGGTTTTCTTCGTGCTTCTCTTCTTATGAGTTTTTATGGAAACTTGACTTTGTTTTTCTTGGTTTACGTTGCCTGTTGGCATGGTTTGAGAAACTAGTCTAATGATTGTCGGTAAAGCTGGAACTAATATTCTTCCGAAATGCCATATCTTGTTGATGCGTCAAAATAATTTGTTCGAGAATGTCTCAAGTTCCATATGTTAACTAACTCCTTGATTACGAGTTTTCTGGCACTCGCAAGCCATGGGAGCTGCTTACAAAATCACTTTGATTTTTTTCCCAGCAGAAGCAGAAACATCAGATGAGAACATATCAACAAATAATTTTTTGTTGCACCGTGTTTGCTTCTCTTTCCATTCATTTTGGGAAAAGGATATTTCGTACATTTGTTTATGACGAGTCTTTTTCAGCACAGGCTGGGATGTAAAATTTTTGTTTTGTTAACAACAATGATACATGTATAACAAAAGTCTCCAACACATTCACATGGTGTGTGGAGTCAACTCACACTTCACACTCAAATTCGAGACTTTTGTTGTACATGTATCATTTTTGGTTTGCTAAACAATCTCAGAATCTAGAAGCACTAAGAATATACTACCTCCGTCTGTGTTTGTTAATCCTTGTTTAGAGTCTGTCACTTTTCAATTGTTCGTATCTTTCAATTTGACTATAAAAAATAAGTAATATGGATATTGTTTTGATAGATCTCAATCAATTTTTTAATTCAAAGTTTTCAAAATCATGAAAAATATTATGAATTGAAAGATATAGATGATTGAAAAGTGGTTTGGATTTTCATAAAAGGACCAACAAACACAGACTGAGAGAGTAATTATTGGACCGGTCAACTGCTAACAATGTGCAAGTGGTGGCTAGCTCGTGTGGTAGAGCTTTTGGATGCCCCACACTGCATTCCAGAATCAAGTCTCATTCTCCATCTCCCCATGTAATAGAGTAGGAATGACGAATGACAAAAAAAATGCTAAGAATTTTGCCCTTAATCTTTATGGCACTTTTGTCCACCTTCCATTGACTAGATTTGTTGGGTTTTTGGTAGCATCTTTGATATTTAAGACCCCAGTCTAGAACAACTCCTTTTTTTTTTGGTTATCGGATCTCAAACTGTCAAAACAGTGAACAGAGAAATGGGTCAAATATCTGAAACAAAAATTCTAGAGGCTGAATTTCCGAAGTACCCCCAAAAAAAAAGTACTAAAGCCAATAACTAAACAATGCCAGTCATTGAAAACAAAGCCGGCTAAAACTTTTGGATTAACATTATAAATTTGCTAATGCCAGCTAGTCATACTGCTGCTTATGTACTCCAGACTGGCCTATAATTATTCCTGGATGCTCTCGAAGAGACTACGACATTTCTTTCTTTTTTCTGGTCCCAAAATAGAAAAATACAATGAAATGGAAATACTAAAGAGAGATTGAGACTACTCAACAAGAAAACAACAAATAGGGGGACAAATCACACAGCAGCTTTGGCCCCTCTTGTATCGGTGTGAAGAACCGGAATGTGCAATCACCTGAACCTTTTTCTTTTCTGCTTGTTTTCAATTACACCCTCCCTCCGTACTTAATCGGAGGAGGACGTTGTGGTGGTGGTGGTGGCACTGTCTTCTTTCTGATCACCAAAGATCCGTTGCCTGAAATCTGAAACCATTAGGGGAAGGCCATTGCGAAGGGACACCTTGGGCTCCCAACCCAGCAAATCTTTGGCCTTTGTGATATCAGGCTTTCTTTTGTGTGGATCATCCTCTGTGTTTGGCCTGAATTCTATCTTTGCATTCGGGTCAATTGTCTCTTGGACCACCTACACCAACATAAATGGTTTTATTAAATATGTGCAGAAAAATGTAATGGAAACTTGGCACTTTTTCGTAGTCATTAGCTTTTGTTTGTGAGATACAAGAAGTTCCCGTCACTACCAAGTACTCAATGGATGGAATGTGGGTCTTTTTCCCTTTTATTTCTTTTGCTTCCAACTCTTTTTCGTTTTTTTAGAACATTTTGCCTTCGCCGGTTCTTGATATACGAAGAACATGACAACAAAGATAATGTTGTTTATACTACGAATTAACTTCAAGAATGCTGTTAATTTATGCACCAGTATTCATCTTCTTCTTTCCATACTAGCTGTCCATATTTCATACAAGGAATCAAAAGGAATACCGAATGTACAACAATTACATGAGTATAGTGAAAAAAATTTGTACCTGTGCTAGTTCCATCATGGTAAATTCACCGGGGTTTCCAAGATTGAAAGGGCCAACATGCTCTCCTTCCATCAGCCGCATCAGACCCTCCACCTTTTAAAAATAACAAAACCAACATCAAGAAGAGGCACCCCCATCAGCCTTTTTCCTTTGATAAAATTGAATCTCCAAATACAATGTTAAAGCAAAAATTACTCTAGAAATTAGAGCATGCTTGTCTTGGTTGAGGCAGAACAATATAGCAAATTCAACTCCAGATCTGCAAACTTTTGTGACTAAAATATGAATTCTCGTGAAAAGCCTACCCATAAAACAAACTACAGCCGCTAAAACACCCTATTTTCAGCAAAACTCTGATTCACCTATCTGATACAACTCAATCCAATAATCTTTCCCACACAATTAGTAACGGGTTCCACATCAATTGCTAGCTCGATTTCAACCTAAGAGTCTTGTATTCGTGGTAAATTCACCAAGGGTAAAGCTTGCAAAAAGAGAAAGAACACCGCATTGGTATGGTTTGGTATGCACTAAAGAAACTAGTAGTTACCTAATGCTACAGTTGGACCTTAAATTTTGTCAAGGAAAAATAAAATATGAGGGAACTTAAGCTACTAATACCTAGCAGAGTAGCAGTATGTAAGAGTATTTAGGTTTCTGTCACCAGACAAAACGGACATAAACAAAATACATTTTTTTTGGCTAATTTTTATGCAAACCCAACAAAAAAGAGGAACAAGTTAGCATCCTTCATTTCTTTCTACCTTTCCCTCCATGGATTCTATCCTAACATTGCTATATGAGCCATGCACATTGAAAGGAGTCGCAGACTCGCAGTTAAAGAAGGCCATGACTTTACAAAGGAGCCAAGCACATGGAGAAAACAAAAGAGTCAAATGGAGCTAAAAAGGGGAAATCCTCATTGCAGCATAGCACATGCAGTGCATGTCATGCATTGGTTAAGCTAAACTTTTTTTCCAAATTGCTTTCCACCAAAAAAGAAATCAAATTTGTTGGCAGGCTTAAGCTAAGAGACTAATTACTAGTTTAGAAAAAGTAGATACACCAACCAAATTATTTCACTCAAGAAGATTGATTAACCTGTCAAATTAACAAAAGCTAATAAATTAATGCAAATTAAAGAACTCTTACCAAATCAGAGACATATTGGAAGCTCCTTGTCTGCTTGCCGTCACCATAAACCGTCAATGGCTCCTTCCTTAAGGCCTGAGCAACAAAATTACTAACAACACGACCATCGTCGATGCACATCCTGGGCCCATACGTGTTGAAAATCCTAGCAATCCTCGCCTGCTCTCATCAGTACAATAAAGCTACCAAAAGTAAATCACAAATCATACAAATAAAGCTACCAAGATTTCAGTTGCTTTTTTACTTGATCAGTACAAAGATTTTAATTGTACAAGGAAAGTATCAAACGGAATGACATGACCTTTATAGTCCTCTCACTTCCTAACTACCAAATTATCGTATTTATGGCAAAAACGAAATATTCCATAAAAAGCAAGACACCTAAAATCAAACATTGAGATGATTATTAACCACCACAATTTTACTATACAACAAACATTGCGTAAGAAGATAAATGGATGAACTAACCTCCACACCAGCACCTCGGTGGTAGTCCATGGTTAGTGTCTCGGCAGTACGTTTTCCCTCGTCGTAGCAACTTCGGACACCTGTCAGTCAACCACCCCAAATCAATGTCACATTCTACAACTACTACAAAAATATTTAACGGACGAACGAACTCCAGCTAATGTCAGATCTCAAAGTTCACATTGGAACCATAGGCTGTGCCCCAGGCACAACAGGCTCTGTGCTCTTTCCGAGTCTGAAAAAGGTTACCTAAATCGTTTATTTTGTTTGGAGGCTCATCGGATTTGTTGTGTCAGCAAAAAAACTCAACGGCCAGCAGTATGATTTAGAGGATAAACTAAAAACATTAATGTGTTTAGACTATCATCCCCAACTATGTGACTTCTTGTGAGTTCACCAACTCATGAAGCGAATAACATGAATGGTTCGGATCAAAGTTTTTGGACTCGGGAGTCAGGAAACAGCAAGGCCAGCTCTCCTGTTCCCACAACTTTGACACTTTTAACCAATTCATCAGCTAGTTACAGGGAGAGAAAAAAATCAGGAAGAAAATATTCCACAATTAAATCAGAGCAGGAAAATACTGCCACGATTTGTGGACCCGTTAATCACGGGCAACTTGTTGACCACAAGAACGTAACGCAAAACCATGTTCCTACACGTGGCTCGAGCTCGACGCTTGCAATAGAAACCAAAATAAAATTGTGCGGTGCATGTCAGCGTGACGCTCATTTCGTTACGAGTTTCAGCCGGTAGGGTCCGACTGGTTAGAGGCGGCCGGCTGGCCACCAACACAAACGGAATGGAAAGAGAGAGATACGAAATGAGACTCACCGATGGGATTGACATTGCCCCAATAAGTCTCGACCTGAGGATGTTGCAGAGGATCACCGTACACCTCACTGGTACTCGTTAGCAAGAACCTCGCTCCGACCCGCTTCGCCAACCCAAGCATATTCAGGGTCCCCACCACATTTGTCTTGTGAGAAACCCCAATTAAAGAACTCCAAATAAACAAATTCCCAAAAAAATTTAATACAAATTTTAGAAATTAATACTGTAAAACACTTGCAAAAAGGATATGATAGTCTTGACAGGGTTGAACTTGTAATGGACAGGGGAAGCAGGGCAAGCAAGGTGGTAGATCTGGTCCACCTCCAGCAACAGAGGCTCCACCACGTCGTGTCGGATCAGCTCGAATCTCGGGTTCCCGAAATGGTGCATCACGTTTTCTTTCCGACCCGTAAAGAAATTATCCACCACGATCACGCTATCTCCTCTGGCAATCAGACGGTCCACCAGGTGGCTCCCCACGAACCCGGCCCCACCAGTGACCACGATCCTCAGTCCCTTCGTCTTCAGTCCCAACGGGATCTTCCCGCCCGCATGAATCGACCCGAAACCGCCTTGGCTCTGGTAGAACACCCGGTGGGTGGTTAACTGAGTTGAATCGGAGGATGGGAAGTGAGAGTCGGAGATCGGGTAGTAGATGTGGTGGGGATTAGGAGAGGTGGAGGAGGGTAGGAGAGAGAAGAAAACGGTGGCGATGGCAATGCCTATAAGGACAAAGAGGAGTCGCTGCTCTCGAAGGATGTAGCGAATCGGGTGAATCCATGGCTTTTGGGGTTTGGGCGTGTACGAGGTTGGTGTGGGTTGGGTGTCGTGACCTCTGTAGATCAACTCCGCCCCCATGTTTTTCTCTCCTCCTAGCCGGTAATTGGAGTGGTCTTCTTCTCCGGCGGGTGGCTTGTGAATTTTGGGGCGCAATTGAGATTGTGTGAGGTGGGTTTAAATAGTCAGCTTGAAAACGGTGTGACGATATTGTCCAATAATAATGGTTTGAAAAGTAAACGATTGGTTAGATTGGTACTCCCTCCGTCCCAATTTAGGAACCTGGGGACGATATTGTCCAATAATAATGGTTTGAAAAGTAAACGATTGGTTAGATTGGTATATTGTCCGTCCCATACGATCGGAGACGTTCACCGTGTAGACCTCGTCGAATACTACAAGTCTGCCAAAGATCAACTCGATCGGATATCTTTAAGTGCTTTATCGGCACACAAATAACATGAAAAAGTGGTTTTGATCTAGTGTTTGTGTCCATTTGTGTTCCATTTGTTTTCAAAGTATTTGTGTTCCGATGACATACTTAAAGATATCCGATCGAAACACTTGTAGTATTCGACGAGATAATGACTCCGATCATCAAAAAAATGCCCGCGCTTTGACTCCCCCAAAAGACGGCCAAGGTGATCTCAAATCAAAGACTTCCCCCTAAGTCCCCCAATTTAATAGTCGCTCGTTGTATTCTAACCGGATAAAAAATTACTTATAACTTTAAATCGGTAATGAATTTCATATTCAATATGGATCTTGTTTGATAGATCTCAATTAATTCTATAAGACAATATTTTCAAAATCACGTAAAACAATGTAAATTACGAGATATAATCAATTGAAAAGTGGCACGAACTCCCAAAAGAGACTATTAAATTGGGACGGAGGGAGTAAATACTTAGAATCCTCATCAGCCTCTCCACTTTAACTTTTGGGTTAAAGTGGAGAGCCAAACCCCCAAAAATCCACCAAAATCAAATTCTCTACTTTTCCTCACCAAATTATTTTTGCTACAGTGCCTACTCAAATTTGAGTAGGCACTATTCACGGACCAACTCATTTTTTATTGTTTTGCCGATGGGGCTTGATGGGGACGGGGGACAGAGAGAGGAGCACGTGGCTATGAACAAGAGGCGGTTACTATTTCACTGCACGGTAAAGGGGAAAAGTCCTCCATTGCCTGACACAAACCAATGGTTAACCAATGGAAAAGTCATCCATTTGCCTAACCAATGGGTATAGGGGAATTTTTTTATTATTTTTTATAGATTTGAGGGGAATAGTTTAATATAGTAAAATTTGGATAGAGAGTCTGATTTTTTGAGTTTTTGATAAAGTGGCTTGCTAAATTGTAAAAGGTGTTTTTGTGGTTAAATTTGGTGTTTTTTGTGAGACTGATAAGGATGAACATAAACATAGATCCAAAACTCAAAATTTTAAGGTCCAATAATTATCAGCCACCACACCGGAGGTGGTACCCACGATCACAGACAACTACTCGATTTTGAGTCTCGCTCCTAACATGTCTTCGTGGAGTGAGTGTCACATACCAAGAGGCAAGAGCAAGGACGAACCCAAAATTTTACCTTTATGGTGACTAAAATATGTACTTAAAAAATAAAAAAATAACATCGTTATAAATATTCATCATATTTCACACGGCCCCATGAATTTGACTATTTGTTTTGGGCATCGTTTTAGGAAGAAAAAAAAATAACTAGAGGATGAAAGATTAAGAAAATCTGGAGTAATAATAATGCCGAGTTTATATAATTCTGGAATAAATAATTATTTTCTCTATAATAATTGCATTTTTTGAAAACCTTGTGGTGGCGGCCACTACCACTGATCTAAGTGGTGTTGCAGTGACGGTCTATCCTTCTGACAATAGTTATAGCTCGAATTGGACATTACATAGTGATTCGGGAGCCCTCACGCAGTAGGAGTTGTTACGCTAGTTATCCCCTCAATCCTTTTCTTTTTTTTTTGGTTCAAAAGAATAAAATAATTATCAGCCCATTCATGGCATTTTCTTTTATTTCCAATATTTGTTGACTATAAATATTTGTAGTAGTACTAGTCCGTACTAAACAAAGATGGAACTCGTATCGACTATCGATGGGGGAAATGGGAAACAGGATCCTTTCCAATTTGAAAAAATGGTGGACTGGTTTGAATCCCATTTATTCAGGTCTCATCTGCATTTCCTTTTTTGAGAGTAAGTGAAACCGTTCAAACTATCGAGCTTTTCTTTTATTTCCAGAATATGTGAAATAAGTGATCGCTTCATATTAGTTTTAATTGAATCTCGTTTCTTTTTTTGAAATTATGTTGGTGGGATATCGGATTACCGATGAATATGATTTTTAGTGTCGATTTTTTGAGTTTCCTAACTCAAATAAGTTACCATGTTTTTTTTTTTTGAAATGACAAAATTATTCAATATATTTAATAAGTTAGCATGTTGAGACAATATGTTAACTGGCCTAGATACAGTGGCGGAGGCAATGTGTGCCCCGTGTGTAATTTTGGAAAATTTTCTTTCGGTTGTGGATTATCCCGAAATCTGCCTACACAACAGTCAAGTACAGAGAACTTCTTCTCTCTTAACAGCGCACAATAATAGAAGTCATTGGTGGCCTGAGTGATTGGGTCGAGCTTTGTCATGAATGATTTTGGTTGATGTGGGTTTTAGAATTAGTTGTGATCTATTTCCATATAACAGGTTTTTTTAATTTAATTCAGGTTGAATTTACCAGTACTTATTTTGGGACAAGGTGTTCTTTTAAACTCTCCCTCAGAGAAGAAGTTAAGAATGTCATTTTTGTGATTGAAGGCTGATTAGTTTGGAATACAATCATAAGAAAGTTATCAATTACTAGAAATTTTATGGAAGTTGTAAGATTTGTAGAAAATAAGTTAATTGTTTACGCTCCATAGCTAATTAAAATAGTTGGTAATGTGGTAGTATGTTATTATACCAAGAGTGATGCGATAGTATTTTATTATACCGAGAGTGACATATTTGATTTCATCGATAATGAAACTGTGATAACGAAAAGCTTTCAAAATAAGAGAACTCTTTGTGATTTATTGTAAAAAAATTCTTTAATAACTTTACTGTCGAATGTGTAATTTTTATGCTTCAATACAAAAACTCTTTACTTTTTTTTATTGCCGTCTATTAATGAATTTTTTTTATTGAGTTACAATGCCTTCACTAAAGAATTTTTCTGGCTACGCCACTACCTAGATATAGTAGCCCAATGATTGGCTTGTGTGAAACAATACAACTATAGGCAATGAGTTAAAAGGCATTCATTATATTTGTGGGTAGACCATCAGTGGCTTTTTTATTTGTTTGGTAAGAAATTAATCCTTACGCATTGGGTGGGAATAAAATATATTCGGTTCATTTTTAAAATGTCTATTATAGAAATACTTTTAATTTTAAAATCCCTAAAAATATATTATTTTTGTATAATTTTTAAATTTGTTTTATACCAAATTAAAGTGCTCATTGAATGCTTTAATTTGATTCAAAAAAATTAAAAACATTATACGAAAGTATATTTTTTAACGTCCAAAAAAATACACATTTTTCAAAGGGGACATTTAAAAAAAGGGAGGAGGGAGCATATGATTCAATCCATAGAAATATCGAGACAGAAAAAGATAGCGTATTAATTAAAACATTTTAGGCAAGCCTTCGATTAGAACAAGACCGAGTAGTAGTTTGAATAGATTTAGGCCGACTTAAGTTGTCCAGATGGGATATGAGCCAAACCTAGACATCGAGTAATTCATGTAGGCTACCCAAATAACTGGTCCACGTGACACTTCTACAAACGATGTAAAATCTGGATACCGCGAGCAAAACGAACGGTTGAAAAATTCCAAATCTGAAAAGATCAACACATGCAACTAGTCTCGCAGGTCAACTTCGTGTCATAGTTGCCCAAAGATGCCATTAATATAGAAATGGCAATAGACATTCACGTACTGTACCGAGTTCCAGGCTGCATTTGATTTTTTATTGGTTGCAAAGATTTGTCGGAGGAGAAAGGAGATTAATGGAAATGCAATTCAAATGTGGAAAATAATTTGCATGGCACTCTAAATTTTAATAACCACACTAAAAAATTTAATCTTTTAATATTTTTATTATGTATATTTTGAACACGTAAAGGCAAAATATTACAATGTGAGAATTGCGTTTCGAATAAATTCTATAGTTTTCTTTTTTGGGAGTAGTAATATACCCAAAAAAAAAAAAAAAAACGTATGATTCGAACGTAAGCCCAGCAACTATAAAAGGACCGTGTCACAAGGGAATCCATATCCACGCGACGTGCACCAATTGCTTTTCAGATCAATTGAATGCCAGATATATAATGATGGGGGAACCGGTTGCATTCTTTAATGATTGACCAATGAGATGGACCCGAATCATCGGAACAATGTTTGTGTCTGAAAACTTTCATCACAATTCACACGAACTGTAGGAATAATACAGAGTACTATTTGATGGGACAAAGCAAAAAAAGTGGGCTGTCTTTTATTGTTCAAAAGATGTATTCAAAAGTCCAAATTTGTCAAAGTATCGTACACGTAAGATACTTAGCCCTAATTTTTCAAAAAGATTTAGCAACCCAGTTAATTTTTAGCAAATGAGTTTATGGTTGATTTTAACAAATGAGTTCATCAGGTGATTAAATCATGGTTGAATTAATTTGCTAAAATCAACTGAGTTTATGGTTCATTTTGTCCTAGCTGGACTTACGTTCGAATCGTGCGCTTTTTAGTCGATTTGTGTATATTACTACTCCTAAAAGTGAAAACTTTAGAATTCATTCGAAACGTAAGTGATTTTGACACTCTATTTGACACAGTCCTTTTGAGATATCCCTCCGTCCGGATTTGTTGGTCCTTTTTGAGAATTCTAATTTTTTTTCCATTACACTTTGAGTTTGTTAATTTCCTATTTTATCCTCAATCCTTCCATTTAATACTCCCTCCATTCCAATTTGATAGTCTACTACGAAACTACGTGCAATTTTCAAACTCAGAAATAATGTAGTTGCAAAAATTATTTGTTTATCAATATAGATCTTGTTTGATAGATCTCATTGGGAACTTTAATACGGTGCAAAAAAATTAAAAAATGTAAACACATTATTTTAAAAAAATTAGTTTTGGTGTTGTTATTCTAAGTTTTAGAAAGGGGGCAAAAAAGTAAATTTTTCATACTTTATGCTTTGACTTTTGAAAATGGACCAACATTTTAGGACTTGAAAAAATATGTATGTGGACTAACAAATCCGGACGGAGGGAGTATTTTTTTTGCACTTTTCAATACACCTTTAGCCCATTGGGTTGACATTAAGATTTAAAAAAATATTGAAATGTGTGAAAGTATATTAAAATATGTGGAAAATGTGTACAAATGTGTGTGTTTTTCATTTGTAGGTGTGTTTATTGTCAGCTCATTGGGCAATGGGCTGAAAATGGACTAAAAGCCAATTTTCCATAAAAAAAAAAAACGCTAAAAACTAAGTTGATAAAAACAAAAAGGGGTTAGGGGTTCCAAAATTTTGGTTTTAGCAATTGGGAAACCCACATAGAACTTGAAGTTCTATTAAGGGTGCGAGTCTCCCGTTTGCTAAAAGCACCTCCGATTCTCATTTGCTAAAAACTAGCAGGCTAACTTTAGCAACTTGATTTTAGCAATAGCAAAAGGAATATGTAAGAGAAAATTTGTTTTCAGCAACTTAGCTTTTATTTAATGCAAACCAAAAGTGATTTTTGCAACATTGCTAAGACTCAACTTTTATGGGATTTCCCACTTTAGCAAATGGAAAACAAAGCCTTATAAGTACAAGCTTCCAATAAATGTTTTTCCATTGGCCCTTTGTTTTTCTTTTACCAAGTCATTAACTTGAGCTAATACATCCACATATTTTCTTCAGGTATTTCTGAGGAGCTTAAGTTTTCAGTATATGTATCATAAGTTGCATGCATTTCAGTCTGCATCAGGGAATCAATGATTCATGACCAATCCTGAGCAAGTTCCCTCTTGTGTAGTAGCTAGTAATTAAGTTACTTATAATTGCAGGGGAGATGCATATTCATTTCGAAAATTCCAAATTGGAGAAGATTATTGGAGGAAATTAAACCTTAATTTGAGAAGTTTTTATACTTTACTATGTGTCATTTTGGTGTAGTTTTTTTTTTTTTTGATAAACGGAACTCCGGGCAACTTGTACGTACATTGTTTTTGCTTCTTTTTGAATTGCAAGATTGGAAGGTAATCTTTTCACGATAACAATGTGCGAAAATTTGATGACTACTTTATATACCACATCCAAATATTATTACATATCCTTCGCTTGATACGGCACTAACCACAATTTTATCGGGTAACGCAAATAGTGTAACTAATTAATATTGTATAAATTTAGAAATCTCAAATTAGTCAATATGCATGCGCGTCACGTATCCATCCAGACATTATAAGTCATAAAAAGTACTAATAAACTGAGCATTGCATTATGATCACGATTGCACTATTGCTTCTGGAATAATATATTGATTTAATTTTTGTTATGCAAATTAATTAATCTTGGGCACGAGATCTGGCCCGTGGGACAGCTCATTATGTTACCTGTATGAACTATTAAAGGGAGGACAACTTCATGGTTCTTTTGGACGAAAACGACCGGGAGACAGCCAATTGTTAATTAGTTGGTGGTGAATTTGTTCTCCACGCAACTGATCAATGTTCGGTTTTTTGGATCATGAGTAATTTTGTGAATCCTTTAGTTCCGCCGTTTATAGCTTGCTTTTGACCGATCAAGGGATAAAAGTTAGTCAAGTTGCGCACGAGCACCCGAACACCCTTACCGTTGGAAAAAAAAAACAAGGGGAGACCGTTGGGCCTGGGGAAGGCAGAGCCAACTGGGTAGGTCTATGTGGGGGACAGGAAACGACTTTGATTAGCACATCGCAGTGGATTCGTTCTCAAACAACGTTGACCACTCAACCATACACGTGGCGATCGATTAATAATTTTCCACGTTTCTCCCCAAGTGTCCCCACTGTCGTTGCTTCCACCCGCCACAATGGCGAGTTGACCGTTCTAATCAAACACACACGATTATCAATTTGCATTTTTTTTTCGTTTTATTTGTGCTCATAAACACACACGATTAGTATCAATTTCGATTTATTTATTTATTTGTGCTCAAAGTAACCACGTTGGACACCTTTATCGCATCGAGATCTAGATTTTTATCGAGTATAAACACAATTGCTCAAAGCATATACTCCTATGTAAACAGTGGCGGATCCGAATTCTATCTAGGGGTTACTTTTCAAGCATAACTGGGAGTGAAATCTAATCTAATATAACGAGAAGAAAAAATGTTTAAACATTATTCATTAAGCATATAATAGATTGAAGTTAAGACATTCTAAAGACCTCAAACATAAGCGCACAAAATTATAGATTCCTTTCTAAAGTTTTTTACAATTAACCCTTACGGGTTTTCATCTTCTGAAAGTTTTGCATGAGTATATCGTTGTCAATGTCAGCAAAAACATTCTATGCACACCACCAAATAATTGTTCAACCACAAATCATTCATTTGGTTCCATAGTCGATTCCTCACAAGGGCCATCGCAAAAAATATTATTTCAACAGTAGCAGTCACAACCTATAAGATCAATGCCAAAGTCAAAAGCAAGTAAACTAAATGATATAGTAATCTCTCCCAGTCTCTACTATTTTCTTAGAAAGACTACTAAATCCATTCAAGCTCGAAAAAGCATCATTCGATTGCACGTAAAAAATATATGAATCAAGTTGATCAGAAAGCACCATGAGCTCTACCTAAGAAAACTCTTTTGGATAAAACTCGGCAAGACGAATCAATTTCTCTTTTGCAAAACAAGAGAATAAGTTGGATGGATTTAAACATGCGACACAATGTAACAACTCATTACTTGCCTCGGTGAAACGAACATTTTATTTCTTAAAATTACATATCTATAACTCTAAATTTTTAACTCAAAAATAATAATAATAATAATAATTCTGGAATGATCCCCTTTGCCCTTAGAGCATCTGCCCCTGCCTATAAATACTACTCCCTCCGTCCCTATTTAAGTGATGATGTTACTATTCCAGCTGGATTCGAAAGTTGTTTATAATTTTCAATCAATATTACATAAAATATGCAATATGGATCTTGTTTTATAGAAATCAATGAGTTCTAAAATACAATTTTTTCAAAAGTACATGATATATTATAGATTGAAAGTTATAGACAATTTAAAAATAAAGTCAAAAAGTGAAAGTGGTCATTTAAAAAGGGACGGAGGGAGTACTATAAATTACTAGTACATGACAATAAACAAAATGGAGATTTCAGGAGTCCCAATCACTCGATGTGGAAAACTGCTCCTAATGGAGATTTTCTTTGGCAACAATTATGATGTTAAATTATGATGTTAGTTGTTATTCACATCCGTCTTTACTGAGAGTTGTTGGATATTTTTAGAATATCACTGATGTGACCCAATTGATGGAAAAGGCTGTGGTGACCCAATGTGGCCCAAGTTCATAGTTTTTGAAACCATCTATCGTTGAAGATTGCAATTGAAAAACTCTATAGGTAACCTTCTTAAATCCTCAACTTTCATTGCATCTCTCTTTTCTTCGAGTTAATTTCATTTCAAAGCCTGAAGGCATTATAAAAATTTTATCATAAGATACGTGAATGAATCAAAACTAAAAGAAAAATTAGACTCGAGCACATGCAGTAGCAAGTTCAATGGCACATATTGCAAAAACAAATAAAAAAAACGAGGTCGATCATAGAACCAGTAAAGATATAGTAGTAGAGGAACCTAAAAAGATACCCATCTCAAAAAAAAAAAAAAAAAAAATCAGTCCACAAAGGCGCAAACGGGAGGATGAAATCATTCCATAAAATCACTCCTCAAATGAAAGGCCTTCAAAAAAAAAAATGAAAGGCCTTCAATTAGTAAATCAATTCGGGTTTGGTTTTTTTAGACCCATGCGGAATTTGGGTCAAGCCAGCCCATAAGAAAGCGTGAACAAGACGTGCAAGACTTTGGGCTGGCCCCCAAACCCACTTACGAGATGTATAACCTAGGCTACCCTGGGGATGAACATTGATCTTGGAAGGGAAATTCAATTTGCACTCCACACAAAAATGAACAAATATTTTGATCAAAATTACGTAGCAGATTACATTAAGCAATCAATTCAATTGAAAAGATTATTTTAGCACTCTAACGTTTCGCAAGTAAGGATTTCAAAGTTATTACGCGCTTTATTACACACTTTTCAATCACAATTCGTCGGGAAGAACTAAACTTCATTAGTTTTTCCCAGTTTTCATACACAATGTCTTATTTATTGCATTATATTCAAATACTAGAACTGCAATAAAAGAAAGGGGAGAAAATTACCCAATAAAAAAGAAAGAAAAGAAAGGGAGACCATGTCACATTCTTTTTTTGCTTATCAAGGGTGTCCGAAACATTTTGCCTCGACTAATCCCTACCGGATAATTACCGGGCCTCTGGTTACGGTTCAATTAGGCTTTCTGGACCAGCGGTTGCGAGTTTGTTAACTAGAGCCAGAGCATTACTCGTAACGCAAGTAACATTCGAAACCTTATTCCTCAGCAACTCAACTTGTTTCCCCCTCTGCCCTTCGAACCCATCCAAACAAGTCCCTTCGTCGGTCATTGCGGCGCTTAACCATGCTGTCACGTCCTCCATCTGGTTCACAAACGTTGTTTCACTCAGATTCCTTAGAACCCCAAGCGTCTCGTGAAGGTTGTCGATCGCGTCCGAAAAGCACTCGATGCAATCGGACAGAGCCCCGCTGTTTCTTCCCCTCATAGTCCTTTGTATCCTTGAATTCACCAAAAATTGGGAAGCACTCTCGGCTTCAGTTATTGTGACTGACACTCCGGCCCGGGCCCATTTGGTAGGGCTCCGTTTGGCTGTGTTTGAAAATGGTGCGAGTGAGTGGATGCAAAGGTCTTGATATTGGGTCACACTACACGCGTCTCGAACGTATGTGTTGTTGTCTACCTGACCAGATATCAAATTACATAATTGTGGTAGCCAAACAAGGAGCCATATGAGATTTAGAAAAATGCTATTTCGTGGCATTTTTATTTGAGTACAAGAGGATTAGAGAGAAGTACTGTTTTTGTGAAGAAAAATGGGTTGAGGGGTAACCCTTTAAAGGAGGGGTACTTTGAGTGAGGTGGCAAAGGGACTGGGAGCTTTTTGTGTAGTTAGAAAGAGCAAGAGGGTGGTGAGTCCAATAAATTAAGGAAAAGGAGATTGGTATATTGGTGAGCTGAAATAAGGTTGGGGATGGTGATGATCATGTGAATGGGCAGGTGAGTTTTCATGGAAAAAGATCCATTGGGATTCTTCTTCTTTATGTGTTGGAATAAATGGTTGCTTGCAGCCTAGTACCACTTGTGTTATCTTGATGGTTTATCTTAAATCTTCAACCTTATACACTATTGGCTATATATAAGTTCATTAATGTGTTGATAATTAGATACACATACAAAATGAAGAGAGAGAAAAAAAAATTGTTCCAAATTACGGTTGCAAGAATCTCTTCATTGCTCTTGGTATGACACGTTATGAGATGATTCACGTGTCTCCTACTTTGTTGACAAATACATCCACAAAAAAATTTATCAACGTGATTTTGATTACTTGGCTTTTGGCTTCTTGACCGGCAAATCCACTCTATGGTATAGACAGGTTATGCTTACCACATGCTCGAGTGGATATTGATAACTCTTGCTTTCTTCAGTCCCAAGATTAATTGAAGTGAACGTAAACTACCATTGACAACTGAGTTTGAGTTACAAAAATATGTCAGCCATGATTTACTTCAAGGGGGTTTAAAAACACCTGTGATGGCTTACCGCATGCATCTATTCATTTGAAATCCACTTTATATGTGTGGTGAGCTTGTACCGGTCATGCCGGCAATTAAACGGTACACTAATCTTGGTGATTTGTACCGGCCAAAATATTGGCCTTTATCGGTCAATACCTGGCATACCAGCCTATATTTTCTTCTTTTTTTTTTTGACAAACCCAGCCTATTTTGGGTTTGTATTGGAATCTCAGGCAGTGCAAAAGTACTAGAGCATTTTTTTCTTTTTAAAAAAGGTTTAAATCTATATATAATTATAATTTGACAAAACTTGGAGTCCAGAATATGTTTATAATGTTAATTTGCTTAGAATTACTAAGGTACATCAAAAGAATTAGTTTTATTCCTCTACTTCAAGTTTACTGTTATACATAAATATATTAAAAATATATAAAATGTATATTGTAGTAAATTCGAAATGATACCGAGATACATGATGGTACCGGTAAGTACAATCTCAGTATGCTCGTTGATGCCGGTACATTATCTTTGCAATGTAGGAAATTCTGCTTGCCTTTAGATCACCTGTGAGATCTCAAATCAAGTAAAATGCAGAAGTTCGGAACCATTATGCTTGTGGAAGGAAATCATGGGTGGTGGAAAGCAAAAATTCCAAATAACAAAATTTTCAAACAACGCCATATAGTTTTGTGTAACCTTCCCATATAACCACCCAAAACTTGAAATTTATCAGCAGCCTGAGAAAAACCCATTGCTAGTAAAAGAATGGTAGATTCGCTGACACCTTATTGTTGATTCAATAGAACAAAACAAAACCCACAATAACAGCTTAATACCAGTGTTAAGTTCAACAATGTCAACAGAGCACAATGAGAATTTGTCCACTGGATGCCGATTAACTCCCTCCTCCCTTATGCAGACTTTTTAAGAATCTCTTCCGAAGGAATCTCGAGCGTCGCACCCGCATGCTCTTTACCTGGCTTCACTTCTGCGAACGAGTTGAGCAAAAGCAGTAGTAAGTACTAAAACCAATAGAGTACCAAACATAACCTTAGGTCCACGCCTTGAGGCTGTTGACCTTGTCTCTAAAAGATGAAGCAAAAGAGACTGAACTATTTGTAGTGCCAGATGCAGTTGCTCATAATGCAGCTTAACCAAAAGCAGGGAACCAATTATAATCCCAAGCGTAGAGATCAAGGTTTTTAAAATTGGCCGTTACATAACGAATTTTCGACCTTCCGATACCGTTACACCCGGGTATATTGGTGAGAGGTCGCATGCGTATCAGCCGGTTCTTGTTACAAAACAGTCCGTTTCCGGTTCATTGACCCGATTCACGTTCTTTACAGCCCATACTCACCATTATTGTGATTTCGGCATTTAAAATTTCTTTTAAGAAAATGCACGACCGATTCAACCAATTCCATATCATTCGATACTCTTGATACCGTTACTCCTCAACCATTACCCTTACGTGTTCCGATATCGTTACTTAAAACTTTGGTAGATATTATACTCTTACATATTGGGAGAAGATCTCAAGGCTTAACTTTTTCCCGTCCTTAGCTTGAAAGAAAGATTAGTAATTACATCTCTGTTATAGATTTCAAGTGAGGAATATTCTCCACAAGCCTTTTATTTTTTCATTTTGTCTACCCTAAAAAGAGTGGAATCCGTCTTCTCCACGACACCTCTTGAAGAGCTCAGTGTCTGTGATTGACAAAGGATTCTTCACTTGAAAGTGTCCAGGGTGGCCCTCAGAGATATGAAAGAGCCAGTGAAGTCTATACTTGGATAAGGATGCCCTCTTTTTTCTCCTTTGGGATATCTTACTCTCCCAAGAAGAAGCGGGTTTGCTATTCTCCTTTGTCTAACCACTACTCTTGTGTACTTCCACCCACTCCTCGCCGTCCAAACTTTTGTTCAAAGTTTCACATACCTCTCTGTCTTCTTTACCTCAATTGCAATATACCCAGACCCCCCAACTGAGTCTAAGCTTACGCTAATAAATCCCTACTTTGGGTGGTAGATTCGGCAAAAGGCTTGTCACAAACGTATATGTTTTATTTTGGTCCTTTAAGGATGCCCTCTTTTTTCTCCTTTGGGATATCTTACTCTCCCAAGAAGAAGCGGGTTTGCTATTCTCCTTTGTCTAACCACTACTCTTGTGTACTTCCACCCACTCCTCGCCGTCCAAACTTTTGTTCAAAGTTTCACATACCTCTCTGTCTTCTTTACCTCAATTGCAATATACCCAGACCCCCCAACTGAGTCTAAGCTTACGCTAATAAATCCCTACTTTGGGTGGTAGATTCGGCAAAAGGCTTGTCACAAACGTATATGTTTTATTTTGGTCCTTTTCTTCTCTCTCACTTTCTCTCCAGACACGCGCAAGTATGTATGTACGTAATTATGGACTCCGTAAAGTATAAGTTGACAGTCCCATTCAAAATAGCTTCAAGCTGAAAGTTAATTAGAGAAGACTTCTGTGAATGATCATCACATTTCTTTCGCCACTAGTATTACCCAAAATTTTCAAACATCTCACCGCAGATAATAGACCACACAATTCAACTAAACTCTGCGATGTCCCCATTCCTTATAGGTTCTTATACATTCACCAAGATTGACATGTAGAGAGTGAAACAACCATTGCAAGTCCCGTATGCCCATTGGATGATTCTCTCCTTTTTATTCTCACTTTTTTTCTTGTTTTTCTTTTTTAATTTCCCTTCTGGTTGTCTCAATTTTAGAATTCCTCTAGACACCACACCCATCTTTTCAGACAAAAAATAATACTACCAAAGATTATCCTATTCACGTCTAGAAAAGCAAGGAGGGATCTAAGAAACTTAAGAATGAGACAATTACACAAACACATGGCGTGCACGACTACGCAGTTCACAAAATGAGCAAAGAAGATAGTTAACTAACCGTAACCGCCGGAGGGGTTGAGTTTGGCTTGGACAATGGTGGTGGAAATGAAATCAGAGGCCTCACGAGCGTCGGCGAGGAGTCTCTGGATCTCGGTTTCTGAAGTGACGTGGCGATTCTCCTCGAATTTCTTCCTCACCTCCGCCGCTGATTCTCTCAACATCAAATGGTCCCCGGCGAAAGTTTTCCGAGTCGCTTTTAGCACCGCTCTGTACGCCATCAGTACCTCTCCTGCTCCCCTTCCTCCCATCTCTCTCTCTAAGCGACCCTTTACAGCAACCCCAGTTTCCCCCCACACCTCTTGCACGAAACGACGAAACGACGAAACGACACTGCGGCATGGCAGTCAAACTGCGGGACATCTGCTTATTACCGCGTTACCACGGCGTCGTTTCGTATTGGATCTCAACTCGTCAAGAGTTCATTCTTTTTTATATTCTATTTCATATTTTATTTCACTATTTGTGCATTTTCATGTTTTCTTTTCACCCGTGGGGATACATTTTCCTGTTTTATTTTTCTGTACAGTACCAGGCCTCGAGACACAAATGAAAACACACATAATCCATTCGAATTAGGGGTGAAATCGGTTCGTTTCAGTCGGTTCGGGGTAAGGTTTGTTGGAACCGATCCCGACCGATTATACGAAGGGACCGATTCGGTTCGGGGTGTTTTGGTTCGGTCGGGGTTTTCGGGGATTTCGGGGAAATCGGTTTAACCTAAATGGGCCAACTTGGGCCTAACCAAAAAATTAATTTTGGGCCCAACCCACCGCATGAAACTGAAAATGGGCCACTGGGCCTAATAAAAATGTTACTTTGGGGCCAAACCCACTGTTTTTTCACTTGTTTTTCAAACCCACCGTTTTTTCACCCAATTTCCACTTGTTCTTTCGAACAAAACTTCCAGCTGAAATTAAAATGAAAACATTAACCGAAAATCCATTAATTCACATCATCAAATTTCCAGCCTAGCTACTGCCTCATATATCGGCCAAAAATCCCATCAAATTTTCAGCTTCACTGCATCCTAATTTCCAGTTTCCACCATCATCACAAATCCATACAGTCACTTACAGTTTCCGGAACGATTATAGTTTAACACATTACACATACAAAAAAAAAATGAACACAAAGAAGCAAGAAAAACACTAAAATTGAGAATGTTCCACTCTTGCATTTCTGAGAAGTGAGAACCAACAGTATGGTTAAGTCTAATGCTCCACTCTTGCAACAACTCCACTCTTTCATCCCATTGTGAAATATAGGATAGCTGATCTTGATGGTTGATAATGGACGACCACCGACTGGAGACCGGGCGGACAACCGATTGTCGATTGGGATTTTCTTCTTCCTTTTTCAACTGGTATTTTTGCTTGTTTGGCTTACTTGATCCCTCTCATGGCTGCAACTGGGGTGTGTGTGGAGGAGGGGGAGATGAGATTTGTGATGGAGAAGAGAGGAGAAGAGAGGGAAAAGAGAACATAGGTCGTAGCAGCTACTGATGGAGAAGAGGGGAAAAGGTTGTGGGGCTGCTGAGAGAAGAGAGATTTGATTTAGGGTTAGTGTTTTAGGGTTGGCTTTATAGTTTATACATGGACGGTGTAGATCAAAGGAGATGGACGGTGTAGATTGACTCTTGTACGTAATTCGGTTCGGTCTTGTTTCGGCTCGGTTTGACAATAATTACATTAAACCGAAACCGAACCGATAATATATTTCGGTTTTTTTCGGTCGGTTTTTTCTAGCTTACACTGACCGAAAACCGGACCGAAATTTCGATTTTCGGTTCGGTTAGGGTCCCGCCTTTTTTCCCACCCCTAATTCGAATGTATTATGAATCGTCCTCGTTTAGTTCACGTGTTCGATAGGCATATTTGAATTCCTTTAAAAGTATATATTTTCGGACAAAATCATACTTTTATATAAAATTTGTAACGTTTGGTAAAAAATTCATAATGTACAAATGTTATAAATTCAAAATTAGTTCCACAAAATCATATCCAAATAATACGAATTTGTATGAAGAAGTTATGAATTTAAAGTCAATAACATGAATTTTTATGCACAGTATTGTGAAATCAAATAAATTTAAAAATGCAAAATGGTACACACTAATTTTTATCACGAATTCCACTGAGCTGGGACTTGCAAAATCAATAAAGCAGGAGAGCGTGCACGTACAACAAGGTAACGTACGGCATATTAGAGCATATCCGTCCTCGCCATTTTTTTAATCCATAATTGAATTTTTATGCACAGTATTGTGAAATCAAATCAATTTAAAAATGCAAAATGGTACACACTAATTTTTATCACGAATTCCACTGAGCTGGGACTTGCAAAATCAATAAAGCAGGAGAGCGTGCACGTACAACAAGGTAACGTACGGCATATTAGAGCATATCCGTCTTCGCCATTTTTTTAATCCATAATTGAGTAAAAAAATGGGAAAATTGCTTAAAAATGGCACTAGGGACAAATAATTGTCAATACATGGAACAGTTTTTTGAAATTGCTCCCAACATGAAAAGGAAAAATTTATTTGCACATATACATGGTACCAATTTTAGCGTGGATCGAAATACCATTGTCTAAAAAAACCCGCCTAAACAAACCCCCTCGCTCTCCCTCCTCCTACGCTTGTGTTGCACCATTCATGGAATGTGGTTGCACTCTCCAAAACATGCACCCGAGTTGGTCCTTGAGAATGAAAAGAAAATGCATTTTCGTTTGTGTTCGTGATAAGTTTCATTTGTATAGCTACCACATGCTGCAAATGGACTTCCCATTTCTTTTCCTACAGATTCGCATATATTTTAACACACACACAGAGGGTTCGATCTACAAGAGATAATGAATCACCTGTCAAGAACACTTGCGGCTTGTCAACGTAGAAAATGGATTCATTGGGGAGTTCGGTGAGGGGACCACCTGAGAGAGCGTCTTTGGTAGATTTCTCGAAGTAGTCATCTATGTCCTCTGTGCTTATGTTATACCTACACGCCTTCTTCCCTTTCCTTGAGATCTTCGCCTTCTTCCCCATCTCTCTCTCCCTCTCTGTATCTCCTTTCTCTTGCGCCCAGTTCTTTGTTTGTTTGTTTTTTTTGTTTTGGGTTTGTATTGAGAACCAAATTTTAGTGGAGGGTAATTTTGTCCCCCATGCCATGTCTTTGCAATTGTTTTCCTTCTCACCATGTATCTCTAACTTGGGAAAAGTACATCATTTATTGACAATTATTTACCCCTAGTGTCATTTTTAAGCAATTTTCTCTAAAAAATTGTCTAAATTCTTAATGTTGGATAGTTTTTTTTTTTTTTTTTTTTTCAATTTAATGTTGGGTAGCCGGTAGGTTGGTCTCCAATGGAAAATCCCATTTCCACCTCAAATTTATTTTTTTAAGTTACAAATGACATATATGTAAATAAGTGAGATGATAGAATCAACTTCAGAGAAGGTCCAACAAAGTTCAGTAGGTTTGGAGAAAGTCCAACGACCCTCCAACAGATCCAACGAAACTTCTGCCTTAAATCGAAAGAGTCGACAGAGCTCCGACATCAATAGCTCAGCAGGTTCGGAGAAAGTCCAACGACCCTCCAACAGATCCAACGAAACTTCTGCTCAAATCGAAAGGATTCGGCGAAGCTCTGTTCATCCTTTCAAGGCGCCCGGCGAAAGCCTTAATATTATATTGAGACAATTAACGAAGCTACAACAAAGCAACATAGAATCGGAAAATGGGTAAAGATTTGGGTGTCCTCAATATGGCGAAAGAAATGGGTAAAAATCTCGGAAATGGGTAAGTGTTCTGGTAAAAATTGGCCATATTTTGTATGATTTTACCCAAAAAAAATTGAATTTGGGTCTTAAAATGGTGTCAATATTGGATTTGGGGTACTTGAAATGATGCTAGTCAACGTAGTGACATTAATTGTGGGCTTTATACAATCTGTATTTGAAATTGGAATAGTAGATTTGTATGGAATGTTGAGTAGATCATTCATGTAAAAAATCAAATTAATTGAATATTAATAACCATATGTTCAGATAATATTTATATAGATAACTAATATCATTTGGATAAAAAACTATAAGACAAATTTGTCTTAATCACGTGTCTATCAATATCCGATAATCACAATTTTTTGTTCTAAAAAGGTAATCAACATTACTGATAAAATAAATGATATCAATCCCAAATAAAAATTTCAAAAGTTCCGAAATTAAAGTCACTATTAAAATGTAGTGACAAGTCACTGCGGAGAATCAAGATTGGAGATGCTCTTATTACACGCTATATCTCACCCTTATCCTATTTACTACCCTGCCCTCTCACCTATCCCAAAACCCTAATCTTCCAAACAAGTCTCCGTCTGTGTGCATTCAGCGCGATATCAAGGGTAACTTCTCATCTCTCTCTCTCTACGCTCAAATCCATCAATACCAGGCCTTTTGTTTGTCATATTTTCTCCCTCTCTCTATGCTTGAGACTGGGTTTTGTGTTGTGTGCATACCTGTTCGTGTTTGTGCATACCTGTTCGTGTTTATAAGTGAAGAAAGATCCTAAGGTTGAGTCATCGTTATGTTTTTCCAATCGTGATAGCTTTCCTACCAAAAGGCTTTACAAAGGATATTCTTATCAGTCGTTCAATATTTCTTTCTCGAAATCAAATTGCTGCACTCACTGTATTAGTGTTCTTTATTGTTTTATCTGTGATCGTTTGTTAAATTTCGATCTTACTTTTATTTTCTCTGCTCCCGCTTACATTGCTATTGGATTTTGATTTTGCTGATTTCATATCATCATTTTCACTCTATTTGTTTTTTTTTGGTTCAATTATGTTTCAAATTAATGATTTTGATATTTGCTTTCAGGAAAAATGAGTCGGTCAAGTAGAACTCTTTATGTTGGCAATCTTCCTGGTGATATTCGTGAACGGGAAGTCGAAGATATCTTTTACAAGGTAATGTCTCCTTCTGCTGCAAGCCTGCAACACTTTCACAATTTTGAAGGGATTATGGCATGGCTTCTCTTTGATTATTATTTGATGTGGGGATGAAATCATGAAATAATATTAGAGAACTATATAAGTGCAAGGATATTAGTCATGCTAAATGAGTATAAAGCCACATTTTATTTTGGTATGGCCATTTAGTTGCAGTACCTTTAGCTTATAAAAAGTTCCAGCATCTGTTTTTCAACTTTTGGTGCGCATAGAATATTCATTTGTTAAGAATTTCTAAATTTAAACATGAAGTCAACTGGCAATTTCCAAATGATGTTCAAGGGTTGCTGATAAGTTGAGTTTTTTTTTTTTTCAAATCACGTCTTTATGATGGGGGACCTTAAATGTTTAATTGTTGTTTGTGTTGCAGTACGGACCGATTGCCCACATTGATTTGAAGATCCCACCAAGACCCCCTGGTTATGCATTTGTTGAGGTGAGATTGCAGCTGCTTTCAGCTCACTCCATTTGTTATTCTATGATTTTATGCTGTATTTGTAATACAGTTTGAAGAGGCTCGTGATGCTGAAGATGCTATTCGTGGTCGTGATGGTTATGATTTTGAGGGGCATCGGCTGCGGGTTTGTCCTGCACTCCTGCATACCTTTTCTCCTTTTATTTGTCTATGTAGCTTGTGCTTACTTGGCATATTAGCTTAGAGACTTACAAAGTTCTCTTATTGTTTATAAAGGTAGAGCTTGCACATGGAGGGCGTGGATCGTCTGCAGTAGATCGTTATAGTGGTAATAAGAGAGGAGGAGGAGGAGGAGGAGGAGGAGGAGGAGGAGGAGGAGGGCGTGGTGGAGTGTCTAGGCGCTCTGAATATCGAGGTTTGCATTTCTTTATTTACAATACATGCATGTTTTCCCCCCCTCTTTTGGCTTCATTTTTTCTATCAACAGACCAATTTTGTAAAATTGTATCATGTACCACTCTTTTTGTATGCCATATTTTGTTGTTTGTCGTAAGATACATTGGTGTATTTGTATATATTATGGGTAATTAGAGTTACAATCATTAGTTCAGTTACTTGCAACAGCGGAGTACTAACCATATATCCAATGGCAGCGAATATTATCTCTAATAGTCTTAGAACACGTTCAAAGAATCCAAAGTGCATAGAAATCTAGGGCACACAATCAGTCTAAGGAGCCGAATTGGCACGTGGATTTGCGAATTGGGGAATGGAATGCTTTTAATTCGCTGTTTAGTTTAGGCAGATTGCATTTCAGCCAATTGTGAGGCTCCATTATCCTTAAGGGAGCAGCTCACACCAGAGCACTTTGGCGTGCATGCCCGTTGAAATCTAAGGAAAATATGCCACATAGAGTCAAAGCAAATGTCACTGCCAAGTTTGTAATGAACAATAAATTAGGAAGAAACTGAGTAATATACTACATTGTCAACGCTATATTACTTCCACACAAATATTGGAAATTACAAAGGAAATGCTAACCTCAACCCAAAGGGTGGAGGATAATAAGTAGAAAATGCATAGATATTTGAGAAAAATGTATTAATATCCGTGACAGTATATTGATTTCTGTGAGATGTGCATTGATATCCAAACTAATATGTCATTATATATACTTATTATCCTCCACCCATTGTCTGGAGGTTAGCAAGACCCATTACAAAAAGCAGGCCTAGTTCTTATGGCCATTTGGTCTATTGAGTATTGCAGATGTAAGATACTCTGCATGTCTTGAATTTTAGTCTTCATATATGATTTTTTTCTCAAAACATGGTCAGTGTGAGAGTGTCCATTCCATGAGTTTCAACGATGGCGATTAACAATGAAGAAAGTTGTTAATGCTGACAAAGGTTGAGTTGAAGGTAGAAATTCATTAAACATGCCACATAGGTAGAATTGCAGACTGTACAATAAAGAAACATGTCTAATGAGTCAAGGTACTTAGACGGGGTGCCATGCTGTACATGTTTTCCTTAGGACAGATCATCTTTATCACATGGCATGCGACTTTGACAACACTGCAGCAAACTGATACCTTGCCTTCACTTGATCTATCACCAATTTATTCTCGTTTTTCTTTATTGTCCAGTGTTAGTCACCGGATTGCCTAGCTCTGCTTCATGGCAAGACCTTAAGGTGAGCATGATCTTTAAGAATGGATTTATGTGCATACAGATAGAAAATACCACGCACTCCTCATTTTTCACTGTCTATAGTACCTCTGCATTAATGAACTTTGATGTGATGTGTTTTATTGCAGGATCACATGCGTCGTGCAGGGGATGTCTGCTTCTCCCAAGTTTTTCGTGATGCATCTGGTATTGTATTATGCGATCAAGTCAGATTTTTTTTTTTTTTATTGTTTTTTTTTTGCTAGACGGTATACATTAGTGGGGGGATAGAGGGGAGTTAGTAGCTTAACAACTAAAGGGATCTTCCAACAACCAAATGGACTAAGAGCCACGTCTTTTCTTTTTATGTTATGTGCTCACATGTTAATGTTAGTCAGAGGTCATGTACTCTGGAAGGTGTCTTACTATTTTGGAGGTTTTGTCCGGGACATACGAATGAACTAGATTATTTTTCTGCAGAAATTGTGGTCGATGAAAAGTTCTAAAATGGTGTTGATTATGAAATTTTCATGCTTGGAAAACCTGTTTGAGAAAAAATAAGTTTTATGGTTCTACTTGATACTCTTCTCCATAGTTGTCAAAAGGCGGGGAAAGGTGATGCCTAGGCGAGAGGTGCCTCAAGGTGATGGGTTGTCGCGTTGAGGGGTAGGAGGCGAGGTGAGTTCAATAAAACTCTGCCTAGGCGAGTAAGTCATGAGAGGCGAGAAAGGCAAGAGGCAACAGAAAGGCTCACCTCTTTCAAATTCAATCACAGCCATAGGATATAGCATAGTTGATGATTATTAAATCCTCCTTAGAATGATTGGAAGGCTGTCGGATAGTTACTTTCTTTAATTTTAGTTCAAATGTTGGAGGATTGCATTTTGTTGAGTTTGACGTTTTAGTTCTTCTCTATGCAAAAATTGTTGACTATTTGACATTTCGTGGATGTTTTTATGGATCTTTTGGATGGTGCACTTTCTAAAATTTATTGGCTTAGTGTTTGTTATTTGAGGTATTAGTGTACGTTATTTTTCCTATTTCTTCTCGCTTAGGTTCACCTCCCTTCGAAAAGGCTTTCGCCTTGCCTCTCCCCTAGACTCTAGCAGAATTTATTGCCTCGGTTCGCATTTCGCCCTTGACAACTATGCTCCTCTCTCTAGAATTATAGCACAGTATTGGCTCATGACTTATTGGTTTAATGCTAATATCTCGTGTCTGGGAGAGCTAGTGAAATATTAGTTGGAAGAAGAAAAATTGGTTGCACATGCATCATGTGTATTCAGAATCTAGTGGATCCAGGGATTCCAGTTCTTGCTTCAAATATGCATATTACAGAGTGGCCTGGATGTCTTCTATCTCTTTGAACAGAGTTTAATACTTTATGACAATGAATGTTATGGTTGTCTTGCAGGCACAAAGGGGATTGTGGACTATACCAGTTATGATGACATGAAATATGCTGTAAGTTTGATTATTGGTTTTCTTTTTGGACACAGTTCAAGTTATTATGTTCGTGTTACCTTGTAGCGCCAATCATGAGCTTGATATGCTGTTTATTTGCCTATCTGCAGATTAGGAAACTTGACGACTCCGAGTTTCGGAATGCTTTTTCTGACGGAATAGTTCGTGTATGGTTTTCCCCTTTTGTTTTGTGTGTTAGTTGAGTAAGGTTTTGTTAATTTGATACTTCAATGTCAATGTGTAGTACTATATTATTATCACCATTCATGATTCTTTTGTCATTCCATCAGGTGAGAGAATATAAATCAAGTCGAAGCCGGAGCCGGAGCTATTCCCGGAGCCATAGTCGTAGTCCTGCTGACTCGAAAGGCAGGAGCTACAGTCGAAGCAGGAGCAGGAGCAGGAGCAGGAGCAGGAGCAGGAGCCGTTGGTTGATGTCTATTGGGGTTTTTTGTTGTCATTTATGGTGTGTTTTTGATTTCTTATTTTGTGGATTTTCCTGCAGCAAGTCTCCGAAAACCAAATCTTCACGCCGCTCACCTTTGAGATCTCATTCACGTTCTGCTTCTCCTCGGGCTCGTTCTGGATCAAAGCCGCGCTCTCAGTCTAGGTATGCATATCACTTTGAGAAGTCAAAGCATAAGAATTGTTAACTCAAATTTATCATTATAAATGGTTGTAGGTACATTTATGTATAAATTACATGGACCTTTCCTAAGGTTTCTGTTAACTCCCTGAAACTTCATGTTGTTTCTGAAAAATTATAGTGACCTCCCCTGTCAGTTGTCGGCTAACTGTTTCTTCCTGGAATCATGCTTTTACTAGTAATGCTTCGACAAAACCATATTTTGATTACAACAGACCCATTTTGTTCCTCTGAGCTCTATATACCTGCAAGCAGAGGTTGTTACCGAATCAAATATACCAATCTCTGCTACCTGATAACTTCATGGCTAGTTTATCATACTCGTCGTTCTAATACCACACCCAAGTATACAAACGCAAACACTAGAATTTATTGAGAGGAGGGAACATTTCAGCAAAATTAAATTGTTTTGGAATTGAGAAAACAATTTAAATTTTCCCAAGACATCTAATTTTACTTGGACATCGTTGACTAGAAATGCTAAGCCTTGATTTTGCTTCATGCTCTTGAGAATCAAGTTTCGCAATTGGCTCCATCTGTGCCTTTGTATTATTTTGGATAAATCTCTCTGTACATATCATTTGTTGTTTATGTTGTAAGCCCATACGTTGGTGAGAGGATATCTAGTACTCTTAAGTGGAGTATGAGCTTTTGTCATGGCTGCAATCATCTAGGGCTCATAAGAATCCTTCTCAAACACCGAAGTAGGTTCAAATGGTTTCCCAAGTGAGGAGCTCCGTCATCCAATCCTAGGTGGCATGGGAGATGGAATGCAATATGCGAAGCTAATTGGACAAACACCAGCAGGAATCTGTTGTCTTTGATGAATATTGGATAATCCGGCCATTTTGGACAATCAAAAAGTGGTTTTCAGCGTGTGGAGATCCGATAAGAAGATGTTGTTTCTACCTTTGTTGGCTATAGATTCTTGTTTGTCATTTTGGTGGCCTTTGTTCATGCTAACTATCCAGCTTACTCTTGTTGAATAGCTTGATATAGATTGTTGAGCACATTTCTTCACTGCTTAATCTTTTGGGAGAATTAATAACTTAACATTGTATCAGAGCTCAGGTTGGGATAGGTCTTGGTTTCAAGTCTCTCCTTTTGCATTTGTTTCCCGTTTGTGTCCTACTTCTCCCCTCGTAATCTGGTTGCCTCTATTTATGGGGTTGCACGCCAAGGAGGGTGTTTAATAGTTTGATAAACACAGTTGGGCCCATTTATTAATAGCTTAACTACTTGAGCTTTTGGAACAGTGGTAACTTAACATTTTCTGTCTCATCTCACCTTTTCAAGTCGAATTTAATTTCCCTACGGATGTTGCGAGAGACATCTTCATGCTCAACAAATTAAAAAATGAATGGATTTCTATGGTACCTTAGTTTATGAGTTTTTTTCGGTCCAATTAAAATGGAGATGTGGTGAGCAACTTTCTCTACACTCCTCACTATACAAGTAAAAATTGGCTTTTAGCAAACTTCAAACTGGAAATGATTTTGGCTTACTCTGCTTGTTTGTCTCGTGTTTGCTATCCTTTCTCCATTTCATGGTTTCTTTAGCAGACATGCTATTGAGAAAAATGCCAGATAACTATGCCAATTCCATTTTGTCCTTTAAACGATATGAAATTACATGGTTTGTTTTTTAGATATGGATTTTGCGGCGATCTGGGGATTGCATATTAGGATCTTGCATCTTGGTTGGATATGGTTCAAATGCCTGTTGCCTGCAACTCTTTCGGTTGTGGAGGTATGGTGTTTCCTAGATGGGCAGCTTTAGAAATCTTCATGGTATGTCTATTCTTATACATTAAGCCGCAAATGTCGTGGGTGCTAGATTGGGAACAAAGATCATGGATTGCAATGGTAAAGCTGGAATTGAACTAAGTGCATTGGCTTTTGGAAACCGCCATCAATCTGTGGTAGAAACAATATACTGTCATTGCTTTTCAACATTGCCATGCTTAGGGCAGGTGTATGGATTCAATGGATTCTTTGTTGGCCATTTGGGCTTCCTGCTTACTGCTCTCTTAAACAACCATTGTATGGCTTCATTATCGATTGCACGGTAAGTTTATTAGGATTTTTGTTTATTGGATGGTATTTGTCTTTACGTTTTGCTGTTGCGTTTCTTAATTGTTAATGGTTTTCTTCCTGTCCGTTCTAATCGTGGTAATCGTGGTAACTGGTAACTGTGACATGGAAGAGGCATCAAGGCTCTTGGATCACATTTGTTAAAAGGAACTTCTGGGTATTAAAATCGGTTGTTTCTGGAACTTTTGCAGATCTCCAACAAGATCCAGATCTCCTGTACCGTCTGTAAGTGAAAACTCGTATTGGCTTTATGCAATATATTTGAGCCTGTAATGGACTTCTGGACTTACTTGCAAACTGTGCCTAACTTACCCCATTCTAGTCTATCAAATATGAACCTGGATTTTTCTACCTTTTTTTTAAAAATGGGGATGACCTTCAATTGCGATCCAAATAATTTTCTACTGTTTTAGGGTAGTTGAATCGCATTGAACTCTTGGCAATCTTATATGATTGAATGTTTGAAATAGGGTTTGCCTGTTAAACACAGTCCTTCCACGGGGAAGTACTTAGGCTGTGTTTGGTTAGATAGTTTAGTTTAGTTTAGTTTTGATGATGTCATTAGGTGTAATGAGTGGAGAGAGATAGAGAGAAATGAGGGAAATGATGATGTCATCAAAATTAAAACTAAAACTAAAACTAAAACTAAAACTAAACTGAGAAACGAACAAGGCCTTAATATTTTTCTACTGTTTTAGTGTAGTTGAATCGGGTTAAACTCTAATCTATAAGATAGAATGTTTGAAATAGTGTTTGCCTGTGAACACCTGTCCTTCCTTCCTCAGGGAAGTACTTAATAAAATTTTTACAGTAGCAACATGTTTTTGTTATGCACACCTGCCTTTTTGTGCTACGTATTGTATTTAATTTTCAATTTCGCTCCTTCAGCGCCAGAAGCATGATAGCAAAACCCTGAAAAAGCGCAGTCCTAGCCGGAGCCGCAGCAGGAGCAAGAGCAAGAGTATATCCAGGTCTTGTAATGTTGCTACATGTTTCTGTTCTCTAGGGCAGTCTATTCCTGTGGCCAAAATTCTTTGATCATCCGTTTTCCTGGTTTGTTTTCCGCTAATGGGTCAAGTTTTCCACTTTGCCAATGTGTTTTAACAGGTGAGATTTGTTCAAGTTGAATCTTTTGACTCCAGATGCAGTGAACAAGGTGCTGTTGATTCGCCAGATAGTTATGTATTTGGGTAAACAGTTTGATCGAGTTTGGGTGGACTTGGAATAGCGAACACCTGTTATCGTTTTCAGACTTTTTTTCATGCGCTTGTTGAAACTAGAACCAAGAATCTACCAAATTACTACATTATTTGTGGTGAGATTTGCTTGATTTTGCACAAGGCACTGATATTCTTTTCGGTTATTGGTGTGGATGGCTTGAGAGGGGTATCTGAGGTCTAGGTTTGATTACTCTTCTGATGTTATTTTTCCAGTATTGAAGTGATTATTAGACGTTCCCCAATTTTGTTTGCTTGGTTAGGGATCGACAAGCAAATATAAAAGGTTTCTTGTCCAAACACCTTTCTTTCTTCACTTCTGTTCCACTAAGCTTGGCTTTTCCACTTTGTGAGACCGGTCATTCTCACTCTCAAAAGAACGCACCTTTTCTGGTAGTCCAAATTTCTCTTTGTTCCGTAATGGAATTCTTTCACAATTTTGTTGAAGTTCAAATGTTGTGAAAGGGGCATGGCAATCACACACACCACCACAAATGGCACATGAACCTTCTCATCTTGTCGTTGTAATAAGAGTGAGATTGGTAGAGGATGCAGAACCAAACACACTTCTTCCGTAAGGTTTTGGTAAATTCCCAAAGAGGGAAGGACGAATGCAATTTTGCTACTCATTCCTAGTGGACAATTACACATTTGTCTTATTTTGCATATAATATGTACTACGTCTCAATCGGTTGTTTTGTGATGGAAAAACTTGCAGACGCGACAAAAAGCACACTCCTGCAAATTATGGTCCATGTGTGTGTAGCAGTATTGGTTTGGAATCCGCTGCATAGTGGCTATGGGATTGGTCCTCCGGATTAATCGAAATTCGTGCAAGTTGGCCTCGACACGTAATTATCAATAAAGTATTACTCCAGAGTTATATGATGGAAGTGAGAGTTGGCAGCTACACCGTTTTTTTTTTTTTTGTTGGGTGTGTACTCACGAAAATAACCGAAATTAAAGAAGAAAAGTGATTTTTCATGATCGTGATGCGGATTTCCACGTTCTAATAGTTAGGAGATGAGATTTCTTAGACCCTCAGATAAATGAAGGATAAGTTTGGGCTAACTTCTTTTAGAAATGTTTAGACTTCTTGAACGAGTATAAGAAAGTCAATACGTTTGGGCTAAATGTAAAAACATTTTCTGGGTGAGCTTTTGACACCTACACCTTAGCCGAAGTGTTAAAAGAGTAGTATAACTAAGTTAACCCAAACAAATTATCTTCCACCTAAAGCCAATTTTTGCAAAATTAAAAAATCCTGAAAAAGTTAAGCCAAACTCACCATAAACAAAAAAAAAAGCTATGAGTACGCATGCTTGCGCACGCCAAATGCACGGACGGTGCATCTTAACCGTCCAGAAGCTTTTTCGACGGTTTGAATTTTAAATAAACTATTTGTGTAAAGAGTTTAAACTATACGCGCAAATAGTTCATTTATAATCCGGATCATTGATTTCTGGGATGGACTATTAAGATGCGTTGTGTGTATTTGCCGTGCATCGGTGTACGTACCCATGACAGGGTTGCATGCTAAAAGTCAATTTTTATGCATTCCAGTGCAAAAATGAATTTCCCCTTTTCTGACCGAGCCAGGATTTCTGTGGATTAGAAAATCAAATTCCTATTAGTCGAGAGATGTTGCGATGCCAAATTACGGTCAGAAAATGGGTTCCCGCTGCGTACTTGCTCTGACGCAAATACCCTTTTGGCTTCATATAAATAAATGCTATGAGTATCTGTGAAGTAGAAGGCAGGCTTGGAGTAGTTTTGGTAGCACTGAGTGAGTGAGTGAGTGAGTGAGAGAGAGAGAAAAGACATGGCGAAACCACCCTCTTCTCCACTCTTTTTTCTTCTGCTTTTACTGCTGAATTTGGCGGCCTCACTATTAGTATTGTGTTGCGCCGGCGACACACTTACCAGACGTGAATTCCCACTCCCACCTCACTTTGTCTTCGGTTCAGGAACCTCTGCTTATCAGGTTACTAACCTACCAAATTCCCTCCCTCCGGTCTTTTCCTTTTCGGTCTTTTCCTTTTCCTTTTCTTAGAATCTAATGAATATTGTGTTTGTGTATGTATGTATATATGTACGTATGTATAATAGTCAGAGGGGGCGGCATTGGAAGATGGAAGGACTCCGAGCATTTGGGACACATTTGCTCACTCTGGTCAGTTTATCGTCCTTACTCAGTACATAGGTTGTAATTATATTTTTCTCCACAACACAAATGCTTCCATAATGTGATGGTTTCTGTATCCTTTCGTCATTCACCGCTGATTCTTCAAGTGATGTTAAATAGTTGCTGAGATAAATTATATGACACCAAATAGCTGCTTCATGTTTCCAGAAATTGATTGTTATATGGATTGGAATACAAACTTTTAGGGTATGCGCATGGAGCCACCGGGGACATAGCATGTGATGGTTACCATAAATACAAGGTATCCTCCTTTTATTTTTCTGTTATTATCCACATTTTATTTCCTCCTGACGTAGAAAATGTGTGGTCGATGATTTTCTCCATAAAACATCGCCAGGGAGCAGTTATAAGAGTTGGATGGTTTTTATTACACATTCGCTCTTCCTTTTGAAACATGAGCTGCTCATATCACTTATTAGCATTGCCGAGCTGCTACTATTAATTCCTGTGGTCGATAATTGAGGAAGAGCATAAATTTAGTCCTTAATTAGACCATTAATAAAATTTTGGGTTAGTACTAAATGGCAGTTATTCTTGTGTCTTATCTGAAAAAATATCTGAAACATGATTAGATCTTTTCTTCTTTCTCTTCTTTTTTTTCCCCCCTTTAGATTACTTTTCGTGCTCATTTTGGCAATGTGGATACACATTTTACGTATTCTTTATTCTCCCTCATTTGCTTTGTTTTCTATTCCACAAATATGACTGTTGATTTAGCCTGAATAGTATCATTCGACCGTTTCTGGAGTATGGTCCATGCTGATTGCAGCCTTAAATCTCATACAGGAAGATGTCCAACTCATGGTGGAAACTGGCTTGGAGGCTTACAGATTCTCCATCTCCTGGTCAAGACTTATCCCAAGTATGATCATCTAATTGTCTCATGTTAACTTCACAGCCCATATCAAATTCTCTTTCTTTTTCTCATTGCTTGTGCTCACTGTTTTTTACAGATGGAAGAGGACCTGTCAACCCAAAGGGCGTAGAATATTACAACCACCTAATCAATGAGCTTATCAAACATGGTTAAATTTCCATCATAAACAATACAAGAGTTTTGGTTAGCATTTGGATTGTTTGATCATTTGATAAAATACCAAAACAATTTATTTTTCTTGTGAAAAGCAAGAAAAGGTAACACTGAAAATGCCAACCAAATGACTGAACTTGTGAAATCTCCTATTCTCTGCTATTGATACCTCTTTCTCAAGCAGGAATCCAACCGCATGTTACATTGATGCACATTGACTTCCCTCAGGTGCTTGAAGATGAATATGGAGGATGGCTTAGTAGACAAATGGTGTATGATTTTCAACTTCCACCACCTTTAACTTCATTTACTTCTAGCGCTCAGGGTACCATGATTGAAGTAGAAACATACGATATACAAGTAACAAAGTTCACCGATTGAATGGCAATGCAGGAAAGACTTCACAGCATATGCCGATGTGTGCTTTAGAGAATTTGGTGATAGGGTGTTGCATTGGACCACCTTGAATGAGGCCAATATATTTACCATTGGTGGTTATGATATAGGAGGTTGCCCACCTCTGCGATGCTCTCCCCCATTTGGGGTACGCAATTGTTCTAAGGGTAACTCCTCAACTGAGCCATACGTTGCTGGTCATCATATCTTGCTTGCACACGCATCGGCTGCAAGACTTTATAGGAAAACTTATCAGGTATCAAGTACTTTTTTTTTTTGCTGAAGATTACTACGGGGGTGTTTGCTGTGACTTTTCTGCCGCAGCATATTACTTACCTGTTAGGCACATCATCTGCTTTCTGCTCATGTTTAAGAAGCTCTTTTACCCCAAAAAATAACTTTAAAAAGCTTTAAAAGCTGATTTTTTTTTTCCAGAGACATTTTGATTTGTTTAATTTCTGCTTTTGAACAGAGCTTTTAGCTTAAGTTCAGTTGCAAGATTCTGCTATCTTCAGTGTCTTTGAGATTTCCATAAGACTTGTGCTCCAATTCTTGCTTTGCGATATCCATATGTTTGGAAGAAATTTTAAAATTTCATGTCTACCTGTTGGTTCCATAGTTGTCAACTTGTCATCTTCAGCCTTCATTTTTCAATTGATTATGGAGATAATAACCAAAATATCAGACAAAATGTCGATTAATTTGGTGAAAAATGTGTTCACAGGGGAAGCAACATGGATTCATTGGAATAAATCTATTTTCTTATTGGGTTGTCCCTTATACAAATGCAACAGAAGATGTGATTGCAGCCCAAAGAACCACTGATTTTCTTATTGGTTGGTGAGTGTCAGGCATAAACACATAACATGGTATCTATGCATCTCAAATTATTATTTGAACAGCTGATTGGCGTGAAAAATAATCGTTTCATTGGTTCAGACTGGAAGCTTATTGCTTGTTTATACATGCGACAACCACCCGTGTGTTACCATCTTTGTCTAATTTCTATTGCAGGTTTATGGAGCCCCTGGTATTTGGAGACTATCCTGACATAATGAAGAAGAATGTAGGCAAAAGGCTTCCAGCTTTCACCAAACTTGAATCTGAGCTAGTCAAGGGTTCAACTGATTTCATAGGACTGAACCACTACATCACAGTTAACATTAAGGACCAATCAAGCAGCTTGAAAATGGATAATAGGGACTTCAATGCTGACATGGCAGTGGAGTTGATTGGTATGTTTCTATAGTATGTATACACTTGAGAAATACTGCTGATTCATGTTTTTCATCTGCTTTGATGAACTAAGCATGGTGTTTTACTGAGTCAACCAAACTATTTGGTTTTTGATTTTGTGTAGTGCAAGGTGGTACAGCGCTAACACCACCAGCTGAGGTGAGGGCTTTAAATATATGTTACGCTATGTTTAGAACTTGATGAAAGTGAGAAAAGAAAAGAAAAGTAAATGAGAGGGAAATGAATGGAAAATGGGAGGAAAATTTCACTATTCACAAAACTTGAAGTAATTAGTTTCTTCCCTCTTCCTCTCCAAACCAAACAATGGGTTCCTTTGTCTTCTTTTCCACAAGTTCCAAACAAATCCTTAAGAATTTGGTTTAGCTGTGGAGAGATTTAAATTTCATTCAACTAACCAGTTTGTTTGACTCAGTTACCTGTTGCATCATCGGGTTTGGTGGCACTCTTGGAATATTTCAAGCAATTTTATGGAAACCCTCCCATTTTTGTTCATGAAAATGGTCTCTCTCTCTCTCTCTCTCTCTCTCTCTCTCTCTCTCTCTCTCTCTCTCTCTCCTCTCTCTCTCTCTCCCTCCCCGTGTGTGTGTGTTATTTCAGTTTGAGCTTTCGGGGAAAGATGTGCTTTATCATTCTTTTAAACATCTCTTACAGGCTTTCATTGGTAGGTGAATGTTGCTTTTTAAAAACTATTGAAAACATTCACAGGCTGAAACTTTCACTTGTGTCGACAGGCCAACGCATGCGAAGAAATGCTACTTTGAATGACACTCCAAGGGTGAACTACTTACAAGGGTACATCGGTGGTTTGCTTGATGCTATGAGGTATGTTTAGTTTACGACAACTTGGAGCACCATAAGCTTAAGCCATTAGAACAGTTTAACTGTATTTTCTCCATGTTTTTGAGGCCAAATCCTCCAGCTTTTAGCTTAAGACAACCACCTAGCTTAAGACAACAACCTAGCTTGTCAAAATACATGAGAAAAGGGGAGATTTAGACGTCTATTAAAAAGGATATTCTCTACACTGTTAACAAAAGGCGACCATCATTTTTCTCTTATGCTAATTTAGACGTCCATTGCTTTCGTTATGTTCCTTTAGCAACCAGGCAGCTGTTGTCAGCCTATCACTACTAGTAGTATTGAGAGTTAATCCGGAAGTAGCATTATTCTATTGTATCCAACAATTGATGCTTAACTTCGCTTGCGAGTGAAAAGCGTATCTTTTAAAGGCTGAACTCATGAGGGCAGATTTATCTCTTCATGCTTCTGTAAAACTCAGAGCAGCTAGTCCTGCAGAGAAGGTCCAGATGCGCCTTCTCTGGAATTTGCTATACTTTGCCTCCTTTTTAAGGGTATCTGATATATTTACTTTGTTTTTTCTTTACTGTTTTCTATTTGACAATTTGGAAGGAATGGGTCGAATGCAAGAGGGTATTTCTACTGGTCTTTCATGGATTTGTTTGAGCTGGACGGCTATGAAAGTTCATATGGCCTGTATGCCGTAGATTTGAATGATCTGAAAAGACACCCAAAGCTTTCCGCACATTGGTACTCAAATTTCTTAAAAGGAAAGAGCAAGAGTCTGGATGGTGCCATTGAAGTTGAGAAGACAATTTCCTCTCTCTCAATATAAGTTTTCTGAGTAGTTTTTGCTTTGCAAAATTGTATTTGTAGTATGTATTGGCACAGACCATTATCATTCTGTATCTACTAAATTTGTGGTCTTTATTTGCAATGAATAATCAATCCTGGTCCTCTTTTTTTTTTTTCTCTCTTTGATGTACCATGGCTGAAACCGGGTAATACACTAATACTTCCATAATTCAACAACTCCTATAGCCGAGACACTACTTAACTCTGTCCCAAAGAGCCTCTCGTGTCTCGGTTCTTTGATGTACCATGGTTGGAACCGGGTAACGCTTCCATAATTCAGCAACTCCTATAGCCGAGACACTACTTAACTCTGTCCCAGAGGGCCTGGCTTGTCTCGGTCAGTGAAATTGTTTCATTCCTTCCTTGGACCGAGTTACAAATTTCTAGATTAGTCGCACAAGATTGCGTACATTTGTGATTGAATAGAGTAACAAAAATATATTAGAAACCACGAATGACAAAAAAGAAGAAGGTAGGAGTAGATATTTTTCTGATCAATCCAATCCAATTGGCGCGTACTTGCTAGTGCTTGATTCGGCTCTAACGTAATCAATGACGAGTGAGTGGGGGGTATTTTTTACCCACCCATTTGGCTTCATATAAATGAATGCTACTTGTAGTAGAAGAAGATAAAGAAAGAGAGAAGAAGATAAAGAAAGAGAGAACGAAAAGACATGGCGAAACCCTCTTCTCCACTCTTTTTTCTGCTTCTTTTACTGCTGAATTTGCCGGCCTCACTATTTTTAGTGTTGTGCCGCGCCGGCGACACACTTACCAGACGGGAATTCCCACTCCCACCTCACTTTGTCTTCGGTTCAGGAACCTCTGCTTATCAGGTTACTAACCTACCAAATTCCTTCCCTATTAGTTTGTGTCCTTTTCCTTATCGTAATTTCAAAACACAAACACCCATGTTAGAATCTAATTATGTATGTATGTATGTATAATAGTACGAGGGTGCGGCATTGAAAGATGGAAGGACTCCGAGCATTTGGGACACATTTGCTCACTCTGGTCAGTTTCTCTTCCTTACCCAGTACATAAGTTGTTATTATATTTTTCTCCACAACATAATTGCTTCCATAATCTAATGTTTTCTATATCCTTTCATCATTCACCACTGATTCTTCAAGTGATGTTAAATAGTTGCTGAGATAAAAATATATAACACCAAATAGCTGCTTCATGTTTCCAGAAATTGATTGTCTTATGGCTCGAATTCAAACTTTTAGGGAATGTGCATGGAGCCACCGGGGACGTAGCGTGTGATGGTTACCACAGATACAAGGTATCCTTTGTTTTTCTGTAATTCTCCGCTTTTTATTTTCTGCGACGTAGAAAATGTGTGGTCAGTGATTTCCTACATAAAACATCGCCGGAGAGCATTTATAAGAGTTAGATGGTTTTTATTAAACATGTTCTCCTCTGGTTTCATTTTCTGTTCTCCCAGTGCTTGAACCTAATTTGGGAGGGAAGTCGGAAGTCCTATAAATTAACTCTACCATTTGAAACATGAGCTGCTCATATCACTTGGTAGCATTGCCTAGATGCTACTATTTGAATGCCTGTGGTCAATACTTGTAGAAGGACTATAAATGTAGTCTTTAATTAGACCATTAACGAAATTGTGGGGTAGTACTAAATGGCAGTTATTCTTGTGTCTCATGACTCTTATCTGAAAAAATATCCGAAACAGGATAAGATCTTTTCTTCTTTCTCTTCTTTATTTTTTTGTTTCCTTTAAAATACTTTTCGTGCTCATTTTGGCAATGTGGATACACATTTTACCTCTTCTTTAGTCTCCCTCACTTGCTTTGTTGTTTATTCCACAAGTATGACTGTTGATCTAGCGTGAGGCCGTGAACAGTATCATATGATCGTTTCTGGTGTATGGTCCATGCGTGATTGCAGCCTTAAATCTCATGCAGGAAGATGTCCAACTCATGGTGAAAACCGGCTTAGAGGCTTACAGATTCTCCATCTCCTGGTCAAGACTTATCCCTAGTACGATCATCTGACTGGCTCATGTTAACTTCACAACCCATATCAAATTCTATTTCTTTTTCTCATTGCTTGTGCTCACTGTTATTTACAGATGGAAGAGGACCTGTCAACCCGAAGGGCATAGAATATTACAACCACCTCATCAATGAGCTTATCAAACATGGTTAAATTTCCATCATAAACAATACAAGAGTTTCGGTTAGCATTGGATTGTTTGATCATTTGATAAAGTACCAAAACAATTATTTTTTTCTTGTGAAAACAAGAAAATGTACATTGAAAATGCCAACTATGCCAATTGCTAACCAAATGAAAGACCTTACGAAATCTCCTATTTTCTCTGCTATTGATATCACTCTCTCATGCAGGAATCCAACCACACGTTACATTGATGCACATTGACTTCCCTCAGGTTCTTGAAGATGAATATGGAGGATGGCTAAGTAGACAAATGGTGTATGATTCTCAACTTCCACCACCTTTAACTTAACTCACTTCTAGCGCTTAGGGTCCCCTGATTTAAGTAGAAAATTTACGATATACTCTTTCCATTCCTAATTGATAGTCCCTTTTGAGAATTCCCACTTTTTAAGGGGACCTACAATGATTGCACTTAAATTCAAATTTGGTGACATCATTTGCATCAATTGCCCCTATACCCTACCTACCTTGCAACACTTGTATTCACTTATGAGGAATATTTTGGAAAATCATCAAATTTTAATTCCACTTTTAGAAAAGGACTATCATTGTGGAACATCCCAAAATGGAATAATGAACTATAAATTAGGAACATAGGGAATACAAGTAACGAAGTTCACCAATTGTGTGGCAATGCAGGAAAGACTTCACAGCATATGCCGATGTGTGCTTTAGAGAATTTGGTGATAGGGTGTTGCATTGGACCACCTTGAATGAGGCCAATATATTTACCATTGGTGGTTATGATATAGGATTTTGCCCACCTCAGCGATGCTCTCCGCCGTTTGGGCTAGGCAATTGTTCTAAGGGTGACTCCTCAACTGAGCCATACGTTGCTGGTCATCATATCTTGCTTGCACACGCATCGGGTGCAAGACTTTATAGGAAAACGTATCAGGTATCCGATAAGTTTTTCTTGAAGGATAGGGGTGTTTGTTGTGACTGTTCTGCCACAGCATATAACTTACCTGTTTGGCACATCATTTGCTTTCTGCTTATGTTTAAGAAGCTTTTTTATCCCCCATAAAACCTAAAAAAGCTTTAAAGCTGATTTTTTTTTGTTGTTGAGAAATTCTGCTTTTGAACAGAGCTTTTAGCTGTTCAGTTGTAAGATTCTGCTCTCTTTAGTGTCTTTGATATTTCCATAAGACTTGTGCTCCAATTCTTGCTTTGTGATGCCATATATTTGGGAGACATTTTAAATTTCATGTCTACCAGTTGGTTCCATAGTTGTCAGCCTTCATTTTTTCAGTTGATTATGCAGTTAATCAACGAAAGACAAGATCTTGATAAATTTGGAGAAAAATGTGTTAACAGGGGAAGCAATGTGGATTCATCGGAATAAATCTCTATTTTTATTGGGTTGTCCCTTATACAAATGCAACAGAAGATGTGGTTGCAACCCAAAGAGCCATTGATTTTCTTGTTGGTTGGTGAGTGTCAGACATAAACACATAACATGATATCTATGCATCTCGAACTATTATTTGAACAGATGATTGACGTGAAAACTCATCGTTTCATTGGTTCAGACTGGAAGCTTATTGCGTGTGTATGCATGCGACCGCCACCCTTGTTTTACTATTTTTGTCTTATTTCTATTGCAGGTTTATGGAGCCCCTGGTATTTGGAGACTATCCTGATATAATGAAGAAGAATGCAGGCAAAAGGCTTCCAGCTTTCTCCGAACTTGAATCTGAGCTAGTCAAGGGTTCAACTGATTTCATAGGACTCAACCACTACATGACAGTTAACATTAAGGACCAATCAAGCAGCTTGAAAATGGACAATAGGGACTTCAATGCTGACATGGCAGTGGAGTTGATTGGTATGTTACTATAGTTATTTATACAATTGAAAAATACTGCTGTTTTTTATTTTTCATCTGCTTTGATGATCCAAGCATGATGTTTTACTAAGTCAAACAAACTATTTGGTTTTTGATGTTGTGTAGTGCAAGGTGGTACACCGCTAACACCACCAATTGAGGTGGGGGCTTTAAAATTTGGTTTAGCTTTGGAGAGATTTAAATTTCATTCAACTAACCAGTTGTTTGACTCAGTTACCTATCGCACCATCGGGTTTGGTGGCACTCTTGGAGTATTTCAAGCAATTTTATGGAAACCCTCCCATTTATATTCATGAAAATGGTCTCTCTCTCTCTCTCTGTGTGTGTGTGTGTGTGTGTGTTATTTCAGTTTGAGCTTTTGGGGAAAGATTTGCTTTATCATTCTTTTAAACTTCCATTAGAGGCTTTCATTTGTCAGTGAATGTTGCTTCTTGAAAATTGAAAACATTCATGGGCTAGAATAATTCAATATAGCACCTTAATAATATCATGTGTTAAAACCTACTAGTTGAAACTTCAACTTGTTTCGACAGGCCAAGGCATGCGAAGAAATGCTACTTTGAATGACACGCCAAGGGTGAACTACTTACAAGGGTTCATCGGTGGTTTGCTTGATGCTATGAGGTATGGTTAGTTTACTCCAACTTTGGAGCCATTAGAACAGTTTTACAGTATTTTCTTAATGTTATTTGAAGCCAAATCTTTCAGCTTTTAGTGTAAGACAACCACCTAGCAACTACAGAACAATAGCTAGTCAAAATACTTGAGAAAAGGGGAGATTTAGACATCTAGTAAGAGGTTGGAGACTTGCCAACAAAAAAAGAACAATCTCCTCATGCTTCTGTAAAACTCATAGCAGCTAGACGCTAGTCCTGCGAAAAAGGTCCAGATGTGCCTTCTCTGGAATTCGCTTTACTTTGCCTCCTTTTCAAGGGTATCTGATATATGTACTTAGTTCTATCTTTACTGTTTTCTATTTGACAATGTGGAAGGAATGGGTCGAATGCAAGAGGGTATTTCTACTGGTCTTTCATGGATTTGTTGGAGTTATTGGGCGGCTATGAAACTTCATATGGCCTGTACTCCGTAGATTTGAAAGATCTGAAAAGACAACCCAAGCTTTCTGCACATTGGTACTCAAATTTCTTAAAAGGAAAGAGCAGGAGTCTGGATGGTGCCATTGAAGTTGAGAAGACGATTGCCTCTCTTTCTCAATCCAAGTTTTCTGAGTAGGTTTTGATTTGCAAAATTTTATGTGTGGTATTTATTGGCATAGACCATTATCATCATTCTGTATCTAATTAATTAGTAGTACACAAAATGGATAAAAAAGTCCTCCTTTATTTCCATTGAATAATCAATCCTAGTCCTTTTTTTTTATCTCTTTGATCGAGTTACAAATGTCTATATTAGTCGCACAAGATTGCATATGTTTGTGATTGAACACAGCAACGAGAAGTCAGTGATATAAATCACTAATTCTCATCTTTATTGGAAGATCAGTGAGTTCTAATGTCCTACAACGTCGGTTCCATGATTTTTTATTCTAAAAGTACATTAACTCTACCCACTCTATTGATCAATCATACATGCTCAAAATTTCATACATTTTTGTGCGAATAATGTGACCATGAAATCCAAAAATATATTAAGGTGTTACAATTGTTCTCGGCGAATTTCTATATTTTGAAGCAAGATTAAACCAGTGCATAAATACACTAAGTTTCTTTTATAGAAAATTGAGTAGCGAATAAGGTGGCATAATTGTTTTTGTATAAATGCTCTTATTTTTGGTGATGAGTTGATTAACGTTGGAGAGAAGCCAGAACAGGATACTGAAACCAATAGATCTTTTTTCCTCTGTGTTATTGCAATTTTTCATTAAGAGCGTACTTTGTTTTGAACTAATGTATTAGGTGTTCAATTGAGGTAATGGTGTTCAATTGTGAATTACCTCAATTGCTTGGTGTTAATAATTTAGGACTAAGAGTTCAAACAAAGCAAGAAACAAAATTACCACATGTTCAATAAAATTTACTTATTTTTAGGTTAGTTCAATTGACCACTTAACCAAGGCCGCGGAGCCGCTTATGGTCAGCGATATTTTGATTTCTTCTCTTTTAGGTCAAAAAACTCATTTTACACAACTTATAAGAATATTAATTCAAGCTCAGCTGAGCACCTTTTGTATCTCACAATAATGAAGCAAAGCTTATGGCAAATACACAGATAAGTCACCAATTTTAAATTCTCCCCAAAACTGTATAATGTGAAAATGCCCAGTTGTCAACAGGCCACAATGATTGCAAGAACAGTTTTTCAGTTTCTCAGGCCATATGCCGGGACAAACCAAATGTACAAAAGCAAATTTCCGGGTTCCAGTTTGTCAATATTCAGACAGCTTATATGCAATCTTCAGAGACCAGGATACATAGGCTGACATATAACCTTCAAAAGGGTAAACATGTCTTTTAAGACCGGGGCCTACCCCAAAAGTTACCAGACCTGTGAGTAGAATCAGAGCCTCCATGAGCATGATGAAATGGACCCCAAGCAGACCAGTCAAATGAGACAACTGGGTGAGGCAAATGATTTCTCTCGCGTGGATGGATACGGTTCGCCAATGAATTTTCTGCTACATGTGGATTTCGGCTTGATGGACCTGGAGGAGGGAAGTTGAAGAAGCCTCCACTCTGATCAGATTGAGATGTTGCTAAGCCCCTTGGACCATTGGATCTCCTGACAAGGGGTATGATGGGCGGCGGTACGCCAGGTGGATTACTCAATTGTCGCTGGTGATGAATTCCGTTGGCAAGTGAGGCTGATGTTCTTTCCTGAGAACGACTGTTGCTGCAAAGATGAACAATTGATCAGAAGACCGAGCTAGCAGCTCCGGGAACAGGCCTAAGAAAAGAATGCGGGCATCCCTATTTAGTAGAGTGTTGTGTCTGTTGTCCAAAAGGCAACAAGTAGAGCCAAGTTTGCTTGTCATCACTGTTACAAGATATCTTGTACATATTAGTGTGTTCTCATAAAAACCAAAAGCTAATTAAGTGGGGAAGAGCATGTATTCCATGAAGTGAAGAAAGAAAACATAACTGACTCCCGTCTCTAACCCATCTCTAACTCGTCCAAAAGTCAAAGCAATTCAAGTTAACGTCTATTCACATTCCACCATGACTTAACTTATAGGAGGACGGGTAGCACCATCACATGAGAAAGCACAGTAGGCGCCGCTGCCGCAAGACATAATGGAATGAAGAAACCAACCGATAACATTGCCTCCTTTGCTAATTACAGGAAAAACAACTTACCCACGGCCATGAAAAGATGGATGCACAACAGACCCAAATCTTGTAATATTATCAGATTCAACCCCGGTAGGTCTCACAGTGGCAGGAGCAATTGAAGCACGATCAGCCCTGTCAATGTGGCCACTATTTGAGGAGTAAGGAGGGGAATGATGACCCCAACTTTGATATTGGACATCAATGACTGGAAAACCATGGGCAGTAAAGATATCGTTTTGTCCAGATATGCCATTCCAATGATGGTTGAAGTTGGGATCTTCGACACTCTCATTGGTGTTTGAGGAAACCGGTGGAATGGGTCCCAAATATGCAACATAAGAATGACCCACAGATGATGCAGATGTATGTTCAGCAAATATGGCCTGGTGTCTCTGTAAATTATGATCTGCACCGAGAACAGTTTTCTATTACATTTTGTTCCAGGGACCACTGCAAATTTGATCTAGAATCAGAACAATTGCACTTACATGTTGTTGATGCTGATTCCACTTCCCTGAAAGAATGCAAACGTTAACTTGTTAAAGTCTTAAAGACAGAAATAAAATATGACACTGCGGAAAAGACTAGCTTCTGTGATGACGCACAAATTCAGACTTACAACAAGGTTCCTAGAATAAATTAAGGTCTGAGGCATAGCTTTTATAGTCTAGTTTGTACTTGGGATACAGAAATGAATACAAAGGAATGTTTGGAAACACGATCGTTTCATGTGTTTACCTTTTTGGCTTATACTAACTAATTTAATTGTTGCCCCATAAAGATTGCTTTCAGGACTTTCCTTAAAAATGGTTTCGGGCAACACTTTTGCTTTGCCAATTTATTTATTTATTTATTTTCTACGGACAGAAAACTTTGGAAAAGGTTCTAGTACAGTTCATTCTTGTTTTATGGTATGTGCACAAAATTACAGTAGATTGCTACAGGACAAATTTTCCAAGAACGGAGCAAGTGCAATATTTGACCCGTAAGGAAAATTGCTACTGGAGATAAAAGTTCTGCGAGGGAGCAAGTGCAAAAAACACCAAAACTGTTAAACTTCATTCTTGTAACATTTTTCTGTTTAGATGAATAAGGCGCATTTTGTTTGTCAATTTTCATTTTTCACTATTCTGGTCATCTCAAAAAAGTGTGAATACTTTCTATTTATTCTTTATAGATGACTTTTAAAACTTTGTCGAGAACAACTAATTGAGATATTTTGATTAGTGAAGAACATTTCAGACGAATAGTCATGAAAAGAAAAAAATTTGTCGATTCAATTAAAGAGCATTACTGTAGAAAATGGATAAAGAAAATGAGACGGAGGGAAATCCTACAGTAACAGTAAAACCAGAAAGAGCTGGACATAACTCATCCCACAGCAAAGCTGCAGGTGACATCTACTGTCACAGTTAAAATGTGAAGATGTGGAACTTAAAGCAACACTGCTCGTTTTGTTTGAGTTACAAACTCAGATTAATCTATGTACTCAGCAATGTTCAGTCACTTGCTAATTTGCTAGTAAATTGATCAATGCAAAATTCAGGAATACCAACAACTTTCATCAACATATGCACTTCACCCAATGCATCACCGACCACCCAAGGAGAAAGGGAAACCAAAAATGAACAAGGAAAGTTTTCTTACTCAAAAGATGAGTGAACCTGAGCCAATCCACCGAATGGACACCAATGAACTCCGAGCGGCTGCAACAAATGTATAGCAAACCAAAATGAATTTTTTCTTTCTTCAAAGGCAGTTTAAAACATAACCTCGTGAACACATTAGCAAATGAAGTATTCAAAATCTGCAACTTTTTACTACAACATAAAACGCCGCAGTTTTTAGATAAAAGGTCGCAAAAGGAAATATTGCATAGTGGTAAGAGCGAGATAACAAGAAGAAAAAAGAACAGAAACATCTTTCTACTCGAGGTCAATTATTGACCCCCATTTATGTTTCTGATTTTGACATGAAACTAGAAAATCAATTCTCCATTGTTTATGGCTGAGCAAGGACAGAAGTGCAAATGTTCCAACTCGAGGTCAATATAAATCACTCAGCCATAGACTGAATCAGTAAATCGTTTGAGATTTTAGTTGGGTTTCTCTAGCCACATTCCAACTTAAAAGAGCCCTCTTCCAAGGTCTTGAACATCAAGATACACTTCTCAACCAATATAATTGAAACAGCTACAAAATAGTGCTCCTTGTAGAAATTCATATTTGGGTAAGGAGTAAGGACCATCTAATAAAAAGGATCAGTCCTCTATTCAATTGGTTAAAGTACATGACTCGGTTTTGAATTAATTGTTTTTCTCTTGGCATACTCCTCCTTAATAGCTCTTTTTGAGGTTCCAAGAAACCAGTCACATTTCTTGCCAAAACAGGAAACTAAATACTGCTCCCATCCCATCATGGGCTTGTATTCCTTTTTTGGATAATAAGGTCTATTTTGCTAAGTCAAAGGAAAAAGGGTGTGATTTGCCAAAGTTATACCCTTTTAAATAACAATAAACATATTCAAAGTGAAAAATGTAGGGCCAAATCAGGAAACACTGCATTGAATTTGAATTCAAACCCATTAATTGCTTACCACTTCAGAATAATTAAACACATAGTCATCAGGAGTCCAGTCATCAATGACAAACTCAGGAAATGAACTTGTAGGGCCACTTGCGAACAACCATTGACCTCTCTCGACTTTACGACAGTTTGGGCATTGCATTGCTCCCTTAACATTGAATGCCGAACCAATGCAGTCTGTGTACAATAACAGCAACATAGACGGAGAAAATTATTGATTGATCACCGAAACACATGATTAAACCAATATCAATGATTTTCAGAACTTGCGAGGTAGTAACACATGTAAATGCAGAACTAGGTGGAAAAGTTCAAAAAAAAAAAAAAGCCTAAAATCTTATGAAAAAGAAACGGGCGTCAAAATAGAATCCAGGAAAGAAATCATGCTTAATATTGAGATGCTACCATACACTCCGACACCGACTACGTAAAAAGCAAAGCAGCAAAAGGCAATCTAACTTAACCGTTGTAATGAATGGATACCATATACACTCCCAGTTCACTTTTCTAACTGAAATCTTTTGGGAAATCTTTTGCGACAAGGATGTAAAGACACGGTCAAGTACAACAAACTAAAATAGAAAAAAATAATGTCAGTCTCGTTGCTAGGAATCTTGTCAACCCGAATTGAAGATTAACCAGCCACATCAAAATCGAGGTTCATGGGGGAAAAAAAAAATTCTCTACCTCAGCTAGGAATGTTTGATGGCAGTTGTCAGTCTGAAAATACCACCTACTCCTAATGGAAAATAGGAAGGCACAAGATTCAATTCCAAATAGGGACATTCATGCATGTCTTCCTTGCAAAAATAGCCTCTTGGAAAAATTCACGGTGCGAGGATATTTTTGCAAGGAAGACATGCAACAATGTCCCTATTTGGCTTTTGGAAGAACTCACGGTGCAAGGATTCAAAATGGATTGGGTGTAATTACATGGCCCGCCCAATACAATATTGACTGCTTTGCATCACGCTTGACACACTGTCCCATAACCCATATGTTCACGTGGCCATGGCACAGCTTTGTTTCTCATGGGTTTCCCAAGAACATGCTTTGTACAACGGGAGGGTTCTTGGTTATATATATAAGCACATAACTTCACATCCGCCAAGCGCGGTGAGACAACTTGACCACCCCTTCCTTAAGCTGGAGTGTCACATTCTCCCCCACTTAGACCACACCTCCTCGTGTAGGGCCGACATCTGTCCCACATTTACCATTGATGTTTGCTCTGATATCATCGGTAACGACCCATTTTTACTAGCTAGAGTTTGAGTTTAACAACATGGCCCAAAATGCTTAAGCTCGGTTTATTTGGTAGCCATGGGTGATACATTACATATCCTTCATGTTCTTCTAACACACCAACATGGGATTGAGGTATCACAATCTCCAAACTGTCGTATGTAACGTCCTTGCTGCGGCACACACAGCCTAACAACCTTGTCCCGGTGGCTGTGGTGTAGCACTCAGCTGCAACCACATAGTCCGGGATTGTGCTCTGATTCAAGTACTGCTGTTGACGTTGTCGATGCAATTTTTTGTTGCAACACCTCAGTCCCACATTGGTGGGTTAGGAGAAGTGTGAATCATATGTAATGGCAACTCACTCATTACTACCAAATAACTTGGGCTTAAATATTTTTGGTCTTGGTTTTAGGCTCGAACAAGTTATTGGGCCAGTATAGGGTGGGTCATCGCATTAGGACTACGAGGTGAAGCTTTTAATAAATGTTCTCTAAATCTATTTGAAGGAATAAAATTCTCATCATATAAAATCTCGTATCCAGCTTCTCTCAAGGAATTACAAGGTGGGTGGAGGGATGGAGGATAGATGATTCCCTTTTAATGTTCCCTGTTACATCACACATCATAGGTCATATGTCCCTCTTTTTATTTTACAAGGACAATTTTTTGTCCAGGAGGAAACCAATAGTCGTACACTCCATGCCAAGTGTAACTAAGTGCTGGTTGGCCAGATAGTTGATAAAAGAAGTAAGGTGATTTAGCTTGAGCATGAGGTTGACCAGGCCAAGCCCAAGTTTCAAGAGCATTATCTTTTTTATGTCGTAGTCCGCCTGAATTGAAGAGCTCATGTAGACCATGCTTTAGCTCCTTACGAATAGCCTGAGACGATTCAGAGCTGTACTCCTTGCGTCAAGTGGGTATAACTTTCCATACAATTTGTGATTTGCATGTGTTATCCTTTATATTAGATATATGCACACTAAACTAATATCACATATTCTCCTTTATATATCTAATAACAAGCATATTATAAGCAAAATACAAAGGAACACTAGGATCCCAACTCTTATGAGCTTCAAATTATGCCCGGTAGCCCCTCAACAAATCTCATGAAAATAAGCCGGTTCTGGAGATTAAAGAGACAAAACATGGCACAAGCACAACTTTGTAACTTATAGAAAAAAGGAAAGTTATAGGATTACGTAGACTCGATAAAGGTAACACATTGTTAGTGTCCTTTCTACTAGATTCTTATAATAACTCAGGTCAAATGGTCAAGCTGCCTTGTGGCCTGATCCTTTTGGATTTATGACCATACCCACCAGGCCACCATAGGTCTGCACTGCTATCTCTTCGTTGGCCCCAGCTTCTTGATAGAAGACAACCAGAGACGGGTAGCAACAATGGCTGGTTTTGTTACGGGACAGTTCGTGATGTTCACATCAATCTATAATAGGCCGCTCTATGAATGATTGATTCTTCATGATTTTATTCATGATGTTGTTGGAATTCATATTGATCATAATGATTTGGGAAAGAAAGAACTTTTTTGAATCTTAAGTTCAATTAAATTAAATAAGTGAAATAGATAAAGGTTGATCTATTTCACTTATTCGACTGGAATGGCAACGAATCGTACTTATTGCGATTGCTTTGCGTGAAAATGCAGTCAGAAGTAGATAAGGCTTCATATCAATGACTTGTTGCTGTTTTGTGGTAATGCACTTTGTCTATGAAATGAAAAAATTTCACAATTTTGTCTTATGAAATGAAAAAAATTTTGCTAAGCAATGTTTGAATTTTAAGGTACTTAGTTTTAAAGCAATCAACCTAATCATTACCTAAATTCATTGCTCACATATACAGAATTTTACAAAATCTCTAAAATCATTTTAGGAACAAAATCTTTTCCGAGTTGCTAAGAGAGAACTTAGTTTTAAAGCAATCAAAATCTCCTAAAATCACTTTTAAATTTTCACTTCAAACCTGGAAGGTTTATAAAGAAAAATCTGTTGAAGAACAAAGCCTTATAATATCTTACTTACACCCTGCACTGCATTTGACAAGCAAATTATCATTCCTTGCCAAAACCCTTAAATCCTAGCTCTGACAGCATTATAACTAAATCACTTCACAACCAATAAGGCAATAAGTAATAAGTGGAGAGGGACAATTCCACTTAAGCCGGACAATCGCTGAACACGTATGAGATCCATATTCAACACCACGGAGATGTTCAAATCCAACAAGGAAGCATACAATTACTGTCGAAACATTCCATTGAAAACCATCCAAATTGCAACAATATCAAAGAGAATTTCAAAAGCGTCACAGGTCTCTTGGAGAGTACATCAAACCCCAAAGAAGGAATTAAAATGTTTGTGACAAAGACGCAACCACTCCGACATTTGGTCTAAAGTTTCAGTAGAACCCAGGTGCATTAAGTAACCAAAACATAAATGGAAATGGAAATGAGAATGGAAATGCATGACCTAGACATGCAAGCAGATCGCGGCCTAAAATTATAACTTCGATTAGACAATTTTATCAAAAAAACGACAAGAATAGACAAAAAAGGATTAGAAGGGGGAAGGGGGTTTTCGATCACCGAGATGAAATTCGTGGCCGCATAGAAGCTTGGCTATCGACCTGTCCCCGTTATCCGTAACCAAATCGAGGCAAATCGAGCAAGGAACGGACGACGACGACGACGTCGTGTTCTCATCGCCGTTGAGATCATCCATAGCACCCAGTGTCTTCTTCTATCAAAGTTTGTTTGTTGGTTTGTTTTTTTTTTTTTTTTTTTTTTTTGTGTGTGTGGCAAATTCAAGAGTTGAAACTGGAATTCGAAATTCAGAGGGGAAATTGGGGAAAAAGGGGGAGGGGGAGATGTGAATCTCTCTCCTCTCCTCGCCTCGGCTCTCTCTCTCTCTCTCTTTCTCTCTATATCTAGCTGTGTCTGTGAATGCGTGTTGTGGTGTTGTATTCCCTCAATCCGATCTGTCAGGTTCCGAGTCTTCGGACCGTTCAAGGGCGCTTCGTATATTATCACGTGGGCGATGAATTATACGATGGGCGGCCCGACGGCCGGTGAACTGTTTTTTATTCGATAATAGTACTAGACTACTAGTAGTAAGTAATTCTCTTTTTTTTATGTAGGAAGTTGTTGTATTGTCGCGTAGTGGCACTTTTTTTGGGGTATGTTTTTCTAGTTCGATTAGTAACACTAACAACAATTTTGGAGTTAAATGCTTTCTCCGTCCCAAATTGGATGTCTATTTTTAAAATTCATGTCATTTTTCGATTGTTATATTTTCCAATTTATAATATTTTTTGTAATTATGAACACTTTGTATTATATAACTCGTCGAGAACTATAAAACAAAATCGATATTGAATATTTTTTGAGATTCATATTAAAAGATATAAACAATTGAAAACGATTTCAAAATTTTTTGAGATTCATATTAAAAGATATAAACAATTGAAAACTTGTACTCCTCCGTCCCTTTTTAAGTGTTTAAAATTTGAAATGACATCCCAAATAATAAGTGTGTGGTTTGAAAAGTTAATGGGTAAAAGTTTGTACAATTATCATTTTGCCAATTCCCTGCTGGAGGATAATTTTGGAAAACTTGTACTAAAAAATTTTAGTTACCTAAGGTTGTCGTTTGGAATTGGTTCTAAATTAGTTCGGGAAAAAAATTACAAGCATGAAAAGATTAGTATTTCATCTTCTATTGTCACCAAATTTGATGGGTTGACGATAAACAAAACTCTTTCACAGGCGGATGTACATACGGGCTGGGGTGGGCCCTCGCCCCCCGCACTTCCTTAAAAATAAATAAAAAATAAAAAAACAATTATAAATATTAAAGTCGGCAAAGTTTAAACCAACAGTGGTCTATGACTCGATGGTTAAGAGCCCCCCACTCTATGCATCCTATCCTGAGATCAAATCTCCCAGGATGCAGTTTTTGTCTATTTGTATGAATAAATTACGGATTACTCAGTTTTTTATATGTAGAGTGAAATAGAGATTTCTCTTTGGCTCCGGCACCCATGAAACTTGTTAATTTATTTATTTTTTGTGGGTGTTTGCCCAGGGAAAAAGTAGAAAGCAGCGACTGATGGAGCTAATGGTCAATTTTATTTTGTGACGGTGCTAACATAGAGAGGGGCGAATAGGTGTCACCCGGACTTTTGAATTTCCGGGTATACAAAAAAAAATCTAATACATGTACAAAAAATGAAAAAATTGCAATTTAGAACATTGTCCATTGGGATCAAGAAAACATTATTATCGTAATGTCTTGTATTTGAATACCATAAGAAAGTTGAAGGAAGTCTTGATTTATTTTTCATAAAAAAACCCATAACAAAACCTAATTATATGTAATTCTATGACTTTCTAGTAATTTTTTTTTCATATTTTCTTGTACAAAATTGCTCAGCTAATTTGGCAATTCTGGCCTCATCGGAAGCATCGGCGGAGTTATGAAATGCCTATGGCTAATGGCCCCCCCGGCATGGAAATCCTGGCTCCGCCACTGCTCTTTCATGGAAGAGTTATAACTCTTGCATGGAAGAGTTTTCACTATTTGAACTCTTACACGTAAGAGTTCAAATTCTATGCCTCTTGCTGTCCGCCCATTGGGCTTACGATAGATTTTTCCTTAGTATTAGTATTTATTGAGGCTTTGTCAACCCATGTAGTTTTCTGGAATGCAGATGTCACCACTGCAAAACTTAAAATTGCAATCTCCCCCATCTCTGCATCTCATACCTTTTTTTTCTTCTTCCTGATAATGGTACCACTGAAAGGCCAATAGATTTACAATGAAATTCTGAATTAACATGAACTGTTAGTGTATATTGGACAGTCACAAAATAATTGTATGATATAAAAATTGCATCGCCAACGAATCACAAGTGGTATTATAATTTTATAAGAGCCAATGAATTAATAAACCTTGGAAAAACAAACACCCGAAATGATAGTACAGATGCAGTGTGAAACATACATACATGAATCATGATACATACCTCACAACATGGTTGCAGAAATCCAGTATGCTCAAATATGCAAATACAACAGAACAATTTCATATAGCATTCCGACAATTCAAAAGTAATCGGTCAAATACAATTATTCAGTAACATATATTCGTCGTGGAACCACTATGTTTTTTTCCGCTTAATCAGAACAAATCAGGTGCATCTCAGTGTTTGATCTTAGGCTTCTTTACAATTATCACACTGCAATGAGCATGATGAGCACAATAGTCACTTACACTCCCCAAAACAGCCCTGCAAGGTAAAATGATATAAGCTTCAGTATTTCGATTGAATGAGTGACAATCAAAAGATTTTATCTCAAATATGAGTAGCAAAAGACATTTCCTTTAGATGCTGTTTTTTAGTTTATTTTGTTCAATCAGAATTCCCCTGCCCCCTTTAGGCAATTATACTGCAACCGTAAATTTTATGACATAAGCGCAACCCTTTAAGAATGAAACTCAGAATAAAACTAGATTTTGATATGCTTTCTTGTGTAACCAACATTAAAAGTTCACTTTCCATTCTTTCTTTATCTCTTCTTAGTTCTTACTACTCACTTGGTAAAACTTAAGAATAAATGAAATGACGCTCCTTCGCATATCAAAGTTGGCATTGGCTGACTGAGTGAGTGGTAAGTAGAAATAAAGGAAAAATGGAAAGTTATATACAACTACAATCAGCAGAAGGGAATCTATGAATTGGGCTGAAACGTTACAATATCCAAATATCACAGGCGGGAATATGCTGGATCAGATGGATCCCCGATTCACTTACCTTTTTATAGCTCCATAACCATGACTACCCACAACCAACATGGAGGCGTGGTGTTTCTCTACAGCTTCACAGAGAACATTTCTAGGATCGCCTTCCACGACTTCCAAAATCGCCTCATTCACCTGCATAGAAAATGATGCTCTTAAAGAACGTTGGGCAACAGATATTCACACGCGTGACCACACTTCATCCCTGACGGCTAGGATTGAATTTCCAAAATGTCAGTTTCAGTTACAAAATATCCTCATAAATATTGAGGCAAGCAAATTGGGTAAGAGCAGTACTGAATTGCAAGATTAAAGATCCTGTATATGAAGATAGATACAAACTTGAATAGCTCTAAGTTCAAGTGGTTATCAGATAACTGCAGGGATTTAATGCATCATAGAGGAATGTATTCCGGAATACAAAACCATTCTGCAGCAAGTAGCCTCATTGAAAGATCTAGATTGTGAGACCAACTCCTCCAATGATTTTTGCATTGGAAATCACTTATACACACTGTATAGATCAGTTGATATGCATTTGCATTTTGCAGCAATAATCACTAAGCCTATGAATATTGTCAAGCTCTGTAGACAATTCAAAACCTTTCTGAACTGAGTGAAAATGTGATAAATCAGCACATAAGATATTGCCTTTCTGCTTTTCATTTAAAAAAAAAAAAAACAGATAAGATATGAAAATTGGGTGTCCCTAAGCGTCTCCGTACTTCCATTGACTGAAATAAATCATTAAACAGCCAAAGGCTCAACGTTAAGCAGTTAACTCCCGTTTCCCCCCATTACAATGAGAGTGGAACCCATAGCAATTCAAAGCACCTAAGTAATACTCTAATATTTGAATATTTCACTTCAATTTCTATGGAAGAGGCATAAAGTCCTCTAACAATGAAAATCACAGCAAAGAATTCTAAAATACCCATGTTAATTTGACCATATCCCTTAGCAATGGGAACAAATTGCAGTAGCAGTAGAAAGGACGCACCATGAATGCTAATTACTCCTGAGGACTCCAGCATTTCAAATCTTCAAATTTACAGTGATGTACTTCCAATCCGAATAAATGAAACCTTCCTAATTTATCGACCTGATAAGTTTAGCCCCTCTAAATAAAATTGACTTCAAGATTATTGCACTAGTTTATTTGAGATGGTTCATTCCAGGTCCAAAATATTTTTCCTCCCATAAATAACAGAAACCATCTGACAAAGTTAAACAACTAACTCATCCGTCCCCAAATTTGGTTATAAAATCCACCTTCCCATGTTTTAATACAGAAGTTACTATAATCGCAACAAATTCAGGACCTATCTATACATCCCTAACGCAACAGCATCCAAAATAACTGATTAAGCAGCCACTAATCCTTCAGACAAGAAAAAAAATAACTTCATAACAAGATGAAGTAAAACGGAAAAACATAGATTAATAGATAGATGAGAGTGAAATCCAAGCAGATTATTACCGACTTCCTGAGACAGATCTCCTTAGCTTTTCCTATAACCCCGGAAGCAATCTTCTTAAGATCAGCTTCGACGTACGGAAGAACATCGGCGGCCCCTGCAGCATTTAGTTCATAAGAAAACTGAAAATCTCTTCTAAACCGCAACGAATATCATCGAAATCACCGATTCACGAGTTAAATGCAGTGCATAAAATTAATTATGGTGATTGATTTTGTTTGTGGATACCTGGACCAGCAAGTCCGATAGCAGAAGTAGAAGAAGGCTTAGCGTGAAGGATGATGAGAGTGAAGGGGAAATTTGGAGCAAAAGGAGTGAAGAAATGATCGATTGCCCACTCCAGTGCGTAGACGCTTTGCTCACTGTCGTCGATTCCGACCACCATTACCGGTTTCTCCGCCGTCGCCATGTTGTCGAAATCAGAGAACAGTATCAAGTGAGAGAAATGTTGTGGACTGGACTCTCCTTGGAGAGAGTCTGAGACAAGATGACAATTATTGAGGGACAATTGACAACCAACCAAAGTGACAACGAGGCACACGACTGTGTTGCCGTGAGGAATATTAACGCTACTACGCAACTGCATTTAACTCGTGGATATATTTTGACGGAGGCGCATCTAAAACATGCAGCAATTTTTAGTTTCACCCCCATATCATTCTTTTGATATTTTGATCCCCCAGATCAGATGTTACACTAAAATGCCAACCAAAAAGTAGCTAAGTAGATATACCTTTGTAACCTATAACTGTGTTCACAATTGACGAGAAAAAGCTACACTTAAATGTCAAAATAAAAAGTAGCTAAGTATTTGCGTTTTACCTCATAATGGTGGTGGGAAGCTAGATTTGCATCCTTGTGAGGAAGATATGTGTTTAGCTTGGAAAGGTGAGAGAGAGGATTCCATTCCACCCTTAAAAAAAATGAACGCCGCTACGTGCACAGATGGGTGGGGACCGACGGCGTCGCCGACGCCGTTGTGGGTCCCAACCGGTCGATCCGAGCCGTTCATCGTTCTCATAATCGAATTCCGAGTGGGCCCACACGGGAATCGAGGCAATCGGACGGCTGTATGAGCTCGATTTTTTTTAATGAAATGGGGTGATTTTGGATCGAGCTCATACAGCCGTCCGATTGCCTCGATTCCCGTGTGGGCCCACTCGGAATTCGATTCTGAGAACGATGAACGGCTCGGATCGACCGGTTGGGACCCACAACGGTGTCGGCGACGCCGTTGGTACGCCGTCGGTTCATTTGGGTCGGTTCCCTTATCTTTACCCAAAAAAAATAAACCCAGATTTGTTGGTTCTCTTTTTCGTGGAAAGGAATAAAAAAATCTGATGTGATAAAGGCAAGTAGTTATAATATATTTCAAACTCTAGGGGCAAGAAAATGTCCTATGCATGGGGCAAATATTCAAAATTCTGAAAATTTCAACAGATAAACTGTGGGAAAATGCCACCTTAGTGGGGTCGCTTGATCAGTCTCCTTCCACCCTTGCTTGCATACAGTCCTTCGGAAAAGAAATTTTATAATCCTCAAACAAGTGCTCTGTAAGGATTACTTGGAGAAACTAATTGAAGTATCCTAATGGTGTAACCAAGGATGGAGCCAAGGAGGGACAAGTGGTGGCGGCCGCCACCACATGGTTTTCAAAAAATGTAATTATTATGTAGAAAATAAATTTTTATCCCCGAATTATGTAGACTCGCCACCACTAGATTTTTTTAATCATTCATCCTCATAATGCATTTTGTCTTGTTATTTTTTAAGTACATGTTTTCGCCACCACAAAGGTAAAATTCTGGCTCCGTCCCTGGGTGTAACGTCATCGACTTATTGGGAAAAAAGAGGAAAACCACTTTGATCTCTTGTACATATTTATTATATTAGAAAGTAGTAAAATCTCTACGCATTAATAAGTTTGTGTTTAGATAAATTATAAGTCCAGCCTTTGCGTTGAGACCCACAAGATCCTGGCTCGGCCACTGCAACTCCAGCCTTGCGGTTGCACACTGGATTTTAATTCCATACCTGCACTGTCGACATCTCCTTCAAGCCCACAACTCAGAAAAATAACCAATGGGTCTGTATTAATCATTGGGCCGCACTGTTGACTTATCCTTCAAGCCCACAACTCAGGAAAATGACCGATGGATCTGTATCAATCATTGGGCCTTTAAAAACTCCGTATAAGAATAGCCTGCGAAACTAAGACTTTAAAACCCATTGCTAGTCCGACTTTATGGGCCTTTCACTATATTCGGCTATTTTGCCATCCAACCCGAGGTTAATAGGCCCATTCTCTTGCCTTGTTCGCCATACACTCCTCCCAGCCCACAATCGCCCATACGTGGCTTAATGGTCCTGGCCTTTTGCCAAACTATCAAACTAGCCGAGAGGTCTCGTTTCTGCCTTGATCAAATAGTAGAACGTAAAGTGTCGGCGGAGCCACCGAGCCCTTTAGTATGCCGAGCCATGGATGTTATCTGCACGAGGCAGACATTAATCTATGTCTGCCGACCGGTTCCTCCGATGTAACCTTTCGGCAAAACACCTTGCAGGTTTCCAGGTCAATCTGTGACGCCTGAGGGCACTATCATGGACTTCTAGGCTTCAATCTAGATGTTTGGCCCTTACAGAAAGCAACACTACGTTTACGAGTTACCGAGAACAAATAAGCTGCAAGTTAAAATTTGGAAAACCAACTGGCGAGATAAAATTTGGAAAATTTTGATAGTTGCACTCCAAAATTTGTCTTTTCCCTTGTTCTCCAATAGATTTTAGGTACATAAAATCTCACATTTTATGACACTCCAATCTCAACACATAAAATGTAAACGTCATTTTATGAGATTTTCATAAAATCCTCCTAAAATCTATAGGAAAACTATTATATTTTATCAGTTGGGAAAACAATTTCATTTTATCACCTCTCCATAAAATGCTCATTTTATGAGATTTTCATAAAATCTACCTAAAATCTATTGGAGAACAAGGTGTGCGCTTTGAAAATTGTGCTACGTGTAATATAAAATACCAAAAGACAAGTTTTAAAGTGCATTTATCAAAATATATATGGAGTGTCAAAATCATTTTTGTCTAAAGTTTATTATAATCCTGATAATACTTTTGAATGTCTTCTCTGATCAGGGAAGCGGGGGAGGTGCTGTGTACAGCCGTTGAATCGAGTTTTGAACGGCTCAGACGTGTTTTGATTTTTTACCGGTAAAAAAATTAAAATTAAAGAAAAATTGCCGAACGCATCCGAGCCATCCAAAACTCGATCCAACGGCCAAGGAGTGCACATCACCTCCCCCGAGTCCCTCTGATCAGACATGGCAATGCATAGTGGCCGTTCCACTACAGATGGTTGGAATTAGGAGTTGAGCCTTCTTTTTCCAAAAGCTAGCCTGCAGTGGAAAATGATCTTGCAATGATGATGAACCCGAAGCAATTCCATTATCAACTTTGAATGAGCACCCTTCACAACCAACCATCTATCTGCAAACGAAAATGCGAGGAAAGAAAGATGTTAATGGTTGTTTGGTTCGATAAAAAGTACTCTACTATTTATTTTCTGGTACCAATATATTCTTTTTTTTACTGTTTGTTAGTCAAAAAGTATGTAAAATGTGTTTTTTTTAATTATAAATAATTTATGTGTAGGCTATCACTAGGCCTGAAAAAGACTACAATTAAGGTGATAATATGGGAATAAAACGATGATTAATTCGAATAAAAAAAAGATTACTATATTTCAGATTGGATAAGAAGTAGTACAGTAGCATTTTGAGTTAAAGATAAAATTGACATCGTTTAACTTGCAAATCTACCCATTCGAATAACTTTAGTTTGTATAAAGCTGTAACTGGTAAATAAAATATCATTAATTTTTTTATCGTTGCGACAAATAGGTAGACTTTGTTTGTCAACTTGAGATTGACTATTTATTTAATTTCCAAAACCTGAGCTCAATTGAGATTCTTCTGGATCATGTTGAAGTCATATATCTCTCACAATATAGTAAATAAATGAAATAGGAGATTACATGAGGTAAACATTTCGCTAAATTAAGTGGTCTTTTCCCCCTTTTAATCAACTTTATCTTTTTACTTATTTTGTATATATATCCATGGCCACCTAGCTACCATCGACTATAAAGTTGCTTTGTGATAGTGGGGAATGTTTTTTCTTTAGCACGAGTCGTTTGGAAAATTATTAGATTCCTGTTTTCTTCAATTCGACGTTTTAATTAAATTTTTACCCGGCTGTATCCTTTTATATATATATAGAGTAAACTTCCTATCCAAACCTTAAGTTACGGACCTACCGTCCGGACTCCACTTTCCGGACCAAATTTCGACGATCCGAACCGTTAGATGTGTTTAAAAGGTGTTTTCAAGGTCCATCGCGAAGATTTGGCAAAAAAAAATACCCGGAAGGGCTTGATCGGGGCAGTTTTTCACAAAAACGCTAACCCCTAGGTCCGTAACTTATTAAGTTAAGGTAGTTTGGATTGGAAGTTTGTTGTATATATATATATATAGAGTCCACTTCCTATCCAAACCATAAATCCGGACCTACCGTCCGGACCTCATTGATCCCGATCGAATTTTGACGATCCGAACCGTTAGATGTGTTTAAAACGTGATTTTAAGGTCCAACGCGAAGATTTGACAAAAAAAAATACCCGAAAGGGCTTGATCGGGGCAGTTTTTCACAAAAACGCTATAAAAACAGTTTTGTGAAAAACTGCCCCGATCAAGCCCTTCCGGGTATTTTTTTTTGCCAAATCTTCGTGTTGGACCTTAAAATCACGTTTTAAACACATCTAACGGTTCGGATTTTCAAAAAAAAAATCGGAAGGTGGAGGTCCGGACCGTAACACGGTCCGGGATCCTTGATTGGAAGCTCGGTGTATATATATATATATATATTCCACTTCTTATCCGGACTTTTGATTTCCGGACTTTTGATCCAAATTTTTTTTTGACGATCCGATCCGTCCAATGTGTTCAAAAGGTGTTTTCAAGGGTCCTCGCGGAAAATCTTCAAAAAAACATACCGGGAAGGGCTTGATCCAAGCAGTTTTCGCAAAAATATATAAATACAGTTTTTGCGAAAACTGCTTGGATCAAGCCCTTCCTGGTATTTTTTTTTGAAGATTTTTCACGTGGACCCTTGAAAACACCTTCTGAACACATTGGACGGATCGGATTTTCCAAAAAAAATTTGCAACACAAAAAAAACCAATTTTTTCTTATTTCCGGGAGGTGTGGATGTGAAGTTTTCCGTATATATATATACAGAACATATCCTGTGAGGGCTCCCTCACAAAAAAAGTGCGGGAAAACAGTTGTGGGCCGTTGGATCCTATGCCCTTCACGCGATCCAACGGCTAACAACTGTTTTCCCGCACTTTTTTTTGTGAGGGAGCCCTCATAGGAAACTTCTTGTATATATATATACAATAAACTTCCAATAAGGGACCCTTTTTTAAAAATACCATGCGGACCTGCCCTTTTTCGACTTTCTGGACCAAATTTCGACGATCCGATCCGCTCAATGTTTTTAAAATGTGTTTTCAAGGGCCTACGCGGAGAATCTCCGAAAAAAAATACCCGGAAGGGCTTGATCCGAGTAGTTTCCGATAAAAACTGTATATGTATAGTTTTTATCGGAAACTGCTCGGATCAAGCCCTTCCGGGTATTTTTTTTCTGAAATTCTCCGCGTAGGCCCTTGAAAACACATTTTAAAAACATTGAGCGGATCGGATCGTCAAAATTTGGTCCGAAAAGTCGAAAATGCCCCTAGGTCCGCATGGAAAGTTAAATAAGGGTCCCTTATTAGAAGGGGGTCCTATATATATATATATATATATATATATATACTACTGGGTTTTTTGAGCCAGATTGTACACATCTCAGACTAAATTCCTTCAATGTTCAAACTAATTCCTTCAATGTACAGTCTTTTCATACACTCACATATGGGGACGAGGTGGCTCTAACAGTTTCATTAAGTACTTAATAGGGAAAGAAATTCTTAAGTTTCATGCTTGGACCACTGGTATGTGGAATTGAACATTAATTAAGTACTTAATAGGGAAAGAAATTCTTAAGTTTCATGCTTGGACCACTTGACCAACTCTTGAAGTTATTGAAAAAGGATCATTTAGTGAGAGTTTCGTAATTACACGTCAAAAAGTCTATCCAATTTTCACTCTATCGAATATGGTTAATAAATATGTACCAATAAATATGTTTGGAGAATTTGTGGAGAAAGTGTATTGAAATGTGTATAGAAATATGTGAAGGTGTATTGAAAAAAGCAAAAAAAGTATTGAAATGTGTGCTTTTTTTGTTTGTTTTTTTTGCTTATTGTGTGTCCATTGGGCACACATTAGCAGGACACATTTATAATTAGATTTCGTATAACATCAATAATTCGAAATTGATGAAGATAAGAGAACCAGATAAAATGTACTAGCTTGCGAAAGCGCTCAAAATCTTAACGCAACAAAATTCTATGTTTTTCTTTCTCCTCTTTTTTTTTTTTTTTTTTTTTTTTGGTTTGATGGTTAGAGATGTTCAATCAGCTTACACGCACCCCAACTAACTCATTTTTCAGTCCGGTGAAAGGTAAGTCATCCACACCGAAACTAAAAGATTCAAAAGAAATTACTACTTTTTTGCGACATAATTCTAAACAAATTATGTGAAGAGAAAATCCATCAACCAACCCGAGTAACTTGGTTGCAAAATTTTCTAGTATTTAGTGCGGGAGAACCTTTCTATATGTAGAGACCGTGTACAGACCGGCTTGGGGATCCACTTTTGGGTCCCACATAAACGATCCGAGCCGTTCATTGATCTTAGAATGATTTTTCAAGAGGCCCCGAGAGAAATCAGCTCAATCATACTTGTGTAAGTGCTTGATCCAAAATCTCTCCGTTTCATTCAAATTTTTTTGAATGAAACGGAGAGATTTTGGATCAAGCAATTACACACGTCCGATTGAGCTGATTTCTTCCTGGCCCCTCGGAAAAATATTTTTAATTAATGAACGCTCGAATCGTTCGTGTGAGACCTAAAAGTGGATCTCCAAGCCCGTCTGTACATGGTTTGTACACATTTCATCCGTACCTTCAGTTTTTTCGGTGTAGAAATCTATAAAAGCGAGCAAACTTTCGTGGACGACAAGCAAGCTCTAGTGGCGGACAAATACGCCCTTTTCTCTAGTGGAAGCCGCTATTTCCCTATTTCCCCTTATAGAATATGTCATCATCACCAACTACACCACTTTTTATCTTCAACAAAAACAAATCAATTTGAACTTCTTCTGTAAACTTCTGTGTTTATTGAACTTGCATGTTTATAATTTTTGTCTCCATATTTAAGATTATTCAAAAACATATAAAAACATGAAATAAAATTGAATTGTTTAAAAAACACATGGGGTTTGCCAAATGATCTTCGCCTAGGAGACTAGGATTTAAGAGTTTGCTCTCATCTCACGTCTCAAGTTCAATTCCCATTGCCAGTAACTTTTGGGATCATCTCATTCTCAAGCGTGTGAAACGTCTGTGGGAGGGGCTATAGAGATTAGTCCAATGTACACGCGCTGGCCCGGAACACCAAAATGAATGAAGAATAATTCTTTTATATTTCGCAAACTTTTTAGCATATTTCTCCATAATTATTTTGCCTCTTAGATTCTTTGGAGTAGTATTTCAAATAAAATATACTCCTAAAAAAAACATATGTAGAAAATCGAAGAGGCAATTTTTCGTGCGTGCCTACGTGGCTGGATTTACTTCAGGCCACAAAAGGCTCTTAAAAATTTTCGGCCGCCAGGGTTACACGCAAGGAAGGGGAAAACAGCTAACACAAGCGTGGCTCAATATATCCTCCTTTGTCGAGCCTAACGAGAAGCCAATGGAAAAAAAATTGGGTGTCGAGCGGGTACCACGTGTACCACGTAGTGGTGTTCAAGCGCGCTCTTAAGTCTTGACTATTCAAAAGTATTTTAGGCGGCTTCGATTTCTCTCAAACTCTTTCCTCCTCTCTCTCTCTCTCTCTCTCTCTCTCTCCACTTTCTCTCTTTAAAATCAAGACCGCCTAACATATCTATATTACAACGGAGAGCGGTTTTTGTTTCAGTCATATTTTGTCTCAGTCATCATAATACATTTTCTCTCTCTCTCTCTCTACCCTTTTCCTTCACTAGCCCACTACACCCAAAATTTCCAACAATGGTACACCGCTTGTGCGCCCCAAATGCATACCACCCTGATGTGACAAATGAGGAGAAGCCCTCCTCTTCTTCCTCCTCTCTAAAATTCGAAGGACCATAAAGAATGGGCAAGGGCACGGGTACTGACACTAGTTTTTCTACGATCAGGATGTGCTTTAGGTACTGCCACATGGCACCCGCTCGCCACCCAAAATTTCTTAGTACAATTTACAAAGGCAGCAAGTTTTTTTTGTTTTTTTTGACCGTGAAAGACAGCAAGTTCAAGATGTTGCTTTGATCTCCAATTTTTTTGAATGTTCTGTCATTCACGTTTTTTTTTCTTAGTGATTTTTAAGCAAATCATTTTTTATATTTTTAGATGTATATGGCATAACTCTATTCAGGAAATAAAATAGTTTGTTAACATTTTTTAAAAATTAACTAAAGACGAAAAAATGCACAACTCTAATACTTTTATCTAAAAAAACTTAACTCAACTGGCAACCAACAAGACGTGGTTTTTTGGCGCCTTTTTGTGTTTTTATTTAAAAAATTGATCCGAAACTAACAAATGCGAAAAAAATTAATAAAAAAAGGCCAACTTACAGCCAAATCAAGGCCAGAGTACTAAAGGAGAACAATTTTGTTCATTTTTTGATTTGTTCACCACCGATGATTGTGTTCATTTTGGATCTATTTTGAATATCTATCGGAATCATTCATTTTTAGAGTTCTTTCTCAAGAGACTTTGCAAAAATTTATCCATTGAATATTGGTCAATCTAAAAAATTACCATTACTTCAAAATTGTCGACTCCAAAATTTTTGCATTTATTTTAGATCAAACACGTAGCGATATCCGATCGAGCTTGATTAATAGATATTAGCAAAATAAACGCCAACGAAGTGAGACTCAAAATCAGTATATTCTCGCCAAGGTGAACAAAGTCGGGCGAATACAATTGGACTGTCTCCCCAACCCACCCTCGAAAAGTGAACAATCTCTTTGACATTAAAGGGAGGTGGATACGCATTAAAATCACTCATCCTTATCTGGATGCGGGGTTGCGGTTGTGCAGCCTCTGCACAGTAACTGTTGCACACAATCACAGCCGTTCACAAGTATTTTTAACAGTTCGAATTGAAAACAAATTGTTCGCGCGAACTATTCTTCTTTTTTGTTTAAAATCTAGGCCGTTCAACCAAGCAACGGATAACCCAGATTACGCACAACAGCTACTGTGCAGAGGTTACACAACAGCAACCCTAGGTCCTCCTTATCTAGCCAGATTTGGTTGAGTGTTGAAATTTTGGTTAATGTTCACATGATGCTTTCAATTTGCACCAACGCTATAAACAGATTTCACATGATCCTCACCATTTCTAAAAGCAGATTTCACATGAATTATAAACATTCAGTATATGTTAAAATTTACCAAAAAACACAAACCCTAACTTCGCGTTTCAATCTATGGCATATGAAATAACTTAAATACAAAAAATGTATAACTGATTTTGATGAAGATATTCTTAAAAGTAATAGAAAGATGATCAGATCACAGGTAGAAAACCACACATTTGGGGAAAAAAAAAACGTTCTTCTTCTTTTGTGGATAGAGAAAGAGGTGTAGAACTCGTATCGATAGAGAAGCAATTAGATTGGCCATTTTACCGATATACCGAAAAAACCGATCGATTGGTTCGGTTTTCGGTTAGGGTAATGGTGGGTTTGGTCAGCTTTAGTTTGGACCGAACCGATCAATCCTGATGTTCTAGAATATTATATAGGATGAAGATAAGATCTCCTCGTGTCTAATAAATTTGGCGTAGCCCATTATGGGTCCGAATTAATAAAATAGCACCCAAGCCACACTTATGCAAAACTATACCACTAAAATTAGATGCTTCAAAATGGCTCATTATTAAATGGTGATCACTAATAGAAAAAATGAGTCTAGACAAACACTCCAACATATATCATGACTTCATGAATCAATAGAAAAAGCAGACGGAAATTTCTTCGAAGTTGCACCGTCTTTATCCTCTCCTTTCTTCAAGCTTTCATGTTTTGTTTATTTTTTCCTCCCTTTTATCTTCCTTCCCTAACTATGTGAAATAGTAATCAACGTCATTTTATTATATAAATTCAACATGACTGGAATTCTCTAGCTATTCTATATAGGATAAATTCTATTATTACAAAGAACGGAGTGAATGAGTCTGGGCGACCGTTCTACCTTCCCAAGTTTCAAAACTTCTGTAGAATTATACTCCCCTAAAAACGTCAAGTTAACATAAATTCGCTCGTTCAACGTTTTTTCACGAACCCTTCTACCAGTACAGACCATATAGTACCGACGGCGCCGGGGACCCCATTGTGGGTCCCAAACAGTCGATCTGAGCCGTCCATTCATACCAGAATCGAATTCCGAGGGGCAGCAAGAGAATCACCCCAATCGGACGCTCCTAAGTGCTCAATCCAAAATCACCCCATTTCGTTCCAAATTTTTTTAACGAAATGGGGTGATTTTGGATCGAGCACTTAGGAGCGTCTGATTGAGATGATTCCCGCTTGGACCCACTCGGAATTCAATTCTGGAATGAATGGACGGATCAGATTAACTTTTGGGGACCCACAAGGGAGTCTCCGGCGCCATTGGTATGCCATCGGTACCAGGGGCGTCGGTACCCTGGATTTATCGTTTTTTCACTCTAAAATCTACACCTGACCATAAATCTGTGGGCGACTGCTTATTTGGTAACTTCCTCAGATTATTGCCATCTCCAACAGTTTTGTTTTTGTTTTTGCGTGGTAGGACTTGGGAAAAGATTCGTCAAGTCTAACACGGAAATTCAAAAGTAGAAATTCCCGAGAATTTCGCGAGAGTAGTGTTACGAATAATTGACTTTTTCTCTCACGTAATAAATGAAAATTCTAAGGTCAACTCACTCAGCTGTCATTAGGTTTAAAGAATGTATTAAAATGTGAGAAAAATGTGTAAAAGTGTATAGAAAAATGAAAACCTAACTCTATAATAAGGGTCTTACTAACGGGTGCACAGGTCCACCATTACAACCTTAAAAGTATAAAAAAAAATACACTTTTTGAGTCTCACTCTACTTTAAAATGAGAAAACATTCTTTATACCGGCGGTATAAACTAAATTTTCCTACAAATCGATTGCATTATAACATGTGTTCGTATTTCCAAATCGATTGCATTATGACATGTGTTCGTATTTTCAAATCGATTGTCAATCGATTTGGAAATACGAACACATGTCATAATGCAATCGATTTGTAGGAAATTTTAGTTTACACCGCCAGTGTAAAAAATATTCTTTCATTTAAAATACACTTAACGCACTATAATGCAATCGATTTGGAAATACAAACACATTAACTAATGCAATCGATTTGGAGGAAACTTTAGTTTACACAAGCAGTGTAAAAAATATTTCTCTTATTTAAAATACACTTATCGTACCAGGGGAGCTAACAAGTGTATTTATAATTTTTTTTTTTACCTTAACAGATGTAAGCATTTCCCATATAATAAAGAAAGAGTCGGCCAGTCTGTGATCCTTTATTTACGTCACAGCTTGAACCAGCACCGTTGTATATGTAACGCAGGAACAGAGAGAGAAAGCAGGCTCATAGTGATCATCACCGTAGGAATCGTTATCAGAGATTGGTGTATTGGTTTCGCCGTCGGTATTAATCGTGACGATTGATTGATTGTTTTGGGAATTGCGGGAGAAAGAAATAGACGATGAAGTTTTGCAAGAAATACGAGGAGTACATGCAAGAACAGAATCAGAAGAAAGAATTACCAGAGGTTGGATTCAAGAAGCTCAAGAAGATACTGAAGAAATGTAGGACAGACGACCTTCGTTCCCTCGATCACGACCTTCATCCCCATCAAATCTCCGCCAATTGCCCCCACCATTGCCCCGGTACCCCCACCCAAATTAATCTCTCTCTAAATACGTATATCTCTATGATCATTTATGTATATGAATGTCTATTTGCATTAGATCACGATACGGATACAGATATAGATGTCCAGTCCCAGATGCAGCCGTCGGATGCGGTTGGAGATGAGGATGTGGGCCGCACGCATTAAACGGCTGTGATATCTGCGGACACATTTTTGTTCAGATCCGTATCTCTTGAATTTGCGTCTAAAGCATTTTATTTTTTGTCATGGATTTGAATTGTGGGTTTTAAATTACATTAGGATTCCATGTTCCCCCATTTCTTGTTTTCTTTTACATCTTTTTGATTCTTTAGAGCATCTCCAGGCCTTACCCATATTCATACTCAAAATTAATAAACCCAGTAAAAGTTTCATTTGATATGAAACAAAACTAATGACCCAAATCTAAGATAATCTTGAGCAAATGGTTCAATGAACATAGTTATAAATTTGAGAGGAGAAAATAGTCTTTATAAAGTTTGAGTTAAAATTTGGGGAAAGCTGAATATTATATAGGTTTGAGTCGAGGACTGGAGTTGGTTTTAGGGGATTTTAACCTCGAGATGCTCTTCTCAATTATAATCCATATTAGCAAATGGTATCACTGGATTGTGTTCAACTTAATCTAATTGGGACTTAGGAGTTTGCTTTCATCTAAGGTCTCAGGTTCGATTTCCCTTGTCAGCAAACTATTGGGGCCGCGGGGGGCTAGGACCCAGGAATTAGTCGAGGTGCATGCAAGCTGGCCTGGACATCCAGTTGTAAATTTTTTTTTTTTTTTACGAAATTACTGATATAGGCAGACAAGGAAATTTTATGTTATAAGCTACGAAAGAAAAAGATTGATTAGAAGTTGTGACCGCGCTCTAACTTTATCTCTACTTTTCAGTTTGCGATGGAACCTTTTTCCCATCCTTGCTCAATGAAATGTCTGCAGTTGTTGGTACCTTCAATGAGAGAGCACAGAAATTACTTGACCTACATCTGGCTTCAGGATTCCGCAAGTGCTTCATTTGGTTCAAAGACAAGCTACATGGTAACCATGTTGCCTTAATTCAGGAATGCAGGGACCTCGTGACGTATGCAATTTTCAATGCCATTGCAATGCGCAAAATACTGAAGAAGTATGACAAGGTATGTCTATCCCCCAATTTTTTTGCACAATCAAGATGGGTCTTATGTTAAGAGTTTTAAATATTGGATGGTATGTGTCGTATAGGCCGTTGTGTAACAGATACGGATTTTGAACCTCTGATACCATTATTGAATTGTGTATTAATTGATATATGACCGTTATTTGGTTATGCATGAACTTACAGTATTCATTTTGACTTCAGATTCATTACTCGAAACAAGGACAAGCTTTCAAATCGCAAGCCCAAAGTATGCACCTTGAGATCCTTCAGTCACCATGGCTATGTGAGCTAATGGCTTTCCACATAAACTTGAGGGAAACAAAGCCCGAACAACGGAAGGCCTCTGCATTGTTTGATGGATGTTCCCTTGTTATCAATGAGGGCAAAGCATCGCTCTTTTGTGAGCTCTTTGATTCCATCAAGCTTGATATTGACTTGACTTGTTCTGTATGCCTGGTAAGTCTTTTAAATTTTCATTTTAAATTTTGCACACAAAAAACTGAAGAGAACACATGATCCGACGAATATATGGAATTTCTGTTCACCAACGTTCAAGATAATCAAGTTCCCCAAGGCATACTCAAAAAATATTGTATCGACTTGCCCAATTGCCTAGTTATGTTTCTTCAACCGATGTAACTCTTGCTCTAATTCCTAACCTTGCTCTGATACATGTTTGGTCCTGTATCCAGTGGCTTTTCAAGATATTGAAATTCTAATAATCTTCCCACCAAGATTTTCTACTCTTTCTAGGGAGTAGGGACTAGTATTTCTTGTTTTCTAGCTATTGAACTTCTCACACTTTCGCCTGTGTACTTCAAAGTTCTTACATCCATGCGCATTTAACATAACCAATATAACTAACTTTACTTGTTTCTAATTTTAAATTGCTTACGGGAAAATGACTTTAAAGTTTGATCTGGGATCCTGTAGGGCACTTCCTATATAGTGCATGAAGCTCTGTAAGTGATTGTTTACCCAACTAGGCAATTACAAATGAATGATTTTGTCAACACTTGCCAAGAATTAGGAAGAGCTACAACTGCACAATAAAACTCAGTGGCAGCTCCATGAATTTTTAACGGGTGTTCAATATTTATCTTATCTCTATTAGCTCTATGAATTAGTCATATATACACAATTTTTTACCGGTGCGATCAAATAAATGCACCAGTAATTATTGTAGAAAATTGTGTGACAAATAGGTTCACATTGATCTTTTTGGACATATGTTCTAGTTTTTTTGAGATATAGAGTTGGATGTTGTTTAGAGAGAAGTCAGAGGACAATATTGATACCAATAGATATTTTTTCTCTATATATTTTTCTATTTTGTCAATAAGAATGTGTATTTTGTTTTGAGCTAATATATTAGGTATTCAATTGTGAGTCATCTGCATTGATGGGGATTCATTGTATAGGATTCAGTGTTCAAATGAACCCCAAAATAAAATTACTACATTTAATATAATAAAAACACAAAGGTTTGAGGGTGTTCAATTGACCATCTATGAGAAGCTATGGAGCCGTTTATGGACTTTAATTGGGTTGGTTATATTGGTATTGATTTGTGGGCTAGGTGTTCAAATTTTTTTGCGTTGGGTTCAAATATTTATGGGTAGAATGTTCAAATGTTTTTGGATTGGGTGTTCAAGAAGGGCTAAGCTAAAATAAAATTAAAAATATTACATATATTATTTGAAAATAATTTTTTTGGGGTTGTTCAAGTGACCACCCTCTCTCTATTGGTTAGAGCTGCCTCTGATAGAACTCTTGCCAAATTCTAGCATCATCACAAAGATTGAGTCATAACGATATCTTGTAACAATAATGTCACTTTTTAAAGTTTGATGATATTACCACAATATAGCATTAAGTGGCCCAGATTGCAATCAGAATCTCTTCCTCAAAGTAATTTAGTAGTTTCCCAACACTTCCTCTTATTTTAATTTTCCACTTGTTAATTTTTTGTTGCTTCATGATCTGTTCCATTGACTTACCATTCGCAATTGAATATTTCATTTTATTTATTTCCTGTGACAGGACACAGTATTTGATCCAGTCGCTCTAACCTGCGGTCATATCTACTGCTATATGTGTGCTTGCAAGTCTGCATCAGTAACCATTGTGGATGGATTAAAGGCCGCCGATCGCAAGGAGAAATGCCCTCTCTGCCGCGATGTAAGTTAAATTGTTGTGCCTATTCTTAGAAGCTCTCCCAAAGTCCCAATCAATACGGGCACTAGAAATTTTGGAATTGATTTTTGTGCTCCCATTTTTACCATTTGCACTTCCCTCTTTGATGTGTGAAATAGTGAACTAAAGAAAGGGTAAATGATAACGTCTGATGAATAGAGACCAAATAAAAAACTAAAAAGTCAATGGTACATATACTTCTTTGTATACAAGATTATTTGATGAAGTTAGCTTTACTTCGAAGTTATATAATAGAAATTTTTAATTTCGAGAAAAGTCAATGGTACATATACTTATATTTATAGAAGATTATTTGATAAAGTTAGGTTTACTTTAGAAGTTAGAAAAATAGAATTTTTTAAATTTTGAGATTGAAGGACTCCATCAGAAAGTTTTATATGATCCTAATTGAAAACAATAGAAGATGACATCTTTTATTTTATCTTATGTGGACGTCGGTTTCACCATGACTGATGTCATGGTACATGCTCCTTCTGCCCTTCACTCGAATAACAGAAAATGCCTTCCATTTTGTGATTTCTTTCTATTGTTTTCAGGCTGGAGTGTTTGAAGGTGCTGTACACTTGGACGAACTTAATATATTACTAAGCCGAAGGTATGTTCTGTTTACAATCTTCTCCCTTGCTTGACATACTGTTTGGTGGGATAGGAATTCTTATGGCTAATCATGCGTTTTTCAACTCAGTTGTCCTGAATATTGGGAGGAGCGGCTCCAGGCTGAGAGAGTAGAGAGAATTCAGCAGGTAAAAGAGCACTGGGAGTACCAGTGCAGGGCATTTATGGGCGTCTGAAGTTGCCATCCTTCTCTCCAGTGGTTGCTAACATTGTGTTGTGAACGTCGTCAATATGGTTCAGAACTAGCAATAACTTACTTGTAAAAAGGTTTATGCTAGAGATTATGTGTTGCAGTATTCAATAAGGCTTGTTTATGCCGTACTTTTACCAGGATGATAATAGCTTTTGCCATGGAAACTTATCCCATTGTGCTCTCTTTTTTCTAGTTGAGTAGAAAAACGAGAACGAAATGAACAGATACTTGTTTGGAAATCCTGTCCTTTTTTGTTCCTTGTAAGAAATGGAATACTGTTGCCGTTGGATGTTACTCAGAATCCTGTCCTTTTTTGTTCGTTGTAAGAAATGGAATACTGTCGTCGTTGGATGTTACTCAGTGCTGATTATGCAAAATTACACAGAAAGCCAACATACTAATCATGTCTGGTACAAGGAGAAGGAACTTACAAACCAGCAAGCTATACTAGTGGGAGCAAGTTCTCCATTCTCCAACATGCACCTCAGCTTCAGCATTTCCAGAACTTTGACAAGTTAGTTGTGATCAAAGTAGCTGCCAGAAATCATTCCTATTGAATGATAATACCACGTTTCAATTATTGTTCTATCATTCTTATTGAATGACAATACCCCGTTTCAATAGTTGTATGAATGTTACATTGACACACACACACACACACACACAAAAAAAAAAAACTGTGCTCTAATATCTGAGAAGTAAATATAGTCTACGCACTCAAAACTGTAGAAGAGAAAAGATTATATCATGCCATTCCTATCGGTAAAGAATTTCACAACGTTTTCGTAGCAAATTCAGAAAGAAAAAATTATCAATACATTAGAACGAGATCCAACATCCAAATACAGAATACAATAGGCATCCTCCAGAAGATCATAACACATGTCATCATCCAGAGAATATCACCCCTGATATCTGAAAATCATTGTATCTTTGTAGTTTACCTAAAGAGAAAGTGCTCCTATAGCAACTCTATGATCTCCTGAGATGAATCATCATGAAACGTGATCTTGCTCAACAGCCCACGATCAAGGGATTTTTATCCTTGTACATGTGATACCTTGTGCATAGTTTCTGCAATGTTCCAACAGAGTGCTGCATCTTATTAAGTTTTGAATCCATGAACATGCTCTGCAAAAGAAGCTGTTAATGAGGAAGGGAGACGACAAATCCAACAAATAGGCATAGATTATCAACCAAAAGTCTCTTCCTTTACCTGATAGTCATCTCCATGTTTTTCAACGAGTTTACGAATGTGAAGGCGTTGGATGCTCGTCAGTGGTTGCAAAGGTGCACTCTTCCCATCTCTTCGCTTCTTCCCAAGAGCTGATTTTAAGTCTAGGTAAAGCCCACAGAGCCAAAAGACATAATTTGTTAGTAAAGAACAAGGACCATGTGCATGCTCATGTAAGTATAAGTTACACAATCAAGACAGTCTATATGAATATCCAGTCAGTCAGCCAACCATTCAAATTTTCCCCAGAGTGCAACATGAAGGCTATATATTCACACAAGAAAAGAGTAGGAACATCTCCCAGAAATCAAACATAACAAACATAGAATATAGGAAATTGCCAACAACTAGGCAAAATTATATCTAATCAAGGTGTATGACTATGCCCCTAGAACAGATCACCGCCCAATGTAGTGTAGAGCCAAATGAAGACCGCAAACTCCAAAACTCTTATAACCGGACCGCAAACTTCTTATATAGCCAAAAAATTAAAAATTACCCTCAATGCTACAGTGGAATTTATCCAACCTATCCAAAGGGTATGCCGGACGGTTAATATGCTGAATAAAGACCAGAGAAAACATATAAACATTGTGATAGAGGACAGGGGCAGCTATTTATTGGAATAAAAGAGTCAAAAGACTATAAAACAGACATTTGGAGTCTTAAGGTATGCTCTACAGTCTACACCAAATAGTCGAGCATACCATCACTTCTGCCACATCTGGTTGTGACAGCAGATTAGAGAACAACTTCAACCTCCAATGTTCTAAGCCCAATCATTACACTGAAAAATCCAATATAGACTCACAATATGCATCATTCAGTAAAGAAACTATCAATCCCCCCAACACCTTATCAACTGCAATCGATGCATAATAAGCCTCTAAACCGAGACACTACACTATTGAAACCAATACAAAAAAGGGGAGAGAGAGAACTAACCGTCTTCTTCAAGATCGCTGCCGGAATCCAACGGCTCAAACTCGGACACGACGGCGTCGGGCGGAGGCTGAGGAGGAGGGACCTGAAGAGAGTCACTTTCGACGATGTGAGAAGTGCGAGATCGGACGCCGAGAAAATTAGGGTTTGAAACGACGCCGAAGGACTTGTAGTTTTGAATGACACTGCCTTTGTCGTCCCATTTGATATCGCCGGCGTCGATAATGGAACGAAGCTTTGGAGGGATAGAGAAGGAGGGTTTGAATACGCGAGGGTTCTTCCTCGGTAGTCCCACTTGTACTTTCGGTCTCGATTTCTTGTACTTCCTTCGCGACCTCCCCATCTCTCTCTCTCTCTCTCTCTCTCTCTCTAAAACAGAGAAAAAGGGGGCGTCACTTTGGGGGTTAGGGTTTAAGGTTGAAGAAGGCTCTTCACTCTTGTGTCTTCTATCAAAACGACGGCCCAATTGGAAAATGGAAATAACATTTTGCAACCCTGAGAGGAGTTTATGTAAATTTCACTTTGGTTCGTGGTGTATTCTAATATAGCGCCAAATTTTAATATATTCTGAATTAGAAGCCTTTGCACAATTCGCTTAACCCTAGACTTGAAGATGTATTCTAATATAGCTCTTCCCTCCAAATTACCGCCAAATTTTACTGGGCGCACTCTTCATGTAACTGACGCACGTTAGAAAATTATGGGTTCCGATTTGTGCGAGCAAGTCCAGAGAAAATGGATCACCAATTTTCTCTCCCACATCTCTCTAGATAATAGGATGGAGGGGTGGGTTTCAGTTGTTTTTTTTGTTTTAAACGTTATGTATGCAATGAGGGCAGTTTCGTCAATAGATTAAAAGGTAGAAGTCAGAATTGTTTTTGTAGCTTCAAACCCATGGGAAAGGTTTCAATATACCACCCCTTGGTTCGATAAATCCAAAAAAATTGAGGGATTCATAATCCCTTAGGATTAGCAATCCAATACATGAAAAGTAAAATAAACAGAGTTCTATGATAAGAGAATAGGTCATATGCCATAACTTGCACAATGCCTTTTAAAACTGTGCGGACGTCAAAACTCGTTTGTACTTCATAGCTAAGTGTGCTCACCCAGGAGCAATCCAGGGATGAGCTTGGATGGCCAAAGCGGACAATATTGTATAAGGCGGTGTCAGGTAGTTACAAATAGGGCCTAACATCCAACCCAAAGTGTAGGGTAATATCTAAGTGACTAAGTGCAGCTTTGCACTTGACATCAAAACGAAAGCGCCCATGAAACATAGCCTTCCTCATTTCAATAAGATTGTGGATTGTAACTAAAGGCATCGAGTGCCGAACCTTCATTCGGAAGCACATTATTAAGGATCTAATCACAAAAGGTCAACTTTGAGAAGATAACAAACTCTCTCTTTTCTTTTGGTGCTTCAGAAAGTAGGATAAAACTCTTTCTACAAATTAAGAAGAGACCATGATTGATTATTTATCAGCCAGAGTGAATCGCAACTCGGCTTGCTGGAATAGTACAATGATCAAATCAATTTGGTTCACTAACTAGCTCTTAACATGTAGCGAACCATCAAATTTTACAAGAGGGAATACAGCGAATGACGATTACATCTAGATTCTAGATTTATCCCTATGTTATAGCTATGGCTAAACCCATCTGAATCATGTTCAGGATCTGCAAAGTTAGCAGCAGAAAATTCACAAGTTTAGGAAAACCATTCTGGTTGTCTCATATTCCAGATGAGCGGTTTGCGTACTCCTGAACCAATGCCCCGAACAGTGAGGGTCTCTCTAGCAAATGAGATGGTTTGTCAAACTCTTTCGCCCAGCCTGTCAAAGAGAGTGAAAGGAACATCAGCTGTGAAAGTGGTACGAAAGATGATAGGTGTCTATATGATCAGCCTGGCTTTTTTGCCTTCAGTAGAAAGACTAGGAACACTCACCTGCATCTATAACTAAAACCCTATCACAGTCCATGACCGTTGGTATTCTGTGGGCAATACTGATGATTGTGCAGGCTGCAAAATCCACTCGGATGATCTTTTGAATTACAGCATCAGTTTGGGAATCAACAGAAGCCGTTGCCTCATCCATAAACAAAATCCGGCTGCGCTTTAGCATTACTCTTCCCAAACACAGAAGTTGCCTCTGTCCCACGCTCCAATTGTCTCCATTATCAACAACTGAGAAGGTGAAAAAAGGAAGTAAATATTAACCTTCGCTCACTAAGATAACTTAAGGGCCCCTTTGTGAATGGTCTACCAGTGAACGAAGATATACCAACAGAGAAAAATAATACCAGATTAACCGATGCATTACATATCCCATGTTTTTCTGGGATCACTTCATAACTGAGATATTAATCTTTGCCCTCAAAAGTTTCAAAAAAAACGTAGGAATGTGGCCCTCTCAGAGTTATAGTCCAATCTGATGCTCAATTCCAGGCAAACAAACAGGCTCTATTGAAGCAAGTTTAGGTAGAGAAATAATACCACATTCACCAATGCATTCCATATCACCCCATGTTTTTCTGGGATCACTGACGGATATTTATCTTGCCCTCAAAAGTTTCAAACAAACGTAGGAATGTGGTCCTCTCGGAGTTCTAGTCCAATCTGATGCTCAATTCCAGGTAAACAAACAGGCTCTAAGTGAAGCAAGTTTAGGTGGAGAGAAGGAAAAATTACCTGAAGAATCAAGTTTACCAGGTTTTGCAGCAACCACATCTTTTAGTTGACAACGCTCGAGGCTCTGCAAAAGAATAAATTATTAGACATCCTAATCAAAGCTCAAACTTTGAGTGTTGACATGAATGCACATTTGAAACTCAGATGAAAGATTGTATCTTTTGATTGCTTAATCCAAACATGGTTTAGTGGAGGAAACCAGAATAGCACATTTACCTTCCATATCTCTTCATCGGAATACAGCCCAGTTGGATCAATGTTGCTTCTCACAGTTCCTTCAAAAAGGACAGGCTCCTGAGGAATGATCCCGAAGCGAGACCTAAGATCATGAAGCCCGATCGTGGCAATGTCAATGCCATCAATGACTATCCTCCCTCCGGAAGGCTCCACTAGCCTAAAGAAAACCTGGATTAGAGTTGACTTTCCACTCCCTGTTCGCCCAACTACACCAATCTTCTCTCCCCCTAGAATGTCGAGTGTAATGCCTTTAAGAACCAGAGGAGTGGTTGGGCGGTACCTGACCTGTTCACCATTTCCCAGAGAAGTATCTTGATCAGAAAATGTTTCAACTGATGCATACTAATAAAGATACCAAGCTCATTGACAATTGAGGAAAGAAAATAAATTTTTTCTCACCAGCCATTAGCTGTAAATTTTTGAAAAAAACAAACAAATGCATCAAGGCAGGCATAGTGTCTTATGTACATTGCAGATCATATCTAGTAGATACCAAAAGGTCCAAAACCCCCGGTAATCTTGTGAAAACTAGTTCCATTACGTCACAAAAATAGTTTAGCCACAGAATCTCTGTGCTAAAAGCATCCAACTCAAAACCAATTGGCAATGGGTGGAGAGGCCACTCAGGTTCATATATTAGCTTTGGAGGTTATAATTAACCAATGTAGGACAAGCTCTAACACTCCCCCGCACATGCGACCCCTGTTCTCACACATGGTGAGGTAAACAAACGATTAACCATCAACGACAAATAAATGGGGAACCAACCATCAATGACAGAGTCTAGTCCAAAATCCTCCGGAAGCCTAGCTCTGATACAATGTTAAAGCATCCAACTCAAAACCAATTGGCAATGAGTGGAGAGGGCGCACAGGCTCATATACTAGCTTTAGAGGTATAATTAACCAATGTGAGACAAACTCTAACACTCCTTTGCACGTGCGGCCGTTGACCCGCAAATGGACAGGTAAACAATGGATCCACAACATTGGGATCATAACTTAACATGGTGCAATTATGGCACAAACAACGGGGAAATAACTAAGAGCGTCTTGTCCAAAATCCTCCGAAAGCCTAACTCTGATACCATGTTAAAGCATCCAACTCAAAACCAATTGGCAATGAGTGAAGAGGCCACCCAGGTTAATATACTAGCTTTTTGGAGGTTATAATTAACTAATGTGGACAAGCTCTAACACTCTGTTTACGATTAACTAGGAAATTCTGTGGAATAAAAATATAAAGGTGAGTCAAAAGATGAAGCCAAGGCAATTACCTGCAAATCCTTCAGCTCAACATTTCCATGGGTAGGCCAATTTGGAGGGGGAAGACAATCTTTTTTCTCCCATTCAGCTTCTGATGGAATATTTGCGAACTGTTTTACCCTTTCAACAGAAACCATTCTATTTTCCACAAAGCAGCTCATATATATGGCCCAGAATAGTGTGCCATTAAGGGACAAGCCATACGAGAGAGTTAATCCAACATTCTCTGTTCGATACAGTGAAGTTAGTTTACCGCATTTATCTATCGGCTAAGCTTGTAAGAAAGACAAAAAGACAATGGAGCCAACTCACTAACAGCAAATGTGACCCAATTACAAGCTATGCATGCCTCTTTTTTTAACAGCACACCACAGTAAAGATCTTATGCTGACACAGAACTCATTTGCTACTTTTATCTCAAACCCATTCTGATGGGCTCACATCAATCACATGATCTATGCTGCTTGCCATGTCATGCAAAAATAAGAAGCCATTGGTATACTTAAATGTTGAAATTAATGCCAACAAGAACTATGTACTCTTCTTACTCATGATCTAGTGTCAAGAGTTCTATTTCTCATGCTACTGATTATGAAAGTAATATCACCAGAAAACAAACAAAACCATTTTCAGTTACTGATTATGAAAGTATTTGGATAAAATCTATTTCTCATGCTATATTCAGATCCTGGATTTGTCAATGGGGAGGAAATGAAAGGGGAAAAAATGGTGGATGTGTAAACTAGCTTCGGTCACTTCGTTTTCCTTTTCCTTTTTCCTTGACCACCACCAATTCAAGATCCTAAAAGTAGATACTTCATCTAGTAGTCAGACTATGGATTGAATGATTACATCCCAACAAACCACCAAACATTTTAGAAGACAGTCTACCTGGCCTTATGATGCTGCTAGGCAACAAGATCAAGAACATTGCAGAAATGCAGAGAAAAGAGCTTCCGATGAGTTCCAAACGGAAGCCCAACCATTCATTGGATGCATTGTTGTGGAAATCCATACGCACATTTGCATTCACTCTGTTAACATTCTCCTGGGAAAACATTCCCTGCTTCCTGAAACACCGGATGGTCATAACACCAGAAATACTTTCTGAGAAGTGATGAATAACAGGCGCTTTGGTAATGGAATCGAGTCGAGTTAATTCGCGAGATGTAGCGAGATAGTATCCCTGAAACCGGAAGCAACGCAAATGTTACATTTATTGAGTAACAACCAAGTAACATGATCGTGCAATCCATTGGAAATCCAGAATGCCAAAGTTCAATCCCAATATTCTTTTAAATTTCAAGGTATCACCAAGAAAGTGTTCGCACTTTGGTAGTCTCAACTAATTTCTCTGTGTATTAGAAAAGATCAATGATTCAAACAAATTTCTGTATAGTAGGTGAAATAGATTTCAGTTAAGCCTTTTTTTTTTTTATCATAACCTTGTCAAATGACAGGTCTAGTATGCCACAAATCATTTAGTTGTCAAAGGAAGAATGCATTCCCAATAAAATAACAATTGCTAATGAATGCCCATACCCGGTACCAGATATTCAGCCAAGCCAGGGGTACTAAAAGGAATATCGTCGGCCAAGCATACTGACAAGTGATGACGATGATGCTGACCACTGTGATGTACATGGAAATGGTCATACTCAAAAAGAACGGAAGGAAGATATCAATGTTCGACTGGTCAGTTGATGCCTGCATTAAGAGATATGATATCATTTATACCGTGCAAGGAAAACATATGGATACTTCTACGTATAATATTTGTGTTTAAAGTTTTTACCCGACTTAGTATTCTTCCGGACGGTGTAGTGTCAAAGAATGACATAGGAGCATGCAAAATGCTGCGAAGAATTTGTTCGAAAAATATTTGGGCAGTCTTAAGCCCAAGGGCAGCAACAGAAAAGGCTCTGATGGCTACCAGCATTACTGAAACTGCTGCAATAATTCCATAGACGCTAATGAATTGAGAGGGGTTGAACACCATAGCACGCTCTTCTGAAGTCTCATACGCCAACCAATAATCACTCATCATTAGCGAAGCTTGCCAAAGTAACGATATCATCAAAACCATAACTACACCCCACCAGCCGGAAGCCTCAGTGCAATATTGTTTGTAAACATGTAATCCGACTCTACCAGTTTCTCGCTCCTCTTCTTTAATGAGCTTTGAAGTTCCCCTGTTTGAATTGGATCGCTCTAACGAGTTTTCTTCACCATTTGCTACTACCCCATGGTCAGAAAGTCCTCTGGAAAGTTTTTGCGATTTAGGGGAATTTTCACTGGGCATGGTATTTCCCATTTCTACAAGCTCCATGGATGTTTCATGAGCAGAAACCAGTGCTTTGAAATCCACGCCAGATTCCAGAATATCATTGTACTTTCCCGATTGCACCACCATCCCATCTCGCATGACCTGGTTATCAGATAAAAAAAATTTAAGGAAAAAGGTAAGGCTATTATTTCAGGCAGAAACTAAAAAAATTGAATCGTGAATCGTGATGCATCAAAACGAAAAACGTCTTACTAAGATAAGATCAACATTGTGCAAGAAATCAACTTGATGAGTCACAAGTAGAATGGTCTTCTCTTTGAGAGCACCCCTCACACATTCCTGCCAAACAAGCACGAACACAACTTTAAGCTATCATTCTACCATTAAAAATGAACTCAATTGAAAGGGTTCTGAATTTTTATCGATAACTTTACAATCGATAACCACACTAAAGCAGTACCTTTCCAATCTCAAAATTTAGCGAAAAGAGATGGGTGCTAATAACTGAAAATCTGACCAACCTAGTATTTTCGACAGCTTATGAGAGAAGTACAAAAATTAAGCAGGATAAAAGCAAAGCAGATAAAAAGGCATGTCACACATGTCCAAAATGTAACCCACACCTTGGGATCTTACATTAGATTTCACTCTGTTCCAAAAAAAGTTGAAAGTCTTTTCAAATGTGACGTTGCTTTGGACGATGAACACATAACTGAATACCTAAACTATGAAGTAACTATATCGTCATCTCATAAACTGCTATAAACAGTATTGTCACCTTGAATATTTCAGACCCAGTGTGAGCATCAACCGCACTGAAAACATCATCAAGAAGATAGATATCACAATCCTGATAAACAGCTCTAGCGAGTTGTATCCGCTGCTTCTGGCCACCACTGAGATTAATGCCACGCTCTCCGATTTCAGTCTGATCTCCGAACTCCATCATTTCCAAGTCTTTCTCCAAGCAGCAGACCTTAATGACTTCCCTATACCTCTCTCTGTCCATTGGTAAACCAAACAGGATGTTTTCTTGTATTGTCCCATTTTGGATCCATGATGTTTGTGCAACATAGGCAGTGGTTCCACAAACCTTGACCTGTTAGAGTAAAAGCACATAGACTTGTTAAGTCATGAAATTATAAAATCAATGTAATAATCACAATTCACAAGTCAAATGCACTTTTGAAATTTGGACTTTTGAGTAAGATTTCACTACATAAGTAAATTAATAGAAGCAACTGTGAACATATTAAACTAGGCATCAGAATCATAGAGTAGTACACCATCCATCACACTTTGTTTGCCCATTTCGACATAGTAAACAAAACAACCATATTTTCTTTCTATACTTGTTTAGATGGTTTAGAAAACTGTGTCAACAAGAACCAACTGAGATCTTTTACTTGGAGAAAAAAAATTCAACAAATCATCGTCGGAAATACTCTACATTTTCATGTGATTAAATGCCACTGACAGCCAAAAATGGACAAGCAAGATGCAGCACAGGGAGTAGAAAGCATTCAGAATTCTCACACCTAAAAGAATGAAAGAAAACTACTAAAATGGGTTCACGGTGAAAATTCAGACCTTCCCTGACATTTTGTGCATCTCGCCAAGAATCGCGGATAGGAGCGAAGATTTCCCCGATCCAACAGTGCCAACAATAGCTGCAAGCTCTCCTTTTCTGATCTCCAAATTTAAGTTCTTTACCACTTTTTCCCCACCTTCATCATCCCAACTAAAAGCCCCATTTTTCACCTCCACTGCAATCGTACCACCACAACCTTCAACTCTCTCCACTGACTTCCCAACCAACTCCTTACTTGTCATATAACTGTCCAACCTTGCGAGTGAGATCATTGCTTGTGAGATTGAGATCATAGACTGGGGGAAGGTCCTTATTGGTTCCTGGAGAATCCGAAAGATAGTTGTAGTGGTGAAAACAGTCCCTGCATCAAGTGGAACCCCCAGCAAGATTGCAGTACCAAACGTAAATGCAGATATAAGCACAGGGGTGCTCCACATGACAATGATATTGCCAGATACCGAATACATGAACTTGCTTAGCCACCCGAATTCTGATTCGCGGAAAGACAGAATCCTCCGGTTGAAGTGTTCTTCCCATGCCTGGAACTTGATTACACGCATGTAATTAAGCATCTCGTTCGTCGCCTTCATTCTTGAATCTCGATTCTTCATAACATTGTGCTGGAATCTGTTGTTCCTTTTAGTGCCCAACAAAACAAACAACATAACCGCAATAACCCCAACTAGAGCTGTAATTGTTGAGGCACCAAGATATTGAGCTAGAAGAAGTAAGGCCACAGTGACTTGGAGAGGCATAAGCCATAAGGAATGTAACTGCAGCATCATATCAGAGAGCTGCTGAGCATCTACAGCCATGTAATTCACGATTTGTCCAACCCCATGAGCTTGTCTAGCTGAACATGACAACCTTAGCCCCTTCTTGTACAAAGAAGTAATGAGGGTACACCGAATGAGCATCCCAAGCTTTTGAGAATTGAAGTTAAATTGGTGTGACGTCAAAACTTCAACAAATTTGGCAACGAGAAGAATAGATACAAGGTAGTATCCTTCGTAGGGGGAGCTCCTCTTCCCAGAGGTGAAATCAATGAATTTCTGGATGAGAACAGGCCCTACATACATGACACAAAGCCTCAAAATAGCAAGAGAGGCTGTGAAGGCTATTTCCTTCCAGAAGCATCGAAGCAATGTGGTTCGGACAGGATGCTTTAATTTTTCATGAGGCTTCGGCCAATTCCTTTCAAAGAGTTCAGACATTCTTTCAGCTCTATGTTGTGGTGAAAGGGAAGGGATATCATCGGCCTTAAGAGGAGTTTTATAACCTTTAGACAGCAGGGGATTCACCCAAAGCCAAAATGCTTTCGAGATGATAGAAGCATTAGCAAATCCAGTTGTGTTCGATTTGTCCAATAGGGGCTCGTACAATTTGGTTTCCGCATCCATTACTGAATCTGATTCTCTTCTTGAAGAAATTATACCAGTTGATCCTCTTATGGCAATGATGAGAAGTATAATCGATAATGGAAAATTAACGAATGAAATTACATCATCGAGGCTCATATCTGGATCATCTTCACCAAGAGAGACAACACGAATAGCCCCGGAGATGGTGAACAATGTAATGACGACGAAGTTTGCAACCCAATAAATTCGAAGTGACAAAGGATGTGTGACAGCTTGGAATTTCTTCTCATGGACAATCAATATCGTGATCACCACATGAGTTAGTGCTTGAACTAACCAAAATAGTCCATCAACAAGCTTCTGTGGCAACTGGGTATTTTTACCAAAGGCCAGAATGCATAAGACTGAATAGGCAAATGCTAATAGAACTGTTACAATGAGAGACAACTTGTACAACAAAGTAGTCTGAATAACACCCCTATAATTTCCAACGAGAGGCTTATTTATATCGGATTCGAGGTTCTTATGGGAAGCAAATCTAGAATAGAGCTTTTGAATTGCAAACACAAGGATGACTAGCAAAAAGAGGATATCAATTGAAGATAGGAGAGCTCTTTGAGGACATGGTGCAAGGAAGATGAATCTGAGCCATTGAAGAATGGGTGAAACAGCTGTTTCCTCTGATGATTGTATCACAGAGCTTGAACATGAAAAGGATGTTATCCAAGAGGCAGAAGACATTTTCACAAACTTATGCCAAATTACAGAGAATCAATACACCTTCTATGCTTCACTGCTACCAATCTTCATACCCTGGGGAGAATCAAAGGAAATATAAAATCATTCGATAAAGTCTCCAAATATGCAGCAGGGGTTACAGAAAGCATCTAGTAGAGTTAAATGACCTTTTTCTTCTTATGTGATTAAAAGCTAGTTAAAAAAAAAACTCCTCCTCCTAAACATATAAAAGCACCATCAGGAATTAAATAAACCCTGAATCAAAATAGGCAGAAATTAAACAAAGAACAACACCTAATTTCTCAAGATTTATTTTTACTTTCGCAAAAAATTAATTTTCACTTCCCAAAAAAAAAAACACCATCTAGCATGAACATAACCATTAATCAAATATGAACTTAATTAGAAGTAAACAAGATGACTACAATTATTTGTGTAAAACGCAAGATAGAAATATAGGAAAACAAAAAGGCTGACATGGACACAACAATCACTCACCTCATATTATTGGAGGAAAGAGAATCCCAGCAAACTAAAAAGGGAAAAGAAAATAAAAGCTACAAAAACCCAGGTACTTTCTAGCTAATGCTTCATAAAAGACAACTCTGCAACACGAAATGGGTATTAATTTTATCATTTCATTAAAACAAAAGTTTTACCATCAATTGAAATGAGGCCAAGAATTCAAAGCAAAATGGCAGAGACACCAGAAGTTCAAAATTGATACTAATTAATTACAATAAAACCACGCACAAAAGGGGAAAAAATAGTTTCACCTTGACAACGTGAAGGCAAAAGAAAGCCAACCGGAGTTTGAAGCTTTCCCAACAATGAACATGGGAATGTCGAGATAGACACAAATTCGTTCCAAAAATTAATCCGGTTTCCTGTAGGGCCAGTGGACGAATCAACTAGCCCTACGAATATGCCGCAGATATGGAGAGAGAGAGAGAGAGAGAGAGAGAGAGAGAGAGAGAGAGCGAGCTAGTCTAGGATGTGAATCAGTGTATCTATATAGACAGAAAATATTATGGAGTTGTGACAACTGTTTTCGTTTTGGCCCGAGCTCTCCAATAAATTTTCCCTCTAATTATTATTCTTAAATTCATTACCCAAAAAACTTGTCTTAATCCTGCTTGCGTGCAATAATTGAAGTTACGTAATTCAATTTGATTACAGCGGCTTCGGAATAGACGTGGATATATGGTTATCGTTCAGACAGTGAGAGAGTTCTTGTTAAACGCAGGAAACTTCTTACGGGGGGTATGGTCCTTGTATTGAGGGGACTATAGTGAGCTGATCCGGTCATTCATCTCGGTAATAAATGCTCAGATTTTAATCGAAACAATGTAAGTTTCAGATCATTCGGAGTTCAGATTTTAATCAAAACTATTTTTTCTCGTTTTCATTTTTGCATTTTTTAAGTTTTGGCCGTTTGGTAGGAAAACGGGAAATTCATTCGTATTAGTGAAAAGTATGGTGGCATGAGCATTGACTTCTCATATTCCACTTTTCCCATTTTGAAAAACCTACCGAATGTATTATGTCCATATCCTTAATATGATTTCCATTATTACCAAGAGATATGCCAAGTCATAACGACAAGTACCTATTACCTAGTCGAAAATTTACTTGGATTGTTACAAATATTATACTCCTTCCATCCCATATTTCTTGTCCACTTTTACTATTCCAAATACCTCAAAAATTTGCTTATATTTTCAAATGTATAATTTTAAAAAAAATCCAGTTAGTATCTTATTAGATAGATAGATCTATTAAACAAAAGTTTCGAAATCATAAAAATAATAAATAAAAAAAACATTATAGATTGATTAAAAGATATAACTAATTTAGAAAAGGCACACGAACCCAAAAACGAACCAAAAATTTTGGACGGAGGTAGTATTCGGCACCCCCTTCTGAGATTTTTCAATATATATAGTATAATTTAAGATAATCAACTATGTTTGTATGTCAGTTAATATTTGAAAGCCTCGTGGAGAAGTAGCAGAATTCATAATAATGGAAAGAAAAAGTAGAAAAAAATTTGTACTCGGCGTACATAAATGTAAATGATGATGTTCGTAGGAGTATATATCATGTGTTAACTGCTTCAACTTTGGCGGCCAACTCTATTTGGAGTATTGTGACTTTGTGGGATTCTTTTGTTTTTATGTAAACCAATGGGATCAGTGACATTACATATCACTAGCTGTTGAATTCAACATGAATTCGTAGGTGGCTCAAAGGTCTTGGAGCACCGTGCTCCAATGATTCACAACTTTTTTAATCTTATCCTGGGAAAGTTATGCAGCAGTCTTCATCGAGCACTGCCATGTGACCGTTCAATATCTTTATCTATCACGGAAATAGGGGTGTTGCGCAGCGTGTTGTGCGGGCCTATTTTAGCGTCACGCTGGTACCGTTCCGACAATCGGAGACGTCCACTGCGCTCGTCGAGTATGGTAAGTGTACCAAAAATCAACTCGATCGGATATCGTTAAGTTTCTCATCGGAACACAAATAAATTGAAAAAATAGTTTCAATAGTTTTCATCCAGTGTTTCAAGACATATGTGTTCCAATTTTTTTCAACTTATTTGTTTTCCAATGAGGCACTTAACGATATCCGATCAAGTTGATTTTTGATACACTTGTAGTACTCGACGAGCTCTACGCGTTGGACGTCTCCGATCGTCAGAACGGTGTCGGCGCTCCGCCGAAATGGGCCCGCACAGCACGGGGTTGCGCAGCGCCTCCCCCGGTTCCATCCACCACACATTTTTGTAAGACATACTATTAAGTTTATGAATTCCACAAAATTGTGGTAAAGAAATTTGAGAAAGAAATTATTGACTCCCTTCATAACCTTAGTAGAAGAGTAAATTAAAAAATCCTCCTTGAGGTTTTTTTATTAAGGCTGAGTTTTCACTAATATATTTTCGGTATTTTTTGAACTGTAAGTTGTTTAATCAACAAGTCATCCCCTCAAACACCAATTAATTTGACAATTTATAGTTCAAGAATACCGAATTGTTACCCTAGTTGCTGAGTGAACACACTTCACCTATCTAATGCAAATAATTTCCAAATTTCATATATTTTCAATGGGCCAATTTTTTTATTTTTTTTTATCGGCAAAGAAAATTTATTAATCATTGAAAATATATTACAATGATTAAAAAGGACCCTTGGAAAGAAAAAAGCATCACAATAAAAAATGGGCATCCCAATTAGGTTGGCACCTCCGAGATTCGACAATCATGTGCCAACCAAAGGACCAAAGGAAATAACCAAAAGAAGTTGGTAAGAATCGGCCAATTATTTTTCACTTCATATTTACTTTAATATTCCGTTAATGATACTGTGGGGACGTTACAATTGTAATCTCATTTACCATATAAGTGAATTCGTTGAAGGTGTTTGGCCCGTCTTTTTTGCATTCTCATTTATGGCTTTTATACTTTTGGTTGTTTGCGTGGTGTGAACCTTTTAAATGAGTTTTGAGAGAACTTATTTTTTATTTTTTCCCTTTAGAGAAGAGAAGTCAAAAAGAGGTTTTAACCTACTTTTCACATTCTCCACTTGCAAAATGTATTCTGCACATTTCTCCCATCACTCTTCCCAAATTCAAAATACATTCTGATCATAATCCAAAAAATCAAAAAGTTGAAAATGAAAAGCTAAAAAACAAGCTCTCAAACACCCCAGTGCAATCAATTTTCACGGGAGCTAGCGGACTTATTTTTTTATTTAATTTTTTATTGCATTTGTTAGTTTGCGTCAATTTTTTGTTGATTATTTGTTTGTATAGACGAGAAAAATGAAAACAAGTAAAAACTTATGATTGAAACTCAAAATTCTTTGAATAAATTCAAGAAAAAAATGTTTATTTTTGTCTTTACCACAAATCTGACGCGAAACAATTATATATGAAAAAAAGATTTAATAGAGAACAAAAAAAAAAAGTCAATTGGCTTCTATAAGCGAAACCGGACCATATATTTTTCTTTCTTTAGGGCTAATTTTACAGTTACCTGATGATTCAAAGGTAGAAATTATTATGTTATAATTTTTTGCCCATATATATAGCTCCTAAAATTACTTTTATTCGAAATAGCTATTGAATCGAGATAAAAGAAGTTCTCTGTAAATTTATTTTTCTTGACAAATGCTTGCGACCTTGGATTGTTTGGCAAATGTTATTTCCCCAAGCGTAGGGTTTAGGCCGGCGGTAGCATCAAAACCGGTAAGAGCGTGTTGATTGTTTCGCGAATGAGGGTTTTAGCCTTAAAGCGGCAAACTTTGATTTTGAAGTTTGTTTGGTGGAATTCTCTCGACTTCGAGAACGACTCGGAGATTAAAAACTACTAATTAAACTAAAGCAAAGTCTAGGGGTATTTAACGACCATGACTCGGGTTAATGCATCCCCTCTTGATAACCGGCTCGGGGAATCGTTAAATGCCCCCGAATGGAAGATTTAGATTTTAAAACCATTTACTAGAAAAAGTGTTTAACAAAGATTAGGGGTTTTCGGGTCATTTTGCAAACGGTTGAATTAACATCGCCCAAAGCATCCCACGTGCCAAGTGGTGAAACCCTTGGCTACGTGGGATCAAAGGGGTTAACAAACCCAACCTTTGGTACATAAAATTGAAACCCCGAATATTTGATAAACAAACAATATATGCTATTTGTCGAGATGGACGGATTAAACCCAAGTCATGGAGTGTTAATCACCCCATGACTAAGCCTATTAAAACTATTCACCTATTACACTAGTAATTAAGCCTAGGAATTTGAAAAAAACCAAAAACATGGTTAATAAACCTAAAAACTGATTTTTAGTAAAGATCTTAAGTCCACCTACAACATTAACACTTGAGAAAATCACAAACAAGACTTAGAAACTAAGGTTTAACAAGGAAATGATTGGAAAATCACAAAACTAAAAACTTGATGGAAATGAAAACAAACTAGATTTATAGAACGATCTAAACACGAGTAGCAACTTTAATTCACGACAAATTAACGGAAAGCTAGTTCTTACACGGGAAATCTAGAGAGAGCTTGAGGTATCTCCAATGGAGGAGAGAGGGGAGAGCTCCTAAAAACTAAAGTAGAAAATGAAAGGTAAAAAAGAAGAGGGATAGGAGAGAGGCCATATAACCCAATTTCTCTCTCCAATAAAGGTTTTACAAAAAACTCTCGCAAGAGCTAAAAGTTACCAAAAAAGGAAAGTCCAAAAAGTAGATAAAAAATGCTCCCCAGGACAAGTTTGGATCGATCCATCATGACCCTGGATCGATCCATAAGGTTCTATTGGGCTACGGATGTGAAGTGGATCGATCCACAACTTCACTGGATCGATCCAAAGTGGCTTGAGGCAGTTTGATGAACAGTGGATCGATCCACACCGACCATGGAATATGGATCGATCCAGAAGGGTCTGCTGGGCTTTGGAGCTGCAGTGGATCGATCCACAGCTTCACTGGATCGATCCAGAGTCCTCTGTTGCAGAATTTGACTTGAGTGGATCGATCCACTTGTCTCCTTGGATCGATCCAAGTTATCATGGTGGGGTTTTTTCTTCTTTTGGTCAATCCATTGGCCTTGCGTGCTTCCGGACTTCCTCTAAAACACTTGAATGCATTGTGCGACCCTCGGGGAAGGTGATCCTTGGTCACGTGAGTGCTTGTTCACTCCCGGACTCCACCGGGAGTCTTTGTGAGTTTGAGAACGGCTTCCAACCCACCGGCTTGACTTGTGACCTTTCGAATTCCCGAGCCTTAGCCGAATCGTCTTTTTGTGGCCCTTGAGGCCCGATGATGGAGTGCCATGGGGCACTTGACCATTGGTTACTTGGGACGGTTCCCAATGCGCTCCAAAATGCGCTTATTTGACGTGTTTCACATGTAACTAACAAAAACAACACTACGTGCATATCAAAACATATAAGGCGCAAAAATCGTGTATGTGAGCAAAATGAGCTAGATAGGGCCCAGATATCTACAATATTGGGGGTTTATCAACAAATGAACAACTAAATTTTAGTTTTCCTACATAATTCCTTTGTCAACTGAATACTTACAGGAAAAAATATATTTTGTTTTCCTTTACTTCAATTCAATTCACTTTTTACAGGATTAATTTTTTTATACAACATTCTTGACAATTAAACAGAACATTAGAGATAGAGCCAGAGGAGAACATTAGAGACAGAGCCAGAAGGGGTTAGTACATACACAATATTTGCCGTGTAGGATATGATTTAACAGATGTCAAAATTGAGCCGGCCGCCAAAGACGAGTGGTCCCGTTTTGTTATAATTTTTGTCTTCCAGTAAATAATTTGTTTGAGGTGGGCAGGACCCTCACGTGCTACAACGTGTGGAAAGTTGAATTAACCTCAACCGTGGGTGTAATTAGAGATTCTTCTTTATTTGGAGCCATGCTGAAATATTTTGGTTTGATTTTTCTATACATGAGTGCAGTCACGAAATTACAGATCATGTTCATGGCAGTGGAGTTCCTGCAGTGCACCATGCGCACGGCAGTGTGTGGTGCGGAGTATCCGGCCATCCATTGCAAAAATACACGGTTCGCATTTAATCCGAGCTTCATGTAAATCTGAACCGTCCATTGTTTGGATAAATCCAAGCACTGTATTTTCGCAGTGAACGGCCGGATCCTCGCACCACACGATGCTGTGCACATGATGCACGGCAAGAACTCCACTTCCTTCCATGTCCAATGCAGAATTTCTTACGTCGGTAGTTAAAATTACAGATCATATTAATCAATTGTAAAATTAAATGATTTCAGTAAACTATATTTTTTTATTATGACTAAAGATGCGGTGAGCCGAGAATTTTTTTACTCTTAGCAGTGTATGTTAATAGAGCACGAGACCTCGCAACTGGGTTGTAAAGTTTGGGAGGCATTTTAAAATTTTCCCTTTTTAATTTTATTGTCATACTCTGTGGATTAGATTGGATGTCTAGGTTTACGTATTTTGTTGGAATCTTTGCATGTAAGTGCCAGCTGGCTTTGATTTGAATTTCACATGTTCAAAAAAAAAAAAACTTGAAACATTCCAGAAAGAGCATGCTAAGAAATTAATTATTGGTCGGTGTGCACTGCTACATAGTACTTTTTAAACGCTCTTTTTATGTCACATATTCATGTTGGGATAGCATAAGTCGGTGTCTAAGAATAATCAATAATTTTTATTTGTACAAATTACCTCTCTCAACTTTTTCGGATTAATTTGAATTTGAAATAAGTTATTTTAATTTTCTATGTGTATTTTCAGTTCTCAAGAGTCAAGAGTCTTCCTAGTTATTTGGAGTCAAAATCTTGTTTAGCATTCATGGAGTCTTGAAACTGTAATTTCTGTTATTCCTATTCTTGGAGGGATGTTTCAAGACATCTATACACCTCAATGAATTAGTAGAGTTGAGTTAAATTAAATTGGCATTTGGCTGTTGTGAGAAGTATTTCTACTTATTGTTTTCAATCGGTAAATATATGAGTACAGACCAAAGTGCACAGAAAATGTAATCTGTAGATCTTAGGAAGATTCCTTGGAGTGGTGAGCGAACCCTATGCCCTGTATCCCTTTTTAAACACTTCGGGTGGTGACAATCTGTAACCCGTTGACGTTTCTAATTGGGTGGTGAACGTCTACCATTTATCAGTATTTTTATTCCTTTCCATTTCCTAAATCCGGTATCAAGCAAGGCTGTCCACTCCTCTTTTAAAAAAGACAATAGTATAAATTTCAAAGGTTTGAGGTACACTTCTCTTTTTATCAAGACAAAAATACCCTCACATTACATTTTAAACTTTAATCCTCTCACGCCACATCGTCGCTGGAAAAGTGACTGGAGCCGGAAAGTTCGTTATAAGTTCATCGGCGTCGGAAAGTTGGGCGAAGAATCTGAGATATATTGTTATTTTTTGCTTTGTTTTTGTATATACAAATACTATTTTACCGTTGAGATACCATTATCTCTTGAATTGTTTTTGTAGATACAGACTGTTTTTTCCAAGACCTCATATTTTGTTTTTGTAGAAACAGAGACTATTTGACGTAAGACTGTTTATGACTACAATATACACCCATTACCATATGGGCCTACTGTATATTATATATTGTGCCACCTCACAATAATCGTAACATTTTTTAGTATCTTGTAACTTTTATATTAAAAATTCGTAATTTTTCAGAAATATGATTCATAACATTTTGGTGTGTCTCGTAACTTTTATACAAAAAAATTACTATAATTTTTATACAAAAAGAAATCGTAACTTTTTATTCACGAGAGATAATTAATTCGTAACATTTTGATATACACCAAAATAAGGGTACGTATTGTGAGCTTTCCCCAAATTTTATTTGAAATTGTACCAAAACAACACTGAACTGATGAAGTCATATATTGTTTTTTTTCTTTTTGACTTTAAAATACTGTAATTAATGACCCAAAAAAATTAAACTTTGGTAATGCATTTTCAACGCATATGTATAGACTTGCTCTAAAAATTCGTTCATTATTTCATCATGAAAGTTAAAAACACAATTACAAGTTCAGAGAAAAGAAGAGGACGTCCGACAAAAAGATTTTCTAGCTTTAAGGACCTTTAGGCGATATCAATCATTCATAAGTGGAAAACGGGAAGACATCCAGTCCAATTTTCTTGTCGGATTTTTGCCTCATGTGGTAAAACAAAAGCAAATTACAAACTTTAATGATTTCAATCAATGGCAACACGACCATAGGCCAACGACACTTGATAATGATAAAGAACTAAGAACCAAATGTAAAGAGAATCTAGTACAATATGATCATCTCCACGTAATGGTTCCAAAAGGTGACGACTATGAAACCAAGACAGTTGGCTAGTACTGCGAGATTGCGGGTTCAAATTTTCTAGAAAGGAATACGACACTTATTGTGATTAGATGGGGTTAGGGTACCATAGTATGACGTACACGGGGAAAAAAAAAAAGAAAGTGGAAGGCCATGGTGTAAATAGGTCCGTTGGGTATAGCGCGACGGTTAGGCAGCAAGGATCAATTGGTGATTTCGAAATAGGAACAGTTATCAATACAATTTTATCAAAAAAGTCTAGAACAAGGGATGGAGCAAGGATTTTAAGTTAGCGGGGTTAAAAATTAGATATATAACATATATATACAGTGATACATGCATGCATTTTTGCTTTATAATTAGTCTCAGTGACTTATTATATTTCGAAAATAATGAACAATAACCTCATTTGTAATACTATCAACTCTCGAAAAAAAGAAAAAACTTGAGAATTTTGTGTATTTAAGCAAGTTGCGGCAGTTTATGAAATTTTATGTCACATATTCATGTTGGGATAGCATAAGTCGGTGTCTAAGAATAATCAATAGTAATTTTTATTTGTACAAATTACCTCTCTCAACTTTTTCGGATTAATTTGAATTTGAAATCCTGCGGTGAACAAAATAAAAGATAAGAGTAACAAGAAACAAAAAATAAAAAAAATAAAGAAATGGTACCGTCTAAGGTCAATTATACATACTTCACCAATGATACCGAAGTTCCCAAAACATAAGTTTCCAAAAAAACAATCTGTTGCCAGCAATGTCTTTCAAACTTTTATGGCTTCTTTTAAGTTATTTTAATTTTCTATGTGTATTTTCAGTTCTCAAGAGTCTTCCTAGTTATTTGGAGTCAAAATCTTGTTTAGCATTCATGGAGTCTTGAAATTGTAATTTCTACACCTCAATGAATTAGTAGAGTTGAGTTAAATTAAATTGGCCTTTGGCTGTTGTGAGAAGTATTTCTTCATATTGTTTTCAACCGGTAAAGATATGGGTACAGACCAAAGTGCACAGAAAATGTAATTTGTAGCTCTTAGGAAGATTCCTTGGAGTGGTGAGCGAACCCTATGCCCGGTATCCCTTTTTAAACACTTCGGGTGGTGACAATTTGTAACCCGTTGACGTTTCTAATTGGGCGGTGAACGTCTACCATTTATCAGTATTTTTATTCCTTTCCATTTCCTAAATCCGGTATCAAGCAAGGCTGTCCACTCCTCTTTTAAAAAAGACAATAGTATAAATTTCAAAGGTTTGAGGTACACCTTCTCTTTTTATCAAGACAAAAATACCCTCACATTACATTTTAAACTTTAATCCTCTCACGCCACATCATCGCCGGAAAAGTGACTGGAGCCGGAAAGTTCGCTGTAAGTTCATCGGCGTCGAAAAGTTGGCCGAAGAATCTGAGATATATTGTTATTTTTTGCTTTGTTTTTGTATATACAAATACTATTTTACCGCTAAGATACCATTATCTCTTGAATTGTTTTTGTAGATACAGACTGTTTTTTCTAAGACCTCATATTTTGTTTTTGTAGAAACAGAGACTATTTGACGTAAGACTGTTTATGACTACAATATACACCCATTACCATATGGGCCTACTGTATATTATATATTGCGTCACCTCACAATAATCGTAACATTTTTTACTATCTTGTAACTTTAATTTATATTAAAAATTCGTAATTTTTTCAGAAATATGATTCATAAGGTGTGTCTCGTAACTTTTATACAAAAAAATTATAATTTTTATACAAAAAGAAATCGTAACTTTTTATTCACGAGAGGTAATTAATTCGTAACATTTTGATATACACCAAAATAAAGGGTACGTATTGTAAGCTTTCCCTAAATTTTATTTGAAATTGTACCAAAACAACACTGAACTGATGAAGTCATCATATATTGTTTTTTTCTTTTTGACTTTTTAATACTGTAATGACCCAAAAAATTAAACTTTAGTAATGCATTTTCAACGCAAATGTATAGACTTGCTCTAAAAATTCGTTCATTATGTCATCATGAAAGTTAAAAACACAATCACAAGTTCAGAGAAAAGAAGAGGACGTCCGACAAAAAGATTGTCTTAGCTTTAAGAACCTTTAGGCGATATCAAATTATCAAGGGTCTTGCTAACGTGTGTCCAATAGGCACATTTTAAGCACACAAACAAATAAAAATAACACACACTCCAATATACCTTTTACACTTTTCAATACATTTTCACATTTCCCTATACACTTTTCACATATTTCAATGCAATTTTCGTGCCTATTGGGCACGCGTTAGCATTTTCCAATTATCAATCATTCATAAGTGGAAAACGGGAAGACATCCCGTCCAATTTTCTTGTCGTATTTTTGCCTCATGTGGTAAAATAACAGCAAATCACAAACTTTAATGATTTCAATCAATAGCAACACGACCATAGGCCCACGACACTTGATAACAATAATGATAAAGAACCAAATGTAAAGAGATTCTAGCTAAGTACAATATCAATAATTCTTTTTTAATCTGTCAAATCCGTCCGATCCATAACCGATCCGTGAATGTTCGGTTCGATTCCGGATCTTAAAAACTATAATCCGCTCTAATCGGATCGGATCGGATCCGGATCTGATCCGATCTGTGGACACCCCTAAATATGATCATCTCCACGCGATGGTTCCAAAAGATGACGACTATGAAACCAGGACAGTTGGCTAGTACTGCGAGATTGCGAGTTTAAATTTTCTAGAGAGGAATACGACACTTATTGTGATTAGATGGGGTTAGGGTAATAAAACTTGGTTATTCCATAGTATGATGTACACAGGAAAATAAAAGAAAAGAAGTGGAAGGCCATGGTGTAAATAGGTCCGTTGGGTATCACGCGACGGTTAGGCAGCAAGGATCAATTGGTGATTTCGAAATAGGAACAGCCGTCAATACAATTTTATAAAAAAAAAAGTCTAGAACAAGGGATGGAGTAACGATTTTAAGTTAGCGGGGTTAAAAATTATATATATAACGTATATATGCAGTGATATATGCATGCATTTTTGCTTTATAATTAGTCTCAGTGACTTATTATATTTCGAAAATAATGAACGATAGCCTCATTTGTAATACTATCAACTCTCGAAAAGAAGAAAAAAACTTGAGAATTTTGTGTATTTAAGCAAGTTGCGGCAGTTTATGAAATTTTTACGTGGTCAAAATTACAAAATTTAGTTCTAAAGTATCAAAAATCTTTGTAAGAAATTAAAGTGAGAAGGGTCTAGACCCCTTTTGTACCTTACTCCCTCCTCCCATGTCTAGAACCAGGGCCAGCCCAGGCCCAAGGCCCGCAAGGCTTGGGCCTAGGCACTCCAAAAAAGAGCTGATTTTTTGGGCACTCCAACAGATCGCCAACGCCCATCGTCGCCCACAGTCGAGGAACAAAGGAGGAACCAAAGAAGGTTTCCTGATTTCCTCCTCTCTATTTAATTGCACTATAACATCACACACTATCCACTGATCCCTACGGCAAATATAATAAGATTGAATGATTAATTAATTGAAAAATGATTAGTTAATTGAAGGATGATTATGTGATTGATTAGTTAAAGGAAAATTAGAATGCTTCAATTTCTCTCAAAATTCGGAAAGAGGAAAAAAAATCATCTTCATAGTTGTGGGTTTACTGTTTCGTACTAATTTGACTTATGGATATGTCATATGTCGAAGAGTTTTATACTCTTTGAACTTGTCTCAATGGATTCCATTTTGTTAGTGTAATAGCTTCATTTTTTGATGCCATAATAATGGAATTTTCTTTGCCGATGAATTCATTTTTCGATGCAATGATAAAATGACTTAGTAGAAGAGGTGGATTATGCAAGTGTAATTGATACTTTGGCTTCTAAAAATGCAACACGAGTAATATTTAAGTGATAATCGTGCGTTATATATGTATTTGGAGACTTTATGTTTTGACTTTTTTTGTTATTATATAATGATTAACAAAATTTTACAGTGACTTGGTTTTGTCGTATTGTGATTGTTACTGAATTTTTTTTTTAACAAAAATGATAGGTACACACCCTTTGTGCCACTCCCCACCACACCCTCACTCACATGGGGTGTGGTCCCCACACGTGGGCTCCATGTGGGCCCCACACCCCATGTGAGTGAGGGCATGGTGAGGAGTGACACAAAGGGTGTGTACCTATCATTGTTCTTTTTTTAAATGTTTTACTCTTAGGACACATTTTTTAGGCCAGACTTAGGACATCTCAAACCCTTGGGCCGGTCATGTCTAGAACCACACTAAAAACACACTATCACACACAAAGTGCAGTAAGAGTGATGACATTGGATTTTTCTGTGCTTATCTTCACCTAACCCTATTAGAACCCCTCTCATAAGATTTTCACTTTTTTTTTTTTTTGCCAAGTACTTCCGAAACATGGAGCACGTCACGGAGCTCGTGACTCGTCGTTAACATTTTCTAGGAGTTGTTTTACATAATTTGTTGGGGAAACAGGGGGTGCTGCGCAGCGTGCTGTGCGGGTCCTTTTCGGCGCCGCGCCGGTACCGTTTCGACGATCGGAGTCGTCCACCGCGTAGAGCTCGTCGAGTACTATAAGTGTACCAAAAATCAACTCAATCTGATATTGTTAAGTGCCTCATCGGAACACAAATATGTTGAAAAAAATGGTTTCAATGGTTTTCATTTAATGTTTCAAGACATGAGTGTTCCAATTTTTTACAACTTATTTGTGTTCCGATGAGGCACTTAACGATATCCGATCGACTTGAGTTTTGATACATTTGTAGTACTCGACGAGCTCTACACGGTAGATGTCTCCGATCGTCGAAACAGTGCCGGAACGGCGCCGAAATGGGCCGCACAGCACGCTGCGCAGCACGGGGCTGCACAGCACTCCCCCGGTTCCCATTTGTTGGTGCGGTTTTTTGAACTTTTTGCACTTTTAGGATATTGTATTTGTTGAGTTTGGTAATATTTTTATACTTTTCCGATTCTTTTCTTCGAGATGAATTCAAAAAGTTTGACACAAAACTAACAAATGCGGAAAAAAAAAAAGACAAAAAAATTAAACAAAGACAAAAACCTAGAAGTGTAAAAAGTTAGGAGAAACAAGTCCTGAATATGTTAGAAAATTGGGCAAGTTACTCGGTTCAACCACCCTTTATATATTCAAACAACCCTATATAAAGACAAGCAACAATCAAATCAAATACTGATAAAAAAAAACAATCAAATAAAATGGCTTCCCACTCTTCAAATTCACTTTTTGAATAAAATAATTTTTTTAATTTTTCAAAGTGAAGAATTGGGTTGAAGATGCTTGTAGGGCTTCTGTAAGTCGTCTTCTTCGATGAATATATACTTTAAAGTTGTTAATTACTCAGATTTAGTTGAAACGTCAAGTAAGTAAAAAAAATGAAGTTTAAGTTTAGTACACCGACTTGTATAATTTGAAGCTTATTTTTGTTTTAAAACAATCTTACCACCACGTGGGCACACCACTCGTCCACATACATCACCCGACCCAAAACCACTCCAAATCGTCACGCACTGCGTCACCTAAATATCGACCGAGTCATCGACCGAGTCTTGGCCCCCACAACGAGTCATGAAAGCAACACTAGAGACGTTTCGTATCAAAACTCAAAAGAGATATCATACGCAAAAAATCCAAAAACTACAAATGTACGTATTTGGTCGTCTTATCTGTGAGATTGAGACAAAGCCGGTTTTGGGCTAAAGTCCGTAAAGCCACCGCTTTAGGCCCTCAAATTTGGACTAAATTTCGGGGCCTCTAATTTTACATGTTTGTGTAGTAGTTATGTTTTCAAATGACTTATTTATGAATTTTTTTGTTTTTCTAAGTAGTTTTAAGTTTTAACTACGATATATTAAGAGTTGAGGACCCAATTTAAAAAAAAAATCGTTTTAGTCCCCCTAAATCTCAGAGCCGGCCCTGGATTGAGAGTTACATTTATGGAGGCCAAGGCTCGTTGGTGTTTTTATCATCTTGCCCATGATAACAAATATTCCACAAATTAAATTCCAACTTGGCTTTCTTAATTTGGTCCAACCAATAAAGCAATCCCCCAAAGAGCATCTGGGATCACTCAATTTTTTGACTGATTTTGGATCACATACAATGGGTGGCTAGAAATGTGTTTGGTTGAGTTTGGAAGATCCGTGCATGAAGATGCCATCTTGGTTTGTAACTACATACATGTAATTTTTTGACGTTTTGTAATTCAATCACTCGCAAGTGGCAACAAACACAAACACGTACATGTCGGCCTCGTTCAGTTGTCAATAAAGTATGACAAATGATGGAAAAATTAACTTTCCCATAACTTTTGGGGTATTCAGTTACTAGGAAAATCTGGGACCCAAAAAAATATTTTTCTCACTAGGGCTCACTTTTCCTCAAGATGCATCCTGCAAAAAAGAAGGAATTATGTGTCGTGGGAAAGTTTGCTCTAGCCATTTACACTTTCCAGAAAAAATCTTTTATCAACGTGAACACTCACAAGAAAGTAAATTTCTTTTTCTTTTTACTTCACTTTATTTCACTTTTCTCAGGATTAACTTTTTCACATAACATTTTGACAAATGAACGGAGTCTATGGTGGAGCTATATAAGGACCAGGGCGACCCCACCCCCAAATTCTTATTTGAGATTATATTTGCATATTTTATTTTGAGAACACTAAAGTATGATACTATGTATGTTCTTTGAATGATATGATAATAACAATACCTAAGATTAAATTTTCAATTTATCGAAACAGTCCTATAATAACTCGAATGACTGGATTTAGGCTTGAAAAAAATTATCAACCGAAGATTTCTTTAATAATTCAACCACCTTCGACTTCGATTCCTGACTCCGCTACTACATACGCACAATCAAAGAGAAAGAGGCCTCACTTGATGTTTTTTATTTTTTGGTGATCAGTGATCATCCCCCTCACATGATTGGGATATCCTCTTTTAATATGAGTGCGCGTTGTGTTTTTTTTTTTTTTTTGAAAAAGATTTCTCATTTCTAACTAATTTGGGATCATTGACAGTGGGTGGCTAAGGATGTGTTTTGCTGAGTTTGGAAGATCCGTGCATGGATGTACCATCTTGGTTCCTCAAATGAGCTGTTTGCCGAAGCTTTTTTTGGAGCTTCACAAACACCTCATTGCAATAATTTGAAACGGTCATCTTGTAAGACTCGCAGAGTAATGTATCGATGCCGGGTCAAGCTAATTTTTGCATACATGAATTACTCTGTGGGTCTTACAAGATGACCCTGAAATGATCAAAACTTTTGTTTTTTTTGCACCAAAATTCAATTTTTGACATACCTATCGATGCCGGGTCAAACTGATTTTTTGCATACATACATTACTTTGCGGGTCTTACAAGATGACCGGTTTAGATCATTGCGATGAGGTGTCAGTAAACCCCTTATGGGGCTTCCGTAAACAGCTCTTTTGAGGATCCTCCGTAAAAAAGTTTCTCTTTAAAGTTTTAACATGAGTGCGTTATTTTTTTTTTTGTTTTTTGAAAGAGATTTCTCCTTTATTGTTTTTGAAGTCAATCTATATGGACCCCTTGGTAAGGTTAGGTAAAATGATTTCAAGGAAACTGCTTTTGTAAATTCTAGTAATTAAATGCGGCGGGCTATGGTCATAGATCTTGCAATAATGCATGCTTCACTATTTCATGTAAATATCTAAATCTCATGCCAGGACTCAGTTACATATTTGTACAGTGTGTAAATACTTATGGGTCACTAGCATAATTGAATTGTTAGCAATCTTAACATGCAGAGCTAGTTGTCCTTTGAAAGAAAAAAAACATGTAGAGTCGATCGCAACCCGAAACCAACCTAATCTGAGTCTTATATCCCAATCAATTGGAGTCGGTTTTTTTCAAAAAACAACTGCAACCTCGAACAGAAATAAAAGGGAAAGCAATTCCCCCAACCATCATGCGAACATGAAAATATATGTCTATGAAAGTAATACTGTTTTACATTATGGAAAATGTTGACCTCTGTCCAAAAGGTGAAATATAATAAATAGAAAGTGCATAGATATTTGAGAAAATAGTTTTAATATATGTGAAAGTATATATTATATCTGTAAAATATGCATTCATATTCGAACTAATTTATCATTACATACATATTATCCTCCACATATCGGGTGGAGATTAACGGGACGCTTACATTATAAACATCTGTCCCTGTCCCAACTCGGATCCCAAGTTTATGTTTGGTTGTGTATAGTATTATATTTGAGTTGCACAAAACAAGAACAACAGTACACATGCTGCTTCAAAGAAATTGGAGAACGTGTTAGTTGAGATAATATGCCTACCACTCATGCAACTTTTTTGTTTTTTCCAAATGATAATTCAGGTGTTCGGATTAGTTTACATTCATCTCGATTAATTTTACAGGATCAATCTATCATCCACTAACGGAGGGCCTAATTAAATTCAGGAAAAAAATCTCAAAAAAATACTTAATTAATAGTACACGAGTAGTTTCGAACATAAAGCCCCTTATAATAAAAAAAAAATTAGATCCGAAATCAACGGAAGATGTGAACAACATAACCGTTACAATAAGAAAAACAATATTTGGGATATTATATTGGATGCTAAACAGTAATCTATTGTTGATGAAATAGACTCTGAATCTCACTTGGATACTAAACAATATACCGTTTGTCTTTTGCTAGGTGCTTAGATAGCATATCAATAATTTTATGTGACGTCTTTCGTTACGTTGCATTTTTAAAAACATGCTAACATAGATAGATAGAACGAGAGTCAAATTATAATCTGTCGCGTCCAGAAAATCGCAAATCTTTTTTGCGTGTCGGGCATCGCGGTAAGATAGACAGGCTGTCCACCCTTAATTTTCAAGAAAGAGGTATGTAGTTCAAGTGACTGGGAGTCCCCGTTTGTTACCTACTAACTTCCATTCCAATCCCTAATGATGTATGCTGTCGGGCAAAATATAAAAGAAAGAAAGACTATACAAGTCCTGATTGGTGATATCACCTAAAATTCCATGGTCTGTCCAATAACTGCTTTTGTTGAGTCCAGTGAATTTTCATTGATTGGGCTTGGCCCTATTATTTAGTGGGTACGCATTGCTTACATCAGAGATGGGAATTATGTTTACTAGTACGAATTAACTTGTGTTCTCTTCTGATACAGTACATTACTTTGCAAAATAAAGAATGCCTGGATAATAAACATAAAGGCATGTTACGGTTATGTGTCAACCTCCTTCTCACTTCCACTTGCCTAGTTCACCTCTAGGGCTTAAATCGGTTCGGTTCAGTCCGTTTCTTGCCCATTTTTTAGTGAACCGGGAAAAACTGGTTTGGAGATAACATGGAGCCGAAATTGGTTTTTAGAAGTCGGTTCAGTTCCCTCGATTTCGGTTCAGTTCTGTCGGTTCAGTCATTTTTCAAGCATCAACAACCCAAGAAGAAAGCAAACCTAGTAAAATCAATTGAAAATAATACGTAAACACAGTGAGAGCACATATCGAGAGAGAGTGAGAGATCTATATATATATATATATATATATATTGTAACATCTTTTTTCCCTTCAAGTTCTGTATAAGGTCGATTAAATAGACTAATCTATTCTCACCGTCAATTAGTGGGGCTAAGTTATAGTTGGGATCCACAAATGACAACGGTAGAAACTACTCTATCTGTCCAAAAAATTTAGTTCATTTTTGGAAATCCAACATTTTAAGGAGACACAATCATTACTCTTCAAAATATATATACTTTCAAATTTACCCTCCCTTTTGAATTGCAATGATTAATTTTTTAGACTCAACATATTTTCCCTCAATTTTTGTGTTTGAATTTGAATGTAGAGATGAAGAGCCAAAAGGAAAGTGGACAATGATTTTGAGACATTTAAAAAAAGAAAAATGAACCAAAATTATAGGATGGATGGAGTAAAATGCGGACAAAATTCACACTTGGCTAATAAGCAACGTGAGCCCTTTGGCTAGTTGGTGGGTTTTGTTCCCCACATAATTCACCAAGGTTCAATTCTTGGTATCAAGCAACAAGAAAGTAATTTTTAATGAATTTTTTTAGTTTCAGCGTGGATAGTCTGCCTATAACTAGACTGATGAGGGGGATTAGTCGAGGTATATGCTCGCTCTTCACCCTGACCTGAGTCCGTGACTGTTGAAACAATAAAAAAAAAGAAAAAAGAAAAAAGAAAAAAAAAGATATTCTCATCTAGACTGTCTGATAAAAAAAAAAATCTCATCTAGACCGCAAGACCAATTCATAGCCCAAATTTATTTCCGATTTAGCAAAAAAAAAAAAAAATTCATAGCCCAAACGTGAGCCCAAGGAAGATGACGAGAGAGTCTACTATTCCATAAGCCCATAATGTTTTTAAACACTGCTTCTGGGCCTACCCTTCCTGAGTTCCTGGGAGGAGTTAACTCTTAACACAAACCGCTTAAAGTTCCCTTATATATTTGGTTATCTTTTTATCTAGTCTCAAACTATTTGCATTATTACTTGAAAAGTCAACATAAAGTGGGTACATTTCCATAAATTTACCTTCATAAATGGCTATTTTATTTTTTTACAAGTTAAGAATGAGGGATAATATTGAAAACGTAATTAAATTTGATAGGGAGACATGCGTTAAGAGTTGAGTTCCCCGTACATGGCAAACCGAGGGAGTATTGTTTTTACCGAGTACTCCGATAGCACTACTCATGTGAAAGGCAAACAGAGATCACATGTTTATATAGGCCTTTAATTGACGGGTGACTACCACTACACCAATATCAGAGGGTTCAAAATATTTTACAGACAAGATAAGTAACTTAAGTGATTTCTAAATCAATTTTGTATGTTCGGAGACTTTGGAAAAAAAGCCTTCATAAAAATGAGCTATTTTCATTAATTTGAACAAAAATGAGTTTACTCTAATCTAGCCTGAAAAAATATCTAGACCAGGTCTTGGGCCCAACTTTGACCCAAGTCGTATACATTACGGGCTTTGCGGGCCCATCACCTACCCTATCGTACCTTATAATTATGGACCGTCTGATAGATCACCCCCTTCTCCGGAGGGCTTGTTTTCACCATCCGATGTTGTCATCGTCAACGCGTTCCGTGTATCAAATTTGGGAAAATGCGTCCGAGTGACTACACCCTAGTAGGTTACTCTGTGGGGTTTAAAAGCAGTATAAATAAAGCATAGAGCGTAAGGCTCGCCTTCTGCTAGTACTCGTCTGTATCTAGGGTTTTGAATTGCTCTTTCCTCTTCGACAGTCAATACTAGCAAGTACAAAGATGAGGTACTCTCTCTCTCTCTCGATTGTGAACCTCGGGCTATCCGATCGGTTGTGTTGCGATCTTTACAGTTTCATCTAATCGTTTGCTTGATTACTCGACTGATTCCTTGCTTAATTTTTTGCGATTAGGTTTCGATAGGCCTGTACTTGTTAATGCGTGTTTGGTTCTTGTGCATTTCCTAGTTGTTTTAATATTTTAAAGAAGAAAAGCGGCAAACTTGTTTGGCGGTAGATAGATTCAGTGACGATAGAGGTATTCTGTTGTACTTTTATAGGTGCGAGTGTGAACTTGGAGTGAAAGTTTGATGGCTTGATTTTATTTGATTTCATGCATTATTTGGCTGTCAGTTATTGTGAGTAACTGTTAATGGTTTTTAGTTCGATTTGCGTTATTATTTTATAGTGAAGTGCTGAATTGTTCTGGAAGAACGCTTGTTATTAATGGTAATGAAGTTGAAAAAAAAAACTCTTAAATGCTTTTTCTCGTGTTACATTTTGTGTGTGGTTTTTGTTTCAAAAGAAAGAGTTTTGATGTATGCGATTCAGGGTTGTGAGAGCAGCTTTTTGGGTTAGCTTGTTTAGTGAGATCGTAGAAAATGGTTTTCTGAGAGCCACAAGGAAAACTCTTTTGTGGAAATTTAACTGGTTTTCGCCAGGAGAGGAGGCTAGTGGTTGAAAAGATGAAGGAATAATATTTTGTGGGTTTCTGGAGTTTCCAGTGGAGTTCCATCGCAATGCTCTGTACTATTTTGATGCATAGTAGAATAGGGTATCTGGGTAATAACTGTATAGATTCAGAATGCCTTTTTCTTGGCTAGGGAACTGATGTAATTGAGCATACAATTTAATACTCCATAGCATGAAACTTTTCATTTTGGTGGAAAATTATGAGTTGATGATTGTGATTGTGATTGTGATTTTGATTCAGTTCAATGTGTTGTTTGTTTACATCATGAACTACTCCTCCACGCCCTCTCTTCTTGTTCCCTCCCTTGGCTGCCTGGTTGTACATGTTTGATCTCATCATGCTAAATTTCTAGTTCCTGGAGTGTACTCTGCATATGTGTTGGCAGTCCCACTGAAGCTCAGAAAAAATCATGTTTCTAGATGGAAACTAAACATAAAACAGGAACAGGGTCTTTATGTTTTATCGTGTGAATTTGTCTGTGTTACCTGTTGTACTAAGATGTTTATCTTGTCAGCCGACATCCCGAGATTAAGTGGGCTCAGAGGCTGGACAAGGTCTTTATCACAGTTCAATTGCCAGATGCAAAAGATGCTAAGGTTAATCTTGGGCCTGATGGAGATTTTACATTCACTGCTAGTGCTGGTTCAGAGAACAATCCTTATGAAGTGAAATTGGACCTTTTTGACAAAGTTAATGTTGAGGTGAGGAATGGTTTGTCCAGTATTTATACTGCTACTCTTTGGTTCCTATCAAATCTTTACAATGAGTACGATGCAATTATTTTCTGGTTTCTTTATTCCTGTGGCTGATACTTTATTACATCTGATTCTCTGCAGGAAAGCAAAATAAATGTAGGCGTGAGGAGTATATTTTGTATTGTGGTGAAAGCAGAGGAGAAATGGTGGACGAAACTACTGAGGGGAGATGGCAAAGCACCTCACTATGTGAAAGTAGATTGGGACAAATGGGTGGATGAAGATGATGATGCCGGTATTGTTCTCCCCAATTTACTTTTCATTTCCCCAATTTGATTCGCATGATATTGAATGTCTTGATTATTTGAAAATTGTAATTAGAAATGTTCACATGCTAACAATTTGATATCTACTTCTCTCTCTTATAGCTCCTGCCGAACCTGATATGGGAGGAATGGATTTCTCGGTAAGGATATATATCTGCTTTTGGCCTCATAATTGAAATTCCTCATAGCTGTGTACGCTTATGTTTTTCTTACTGATGCTTGTATAGAAATTCGGTGACATGGGTGGCATGGGAGGCATGGGTGGCATGGGTGGCATGGGTGGCATGGGAGGCATGGGTGGCATGGGTGGCATGGGAGGCATGGGTGGCATGGGTGACATGATGGGTGGCATGGGTGGCATGGGAGGTATGGGAGGCATGGGAGGCATGGGTGGCATGGGAGGCATGGCTGACATGATGAAAGGCATGGATTTCTCGGTAAGGATATAGCAGGTTTTGGTCCCAGATTCGGAATTTCTTCTACTTGTTTGTTTTTAATTTTTGCTTACTGATGCATCTACTGATCTACAGAAATTTGGCGGCATGGGCGGCATGGGCGATGACCTTGACGATAGTGATGATGGTATTGACCTCTAGAATAATTTGTTATTTTGGTATTCACAACAAGCATCGCATAGGTTGAGGGATGTACATTGTTGATGCATCCAGTGTTTTAAGTGTTAGCAGGGTAGATGTTGTGCCATTATTGTTTGGTCTAAGTGGTGTGCAAAGACTTTGGTTGCCACACTCGGTGACACGTTCTGATCCCTGTAAATACATGTCCTACGAATGTTAAATGTGTGTGTGCTGACATATCATACACATTTGAATATTTGATGGTTCCTCCTCACATATTGTTTGCTGTGGCATTGGGGCATTCTAAAATTGTAGTTAGTTCCAAGTTGAGTCTTGGCAATCTTTATACCTTGGAGGATGGTTCTTGCTGGATAGAAGTTTTAAGCATTTAGACACCTTTGCCTTTCATATTGAAATTGGTACATGACATCCTTTGTACCACCCAATCCACAGAACCTTGCCTTGATTTCTGAGGGGTTTTGGCTTGGGGTCTAACCTTTGAAATGGCTATGTCGGCTTTAAGTATATCCTCGTCGAATGGTGGGTGTTATGCCATATTGTGTAATAAACCAAAGATGTAATTTTACAATTGAGTCCATTCTTTTGAAATTTATGGCTTCAACATTGTGTACCTGAAGTGTCAATAGTTTTTGCCATTATAGTAGTTGGTTGTTGATATTTGAGCAATTGTACATAGAGCAGTAATAGTTTTCATTTAAATAGGTTTAGCGAATATACTGTAGAATAGAACAGAGAAATGAATAAAACGCGGGGGTTTGGTTTCTGTTTTTTCCATTACATTTTGCCTTGTGGCCTGTGGGTAAGATGTGTGAGGAAAAGTTTTTCACAACTTTTGGCAGTTTGGTTTTAAGCTTTGTGACTTGCTTGATATGGCCGTTTTGGGTCCAGCAAACTTGCATTATTACAAGCTTTGATCTGACCCATTTTCGTAAAAAAATTATTTTCCCAGTTTATTTTTGTTTGGAGGTGGTCTTATTTCATGTAATGACTAATATTCTTTTGGTTTTGTAGAGGGTGAAATATCGAAGGCAGAGGAGGAGGAAGATACAGGGAAGGCAGGAGGGCCAGCAAAAGCAGAAGAGCATGAAGCCGGTAAAGTGGAAGGAGGAGCTTCAGAGGGAAAATGAAGAGGATTGTAGTTGAAGGTGTGAATGGACTAATACCTTTAGCCTTGTGTTAAGAGGGTAAAAATTTCTTCTCCATACGACTTGATGAAAGTATGAGTTTCCGAACTGAGTGTCATTTTGGCCTGAACTTTCAATGGGTTACTAACAATGGCTTCTGTCGTTGGAGAGGTATCTACTATTTCGGTGGTTGTATTCTGTTTGAGGTTTTATAATCTAATAGCGGATGGTCTCTGGATTTAAATTAATCGATTTCTTTCAACTGCATATATCTGCTGTCCCGTTTTGTTTTGTTTCTTTTCTCTGTGGTTTGTTTCAGTGCAACCACCGCCACCCCTTCACCCTGTACCTGCCGCCTTCCTCTTTAGTGGCGGATGGAATGGTCGGTGAAAGAGGAGGATAGGGAGGAGCAATTTTGGGTGATTTCATGTGTTTTGATATCTCAATATCCCTTCACCCCGTTTTTTCTGTATATTTTTCATTTTCATATTTGTATGAAATCTCATTTTAAAGAACATTTAAAACTATATAGGTTTTTTTTTTCCCCTGAAAAATTGTTAATTTCTCCTGGGATTTATATAGTTTTTTTTTTCCCCTGAAAAATTGTTAAATACTCCTGGGATTTGTTTCAGAAAACAGTTTTTCAAGACACTAAATTTCGTCTCCTCTTAACCGGGACAATTTTTGCTGGGGGCATTTGCTTTTTTGGTTTCTGAACAGTAGGTCTTCAAATTAGTTTTTCAACTTCTTCCATTTTAACCCGATTTATTTCTTCAACAAAAGATCCAGACCAGAAAATCTCAAGAACAAAATTCCATATTGCGAAAACAAGAAAAATAAAAAGAAAGAAATCAAAGAATGGTGATGCAAACATGGGCACACACTGGGAGAGAGATCATAGGACTCTGACCAATCTTATAATTTTCCGTTCTGCTATATAGAAATAACCGGGGGGGAAAAGGCCGGCTAACGGAAGAACTGCTAAGGTCCTTCTCAAAACTATGCTTTAACGCCTGAATCATTTGAACAACTAATAAGTACTGTCTTAGTACCAAAGTTTTAGCCACAACTCTGTTGGGGGATGGAAAATGCCTTCAAAACTAGCAAAGCCCCCCCTTGGAATTTGTTCAGCACCTCAGCTCTATAACATCTCCCGCGCCCACTACCTGCCACCAGTTCAAACCCAGCAACGCTATATTACGTACGGGGAAGAAAATCACATGAACCAGAAAGCATTTCGTTTTTAGAAACCACAGAATGCACCAGGGCCTCCCCTGCCTCGACCTCCATCTGTACCTTACCTTTAGCACCTCTACCATCTAGGCCTCGGCCTATGCCTTTGAATGGCCGCCCACTGGTGCCATCCTCACGGCCTCTTCCTCTTCCTCGTCCCCCAACTCCAGGTGGCTTCCTATCTGAAATGCCAATCAGTACCTCGTGATTATTCAAGAAGTCGAAGAGAATAAGAATAAGTCCCCAAATAGAAGACGTGCATATTTACTGGACTAATGCTATTGGGAACAAAACCATTTTCAAACAAAACTAGATACATGGCTGGTTATCGCAAGCCTATACAAGGACTAATAATGCAGATCATGTTCGTGGAAAAAAGAGAACTGCTGTTTACTCAAGTAAGATTAAGCATACCTCATCAGGAACTCAAAGATACTTATTTGCGTTTCCCCGAATGTAGCACTCAGGCATTCGCCAAAATCTGTCTCCATCCTATATTGTCAAATTCAATAACACCCATCATGAATTTGAAAGGGGAATTTGTGTGGGGGTTTAGTAAACGTATGCATACATGAAAGGACAATAGACCTTAGAGGTACAGATGACTTCGCGGAGATGTATGTTCATCCAAGTATCACAATTAACCAAATGCCCATTATAGGTCTCCCCATTTTTCAGTTCCACCAACTGTCACACCACAAAAACATAATATTAGCAAATTGCAACGAAGAAGAGAAAGTCTACAGATACCAAGAAATATTTCAGAGTGGTATTTCAAAGAATAACATCAATTTTTCTAATGAATCTTTTTGTTAAAATAGCATGAATACGAAGTATTCTATGAAAACTAGAACTTAGAAGTGGCAATTGGAAATCGGCAATCGCTACCCCTATGATTTTAAAGATCTCTAGAATTATATTCTTTTGTAAGTATGATACAGTACAGGTCCTTTTTCTTCTGTGTTCTTTTATGAAGAATCAGAACTCAGAAGGCAAGGCCGAAACACAAAATCAAGAGGTCTATTTAAACGTGAAAAACTTGGGCTTCAAATTGAGAAAAGTAAATTGTAGATCGTTCTAACAAGAGTTGACCATCAATCAAAATGCCTCACTTCTACATGGGTACGAAAACATGCTGTTTTAGTATAATCTTGTACCTTATTAAGTTAGTGAATATTAACATATCATTCATCTATTGTACAAATTTTCATTTTGGTACATATGTTTGCCACCCTAGGTTAAAGAGCTGGCCTGTCTGAATTACCTGTGCAATACGATCTCTCCAAATTTAAAACACAAACTCGCGGGTCCTGTCTAGATACAAACGCACACTAACAATATGCTTACACATATACGTATATACGTATACATATCTATATGCTCTGAGATAGCTGCAGCATATAGTATTTACATCCTCAAACTATTTCCATGCATGTAAGTAGAGCCCAAGCAGATGTACACAAAATTGGCAAGAGTGATAACAAAGATCGTACCATTGGGTGCCCTTGCGCGGTCTTGAGTAGAGAAAGCGGAAGCTGAACTCAAATGAATAGAGTTGATTAGGAGTTAAAAAAAAAGCTGAACTCAAATGAATAGAGTTGATTAGGAGTTAAAAAAAAAGATTAATTAAGATAATTAATAAGCAAACCACCCTTAAAAAAGACTTAGTTCGTCTAGTGAAATATACTGTACCATTTTTCAAGGGCACAGAAGGCTTTTAGCTGATGTTCAGGGGACCTGCAATGACGGCGGATTCAGCAGAAAAAGAGAGCATGAAACGCTAGGAAATTTTCTACTTTTTTTTTTTGGGGGGGGTCTTGAGATCATGCTATGAAGTTTTCTAATCAAATATAAATAAAGCAAAGTCTTATTCATCTTCAGGTATAAGCATACATACGAATTTATAGTGGAAAAGCATAATCTCTCTTGAAGTTCTCAGAAGCCGAGGAGGAGTTGTTATTATTTGCCTTTTTTACTTAGTGAACTCTGCAAGTCCCACAATGGGATCGTGAAACCCTAAAAACGAAGAGAAAGAAGATGATGATAATAGGTTATTACCAGAAGGAAGGAATGAAGATCTCGGTAGTCATTGAGGTGGTCTGATTCCAGGCTTTCGTAGAAAGATCCCAATGGCGTTTTACAACTTTGGTTTGCAGCTTCTCAGAATTTAGTATCACTCTTTTTTTGTCTTGTGACATTATAATTTCATTTGAATTCTAAAATCAAATTTTGTATTTGATTTCAGCCCCGTTCTCCTAACTTGATTTTTTTATCTTTTGAGGTTTTTTCGGGTTGATGTATGTAAGGAGAATAACGTGTACATTAAAAATTGAAAAGTCAAAAAATTAATAATCCAATTTAGTACAACAAGGCCTGAATACTATATCTTCAGGAACTGCATACCCGGATCGTACCCATTACTGCTTCCTAATAGTAGCTTTCATCAATTATTGAGTGTCAATGAAATCTCTAAGCAAGTTTGACCTCCGATTTCAGGACCACCATCATTCCAAACCAGAAAGATAAGAAAAACAGAAGGGGAAAAAAAGCACCAAATGCACCAAATCTTTGCAAAAAAATTGCTTCTGGTTTGCAGTTCAAAAAAAATTGCTTCTGGTTTGATCAAAATTAAGTCATCTCCAGGCAATAGGGTTGAAAAGTATTTGTCATCAGTTCTAACTTCTTGCGCGCCTCAAATCTACATTTGAAGAAATATTTCATACTTGCATCGGGTTAATACATCGGGTTTGCAATGGCAGTTAGTGACACAAATTTACAAAAACAAAAAATAAGTTAAAAAGATAGGTGGGCACTGGATGCGTAATCATCAGGCTGTCCATAAATCTGAAATACTGGCATCTTCATCGAGCCGTTTGATAGTTGTCAAGTCAACCAAGTGACGCATTGTTGGTCTGCCGTGTGGACAGTTCCATGGAGAGTTGAGACCCACCAGATGTTCAAGGATCTGAAAGAATCAAATTCAGCAGAAAATAGAGCGTCACCAAACCCATTCCTCATTCAAGGGATCGATGTATTAATATGCAAGTTTTAAATAGGAGAGTGAGATCACAAGTGGAGTGGTAGCCACGTGATGAGCACTCTTATGCATTTGAAAGGGTGAAACCTCATTAACTACAACTAACAATACTGACTTTCGCTGAGAAAAAAGAAAAAGAAAGGAGAGTGAGATCACCACAATGAAGCATAGTGTTTTTCATTTTGGCCCAAGTACATTAATTTCTTGCAACCTTATCCATAATCAAAATCAAAATGTATTGGCCATGTATGTGTCTGAGAGAGAGGAAGAGAAATTATCGTAGTAGGTGGTTTTCCTCTCTATTCGATAATTTCATTTTCATTTGCCGCTTGTAACTTGTCAGCCAATGAAAGACAACAATATGTATATAAACATGAGGGAGTACCTTGTACATCTCATTTCTTCCAAGCGGATCACCAATCATAACAGATGATCTGCAGGCACGTGATGCTAGCATTGCCCGAACTCTTGGCGGGCAAACTGAGTCAGAAGTATCCATTTTGTAGCTACTGATCATTGAGCACTCCCCTTGGCTATCAGCAAGAATGGAAATGAGATCCTTCACGTCTGTACAAGAAAAATGAATAAATTTATGAACCCTACACATTCCATGCAAATAGAATTTTGTGTATGCAAAAGAGCATTGAAGCTTGAGCTTGACTTGGTTTAAAGATCACTGATGCTCAATCTCTAGCCTGCGTATCCTTCTCTCTTTCTCTCTTGGAAGGCAAGTTAACTGACATGGTATTTTCAAATAAGTACCTGCAACTCCAAAAGTAATGTTTTTACTGAAGGGAACAGCTTTCAGTTTAAAACGATGCCCGGGTGGAGCATGAGAATCCTCTTCCAAAGCAAATCCATTTTTCCTAAAGAGCAGAATGCATAACTGTCAGCGAAGAATAAACTCTCCCCATAAAGAAGCAGGTTAAAATTGAGAGCAACGGAGCAAACCACTAAGCATAATCCTTCAGAATTTGTTCTAGCTAAAATATAAGAAACCTGGATGAAGAAATTTGAATAGATAGTGGAAAAGAAAAATTGCCAGCACGAAGGCAAATATTGATCTAAAAACCATTCTAAAAATCGTCCTGATATCTGATGACGTCAAAATCAACCCGAGACACCGATGTGTACATCTCGACGTGTTTGAAAAGTATTATTAGGATGATTTACCAGTATCGTGCCCATCTTTTTTTATTGCTTTGCCTCTATAGTTGATATGTGCCACATCGGCGCCCGGGTGCGGTGATAAGTGAGCAAGGATTCCCGCGCGTGCCTGGACGAGCGCGGGTAAAGAAGCTAGCCCAGGATTATAGGATCCGCTTAGCAACTTGGAATATAGGGACTTTAACGGGTAAGACTAGGGAGCTAGTTGATACCATGATTAGGAGGAGAATTAGTATAGCTTGCCTTCAGGAGACTAAGTGGGTAGGGGAGAAGGCAAGAGAGATAGAAGACACAGGGTATAAGCTTTATTATACGGGTAAGGATAGGCATAGAAATGGGGTAGGGATCAAAGTAGATAAGCACCTTAAGGACTCGGTAGTCACAGTCACGAGGAAAGGAGATCGGATTATTTTAGTTAAGCTTGTGATTGGAGAGAGCATAGTGAATATTATTAGTGCTTACGCGCCCCAAGTAGGCTTGGACGATCTCACTAAAGAGCAATTTTGGGAACAGATGGATGATGTGGTTCAAGGGATACCTTGTGGAGAGAAGCTTTTTATAGGAGGAGATTTCAATGGTCACGTGGGAGTGCAGAAGCAAGGGTATGAGAAGGTACATGGTGGATTTGGATTTGGTGACCTAAATGAAGGTGGTAGGAGAATTTTGGAGCGGAGCCAATAGAAGCCAGATCGACTACTTCCTTGCCAAAGGCGCAGACCGCTTGTTATGTAAGGATTGTAAGGTCATTCCTGGAGAGTGTCTAATGGCACAACATAGACTTTTGGTGTTAGATATTGGTCTCAAGGGGAATAATAGACCGAGAAAAGAAACTAGAAGCCCACGGACTAGATGGTGGTTCTTAAGAGAGAAGCTAAAGGTGTTCAAGGAGCGTATGTGCCAAGAGATGAGTGGGGAGGAGAAGGTGATAGTGATAGTATGTGGAATACAATGGCTGACGGTATTAGAAGAATATCAAAATAAGTTCTTGGGGAGTCATAGGGGAAAGGTCCAAGTTCTAAAGAGACATGGTGGTGGAACAACGAGGTTCAAACCATGGTAAAAGCCAAGAAGGATTGCTTTAAAAAGTGGCAAAATGACCGGAATGTGGAAAATTTCCAGAGGTACAAGCAGGCTAATAGGGAAGCTAAGAAGGCCGTTAGTGAGGCTAAGTTGAGAGCCTACGATGATTTTTACGCTAGACTTGATAGTAAGGATGGAGAAAAGAATATATATAAACTCGCCAAGCTAAGAAAAAGGAAAGCTAGAGACTTCTCTCAAGTTAAGTGTATAAAAGGTAGTGATTCGGAGGTGTTGGTGAAAGATGAGGAGATCAAGGATAGATGGAAGATGTATTTTGAGAAGTTGTTAAATGAGAAACATGAAGGAAGCTTTGGTGAGGAGGAAGTTGATGTCCCTAGCGAGAAAATAGAATACGAGTTCTATCGGAGGATACAAAAGTCCGAAGTGGCCAAGGCTTTGAAGAGGATGAAACCGGGTAAGTCCTTAGGACCAGATGGTATCCCCAATGAAGTGTGGAGAAGCCTAGGTGACTTGGGGGTGACTTGGTTGACAAAATTGTTCAACAAGATTATTGTATCTAGGAGGCTGCCCGATGAATGGAGGAGGAGTACCTTAGTACCTATCTACAAGAATAAATGGGATATTCAAAGTTGCAACAACTATAGAGGTATTAAGTTGATGAGTCATACGATGAAGTTGTGGGAAAGAGTTATTGAGCATCGATTGAGGATGGTGACTACGGTGTCGAAGAAATAGTTTGGGTTCATGCCTGGTAGATCAACTATGGAAGCTATTTACCTACTAAGGAGATTGGTAGAAAGACACAGGTCAACGAAGAAGGATCTCCATATGATTTTCATAGACCTGGAAAAGGCTTATGATAGAGTGCCTAGAGACATTATATGGTGGGTTCTGGAGAGAAAGGGAGTGACCAGAGGCTATATTGATGTGGTCAGAGACATGTATGAAGGTGCAGTCACTGCCATTAGATCACCAGTAGGAGAAACGAGTGAATTTCCCATCACAGTAGGATTGCACCAAGGGTCAGCTTTGAGCCCGTACCTTTGATAAGTCCCCAATATTGTAGATATCCGGGGCTTATCTAGCTCATTTTGCTCACACACACGCGCGATTTCGCGCCTTAAATGTTTGATATGCGCGTAGTGTTGTTTTTGTTAAGTTACAGGTTAAACACCCAAATAAGTGCGTTTTGAGTGCATTGGGAACCGTCCTGAGTAACCGAACGCCAAGTGCCCCATGGAATGCCAACACCGGGCCTCAAGATCCATGAAACGAAGATTTGGCTAAGGCCCGGGAAGTCAAAAAGTCACAAGTCAAGCCGATGGGCCAAAGTCATGTCTCGAGTTCACAAAGACTCCCGGTGAATCCGGGAATAATCAAGCATCCACAAGACCAAGTACCGTCCCTCCCGAAGGCCGCAAATTGATTAGAAGTGCTTTGGAAGAAGTCCGAAAGCATCACATTTGACCAATGAGGGACCAAGGCATGAAAACAAGAAAATTCAGATTGGTATCCATACCTTTGATGGAGGGTATCCATACATTTTGCACCCAGACGAACAGACAGTTTATGGATACTTTGGTATCCATACCTATGGAAAATCACTTATCCATACCTTTTGAGAGGTTCCATACCAAGCCAAAATTCGATGATTTTGAACTTGCTTTTGGACTTTCCACCATGGAAAGTTTAGCTTTTTGGGGTTTTTAAGGATATTTTGACCTCACCTCTCTCTCTCCCTCTTGTCACACACTTTCATTTTATTTCTTTAGTTAGTTTTTGGTTCTCACCTCTCTCCTCCATTGGAGAGAGTTTAAGGTCTCTCTCTCTAGAATACTCAAGTAAGCTTTCATTTCCCGTTTATTTACCGTGCATTAAACTTGTTCCTCTCGTCTTGATTGTTCTATAAATCTAGTTTAGTTGCATTTTTGCATTTTCATTAAGTAATTAGTTTTTGTGTTGTTCTAGCTAATTCTCTTAAAAACCTTAGTTTCTATTTGTTGTTTGTGATTTTCTCTAGAGTTATTGTTGTAGGTACACTTGAGATCTTCATTAAAAATCAGTTTTTAAGTTTATAAATCATGTTTTGCATTTCCTTCAAAGTTCTAGTCTTATTTCTTGCTATGGTTTGTGAGTAGTTTATGTAGGCTTAGTCATGGGGTGATTAACACACCATGACTCGAGTTTAATCGGTTCATCTCATAAAAAATCTTTCATTTCTTGTATATCAATGATTTAGTGTTTCATTTTTATGTACCAAAGTGTGGGTTTGTTAATCCCTTTGATCACACGTAGCCAAGAGCTTGACTACTTGGCACGTGTGATGCTTTGGGCGATGTCAACTCATCCGTTTGTTAAATGTCCCGAAAACCCGTAATCTTTGGTAAACACATTTTTCTAGTAAAGGTTTTAAACTCTAAATCTTCCGTTCGGAGGGCATTTAACGATGCCCCGAGCCGGTAATCAAGAGAGGAACGGATTAGCTTTGGTCATGGTTGTTAAAACCCCCTAGACTTTGTCTTAGTTTAATTAGTCTTTTTAAACTTCCGAGTCGTTCTCGAAGTTGAGAGAATTCCACCAAACAAACTATAAACTAAGTTTGTCGCTTCAAGGCCGAAAACCACTTGCAAGACAACTCTCCCGCCGGGTGCGTTTGGTCCATGTGGATTCGATCTCGGACTTCCGAGTTATTATGCTACGCGATACCTAGCCCTACGCTTGGGGCGACACCATCTACAATACAATCTAAGGTCGCAAGCAACCTTTCCGCATTAGTTATGGATGAATTGACTAGGCAGATTCAGGAGGATATCCCAAGGTGTATGTTGTTTGCAGATGATATGTCCTTGTAGATGAAACGGCTAGTGGTGTTGATACTAAATTAGAAATTTGGCAGGAAGCATTAGAGTCTAAGGGCTTTCGGATAAGTAGGAGTAAAACTGAGTATATGGTCTGCAAGTTTAGTGATACCAAGAAGTGCGTATGAGGAAAGAGTGATGATCCAAGATCAGGAGATACCAAAGAGGGACCATTTTAGGTATTTTGGCTCTATTATTAGTCAAAATGGAGAGATTGCAGATGATGTGACTCATAGGATCCAAGTGGGGTGGCTCAAGTGGAGAAGCGCTACTGGTGTGCTGTGTGACAAGAGGGTACCCACAAAATTGGAAGAAATTTTTTATCGAACTATAAGACCAGCGATGCTTTACGGGACAGAATGCTGGCCTATTAAGAAGCAGCAGGTGAACAAGATAAGTGTAGCGGAAATGAGAATGTTGAGGTGGATGTGTGGTAAGACTAGACGAGATAGGATTAGAAATGAAACAGTTCGCGAGATGGTAGGTGTAGCACCTATAGAGGAGAAGTTAAGGGAAAATAGGCTAAGGTGGTTTGGGCATGTCTATCGTAGACCAGCGGATGCACTAGTTAAGAAAGTGGATAGGATAGCTTTGGGTAGAAACGCACAAGGGAGGGGAAGACCCAAATTGACATTAGATGCGGTAGTACGCAAAGATTTGAGTATACTAGGTTTAAGCGATGAAGCAACACTTAACAGAGCTCAATGGAGAAAATGATTCATGTAGCCGACCCCAATTGATTGGGACATAAGGCTTGGTTTGGTTGGTTGGTTGGTTAGAATAAGTCTGAAGAAGAACAAACACTTAAAGGAATACTCCACACAAAAGCAGGTAAAAAAGTTGGATACTGATAGGAGCTTAAATGTGAATGTTTAAGCTCCCCAATTTATGTTTTATAAGTCCATAATCATGCTACTTGATTATATTTACAAATGAATCGTGTTTCAGGTATTGAAGGCCAATTGGGATGGAATTGGAGACAAATGCCCAAGGTTAGAACACGTGGGAGTGAGCAAGGAATGCGGGTGAGGCTTGGAGGCAAAACAAGAACGAAATCCGTCCAGTTGCACCTCAAACCCAACCAGACAAGCCAAGAGTCAAGCTCTCTGCTTCATTTTCCTAGCCATGTGTCCAGTCCATCCAACCGAACGAATTCTGTCATCCAACCGGACGAGCAGCCTTTCCAACTGGACGAGATTAGCCGACTTCAAACTTTTTCTTTGACTTTTTGGAAACTTGAAAGGGCTACTTCGGATTTGGAGCATATAGAAGCCTTTTGGGGTCATTTTGGGAGACCCTCTTTGCCTAGGAACTAGTTTAGGTTTACTTGAAGGTGAACGAAGGAAAAAAGGAGAAAGAAGGAGATTTAAGTAGAGCATGAATTTTACTCAAAAGAACTTGAAGACTTCTCTTCCCATGGCCGGCTAGACTCCTAGTCTAGGTTGAGATGAAGGTTTCTTTTCGAGTAGCATGAGTTTGTAATGGTGTGAGACTATTTATTTGAACCTTAGTTGTATGACTTTTCATTTGCAATGAATGGTTTGAATGCTTCCATTTCTATCAATCAGTTGTGTTGTATTCTATATTTCAATCACATGCATAAATCGGTGTGTTATTGATTCACGCCTTCACGGGCTTGGTTGAGATAGGTTATACCTTGTTAGACAAGGTGCGCAATTAGACAAACCATACATACGGCTCGTACTAGTAAGACAACTTGTGCTAGGCAACGGTAACATATGCCAAACTGATCCGTCAACATCTTGTATTAGTTTGAATGGATAGTTCTTAATCAAACAAAATCAAGCTAGGAAGGAGAAACCGGATTCAAATCCCTAGACCCTTTTTTCACTTGTTTTAAAAAATCAAATTTCCTTTTCATTTTCATAGTTTTAAACTCAAAATCAAAACTTGAATCCCGTTCTCGAGTTGAAGTAGAAACTGATTGAAACATATAAGACGTGTTTTTGTCCCTGTAGAATGATACTCGCACTTTTGCCACTATTCTCTGAGTGTTTGTAATTGTTCCATGTTATTTAATAATTTTGATACGGTAACTACACGGTCAGATACTGGGAAAGAAGTTCTAGAAACATGAACCCAAATAACTGCTTGCAACCAGAAATTGAAATATATCGGGGAAAGGAAAATTTATTGAAAGAATAATTAGAAAAAGAGGAAAAAGACTAATATGGATATTTTACCTTATAGTATCCATGTGCATAGAAGCAACTATTTCTTCTTCAGGAGATAAGTCCAACTTTAATGGCCTACAGTCAGAAATTGATGTCTAAGCAAATAACTCCTTTCACACAAGCCAAAAGAAAAAGAGGAATGGAAATTGATTTGCAATAAAACCGCTTAATCAAGCTAATTACCGGAGCAAAGGCTGTTGGTTCAAGTTGGTTGACTGCGAAAGACGCTCATAATTGTACTTCTCATCTGCAGCATGCTGAAAATAAAGAAACAATGCATGAGTCTCAAGTTTCAATTTTAACATAAGATGCATAATATTGACCCTGACTCCCTGAAAATAGAAACATGGAGCAAACTGCTATAGGTACAACCCGATCCTACAAATTTAGCATTAGATGAGAAAGTCTAATCTGCAAAGACAATATTGTAAACATGAGACTCTCAGAGACATGGATACAAATTACCTGATCCACAATAAACAGGTCTTGATCTAACTTGCCGATTATGAAACCAAGATTGAATTGCCCAATTACCTACAACAGAGGAGAAAAGAACAATTAGAGCTTGTCAGTTGCCACGAGGGTGACTAATCCCATTGTCCACTGGTGAACCACGATAAATGACTCTTGCAGGTATGCTAAGATCCAAAAGTGAGATACTCAATTATCACACAAACTGCCCCCGAACTTTTCAAGCTTGGAGGAGGATGGCTCTCCACATAATATACACAAACCTGGCCTCACAACCACACCACTCAAAATGACCAGAAAGTGAAACAAGCACAAAAAGAGACCCAATAAAGCACAGATTTCTCTTTGCCTTTTCTCTCTGCGCCAAGAGTTATCATTGTGTGTGCTTATCTTAATGTGCATATACAAATCTGCAGAACTCAAAATACAATAGAAGGATTCAGTTAGGTCATCTGTTTCAAAAAATGGAGGCCAGACCCATTATTATTCTGAATTTTCTAGATACCTGAAACAAACGAACTCAGGTTGGCTTCATTTTGAAGTGAGCCATGGTAGCCTAATCCAAACCGCCCTAAAATATGTAATAGTTTAGAGTATACCTTAAGCCGACATGAAAACAGACAAACTGCTCCTAAAAACGGAACAAGAACAAAAGCAGGAGAGCATTTTCTTCAAGGTGGTTACCCTTGTATGTCATCCTAAAAAATGCACACTCAGGTATGCCAATTGCCAACACTTGGCACATCAGGTCACTCTTGTCAAACCATCCAGGACAATTCCAAATTGTGCCTCGAGCACTGGGATCAACGTGAACAAACAAGTAAAAGCAGCATCTAACCTTCATTCTGCCAAAGTCTTCCTTCTTGAAAAGTCTTTCCAGCTCATTAGTAGCTGCAGCTAAAGTCTTGGCTTTCCATTCCTCGTTTACTGGTTGAGAAAGCTCTAGTGTTGCAGCAGTGAAGGACCTACGACTGATCAAAGAGTTACATAAGTTACAAACAGAATCATCTCAAGATTCCTACTTTGAAAATAAGTCTTATGTGCTGTACTGCTGTTCAATTAAAAGAAAGTAAGATTTTTGTATTAAGAACCTTTTAATCTTCGTAATTCCAGATTTAGCATTGCTGGACTGCAATCTTGACAGCCTTTGCTGCCTCCTCGCACTCAAGTCCTTTAACCTAAATTGCAAGGTAGAACATATCTTTGAACCAGAAGAAGGCCTTTGAATATCTGAAGGTGAACCAGAAGATTGTAATGAAGGAGCTGCAGCAGATAGATCTTCTGGCATATTCTTTAAGCATTCCCTAGATGGAGTAGTTAATACCACATCAGCAAAAGACGAATCTTTCTTCTCGTTGTTAAAGTCCTGAAAATGAAATTGTTCAACTCAGAAGCGAAAAGACAAGGGAAACGGTAGAAGCAATACTCGATGATGAACATACATCTTTAGTTCGTACAAGATAATATTTCCCCTGATGCTTAGCACTACTTCCATCAACTATCAAAAGCCATCACTTACATATTAAACCCCATGTAGGTTTTGTGCATGAGTTCAAGAAAAAAAAATCATGAAAAAGGAAAGCACGTAGACTGGCATACTTCTCCAGATTTGCCATTGTTTATGTTGCCTCCAAAACAACAAGGAATATCTGTCGAACCAAAGACGGCGTCTGCTTCCAAATATCTAGAAATTGCAGGCCCAGGCTTAAGCTCATGCTCATTATGGCAAACATCAGCAGAATCATCAAGTTTATGACAATTGCCCGGATATCCCAAAGCCTCTGGATTTGAGGAACATGTATTCTTTGCTTGACAGAGTACAGGTCCATTTCTCAGGAGAGGCACCTCAGATAACACCGTACTAATGCTTTCATGCTTTCTCTTATTTGTGGTTATAAATCTGGAGATTGATGACTGAACAATATTTATATGACCCGGTGAATCAACAGTTCCAGTAGTCCCTTTCTCAATCACTTCGGAATTGCAAGGAGCCTGCTGATCAGTTGTAGCACTTTTGAGACATTGCTCACTCTGGCTCTCAGAAAAGCCATCAGCTTTCTTACTGCCATGGGCTCTAAGAGTGAATTCTTCTCCTATTGAAGTTCTGTTGATCTTGGTCCCCATAGCACCATGAGGTTCCCTAATGCTCTCATACGCAGTCTTGCGAATTCTGCCAGGATCTCCACATTGTCCATTGTCATGGGACCTGTCCTTGGGACTACTGCCAACTGGAGACAATTGCTTCGACACCAATGGTGATCTCTCATAACCAGAATACAACTCAGACCTATTTTCATCCTTACTGGGCTCCTCGACTTTATTAACAGAATAACTTACATGACTAGGCGAGTAAATCTTTCCTAAAGCCTCCCTTAAGGAATGTAAAATGGAGACTTCATCAGAAAAGAATACTTTTCTTTTATCAGGAGTTACATTGACATCACACGCCATACTTGGAATCACGAAGTTCATGATTGCAATTGGATATTGCTTCGAGTTTGCACCTTTATATAATTCATTCACAAGCTTGCTGACTTTAGGCATGTCCACTGGTCGACCATTTACAAAAAAGAACTGCCTATCTCCCAAATTCCGTCCGCTTCCATAACCAGACTTGGAAAGATAACCGTCGACCTTGCAACTGTCTGATATACATATATTCATTGGTTCTAAGCAGGAAAAGGTGCTCGAGCCAAACACTGTTATGATGTTATCTTTGACAGAACCACTTCCCTGAGTTTTGAGTACTACAGACTTTGCATTTTTCCCAGTTGAATTGGTGCAAACTAAGCGAACTCCTTTTGCAATGAGAGCATAGGCCTGAAAATCAAAGAAATAACTTTGGATGAGATGGGACATGTTCATATTATTCTGAGTATACTGTAGAGTGGTTACAGGGCACTACTTGAGCGCGTTATAACTATAATCATGGAAATTTGAAACCAAATTGCCCATGGGCATCATGCAAACAAATACAAGAATAGTTTTGCCAAGTCAAGCATCAGCTGCACCACTCAAATAGCAAGTAGCCAAAAGTTCAACACGAACACGGAAAGTAATACCAATACCTGACCACAGATTCCCCAACCATTTATCCTGGACTGTATTATCAAGTAGCATGTTATATCCAATGCAAGTAGCTTTACTATTGGAGAGGTCACACACAAAGAACTTGGATTGATACCAAAAGTACATCAAGGCAGCCAATCATCCCAGTATGATAATTAGTAGTCGTACCATAGACAATTATGACATGGTTCAAACTCAATTCCTCAATAGCACCTCTCCAACCATCAAAATCATCTGCTTTCAGCCCAATTTGTATCGATCCTGATGATCAAATTCCTTCAAGATATATGATCACAAGACATGATACAAACACCAGAGCTGATCTGAACACTTATATCAAACCCCCCTTGTTCTCCTCCCACCACTCTCTTACCAATCTAGCCATGACCAATAGACTCAATAGTCAATACCACCTACACTATAACAGTATGACTACAACCCTTGGCCCGCCAGTTCTGCCACCAGGACTACTGCTACTCTAATTAAAATTAACAGAGCTGCCAAGTACTGCTTCCACTTGGCAACTATCAGCAAACCCTCCTCTGCCACAATGATACCAACGGTGCAGCGGCTCTTTGCGAGTACCATCTGTAATACGACCACCAATGCCCCTGGGAAGACAGCTAAACATATAAACAAAGATGATTCTAGGCTGAATTACTAATGCATCTACATAAAGAAAGCCAACTCCCCTAGCTTCAAATCCAGCGAAATACTTCTCCCAAAAGAATGTGCCTTTCAGTGTCAGCAACATCTCTCTCTTCGCGGATATTTCTTACCATTTACCGTGTAGCTTAAATCTTGCTAAGGAAAGAAACTTGAAGGAGCGACATAATAGAAGATAAAATATTTTCCACGTAACTTTTCCTGTAGATATTTAACTGGGAAAACTGCTAAATTCACAATTTTCAATACCCATGCACCACGTACAACTGATCTCATGAATGCACTCTCTGAAAAAGATTGTCTTGTCTATTAGGGTGTGTTCATATAATCAAAATCGTGTGGTTTTATCATTTCCCCAGAGAGGGATACATTTCCAAAGACAATGACAAAAAATGGAGCAAAATGACAGAAAGGCTCACTCACATTCAATAAAGAAATAAGTTTTCCATATTCTTTGCGAATGTTGCGCCGGAATTCTTTGCTCCGCACGGGCAAATTGCAGAACAACTTCTTTACAGTGACAGTAGTACCAATCTGACGTGCTGTTTTTGTTTCAGCTGTTAGGAGACCGGAATGGTCAAAAGTCAAGTGCGTTGCAACTGGTTCATTTTTTGTTCTCGTTTCGACTGTCAAATCACCTAAAGAACAAAGGGAACTCAGTGCCTCCCCTCTGAAGCCAAAAGTGGCCAACGATTGAAGGTCGGGAAAATCTGCTAATTTAGAAGTGTGATGCTTAAGCGCGATAACCTGCAGAAAGTAATACAAGACAGTGAATGACCAAGAAATATCTAACAGCAGATTCCTTTTTAAGCAAAGAGAAAGTAAAGCAGGCACAGATTTCTCGACAGAATTCACTAAGATCCATAATCTAGGGTGTTCTTCGGTAAAGTTTTGTAACACTGAACGTTTGTGGAATGATAACTGCTCTTAAAATTATCAAAGTTCGTGAAATTGTCTTTATTTTTATTTTTAATAAGCAATAAAGTTTATTGAAGAGGCATCAAAGGGATGCCACCCCTGTGCAGAAGAAATCGAGGAATAAAAAAGAAGAAAACATATAAAAAACAGCCTATGCCTCTATACTCCAAACATATCCAACATATCAAAGAATTGACTCATACTGGGATTGTGCTCACTCGACTCCCAACTAAACAAAGTAGAAATCAAAAGACTCTTAATTCTAAACAGTGGCCTCTCCTCCCCATCAAAATATCTACGATTTCTCTCTCTCCAGATTGGCCACATTAAGCACAACAGAATCATAACCCAGAGCTTTTGTCTTCTTCTACCCATTCTAGCCTTCTACCATTCTTGAATAAGCTCCATAACCGTCGAAGGAAAAACCCACGACATGCCCCATGAAAGAAGTACCGCATTCCAAAGCTCCTGGGCAATTAGATAGTGAATAAACAACTATGCCACTGCCATCTATCAAGCACATGCAACACCGATTCACCATAACCATCTGACGCCGCATAAGATTATATATGGTGAGGATCCTTTGCCGCACACCAAGCAAAAAAAAAACACCTTAGTTGGAGCACGAGTATCCCAAATAGCTTTCTAGGCAAAAATCGCATCTGCTTCTCCAACCAAAACTTCGTACTCCCTCTCTCCGGATTTGTTGGTCTACAAACATAATTTTTCAAGTCCCAAAATGATTGTCCATTTTCAAAGGTCAAAGGATAAAGTATGGTAAAACTACTTTTTTGCCCCTTTCTGAAAACTTAAAATAACGACTCAAAAACCAATTTAAACAACAATTTTTTTTTTTAGTACACTGCCACATCAGTACCTTTTGGCTCTTTCATTCAAATTCAAGTTCCTTGGTTTGCACATAGAATTTTGATTTGGAGCCAAAAAATTTACGAGTGAGCAGAAATAAATGATGGAGGGGTTGAGGATAAAATAGGAAATGAACAAACTCATAAGGTAATAGAAAAAAAGTTGGAATCCCCAAAACGGACCAACAAATCCGGACGGAGGGAGTAATAACTTCTCGCCTTAAAAGAACCACTTGTTGCCGGAATCAACTTCATAAAATCCTCCGTCTCCCCACATCCCTCATAGCATATAGATTTCCAATAAGATCCAACAACTCATCCAGTTCCCAATCTAGTACCCCCCAGCGAAGCGTAAGAGATCCCACCTCACCAAATCCCCTACCAATTTGAGGTAGTCTGCCACCACCGTATCCCCATTCACCGCTAGCCGAAATATATAAGGATAAGCATCTCGCAACCTAACATCTCCACAGATGGTTCCAAAACTTCACCCTCCTCCCTTCCCCCACCTTCATACTAATTTGTCTGGAAAACTCACCCCATCCTCTCCTAATACCATTCCTTTGACCCACCCATGTGGCAATTGTGTCTCTTGTGATGACCATTCACCCCAACCTTCCCCATGCCTAGCATGCACCACTTTCCTCCACCATTTATCCCTTTCACAGAAAAATCTCCACAAACGTTTCCCAAACAAACTTTGATCGAAGATGGCAAGCTTCCTCACACCTAAACCCTTTCATGGATCAGGGTACAAAATGTATCCCAATCGACCATATGATACTTAAACTACTCCCCGTAACAACCCCAAAGGAAATCTCTGCAGCTTTTCTAACCTGTTGGCCACTGAGATGGGGATAGTGAAAACAGACATGTATGTAACTAGGCAAACTCGATAAAGTACTTTTAACAAGAGTCAACCCTCCCCCTTTTGTTAAGTCCTGCCTCCTCCAACCCGCAAGCCTTTTCTGAAACCTTTCAACCACTGTATCCCTAACCGTTTCAGACTTAAATCTTGCACCCAAAGGAAGACCCAAATACGAAGAGGAGAAGGAACCAACCTTACAAACCAAGACCTCCGCCAACAAGTGCACATCCTCCACCACTCCAACAAGAATGATTTCTGACCTCCCAACATTCACCTTGACAGTGTTGTCGGCATTTAAAGAATGAGACATTACCACGTCTGTACCACCACAGTGCCGATACTAAAACCCTCCAAAAAAAAACCCTTGGCACAGCCGTCGTCATCATCTTGCTCAAAACTTCCATAACAAAGATGAACAAGAGAGGAGACAAAGGATCACCTTGCCTCAATCCTCTAGACGGATGGAAGAAACCAGCCGAAGAACCATTCACCAAAACTGATAATCCCTCCGAGAAATACAGAATTTAATCCATCGCAACCACTGAGCCCCGAAACCCATCCTCTCCAAAACATAGATCAAAAAATTTCAATTAACGCGATCATAAGCTTTTTGAATGTCTAACTTACACAGCAGCCCCGCCTCCCCACTCCAAAACCTAGAGTTGACACATTCATTTGCCACAAGAACTGCATCCATTTCCCCACCTCATCTCCTTCCACTTCGTGAAAATTAAAAAGGTTGTTTGTCTTGTTTCCCTTGTTTTGCAGAACAAATCTCCACTCACCTCCTCCCTAGACAACTACGCCTATCCATTTCCCCACCTCCAGCAACCCTCTACCGCAGCTCACTATCCAGCCAGTAAGGCACCTTTTCTGGTAAACCTCCGGTGAATTCCCCACTTCCAGCCACTTCCTTCTGCCTATAGCAACAGGCCAACTTCTGCCCACCACCTCCCATAAGCCCTCCAGCAACTGTCCAACTGCAGACACATCTTCTGGCAACCCTCAGGTGACTCCCAGTCCTCCGACAACCCCTTTGGCCCACCTTCACCTGATTTCAAAACAACTTTTACGCACAAAAACGCCCTTGACAGAGCTCAATGGAAAAAAAGATTCATGTAGCTGACCCCAATTGATTGAGACATAAGGCTCGGTTTGGTTTTATGCACAAAAACAAAAATTGTGTATTGCAAACAGAACACTGGAAGCTTTACCGAAAACAAATTCGACTGCTTGGCTTACAGCCAAACATGAATTTCTGAGCTAAAATTAAATTACATTATCAACAATAGACAAGTAGAACGCATCATATCATCGTAATTTTACCAAAACGTACATGCATTGAGAGGATTGTAATGCTAAAATACCTTGAAATTATTAGGTGAAATGCCACAACCATTATCGATGACCTGGAACGATTCCTCGCCGTATTCCCTCAAGGCGATCTCGATGCTGGTTGCACCTGCGTCCAAGCTGTTCTCTACCAACTCCTTGACGGCCGACGAGAGGTCGAGTATCACTTGTCCCGCGCAAATTCTGTGAACCACGCCCTTGTTTATGGGCCGAATGGTTGGGGATTCAACTGGTGGTGTAGCCATCGAAGGCCCCGATAGTATGAGACTCACAGCATCGCCTGCTCCTTTGATCAATACGGAGAGTAACTTTGTACTGTTCCAATTCTGCTTATGGTTCGATTGGGAACTTCAATTGGAAGGCAGAACCCCTCAGGATTGAGGAAGAAGCAAGTGAAGAAGAGATTGAAAGTGTTCAAATGGAACGAGTATGTCTGAAGAAGTTTGAATCGACAGAGAGAGTGAGAAGCCCTAGTCCCACATCTTCCAGCCTTTACCGCCAAAACTGCAGCGAAGCTGGTTTGGCTGGTCATCCTAGATTGTTATTTTATATTATTAATTTTACGGCTCATTTTGCCAACAAGGTTTCGTGGTGTAGTTGGTTATCACGTCAGTCTAACACACTGAAGGTCTCCGGTTCGAACCCGGGCGAAGCCAATCAGTACTTTCTCAATCTTTTTAATATTTTTGCTAGTCACGAATTAAAAATAAATCAATATTGCCTAACTAAAATGGCTATCTAAGAGCATCCCCAATGGGATAATCAAAATATCTAAATAACCAAAGTTAGTAATGTTTATCCAAAAATCGGCTCATGTTGGCATAATCAAAGTTAACAACCTTTTAGCTAATTACCAAATTTTGGCATTTGGATAATCAAAAGTAACAACATTTTCTCAATAACCAAATTTGGTGGACCACACCCTATTTATAAGTCTTTTTTGGTAGAATGAATTCAAAAGTAACAACATTATCTCTCCATTTTTCAACTACTTACTTCTGAACTTAATTTTTTTATTTTTTTATTTTTTTTTTTTTTGCATTTTAAAGGTATTATGTATATCTTTTAAATGGTACCAATATTATAAAAAATATATGTACGAATTTAAAGTTGTGCCCATTTTATGAATAAAAATAGAGTGAGTAGTACTTTTTATTATTATTATTATTACGGACACAAAATACCATTGTGACACTCCCCATTGTCAACTTTATAAATGTCTTGTATGGATAAGTCTGATGTGACAACTTTTGGGTATCCAATTTTGGTTATACCATTGGTGATGCTCTAACACCTATTTTGGGTGCTACAGTGAAGGCGGAGAGAGAGCAATGCTACCAAGTGCTACAATGACTCACTCGGTGCGGCGAGTCACTATAACAACAAGGGTAAATGCCAAGCGTGAAGCGAGTTCGCCAAAGATGCTCTTTGGCTCGGCAAAACCTCCATGGGGGAGCAACGGGTCTCAAGTTCACTAGCTAGTTTATATGGAACTTTGCTCGGGCTTTAATTAAGATCCTAGTTAGTGAGCGTTGGAATTGGTTCCATATGGTTCGTTGAGGTGCGGAAAAATTGACCTGGACACTCGAGTTATAAAAAAGATATGTCATATTAGAGTATCTCCTACCAATCTTCAAATCTTCAAAATGAAGAACGGAAGTGACATATTAAGGAGAGATTTTGTAATTTATACCCCATTTTCTTTAAAAAGTTGTACCTTTTGGAGGGATCCATCCTCATTTTTGTCACATTCATTCTTCAAATTTACTTTTGGTTCTTCAAATTTGAAAACCAAAATAGATTTGAAGAACCAATTCTCAAAAAGGAGAATGGGTCCCTAAAAAAAGTACAATTTTTTAGCAAAAGAGGACATAAAAATCTCTTCTTGATATGTCACTTCGGTTCTTCATTTTGAAGGAAAAACAAAGCATTGGAGATGCTCTAATCAGTGGTAGAACCAGGATTTGAAAGTGAGGGTGGCACCCAAAAGAAATACATCTAAAATCAAATAAAAATTACTTGTGTCTTAAGATTAACCATACATAATACGGAGAAGAAAAAAGTAATATTTCTCTATATAATTTTTAATTTGTTTTATACCAAATTAGAGTGCTCATTGCTGCAAAAAAAAAAGTAAAAAATAAAAATGTTATACGAAACTACATTTTTTAACGTCTACAAAAATACATGTTTCTCAAAGGGATCACTTAAAAAATAAAAAGGGATGGAGGGAGTATAAAATACATACATACAAATTTTGATTTTGATTTTTTTTTAAAAGAATTGGGGTGACAAAATACATCCATACAAATTTTGATTTTGATATTTTTTTAAGAATTGGGGAGAAAAATTAGAACAGAGAAAAGGAGGAGGATTTTTAGGAAACAGAGTATAGGAGATCACGTTGGTGGAGAGGAAAAAGAGGAAAAAGTATAGGAAGTGTACGGGGTGAGATATGGGAGAGAGATTTAAGGAGAAATTTTCTCCCTCCCTTTTGCTCTACTTCCATTCCTCGGGGAAGGAAATCAAATTCAAAATTCAAAATTTTGATTTGTGAGGAAAAACGTGTTGTGGTAGACCAAATCTGGCGGCAACTTATGGCGCCATTCTTCTCTCCATCTAACCCAAATCATGTGACTCCATTTTTTGCGGCAAACATTTTGGGCCCACTTATTTTTTATTTTTTGCATAATTTTGATAGTACTATATTCTGGTAAAAGGGTAAAATGGTAAAATTATCAAAAAGTCAATGCAATCATGATGTTTCCTTAATTTTTTCATTTCCCAATACATGCGAAACAAATTGGGACAGAGGAAAAAGTAAACGAAACCTATCCCCCTAAAAGCCACCCAAATTATGACACCACAATACAAGACTGTAAAAAAGATAATCTCAGCTAGGAGCTGTTTGTGTCCAACCACATCTCACCTGTCGAACCAACAAAACTGGCCACAAAAGCAGAATATCTTGATTTGCTATTTACTAGTACTTCATAATTGCAACTGAAAATTTATGGAAGCGAGGAACCGTAGATACGACTGCGGGAAAAAAACTTTCAAAATTCGTATGCCATTTACTAGTACAATACGATATTACAAATACAAGAATTAAATACGTGGCAAAGCCCTCCACGAGCTGAGAATCTTAAGTGTACATATCACTCGAAAGAAGCAGCAACTACTGTCCACTGAGACAACAAAATCAAAATACAGTTAAAGAAATACCAAAATATCGGATGAAAAATAACATAAAAACGAACTATACCAGTTCCCCTCCATCATTCTAATGGGTGAGGGGTCACTGCAATATATGTTGGGAGAGTTTGTGATATCAGTACATCGCACACTTCATCTTGAAATAAATAATAAGTCTTCAAAGCTTTTTTATGGATATGGTCCAAAGAAGATCTGAATCCGACTGCACTGTTATTGTCTCTTCTTTCACGATATTTGACGTACTGATCAAACCACCAAATCTCATTTCTGTATCATCTGCAACATCAAAGAGTTCGAAATTTAAATCGAATCAGACTCAAAGAGCATGCATAAAAAGAGGCACCACCAAAAGAAAATGAAAAACCACGCCAAAAGTACAATTATAGTCAATGTGATACTAACCCAGATCCCATTGGAGACCCGTGGTTGTAGTGCTTCCAGACGGCATTCCAATAGGGACAAGTCCACAATGTGGGCCCTCAACAGAGGACTGGATATGGATCTCGTGACGGTGAGTCTTTGGAAGAAGTTGTATGAGACAATCATCAGATAAAAGAACTATTTGCATTGTTGAGAAACGGCATAGAACGTTGATGTTTCCAATCTCGTGGTCAAACCGTCCACCTAGTGCTCCAGCAACAAGAATGCGTAACTGCAATTTAAAGGGAAAAATGCAAACCAATATAAGCGGCAATTGAAGCAAGCAATAGATCTTCATTTTCCATCATCTCATAGCCGAAGGAACACCAAAAGCTTAGCTTCAGAAGGCATTAACAAGGCAAGGGCAGTTGCAGGATGCAAGATGAGAAAGTTTAAACATACGAGACAAAATAGCTTCCAAAGATCATGTTGACTTACATTTGACTTCTCGAGGTTCGGTGTGCAGTCACGAATAAATGCAACACATTTATGGAGATCTGTGGTATCCTGATCATCAGATTCATCTACTATCTTGGTCCCCTGTGGTTAAAGGACACACATACTGAGATTGAAGTTCATAGAGCAACGCAAACAGCACATATTAGACAACAAACAATGACCACAAATGAAAAGGGAAATTCATGTAAGCTCAAATTATAGTATTACAGTAATGTTTGTTACCAGTAATGTTAGGTTTCTTTGGGACAGTACCTAATAAGACATGCAAAAAGAGAATGAGCATTAACTGGCAGTGTGACACACTTCTTTTTCAGCATGCATTACACTGCCCTCTCTTTTCCAGGGGGGTTCCTAAATCTAACGTTTAGCACCACTCCATGCACCCACATTGGAGTAAACAAAAGAATGTGATACATATATTTTCAAAATGAGATTTATTAAAAGTTAAAACACCCATCTTTGACTCAACCAAAAAAAAAACATGAATTAGGATTGGATAAATACATTTTTTTTCAACATTCCTATCTGTCAAGGACAACACACCATCATGACTCAACCCGAAAATATTCAAAATACACAAGCAAGCAAGACATCAAGTAGTTCATCATCTTCTCACCAACTTTTTTGTTCCATTGTCATGCGTTAAGAAAGTTTTTGAAAGTCATCTAAGAAAGCTTTATACCCTCTATTTCACATATCGGGAAGGAAAAAACAAGGTCAAGTTTATTTCTCTCCACAAGTCACTGCAGGCTCCAGGTGAATTTATTATCTTTAATGATTGCCGTAAATGAAGATTAGAACTGACAAAGGGGAAAGGGTAAAAGCAGGCACACACTGCCCCAAATAATGCAGATAAAACTTGCACAATAGTCTTCCCAATTGTGGAAAAGAATATGCTGGCTCACCAGGTTTGCATAGAAATCTATGACTTCTCGTCTAACAGAATCCATATCACCCTTTATTACATCCGGCTTGTATCTGAAACAAAAGTCATGACTTAGTATTGCACAACAATACTTTAAAGTTGAAGTCCTGAGAACATAACGACACATAAAGTCACCATAATTACAACCTGAACAACCCAATTTTCATACGCTCCATGTACTGGATGCAGCCACCAGGAATGGCAATTATATTTAAAGGAAGACGCGTATTGTACTTCATCCCAGGCACTAGACAGTGGCTAGTCTAGCCATGTGATCCAATCAAATTTGTAGTGCAAAAATGGACAGGACAAGACACGTGAATCGCTCATGTGGCTATAATAGTTCAATCGACCTGATCTTTTACATGGAAGATTATCCTGAATGCTAAGTCTCCAGCCCCTTCCCTTTCTTTGCATAAGCATGGCACCGGTGTTGCCGCTCCTAATCGGGTGCCGTTGATGTAGGACAAGTAGGGGGTACTTTCCTACGTGTAGCTTATCAGAAATCAGAACTATGACAGCAGCAGTAGCAGGCTGTTCACGTCAGTTTTGGGGCTTTTTAGGGTTATGTCTAAGGTTTTAGGAAGAAAAACCTTGGATTCAGGGTTGTTTTGATGGCTGTTCTGGGCACTGTGAATAGTACCCGAGAATAGTAACTTGTACGCAAAGAAGAAGAAAGAGAAGGAGAAGAGGAAGAGAGAGAGACGCTTCACCCTAAGGAATCCACGAGATTCCAACCATATTTCTAGTCAAAAGACTTTCCTACTTCCACAACAAATAGGAAACAAAATTTAGTAACTAATCATATAGTATTCAAGTTTTTTGGACCATGCATTTTGTTCTTCCCAACTCAGTTTGTTTTCTTAGGCCTATGCTTGCTTGCCTAAAAAAGAAGGACGACTTGGTTCAAGAAGGATTAACGAATGGAAGAATGGATGCTTCCTAAAGTGCCTGTGCTATATTTGCCATTATTATAATTATAATTATACATGGGTTAAAAGTCCCTTCTAGCTGTTCATGGACATGAAGAAAAATTCTTAGCCTTAGAGCTACTGCTATACCCATTTGTCAAGCATATTATTGGTGATGGGGATAGGACATTCCTCTGGCATGACAATTGACTGCCTCAAGGGCCCCTAAGCATATATTGGCACCAGAAGAATGGCTTCATCAGGTACCCCTATTGATGCTAAAGTGTCCACTCTTGTTTATAACACTCAATGGACTTTGGCCTTTCCCAACATTTCTTTTTCCACATTTTCAGCCTAACTATGCAAGACTTGATCAAGTTCGATGGACAATCTCTTCAAATCTCCCTTAGGATTACAGATACTTGGAATGCTACCAGGATCCACCAGCCTAAACTACACTGGCATCACCTAATCTGGTACCCCATGTCCATTCCTAGGCATGGTTTTATTCTTTCAATGGCCATTAGAGGATGCCTGGGGACTAAGGATAAAATCGTCAGCTGGTGCATGCAAATCTCCCCTTTATGTTCTCTCTGTAATCTGCATAATGAAGACCTGCACGACCTTTTTTTCAGCTGCCCTTTTTCAAGGACCATTTGGCAGCATGTTTGTTCCTACTGTGGCACTTCTAAAACTCCCGATCTTGAAGTTGACGAGCTCATAGGAAAGTTCTATGGAAAATCTTCTCACAACACAATTAGGAAAATAAAATGGCTTGGGCAGGCATTGTAGGGTTTTCATGTTCAGAAAATTACATTTGATACTCGAATTAAAGGGTCCTACTTCTCAAATGTAAAGCTTAGTTGTTTCTCTCTTATAATGGAAGGTACTCCTTCCTTGTTCTTTGTACTTGTTTCTACTTTCAATAAGAATTTGGATTACCAAAAAACCACGGGAACGGTTCGGACGTCAGATCATTGAGGTTTGGGAGAAAAGCCTAGCTGGAGCGTCTAGTCCAAAAAAAAAAAAACGATGGCAGAGACAAGCCTAAGTGGTGCCTAACTAAATCCAATGCATCGCACATCGAAAGGTGAAAATTTGACTTTGCCTTTTGATGATAATGGACCCAGAAAGAACTTAAACCTCAACTCGATTAAACCAATGAAAGAAATCTGACTTCTGGTAATAGTTTAATACTTCTACAGTGGGAAACCAGCACTGAAAAGACATATAAAGATCGCAATTTTTTCTTTTCTTTCCCCTCACCACTTTATGTCTTCATGGCAAACAAACAGATCACTAAGCACAACACTAAATTCGCAATACAAACAAATAAAGACGAATCACGTATCGAAACCAATAACAATCAATGAACCGAGAAACCAAATTTAAAAAAAAAAAAAAAAGGAAATCCCAAAACTTCAACCTTTTTAAATCGCAGGGCTTTAAGAGAAGTATATATAGAACCTGTTTCGGAGATCGGGGACGTCCTCATGAGGCAAGAGTTGGGGGAGCTCATCATACAAGCGATTGGCTCCACCATCGGCGCAAATACGAAGTTGTGCTGCTCTACACAGGAATCCAATAGAATATCAAAAACAACAAATTTTCTGAGAAAAATCAAGCAGAGCAGGATAATGGTAGGAGATGGAGAAAGAGGAGGGTACCGTGCTTCCAAAGAAGAGGAGTGAATCGGGGGAGCCGTTGGTTGAGGACAACGAGTGCGTAAGTGGGAGAGGGTCCGTTGTCGGTTGGGATTGAAGGTAAGAGGAAGGTAGAAGAATGAGTCATCATCTCCATCGCCACAACTTGGCCTCCTGCTGAAACCACCAATTTCAGCGTGCCACACAGAGAGAGAGAGAGAGAGACCAACAAAAATAATTGTTTCCCTTTCCCGGATTTCAGAGAGAGAGAGAGAGAGAGAGAGAGGTAGGTGTGAGTCAATTATGACGGTTGGCGAATCCAACTTGGAAGGGCAATATCTAAAAATTAGGGAGCCCGTGCGTGCTATATACGGCTTTGTGGAGTCCACCCCGAATCTCTTCATAAGAGCGTCTCATCACGCTCCCTATATTATATTTAGGGCTGCTAAAAAAAATCGGTGAACCGTGAATCCGGTCCGGATCGAATCGATCCGTACCTTTTGGATTTTAACCGTGGATTAATGGTCCGGACACGGATTCAAAAAATAAAAAACCGTGACTTTTGGATTGGACACGGATTTTGATTTTGAAATCGTGGATTAACCGATCCGGACCGTGAGATTTTTATTATATATAATTTTATCACTTTTATAATTATAGTTATATAGATATTGTTAATTTAGCAGACTTACGGTTTGGTTGTACTGTTATAGGAGTTATGATGCGAATATTGTTATCTCTATAAAATCTAGGGGGTAAAGTGTTATAAGTGCTACTACATATACTCTCTGTTTGTGAGTGAACAGAAAGTGACTATCTGCTATTGTCTTTGTTCGAATAATGGCAAAAAAATAATGAGCGAAAAAGGATATGACTTGAGTTGATGAAGGCCACATATCTTAATTTAAGAAATTTACCTATTTAATCAACAAAATTGGTGATAATTTTTAACTAAATCAAGTATGCAATATTTGCATTGAAATTAAAAATTTGTTAATTAGATGCAAAGCTGGAGCCACGATGCTAGTTTACCTTCAAATAAGAATGAATGAATTTATTGCCGTGTGGGTGTGTTGTCCAAATTTCAGAAGTCAGAAGGGATCTGCATCACTGAAATTGCAATTACAAATCATGTTTTTTTCCTTTTTTACATGGTCAAGAATACCATTTGTCAGTAGGGCGTGGTCTGTAAATTTTTTAAGGGAACGAAGCCTTTGTTCGGTTTGGGTTTTGAGGGAGATTTTGGGGTGTAATAGTAGAAAGAAAATTTTATTGGGGACCGTGTAGGGTGGGTCTTGAGACCCAAACCGAACAATGTGGAATTGTTTCAAGTTTTGATAAAACTTGGATCGGTCTTGCTTTTTTTACGAACTATTTTATGTCAACTTTGATAATCAACTTCAGTTACTTTATAAAGATCGTCAAGAACAAGAAGCCAACTATTACGCAACCTAAATTGTATACAATATACAACTTAGTTTGCTGCCCAGAGCAAACAATACTCCCTCGGTCCTAAATTGCTTACCTTTTTTTTGGTTTCCGTATATTTTGCATGTAAAACCTGATGTATTAGCATTTATTTTTTCAAATTTTTTTATAGCAATTTAAAGATCTCATTGAGTAGAAAAAATTGGTGTAAATTTTTTAAAAAAAAAAATCTCAGAAATACATCATTTTTACGTGCAAAATGCACGCTTTCTTAAAAGGGCAAGCAATATGGAACGGAGGGAATAAAAGATTTTGAACTTCTATTCCATCAAATATTCTCAATAGTCTAACTAGCCTCACATAATCTCTCATACTGTGATGTTTTTTACAATGGCGTATTTTTCGAATCAAGGGATTCTATAGCTTGGTGTCTGAGCCTTCATATTGGCAATCAACGACTCGAATTTTATCTCGGCAATGGACGACTCGGATTGTGCAAGTGCCGAGATGAAATTCAAACCATTGATTGCACGATCAACGGCTCGGATACCGTACTACAACCCTATAGTGTGACACCACACCACATCATCCCCATATTCATATTTTTTAGAGGTAATTGTGGTATGTTTAAGACAATGGCTTATTTTTCAAAGACAACTGTGGTATGTAGACATTCTGAGGCCTTGGGTGTCATAAAGCCCAGTTAAAATTACATTACTATATCTTCACAAAAACCACATCTTACAACAGCCTTTACATACTTATATATTTATAGAGGGCATAAAACCACAAAACCAAACCCAAATGCCCTAAATTCGTACCCTCCACTTAGTAGACCCCACTGTGGCACTGTCCTCCAAATCCCATTCATTTTTACAGCCAAATGCAGAGCACAACACAGCTAGACATACACCAGGATGGGGCAAGTGCAACTTTCAAATAAATGATGTTCTTCTTTGTTGGAATTGTTGCCTTGAATTTTCCTTCTTTGGGAGAATTCCAATTATGTTTAGGATTTCCTATTGTGTTTAGGATTTCCTATTGCATTTAGGATTTCCAATTGTGTTTAGGATTTCCTATTGATTGTGCTTCTTATAAATAGAGGCTTTTAGGGATCCTTTGGCTATCTCTCATATTGTGGCCTCTCCAGAGTTACGGATCATAGCCGGCTCTTTGTATCTCTTCTTCACCATTGATAGTGAACTCTCTCTCTCCTCGCCCGTGGACGTACCTCAATCCTGAGGGAACCACGTATATCTTTGTGTCGTGTGATTGCTTGTTGTTTTGTTTGCTTTCTCCCAACTTAGTCGCATTCATAGCGTTCGTTACAACAAACTGGTATCAGAGCTTCTGGTTGAAAAACTAGGGTTTCGTTTCCGATTGTGGCTATGGCGGCTAAGTTTGAGATTGCGAAGTTTGATGGGCAGAGCAGCAGCTTCAGTCTTTGGAGGGTTAAGATGAAGGCTTTGCTAGTTCAACAGGGGATTACACAAGACCTTGCGGGCGGGAAAAATCCGGCATCGCGCAGAAAATTGGGAAGACATGGATGCTAAAGCTCGAGTTCAATTCGGTTGAGTCTAGCAGACGATGTTCTTCGCGAGGTGGAAGAAGAAACTTCAAAGCAGAGGAATTTGGCTGAAGTTGGAAGGCATATATATGACGAAATCGCTCACGAACAAAGTTGTATCTTAAACAACGTCTTTATACGTTTCGAATGCTTGAAGGTACACCTTAGGGATCACTTAGACTAGTTTAATCGTATTTTGATGGACCTGAAAAATATTGATTGTAAAATCGAGGAGGAGGACCAAGCCCTAATTTTGTTATGTTCTTTACCGCCATCGTATGAACATTTTGTTACAACCTTATTGTATGGGCAAGACACCATATCCATGGAGGATGTTAAGGCCGATCTTCATTCGAAAGAGTTGAGGAAAAAGGTGTCGGGAGGTTGATGATCATGCGGAGGGATTGTTTATTAGGGGAAGAACGGCGAAAAGGGTGGTACGAGTAATAGGAAAGATCCAAATCGTGCTTAAAAATAAGAAAAAGGGAAAGTGCAATTATTGCAAGAAACCAGGGCACTGGGCAAGAGACTGTTTAAAACTCAAGGAGAAGGAAAAAGAGGACCAGAAAGGGGGTAAAAATATTGCCGGGGTTGCCGAAAGTTCAGATGAGTTAGATACTATTTTATCAGTTACAGTGGGAGATTCTCGCTGTGATACCGAGTGGATTATGGATTCTGGGTGTTCATATCACATGTGTCCGCATAAGGAGTGGTTCACCACTTATGAGGCGGTCAATGGTGGCACAGTTTTAATGGGCAACAACATGCCTTGCAAAACTGTTGGTTTTGGAACGAACCAACTCAAGATGCACGGCGGTATTGTGAGGACTTTATCGGATGTTCGGCATGTCCCGGAGTTGAAGAAAAATCTTATCTCTTTGGGTGCTCTAGATTCCATTGGTTGTACTTTCACTAGTGAAGGTGGAGTTTTGAAGGTCTCAAGGGGTGCTTTGGTGCTGATGAAGGGTCAGAAGCGTAACAATCTCTATTCACTCATGGGCGATCTGATTCACGGGTTACTGCGGCGGGTCACTTCTTCAATGGTTTCGGGTTGGTTTGACTCGATTGTGGCATATGCGTCTTGGGCATATGAGCGAGAGAGGGATGACAGTTTTGAGCAATCAGGGTCTACTTTGTGGGCAGAAAACTGAGAAGCTGGATTTTTGCGAGCATTGTGTCTACGGCAAGCAGTGCAGGGTCAAATTCAGTACAACTGTTCATCACACCAAAGGCACGGTGGATTATTTTCACTCGGATCTTTGGGGTCCCATTGAGTAACTTGTAAAGGTGGTTTTCGATATTTTATGAGTATTATCGATGATTTCTCTCGTAAGGTTTGGGTGTATATGCTAAAACATAAAAGTGATGTTCTAAGTACATTCAAACAGTTTAAAATTTTGATAGAGAATCAGACGGGTAAGAAAATAAAACGTTTGAGAACTGACAATGGTATGGAGTTTTGTCTTGGCGAATTTGATAAATTTTGCGGTGATGAGGGCATTGTGAGACATCACACGGTGAGGAAAACCCCAAACGGTGTGGGTGAGCGAATGAACAAGACTCTTTTGGAGAAGGCGCGTTGTATGTTGTCCAATGCCGGGTTGGGCAAAGAGTTTTGGGCTGAAGCCGTTTCCACAGTATGCTACTTGGTGAACAGGTCTCCATCGACTGCTATTGAGTGTAAGACTCCGTTTGAGGTATGGTCGGGTCATAAGGCTGATTATTTTGTACTGCGTGTGTTTGGGTGTCCAGCTTATGCTCATGTGAATGAGGGTAAGTTGGAGCCACGTGCCAAGAAGTGTATTTTCTTGGGTTATCAGACAGGTGTGAAAGGGTACAGATTATGGTGTCCGGAAACCTCTAAGTTTTTAATTAGTAGATATGTTACTTTTGATGAAAACTTTATGGTTAAGGGGTCTAAGCAGGTTAAAGATGTAGTTGAGGAACCGAGGGTTCCAAAGCAGGTGGAGTTATGTGAATCTTCTGGCTCAGGGAAGAATGACAGTAATCAGCCAATTGAAGAGGAGTTCAAGAGTTCAAACACAGATGATGATGTACCAGCAGAGCAACCACGCACTATTGCTAAAGATAGGCCAAGGAGGGAGATTCGGCCTCCTGAAAGATATTCGGCTTATTCTGAGATTGTGGCCTATGCTTTATTAGTTGCTGAAACAGTGGAGTATGATGAGCCTTCTAGCTATGCGGAAGCTATTTCGAGCAATGAGTGTGCACAGTGGTGTGTTGCTATGAATGAGGAGATTGAGTCTCTTCAGAAGAACCAGACATGGGAGTTGGTGGAACCGCTGAAAAATAGAAGGATTGTTGGGTGCAAGTGGGTCTTCAAGCGCAAGCCCGTATTCCCGAGGGTTGAAGAGGCACGGTTCAAAGCTCGGCTAGTGGCGAAAGGATTCATCAAAAGGAAGGTGTTGACTACTAAATGAGGTATTTTCACCGGTTGTAAAGCACGTTCCATTTGCACTTTACTTGCTATTGTTGCTTGTTATGACCTTGAGTTAGAGCAACTTGATGTCAAAACGGCATTTTGCATGGGGAGCTTGAGGAACAGCATTTATATCGTCAACCGAGAGGGATTTGTTGTTTCGATAAGGAAGATCATGTATGCTTGCTTCGTAAGTCTTTATATGGCTTAAAACAGTCTCTGGCAAAGGTATAAGCGGTTTGATACATTCATGATAAGCCAATCATATTCTAGGAGTGAATATGACAAACTTGTGTGTATTTTCGGAGACTTCCGATGGTTCATTTATATACCTACTTTTGTTGTATGTTGATGATATGTTTATTGCCGCCAAAGGTGTATCAGAAATCAACAGGTTGAAGCAGCAGTTGAGAGGTGAATTCGAGATGAAGGATTTGGGTGCAGCAAAACGGATTTTGGGTATGGAGATTAGCAGAAATCAAGTAGATGGCAAGTTGTTCTTGAATCAAAAGTCATATGTTCTCAAAGTGCTTGAGCGCTTTGCCATGCGAACTTCGAAGCGGGCGGTACCCCTTTGGCGGACATTTTCGACTTTCAAGAGTGTCACCTCGGTCGAGGATGAGGAGAAATATATGTCTCGGTTCCATATTCGAGCGCGATTGGGAGCCTTATGTACGCCATGGTATGTACTCGTCCCGATGTTTCACATGCGATTAGTGTCGTAAGTCGCTATATGGGGCGACGGGAGAGGAGGCACATTGGGAGGTCATGAAGTGGATACTTCGGTATTTGAAAGGGACCGCAGATGTGGGTCTTTTGTATGGGGTTTCTAATCCGGGTAATCAAGTTGTTGGTTATGTTGATTCGGATTTTGCCGGTGGCCATGATAAGAGGAGGTCTCGACGACAGTTATGTGTTCACTCTATCCGAAAGTGCCATTAGTTGGAAAGCAACTTTGCAGGCTACGGTCGTGTCCTGCCTACAACGAAGCGAGTATATGGCCATTGCCCGAAAGGCGTAAAGGAGGCATTGTGGATGAGGGGAATTCTTTGCGAGCTTGGTATTGCACAAGGGTTACTTCGATATTTTGTGACTCTCGAGTGCTATACATCTGACTAAAAATCTGATGTATCATGAACGGACCAAGCATATTGATGTTAGGTATCACTTCGTTCGAGAGATCATCTCACAGAAGCAAGTTGAGGTGAAGAAAGTGGGAACGGCGGATAACCCAGCGGACATGTTGACTAAACCGGTTTCGGTTGCCAAGTTCAAGCATTGCTTGGGCTTGGTTGGCATTTGATTGATCGCCCCTTGGGCATTGTGGCGAGTAGAGGCAGAAGAGGGTTGCGATAATTAGGGATTTGGGTTCAGTGAAATTCAAGTCAAGGTGGAAAATTGTTGGAATTGTTGCCTTGAATTTTCCTTCTTTGGGAGAATTCCAATTATGTTTAGGATTTCCTATTGTGTTTAGGATTTCCTATTGCATTTAGGATTTCCAATTGTGTTTAGGATTTCCTATTGTGTTTAGGATTTCCTATTGATTGTGCTTCTTATAAATAGAGGCTTTTAGGGATCCTTTGGCTATCTCTCATATTGTGGCCTCTCCAGAGTTACGGATCATAGCCGGCTCTTTGTATCTCTTCTTCACCATTGATAGTGAACTCTCTCTCTCCTCGCCCGTGGACGTACCTCAATCTTGAGGGAACCACGTATATCTTTGTGTCGTGTGATTGCTTGTTGTTTTGTTTGCTTTCTCCCAACTTAGTCGCATTCATAGCGTTCGTTACAACATTCTTCAGATTTTTTATTTTTATTTTTTTGCAGCTTCGTGCCTCCCCATCGAACGCAACAGTCCAAGAATGACCACTCTAGATCTCTCGCACATTATTGGGGGATCAATCCAAACAAAATAGTTGCAAGCACGAGGTAGCTGGAAAATGAAAATATTTAGAGAAAAATAGTTACGATTGAAGACGAAACATCTATAGGAACCAGCTGTGTTTACCCCATGGATAGTGCTACCCGTACAAAAAAAAGCCCACAAAAAATGTACAGAGCGTGTTCGGGGACCCATTTTTTGATTGAAACGGTGGGGCTTTGGGTGAACCACTTCTAACCGTCCGATTGAGCTGAAATTTTGTGGGGCCCCTCAAAAAATGTTCTAAGAATAATGAACGGTTCGGATCACTCGTGTGGGACCCAAAAGTGGGTCCCTGAACTCGTTCTGTGCATTTTATGTGGGCTTTTTTCTGTACCCGTAGGTTTATCCTTACCCCATAGCGTTTACAACCAATGAACCTCCTTCCTGGGTAGCTATCTGTCTAAGATGTCATGATCTTCCCTAACTTAATGCGGTAACTTAATGCGGTAGCAAATCTGTGGTTAGTCCACTCCATCTTCTTATCTTTTTTATTCTCTCTTTCTCTCTCTATTTTTTTGTCTGATTTTGTTGTTCTCTTATTTTTTTATTTTAATTTTATTATTATTATTATTATTAATTTTTTTTTTTGGGGGGGGGGGCAGTGTTTATATAGCATGAAGGGGAGAGAGAGGCAATTTGGCAGGCTAATTTCCCTCCAAACGGGTGGAGGGGGTAGGTGAGTGGTAAAATACCAAGGTGCCGTCCATCTTGACGGATAAGGTGGACCGAGTTAGGGTGGGAGATTAAATCGACACACATTTTAAACATTGGGGATTAAATTGGACAAATGTATATATTGGGGGACCAAATTGGCAACCTGTTAATAGATTGAGGACCAAAAAGGTAAATATGCCAGTCACAAAGTATCATTCTTACATATTAATAACACATAATTGAGGGGACCTTTCTACATATTTTTACAAAATAAAACATAAAATATAGTAAAAATAACAGGATAATTGGGAGGTGTACGAAAAAAGTTTTGGAGAGATTTACTTAAATGTTCCTTGCAGTGATAGTACGGAAAGAGTTTGGAGAGATTTGAGAGGCAAGATGGTCATTATACCCACCTGAATAAGCTTATCATAGGGGTGGGTGGGATAAACAATCCGAGTGTAAAATGAAAAGCAAACAACGGATAAGGGTGGTCTTGGATTAGCTTAATCCCTCTCAAGCTCTTATCCCTTTCCTCTTTAACTTGTGTGTGTGTGAGAGAGAGAGAGAGAGAGAGAGAGAGAGACAGACAGACAAATGTAGTTTGTTCGCCAAGGCAGATGGCGGAAGTGTTCTAGCGGTTTGTGGTTTGCCATTTTATCCTGGAAGATAGACGCCAACGAATCCTACAATAAATTACTTGATTGCCCTAATAAAGTCATTACATTGAGAATACAAAATGATTTGAAAGGTAAGCTCGCCCCCACTCTCTTATCCCCTTCTTTCTCCCACAAACAAACTCCTCTTCTTTATTCCTTTCTTCCCTTATCCTCATCCCTCCCTTATTTTCTTGACGCGTTAGCAAGATCCTATTAAATTTTAAGAGATTGAAGATAATTAGGAATTACAAGGATACAAGTTTTGGCCATACTGACCTAAAAAAAAAAAAAAAATTTGGCCATGCGTTAGAGATGACAAATAAGAGGGAGGAACAGAAACACGTATTGGCCCAATCCTTAAACACAAAAAACCAAAAGGGATCAGAAACAGCCGAATCCGGAAAACGTTATCTAGCAATCAGAATTCAGACACAACCAAACAAAACATTTTCTTCCAGTCACGTTACAAGCCCAGGAGGCCCAACGGAAACCCAGACTGTGCCAATATCCAGATTTTCACTATTACAAATTTCTATGATAACTTCGATTTCATGTTTTTTCCGATGGTAACTTCCTTTTTTGAGGATGGCAGTTTTTGAACAACAAAATCCTAGAATTGGGTTTATCAAAGTGGGAATGCACTTGTGAGATATTCTGAATGGTTCGCTAAAAAAAAAACGAGAGAAATTTACAAGACGGGTCCTACTAAAACTAACATGCAACATAGATTTTTTGATTATCGTACTTTAGTTCAATGAATACGATAAATTATTCCTAACCATCTAGCACAAAACACACCACCATTTTTTAGTAGGGTTCTCAGTAAACTTGCATTTGAAATTTGTTCGTTTTAACGGTTTTCCCTTACTTATTATTATTTTTGTTTGGTTGCGTTTGTTGCCCCGAACAGGTTTGCACATTTCTCGACTAATCCTAAACAAATTATTGGGATAAATTTTGCTACATTTGGAATATAAGAATTACTAGAATTTTTATATCTTCTCATTTGTATTCTCTTGGCAGGTTGAGGGAAAACTCATCCTAAGTTGTTTGGTAATTATAAATTTATAATCACTTTTTTAATTCACAAAAGAAAGACACGGGAATAAAAAAATATGTGCAATTAAGTTGGTCCGGCTATTCTACCGTTGGTGAATTTTCATTAATATAGAGAAGATAACTATGGGAACGATGTCATCACAAACAAAACCTTACCTTTTTTATTTGGTGGTTGAATAGTTATTCTCTATTGTAGTTATCCGGGGATCCCGTAGTGCGCCTCCGTACTACGGGGTTGTAGAGCGGCCAAAACTACGTCATTTTGGGTGTGCAAAGAGAACACCACTACTTAATCTCTCAAAACTACGTCATTTTAACCTAGTTTTATTTGCTGAATTAAAAAATGTGAGCATTTTTAAGTGGGTGTTTATTTTCTTCAAAATCAAATTTGATTTTTTATTTCTTCTATACGTGAACATAAAAGTCACTTATTTTAGATTGGGGTTGGTTTTTTTTTTTTAGGAGTGGAAGTTTTACCCCCTAAAACCTGGATCTCAAAACAAAAAGTCTACAATTAAACACATTTTTAAACTTCTTAATTCTTCCTTCAGTTTTGTAAAACTAATGCCGGCCTGGTTTTTTAGTTTATTGGAAGACTTAAACATTTTATTTTTCAAATCTGTTTTTACTGGAAGTTAGACGAGGTGTTGTGAACACGTGTTAATTTTAATAGCTCTTCAATCCATCTCCTTAAACCCTAAACGATCAAATTTTCTTATAGTGTCAAAACTAGACAGATTTTGTTCAAAGCCATTTTGGGTTAGCATAACTTCTGTTTTTGAAAATGTGTTCTGCAACATAAATGTTCCTAACACCCTAAATAATTTGGCCATAGAATTTCGTAGTAATTGGATTTTTATTGATAGATGATTTTGGCTAAACACTAAAGTGAATGAAATATGTACTTTTCGGTAAATAAGGAGCTAAGTCTTAAAACTCATATTTCTAGATTAATTCAATATTATCGTATGAGTTAACAAATAATGATTGTTCATAGTTGTGATTAAACTGTGATGATATTATGAATTGTTATTTATCATTTCAAGTTATGACTTTGTTGATTGAGGGGTAATGTTACCGAGAATGTAGAAAGCACGTTAGGTTCATTGAATTAGTTGCGGACTTGGAGGGATCACCTAGATGTTTAAGTTAATGAAAATTTAAATAAGGATAATGGATGGTTATTGATGAGGTCTGGGGAAGCCATCCCGCAGAGTCTCAGTTTTATGATTGGCGGTCAGCCAAAGATAATGGAATTGAGGAATTATGCGGTATTGGATATACCTATGTGTTGTATGTGCATCCCGAGGCAATGTGATGTATGTACAACCTCACGTGCTGTATGCACATCTCAAGGATTTGTGCTGAATGTACATCCTTATGCGCTGTATGTGCATCTTGAAGAATGCGTTGTATGTACATTCTCAAGGGGGGAAGTGAATCTTGAAATGATGGAAAGCTGAATGCTGTGTTGATTTGGTGATTGATCCATGAGATGGTTAGAATTCAAAACTTGTGAGAAATGAAAATAGAACTCCGTGATAATTTGGGAAACAAAAATGTATTGATCCTAATATGACAATAATTTGGAAAGAAAATTGAACAATGAGATGGGTAGAGTGTTGGGATTAATTGAGAGTATGATTGCTCGAGATAATTTTCACTGTGTTGAAGGTTATTCATTGAATCAATTTATTTGATCTTTAATGTTGTACTGCCTTTATATATCAAATTGTGTTTTACTTGAAATGTAAGGGTTAACTGGTAGGAGTATATCTGCTGAGCATCATTCGCTCATGGTATTCGTGTACCCTGGCTTTTCATGCCAGGTATTGAAGACGGAATTGAAAGACAAGATGAAGATAAGGGTAGAGCCCACTGGAGGACAAAAGATGTCAAGCCCTAGATTCCGTACTAGTTACTGCCCTGTTCCTTTTTCGAAATTAAATTTCAAGTTGTAATCTTGCTTAGTAATTAAACCATTCTAGAAAATATTTTATTAACGTGTCCGAAAATCGGGGCGTTACATGTACCATAACCTTGTAGTGTGGCATCCAAGCCGTTGATCTTGGTAGTCAACGACTCGGATTTAATCTCGGGGATAGACAACTCGGATCATGCAAATGCCGAGATAAAATCAGAACCATGGAGTGCTCGATCAACGACTCAGATGCTGTACTCCAACCCTGTAGTACGGCTCCGCACTATAGGATCCCCAATTCCGCTTGGGTCGCTTCGGTTTTAACTCCCTGCTGCGCGATGTAGTTTCCTATTTCCCATCATAAATAATGAATATTAGAAAGTTGTTTGATGAGGATAAGGTTTTGGGTGGATAAAAAATAATGGTGGATAACAGATGAATCTACTGGAGAAATTAGTTAAGAAGAGGGATTAGCTTATACTCCATCTGTCCGTTTTTGTTAGTGCACAAACGTACTTTTTTCCATCCCTTAAAGTTTGTCCATGTTTGAAAATCAATTAGTAAATTGTGTCAATTTTACTCTTTTACCCTTGTCTTCAAATATTTAATTAAAAAATTATTCATGATTGAAGGGTAAAATTGAAAAGACAAAAATTGTACAAAACAATCATGACGCTTTGTAAAATAGTTGAAAACCGCAAACTGGACCAACAAGGGTTCATAATGTGATAGTTGGAAATTTGGACGAATAAAATTGAGGCAATCAGATCGGAGGGTCTCTCGGGTCAACCGAAGGGTCTCACTCGTGGCACGTCAATTCTAGCCATGTGGGTTCATGGTGCGGCTGTAACTCCCCCCATGATGTGAGTATAATGGCAAAATTCATTCCTCAATTCACTGGGGCAGTTTCTTGCATTGGCATCTCAAAGGTCATGAGCTTGTATACATATTGTGCATCCCAAATTGGTAACACACTAGAAATTCATGTGTAGACGGTTCTTGTGTGAGAGAGAGAGAGAGAGAGAGACAGACAGAGATGTAGTTCGTTCGCCAAGGCAGACGACGGAAGTGTTCTAGCGGTTTGTGGTTTGCCATTTTATTCTGGGGGATAAACGCCAACGAATCCTACAATAAATTACTTGATTGCCCTAATAAAGTCATTACATTGAGAATACAAAATGATTTGAAAGGTAAGCTTGCCCCCACTCTCTTATCCCCTTCTTTCTCCCACAAACAAACTCCTCTTCTTTATTCCTTTCTTCCCTTATCCTCATCCCTCCCTTATTTTCTTGACGCGTTAGCAAGATCCTATTAAATTTTAAGAGATTGAAGATAATTAGGAATTACAAGGATACAAGTTTTGGCCATACTGACCTAAAAAAAAAAAAATTTTGGCCATGCGTTAGAGATGACAAATAAGAGGGAGGAACAGAAACACGTATTGGCCCAATCCTTAAACACAAAAAACCAAAAGGGATCAGAAACAGCCGAATCCGGAAAACGTTATCTAGCAATCAGACACAACCAAACAAAACATTTTCTTCCAGTCACGTTACAAGCCCAATGGAAACCCAGACTCTGCCAATATGCAGATTTTCACTATTACAATTTCTATGGTAACTTCGATTTCATGTTTTTTCCGATGGTAACTTCCTTTTTTGAGGATGGCAGTTTTTGAACAACAAAATCCTAGAATTGGGTTTATCAAAGTGGGTGCGGCAATGCATTTGTGAGATATTCTGAATGGTTCGATAAAAAAAAAAAAACGAGAGAAATTTACAAGACGGGTCCTACTAAAACTAACATGCAATATAGATTTTTGATTATCGTACTTTATTTCAATGAATACGATAAATTATTCCTAACCATCTAACAAAAAACACTCCACCATTTTTCAGTAGGGTTCTCAGTAAACTTGCATTTGAAATTTGTTCATTTTAACGGTTTTCCCTTACCTTTTTTTTTTTTTTTGGTTGCGTTCATTGCCCGAATAGGTTTGCACATTTCTCGATTTATCCTAAACAAATTATTGGGATAAATTTTGCTACATTTGGAATATAAGAATTACTAGAATTTTTATATCTTCTCATTTGTATTCTCTTGGCAGGTCGAGGGAAAACTCATCCTAAGTTGTTTGGTAATTATAATCACTTTTTTAATTCACAAAAGAAAGACACAGTAATAAAAAAATATGTGGAATTAAGTTGATCCGGCTATTCTACCGTTGGTGAATTTTCATTAATATAGAGAAGATAACTATGGGAACGATGTCGTCACAAACAAAACCTTACCTTTTTATTTGGTGGTTGAATAGTTATTCTCTATTGTAGAATGTTTTCTCATAATAAAGCAAATGCTAAAAGTTACAACTCAAATTGAATAATTTTGATTGGTAATTTGGCATTGCCAGAAGGAGTATTCACTGTAATTCTTTCCTTTTCTAAAAATTACTCCAGTAAGTAGAGCCCTATACGCAAGAAAATCTGCACTGGACCACTTACAGAATTCAGAGAAAATACTCAAACAGCGGAAAGACCAAAGTACACCCGTGCCGCCTCTCTCTCTCTCTCTCTCTCTCTCAACCTTATCATCTCTCACCCCTCCGCTCTTCTTCTCTCCACAGTTCGCTACCCTCCTTCCCTGACTCCAAACCCTTATCACAGAACCCTTATCGCAAAACCCTATCCAAACAAATACCCTTTCACCCCCAAATCAAACCAAACCATACCCAACTTTACATTTCTCTCAATTCAGCGCTGAACAAGGGGCTCAATCCCATGGACTCCAGCCAATCCCCGTTTCAACTCTCGAACTCTCCGTCAGGTACCAAAATCTCACCTCCTTATGATTCTGAAATCGATGCTTTTGTCAAAACAAATGATTTGAACAATATTAATAGAAGCAGTAGCAGTAGTTCTATTACTAGTTCTGAAGATGAGGGTTATATTAGTGGTGAAGAGGAGTTTGAAACCGCACCGGAGAGGCCAGTTGTGGCCCACCCAGAAGGGGAAACCCTAGGAAAAGATATTGAAGGGGAGAATTTTGGTGAGGTTTTTGTGGGTGGCTCTGAAATTTTGGTTCCAAAGACAGAAAGGCCCATGGCGGTGGTTACACCTGATGATGATGTTGAAAAGGGTTCTGAAGTTGAAGAAACCCTAGAAACGGATATCGAAGGGGATCAATTTACTGGAGGTGGGTCTGAAATTTTGATGCCAGTGGCGGAGAGGCCCGTGGTGGTGGCCACAACGGATGATGATGCCGAAAAAGGTCCTAAATTTAGGGTTTTTGGTGGTGGATATGTTGAAGGAGATGGTGTTGTGATTGGGGAGGAGTCTGAAGGAGTTGGTCGTGGTGTTACTGATGTGGGTCAGTCTGCAGAAACTGCAGCTGAGGTCCTTTCGGGGAAGCCTGAAGTTGTGGTTGAACAAAGTTCGGGTGAAAACTCGAATTTGAATCCATCAGTGGAGAAAGAAATTACGGCTGAAGACCTCTCGGGGAAGCCTGAAGTTATGGTTGGACCAATTTCGGGTGAGAACTCAAATTTGGACCAGTTAGTGGAGGAAACAATTGCACCGGAGGGCCTCTTGGGGAAGCCTGAAGTTGTGGTTGAACGCATTTCGCGTGAAAACTCCAATTTGAATCAGTTAGTGGAGGAAGCAATTGCAGCTATGGCCTATTCGGGGAAGCCTGAAGTTATGGTTGAACCAACATTGGGCGAAAACTCAATTTTGAATCAAGCAGTGGAAGAAGGTGGTTTGGGTGTCCCCCAATCTTCCAACCTTGAGGCTTCAACAGGTAGTAAGGGAGATAACGGTGTTGAAATTTCAAAATTGGATGAGACTTTGACTTCTGAAATTAAGGAGAGATTGGTGCCTGAGGAGGTGGTGACGGAGGAGACCAAGTTGAAAGAGGAGAAGGCCTTGAATGCTGAGGATTCTGGTACTGTTGTAGAGGCTGAAGGGAGTGCAGAGATGGTTGAAGAGTCACCAGTTCTAAGCCAAATTAATGATACAACTTTAGAACCAGCCAACTCAAAGCTGCTTGAGGCTGATCGTCTAAAATTTGAAAATGGAGGAGACTCTTTGGTGGAAGCCATACATGTCAAAATGTTGGCGCCAGGAGTGGCATTGGTCAATGGGTCTGATGATGCTGATTATGATAAAATTTCCCCAACTTCAACCAAACGCGAGTTTGAAGTGGAACAATCAGAGCCTTCAGGTGTGATAGCGAGTGGGTCGGAGGCTAAGCTGAGTGAACCTACAGTTGCGATTGCTGCTGATGGAGCTGAGCTTGTGTCTACAAGGACTGTAGAAAGTAACGGTGCCTATGAAAATCATATGGACGATGGATTAGCAGAGGATGAGGTGAAAAACAAAACTGATGAAGAGGGAGATATTGGGTACTCAGGTTCAGATGAGGAGACTGATGGTATGATTTTTGGTAGCTCAGAAGCTGCGCGACAGTTTATGGAGGAGTTGGAACAAGGATCAGGTGGTGGGGATCAGCCAGAGAGGATTATTGATGGTCAGATTGTCACAGATTCCGAGGAAGAAGTGGACACTGATGAAGAAGGAGGTGGGAAGGAGTTGTTTGATTCTTCAGCACTGGCAGCTCTATTGAAAGCAGCGACCGGTGGTGGTGCAGATGGTGGTGGCAATTTCACAATAACATCAAGGGATGGATCTAGGCTTTTCTCAATTGAGCGTCCAGCCGGGTTGGGGTCCTCAGCTCGGTCTTTCAGACCCGCTGCGGGACCCAATCGATCCAGTTTTTTATCTTCTTCTGGTCTCACGACTGGGGGAGACTCTGAGAACAACTTGACTGAGGAGGAGAAGACAAAATTGGAGAAGTTGCAGCAAATAAGGGTGAAATTCTTGAGGCTTGTTCAGAGATTAGGTGTTTCTCCAGGACGAATCTGTGGCAGCGCAAGTTCTTTACAGATTAGCTCTTGTTGGTGGAAGACAAACTAGTCAACCTTTTAGTCTTGATGCTGCTAAGAGGACTGCTACACAGCTTGAAGAAGAAGGGAAGGAAGATTTGAACTTTTCGGTTAACATCCTTGTTCTTGGAAAATCTGGAGTTGGAAAAAGCGCGACTATAAATTCTATATTCGGCGAAGAGAAATCTGTTATTGATGCTTTTGAACGTGCCACTATGAATGTGAAGGAAATTAGTGGCATTGTCGATGGAGTTAAGATTAAGGTGTTTGATACACCGGGGCTCAAATCTGGTGTAATGGAACAGGGTTTCAACCGCAAAGTCTTGTCTTCTGTAACCAAGTTTACAAAGAAAAGCCCACCAGATATCGTCCTCTACGTGGATCGGCTGGATTCGCAGACTAGAGATCTTAATGATATGCCATTACTTAAGACGATCACGAGTTGTCTTGGCCAATCCATCTGGCGCAGTGCTATAATCGCTCTTACTCATGCGGCTTCTGCACCTCCGGATGGGCCATCTGGTTCTCCTTTGAGTTACGACGTTTTTGTGACCCAAAGGTCGCATGTACTTCAGCAGTCCATTGGACAAGCTGTTGGCGATTTAAGAATGATGAGTCCAAGTTTGATGAATCCGGTTTCTTTGGTTGAGAACCATCCCTTGTGTCGTAAAAACAGAGAAGGCCAAAAGGTGCTCCCCAATGGCCAAACTTGGAGACCACAGCTACTGCTGCTGGGATATTCTATGAAGATTTTATCAGAAGCAAGTTCTCTATCCAAACCTCAGGACCCATTTGACCACCGGAAGCTTTTTGGGTTCCGTTCTCGTTCGCCACCTCTTCCATACTTGTTGTCTTCTATGTTGCAGACTAGGGCCCACCCAAAGCTGTCCACTGATCAAGGTATTGAGAATGGTGATTCAGACGTTGACATGGGAGATCTGTCAGATTTCGAACAAGAAGAAGAGGGAGAGGTTGATTACGATGAGCTCCCAGCATTCAAGCCTCTCAGTAAAGCTCAAATCGCTAAGCTTAGCAAGGAAGATAAGGAGGAGTATTTTGAAGAGTACGCTTACCGGGTGAAGCTCCTCAATAAGAAGCAGTGGAGAGAGGAGTTGAAAAGGATGAAAGAGATGAAGAAGAAAGGGAAGGATGCTGAGATTGAATATGGTTTCATGGGAGGAGAAGATGGCGATCAGGAAAACGGAAGCGCTGCACCTGTGTCTACTCCATTACCTGACATGGTCCTTCCCCCTTCCTTTGACAGTGACAGTCCAGCTTATAGGTACAGGTTTCTGGAGCCGACCTCACAATTTTTGGCGAGGCCAGTTTTGGACACCCATGGCTGGGACCATGATTGTGGGTATGACGGTGTCAATCTGGAACAGAGTCTAGCCATTGCTAACCGGTTTCCCGCTGCAGTCTCTGTCCAAGTCACAAAGGACAAGAAGGATTTCAGCATCCACTTGGATTCTTCTATATCTGCAAAGCATGGGGAAAGCGGATCAACTATGGCAGGTTTTGACATTCAGAATATTGGAAAACAGCTCGCTTACATTGTCAGAGGCGAAACCAAATTCAAGAACATGGTCAGGAAAAAGAAGAACAAGACAGCTGCTGGGGTAGCTATCACCTTCTTGGGAGAGAACATTGCCACGGGGTTGAAGGTCGAGGATCAGATTGCATTGGGAAAGCAGTGGGCTTTTGTGGGTAGCTGTGGGACTGTTCGATGCCAAAGTGATGCGGCTTATGGGGCAAATTTTGAATTGCAGCGTCGCGAGCTTGATTTCCCAGTTGGTCAAGTTCAGTCCACTTATGGGCTTTCCCTGATTAAGTGGAAAGGGGATTGGGCTTTGGGGTTCAACACTGTTGCTCAGTTCTCCATTGGGCATGGTTCAAAGGTGGCTCTTCGTGCTGGAATCAACAATAAGATGAGTGGACAGATCACTGTAAGAACAAGCAGCTCAGAGAATCTTGGTCTTGCTCTTGCGGCTGTTATTCCAGTTGCCTCCGCCATTTACAAGAAAATCTGGCCTGCTGCTGGTGGTGAGCATTACTCGATCTATTAGTCACAGTTCCGATTCCTGTTGCAGTCTTTGCTTTATGTTGAAGTGGCATCATTGACTAAATTGCTCAAGCACGGTTTAGTCTTCATCACTTTCTCGAGTCATGCTTTAATTTTTTGATGTAGAACTTGGTTCTAAGTATTTTGGCACAGTGAGTTGTATTGAATATGATATGAAACTCAGAGGGAACATCATATTCAAATGTTTTATTTTCAGTTCTTTATTAAATGAATTTGGCTTATCGTTTATCAGCTCTTAAAACATCTTAATGCGTTTTTGTTTGGGAAAAATTTGGATTCTTTTTTTCCCCCCCGAAGAATTATATGGATCCTGGTTTTCTTTTATCGGTACAGAATCGGATGACACAGCTTTGCGTGATATAGTTTTCAGATTCTACATGCATTAGGTGGAAAGGAACCTGAGTGTTGGTTTTTGCCTCTGTTTAACCTACATACTCTCTAGATTGCTCACTGTTTTTTTCATTTACACTGGTGGTTGCGTGTTTTTTCCCTCCTTTTCTCTAGGAGGTGGTTAAGTGTTTAAAGTAATTTGAAACTATAGGTTAAAAGATGCAGAGCTCATGTAGAACATTGTGCCATGAGTCTTTATATATCCACGCTTAATTTAGAGATGCATAGCCTTTATTGTTTATCGTAATGATTGAGAGTTTAATGTTCTTGTGTTGAGATTCAAGGATGACTAGAAATGGGTGGAAATGCACGGTATTGATGCGTATAGCTTAAGGAAAAATTTCTGGGTACCGAATGGGTACCACGTGGCCATGCTGAGCACGATCTCAGCCGTCTAAAAGTGTTTTGGACGGCTTAGATTGCTGAGCGGGTACCACGTAGGCAGTACCCACTCGGCACTGAAAAATTTCTCATAGGTTAAGACACAAGTGTGCCATCTGGTACACGAAAACCCCCACGAAATGGTTGGTTTTCCAGCTTAGAAAGGAAATAAGGTCTATTTCACTTTCAAAGGGTCTACAGCTCAGACACGACTATGTTGAGCCGTCTGATACACGAATTAAAGCCTCACGAAACGACGAGGAGTTCACATTCATTAGACGATTTCGAAAAAACATATGTCCGAAGAGGTTTGCTATAGACACGAACACTTCTACCAATAATTGCACATTCTCTCACACATAGTGCAAATGCAATTGTTGGTGCAAAGTGTTAGTGCCCGCATCTTTTCTCATGTCGAATCAGTGTACATTAGTAGTTTGTGCACACATACATCTCATTTTTGCCTTGCCACATGGACTCAGGGATCAGGGTACGTGCAAGTGTCTTGAATCTTGATTGATCTGAATCTCGTCTCGAAGATCTCTGCATTCAAAATACCAGAAAAGGGGGCCTTGTCAGACCTCCAACACTTGACTACGAACACTAGTACAGAAACAGAACACGATAAGTTCAACTTTGGTAATTCATTGATGTGAAACGTACCAAAGTACTAACATTCAACTTTGGTAAAATCGTTTCGAATTCAACACACCCCAGAGTCCAAACACGATAAGTTCTGCATGGCGAGATCAAATTCGGGAAGCTTGACTCGATTCGAAATTGCTTGAAATTAATTCACATGCATTATCGACATCCCATTGCTTCCCCAAAACTACGAGTTCAGACATTAAAAAAACCACCAAAACTACAGGTGCTAGCCATAACCATGATATTTTACACTGCAAACGCGATTCCAACATTTAAACAGTGAACATAAACTACCCAAAGAGCACCAAATTCATAAACCCACACCCCCCTATCATTCCGCCACGCCCATAGCTTTTCCACTGTGGCCATGGTCTGCTTCTTCAAACACCTTAGCTATCTTCTCTATCGGCACCACAGGCAAATACGTTGCCACCATGTACCCCTTCTCCGCGGTGTAGCACACTGTCTCGTTGTACTTCTCCGTCCAGTATGCCGCGGTGGGAACCACGATACCGGCCACCTGTGGGAACATTGGAAGCCGGTTCAGTGACCGCCAAGCAGAGACCGCGTACTGCTCCGCCACTGGCTCGTACTTGGTGTAGAGCTCTTTGGCCGTGGGCTCGTACTTGACGTAGACGGTTTTGGCCATGTTTGAAGCCGTATCCACAACGCCTGATCGCTGCACCTCTGAAGCCATGGCTCGAGCCACCTCGGGAGCCTTCTGAGCCGCTGACATTGCTTGGCATGAAGCCTGCTTCACCAGATTCGGTAAGTGACGTTCTAACTCGTTCATCGACTCGTCCACCTGCCAATTAAATGAGCAGATATTCATATGCTTCATCCATTCTCTGCTAAACAAGAAGAATTCTTCAAACTTCAGCTTGAAAATTTAACGAGTTCTAAAATTCTATAAGTTCAATTTATTAACTATCTCAGTATACATCAAATCGATCTCAGCTTGATGATAGATTGATCCGAGACAGCTCCGGCTTAATTTAATCCCTGTTGGATTATTGAACTTTTTTGGCTTTTCGCGGTTTAAAAAACCGGTCATTCTCCTCACATACATCAACAAAAAATTTAAAAAACCAAAAATTAATCTCTCAATCCTCGTTTTTGTCTCGCTTTCGCAAATTTTAATAGTTAAAATGTTTTTCAAATAATACGCTTCCACGCACACGCAGATTCTCAGCGATGAGTCTAGACCAACCGCAATTCATCACCATCGCGAGCGTGACTTAGATTCCAAAGCTGTATAAACTCTTACCTTGCGATCGACGAACTTGAGAAGCTCGAGAGGAACGTCGTGAAACTTCTCGTAAACCGGACCAATAACGGTTTTCACGGTGCCTTCAACGGTCTGAACACCCGGTTTCAGGGGACCGGAATTCTCCTTGGCGAATTCGTACAGGGTTGAAAAGCAAACGATCATGTAAATCGCAGCGGCTTGGACGAAATCCAGATATTTAAGCCTCTTCTCCTCATCTTGGACCTTCACTCAATAACACCATAAACACAGCATACTTATCAAAACATCAATCTTTTCAAATCAATACAAAATCAACCATAACTGATTTACTACGTCTATATATTACTGTAGTTATCTCCTGAAAGAGTATAGATTGTGATTTGTATTGTTTTCCAGCAATTTCTCGGAAACCAAACAAAACCGGGGCAAAAATTTTCCCTTACCGACTCGGTTGGCTGTTGTGGATCTGATTCTGCCATTTTCCAAAAGAGAAAATTTGGAGCGTTTGCAAAAGAGAGGCAAGAGAGAGGATTTTATGGCGTTGAAGCTGAATCGGTGAACACGAAACGTTGGAATGGAACTTTCTTGAAGCGTTGCAACCACTGCCGGTTTTAATAAAGAGGTTTCTAGGGTAAAACAAAATCAGAATTCTGCCACGTGTCGCGCAAGGGATGGGCTTCACCGACCGCCTTGGTCTTTTTTTTTTTTTTTTTGAATTGCAAAAGGTGGAAGGGGGCAACTGGCGTAGCAACCCCCTTGGGCGTGACCATAGGGGCTTCCGACTCGCTGTAGAATGTCTGGTTCGAGCCATAGCTATTGTCCGAGAGGACAGACCGTCACCACAGCACCACCTGAGTACACAGCTGGCATAAGGCCCAACACGCAGCCCTCCAGCACAGACATGTATTGCGACTGGAGGGACTCAAACCCGAGTGCACGCGTGGGAAAAGCATTCAAGCCCCATCACCCATGCCAACTGGGCTACCACCTCGGTCCTTGGATGCTAAGCTAACTTGACGACGGTTACATTTAACTCGAGGGTTCCTGATTTGGTTAAATTGAAAAAATTGATTTTTTTTTGTTTTGTCCTTATTCAATTTTTTTTTGCATTTGTTAGTTTTGCGTCAAGAATTTGTGGTTTCTGGATTTATCTCGTTGAGACGAATCCAAAGAGTATAAAATTATGGTCAAAAGTAATAGTTTTTTTAATAAAGCCGAAAATAAACTAAAATAAACCAATTTTTTGGATTATTTTTCGTCTTTATTTACGAAACTTTAAGTTTGGCTAACAATTTTATACTTTTTAAATTCCTCTCATCGAGACAAGCCAAGAAACCACAAAAAATCGACCGAAAACTAACAAATGTAAAAAAAAATTGAATAAGAACATCGAAAAAAACCAAAAAACCAGTTTTTTTCAATTTAGTTTGGTAACTTGGCTGGATTGCTCTCTACTTGCCTTGGTTTTTCTTTTGCCAAAATCTAATGCTTGATAAAATCAAGTGTTGATTTTAGTAAACAAGGAGAAGATTTATTTCAACAATTGATTTAAGCAAATGAGAAGTGGATTTTAGCAAATGAGGAATTTAACAAATCTTCTCCTCATTTGCTAAAATCGAACATTTGACAAATGGAAAACTAAGCCTTATAATTGATCAATGTTTTATTCTTAAGGTTAAGCCTAAGGAAAAAAAATTTATTGTGACTAGGGGTGTTTACTTTGTTTTTTTTTTTTTTTTTTTTTCAGATTTTTAGTTTTAGGAAAAAACTAACTTGTTTCACTGACTTTAGTTTTAGAAAAGAATTGCTGATGAAACCAATTGTTTTTTTTTTTTTAAAAAAAGTTAGTAGAATGTAGTAGTTTTTGGATAAAACTAAATTGAATTTTTTTTAGTGGAACACCCCCTTAGTCCCGTCATTAATAACTTGTCTTTGATCAGACTGAATAAAGGACCGGTTTAGATGCATGTAAGATGGTCCGACACGTGGCGGAAGAAAAAATTAACGAAAATGCTAATTTTGAGTGTGTTGTGTGTTGGAAACTTTTGTTGTACGTGTATCATTGTTGGAAAAATAAAAGAGAGGTGTGTATATAACTGTGGGCGGTCGCCACGTGGATCATCGGGCATTTTTAAATGGAGGTGTCGACGGTGGGGCAGTTGGAAGAGATAAAACTGTGGGTGCATGGGGAGTTGGGAGTGGCACGGATTGGTATGCGGGAAACCTCATCCCCAATCGCATTATTGGATTGGATTGGATTGGATTGGATCGGGCACGGTGGTCAAGGTTTCGTGCTTAATTGTCCCTTATCTCATGATGGTCCTGTGGATTTATTCACTGTTTTTTTCCCCTTCCCCACTAGTATTGTGGCCTCCTTTGGCATCTTTTGGTTTTTAAAAAAAATGCTAATTTTTTTTTCGCTTAATATTTTGTATTTGTTTTTTTGATAAAGCCAAAATAGTGTGATTATTGGCCAATAATCCACCAATTTTGGTTTATTCAAAAATTTGATTTTTGAATTATTTTATACTTTTATTCGTCTCTAAATTATTAAAAATCTGTGCCTTATTTTTAAATATTAAAAACCACAATTTTTTCTCATTAATCTTTTACACAAAGATAAATGCTAATTTTGCTAATATGTTAAAGTTGAAAAAGTGTACTGAAATATGTGAAAAACGTATAAAAATATGTGAAAGTGTAAAGACTTACAAAACACAATTCATTACAAAGATATTGAACTAATCATCTAAATAAAAAACAAGTAAAGTACAAGCAATGTGTTTCACAACAAAAATATGGTTCATTAAAAGCGGCAATCGTCTAAATCAGATTCTGAAGAGACTTAGTGCTAGTTGAAGATAAAATATAACAAATACCCAAACGATCAGATGGACTCCAACCAAGTATGCTCGCACCAATGAACTCCCAAAATTACAGATTTTCAAAGCCACTCCGAATTGTTAACAACTCTCACAAAGTGAGAGATATAACCATTTAAGATCAGACGACAAGTCGTTGATCTAAAGAGGGAAAAAAAAAAAACGGAGAAAAAAATAGTACCATGACCCTCCCCTCCTACCACCATGCGAGGGTATTGAAACCCTAGCGGGGAGGGGGGAGGAAGAGTAATATTTGGAAGATGCTACAGGTACAGAGGTATTTGTCTAGAAAATGTACCGATCGGGTTCGGGGGCCCACTTTTGGGTCCCACACGAGTGATCCGAACCGTTCATTATTCTTAAAACATTTTTTCGAGAGGCCCCACAAAATTTTAGCTCCATCAGACGGTTAAAAGTGCTCTAACCAAACTCCCACCGTTTCAATCAAAAAAAATTTCATTGAAACTATGGGAGTTTGGTTCGAGAACTTATAACCGTCTGATTGAGCTGAAATTTTTTGGGGCCCCTCGGAAAAATGTTTTAAGAAGAATGAACGATTCGGATCACTCGTGTGGAACCCAAAAGTGGGTCCTCGAACCCGGTCGGTACATTTTCTGGACAAATACCTCTATACCCGTATGTTTACCGATAATATTTGGGGTGGCTAGAGTTATATAGGGTCACTTATTTGGTGTTGACACCCGTTTAATTTGAATAACATTTTTTTAGAGTAGATTAGACGATGAATTTAAGAAAGATTGATTTTTTTTTTTTTAATTGGACGATACACTGAAACTTTTGATAAATTAGATTGAAAGTTTAATAGGTATGCAACAAATGGAACGATGATGTATTATTAATTTATTTTGAATCAACTATTAAGAATGCGTTTGAATTAAATTTAGTTTTATAAAGAATGTCAGTATGTTTTTAGCTTTTAATTATATTTTTATCATATCGTTTAGCTCGACGAGGGGATTCCGAAAATTATAAAATTACAGATCAATATTGTTTTTTTTATATAGGACGAAGGAAAAGACACTAAAAGACTATTTTTCTTTTTTTCATAATTTCCAAATTTTCTCTCTCTCTCTCTCTCTCTCTCTCTCTTGTGCTAACGGCAAAATGTTTATTAGAGAAACTTGATAGAGTACACCAAGTCGGGAGAAGGGGAGGGGATTCAACCAAAGGTTGAAAAAATAACCAAAAGCACCCAAATAATTGAAACCAACTTTTCTCATTTTTAGTGATTTTTTTAAACTTTACTCTATACTTATATGTTATTTTGATTCATATAGTTTAGATAAAGATAAAATATAATAAAAAAACTCAAATTTAGTAAAAATTACTAGAGAAAAAAAAAAAAAACCCATAATGTAAAGTGTCCATGGTAGTTTACCCAACTTTTTTCTTGCAAAACAGATGTGTCATGTGTTCGGGGGTGTTTGAGAGCCTCATTTTCAGCTTTTTATTTTTAGGTTTTATTACGGGCCGGTACAAAAAACAAATATTTATTACCACTAACTCCAATCATTCTTTTTAATTACCACTAACTCCATTAAGGTCAATTACTCTTTTTGGGGGGCTTAGACACTTAGGGTGCACTTTCCTATTATAGGGTTTTAGTGGTTTAGGCACTTTCATAGGGTACCCTAGGATTTTAGGCACTTTCATAGGGTTCCCTAGGGTTTAGGTTTAGGCACTTGCACAGGGTACCCTGGGGTTTAGGTTTAGGGTGCACTTTCCTATTATAGGGTTTTTAGTAGTTTAGGCACTTTCATAGGGTACCCTAGAATTTTAGGCACTTTCATAGCGTACCCTAGGGTTTAGGTTTAGGCACTTTTGTAAGGTACCCTGGGGTTTAGGTGGGGTGGGTAGAGAGAGAGAGAGAGAGAGGGAGAGGAGAGACCGAATGGGACAACACATGGCAACTGCTGCTCCACGCGGTCAATGGAGTTATTGGTGCTTTTACCGAGAAAGCTGGAGCGCGTGGTGCATGCGGGTAGAAAAAGGGAGCGGCCGGTAAATTGCTCTTATTTTTAATTTTTTGGATTTTTGACTTTTTGACTTTTTAGATTATGGTCATAAAATGTATTTTGAATTTGGTAGAATTGTTTGAGAGAAATGTGCAGAATGCATTTTGTAACAGGAATAGTGTTTGGGAGATATGTCTAAAATACATTTTGTAGGTATTTTTGTTAATGAAAATGAGAAAAGTGAAAAATGAGAAGTGGAAAAACTCTTCACCACCTCTTTTTTCACTTCTCCTCTTTAGGAGAAGTCATCTTGGCCCAAGTCTCCCAAACATCCAAAACTAAAAAATGTGAAAATGAAAAGTGGAAATATGGCTCCCAAACTCGCTCGAAAAGTGAAATGTGCCAAAATAAATTCAGTTAAACAAAATGTGCCAAATGAAATTGACTTTTATTTTTTGAGTGACTTTACGGGTGAAGCCCGAGTCCGCCAAAATATAGGCCTTTGATGGATCAGATACCCATGGATCAAGAGGCGGTGATAGCAGAGCTTGACGAAAGCCTGGAAGCTCTTCGTAAAAATGGAGGACCACGGAACGATTATTAAGGAGGTGTTTGGCGAATCATCAGATAGCGAAGGCGACGAATCCGACGATCAGCAAAATCAACAATTCGAGTTCGATGATCCAGATGGCGAGCGACATTCTCAGTTGATCTTCGGGGAAAGCCCTAGTTGGGAACCAGTTAGCGAAATCAATGGCTTATTCCTTTGCAGAGACTTTTTATCCCGCGACCAACAGTCTTCTTTGCTATCAGCTATCGAAAATGGTACTCTCTCTCTAACATAATTTTTTTTACTTATCTTTGGTATTAAAGATGAAGGTTCCTCAATTCTTGGATTACTTTCTGTTTCTCAGTGAAAATTTGTATTTGGTAGATGAGAAATATAGGATTCCTTAATCAAATGCTAATTGGAGTGTGACTAGAATAATGAACGGATCAAATGCTAATCGGAGAGTGACTAGAATAAAGAGCGGTTTAGTGGAGGGATTAAGTGAATATTGGAACTGGTGAAAGAATCAAGGTTACCAGTAAGGAATGACCATTGACAGGAATTCGTTCCCCCAATAAGGGCAAGAATCAAGTACGACTATCTCTAGAAAGAATGTTTCTCCTTCTACAATCGTCCCCCCAAATGTGGGGGGAATGTCTTATTTATAGGCAATTCGGCCTCTCTTTTTGGGGGACCAATAAACTATGGACACGTTTTACAAAAATCGTGCGTAAATATCCCTTTCGTATTGTCAGGCCGCGGCCCTCGCGACACCTATGTTGGTCCCGCGGGTGCTACTCCACTAGTGCATTTTTGTGGCGATCCCTTGTTCTTTAGTCACCAAGCCGCTAGATCACCAGTAATTTTGAATGAACAGTGTGGCCAAGGTCTACCTTGGTTTTACATTTGCCACTATCGGGCACGGTCAAGACTTGGCTCTGCCTTGCCATCATTGTGTAAGCAAGATGGTCATGACCTCTTCGGTCATGCCAAGTGCCAACACTCTGACCAAATGGCCTTGCCAAGTCGGTCGGGGCAGAACACGCCCGTCGGGTCAAGTTGTTTTTGGGGATCGACATCTTTCTGCATCATACCGCAAATCTTTGGGGAATCACAATCGGTCCCTTTTTTAGTGTCCTTTACCCAAGCTCGGGCGGCACCACCGTCCCTTTCGGAAAGCTTGTCATCTTGTTGTGTGAAGCGTGTTGCCTTGAATATTCACGCACGATTAGTGCGACAAGTGTTCAGTGTTGAGTGGTCCACTCGGCCCACAAAGAGAGGCTGAGTTGCCTATATATAGGACATTTTCCCCACATCTTAGAGAGAGAAACATTCTTTATAGAGATAGGTCGTACTTGATTCTTGCTCTAACTGGGGTAATGAATTCCTACCAAGGGTTCTTCGACTCACTTCTTCCTTACTGTTGATTTTCACTTAATCCCTCTACTAAACCGTTCATTATTCTAGTCTTTCTCCGGTTAGCATTTGATTAATGAACTCTAAATTTCTCACCTCCTATAGTTAGCTGAACAACAAACCCATTTTAATGCCAGGCCGCCTCCCACCCGAGCCAGCTCCTGAATATCCAGGACTAGAGCCATAACATCCCACAGGGGAACTTGCTCCGAAACACGTAGAAGGATGGCTTGCTTATTCTCTAGCCCTTTTTGGCTCCCCAATAAACCGAAGATAAAAGAATGACATTTTGTTGTTTAATGTTGTTGTTTTTATTAATTCATTTTTCAACATTGTTTTCCTTGCAAAGTTTGATATTTCATGTTTATATATACATGTAGGATGATTTTTTTGGTTCTTTTGTATACGTCGTATTTATAGTCCTTCTTATTTATGAGAATAAAGAATACTTTTTATTGGGTGCAAGGTTAGGGCTGATATGTCATGTGTTCTTAAAACTTTTCAACTTGTTGGTGCAGAAGGATGGTTTACTGAAGCCTCTCACAACCAGGTATGACATGGCCTAAACTAACACATGAGAGGTCTCTTCTTTTCTTTCAGAGCCAACTATTAAGCATTGTAGTTGCAATTTCCTAATTGATATAGATTTATGTGACAATTTGTTTTTTAATGAAGAACTAGACATTGAAAGAGGTATGTGAATTGTAGAAATAACAACCAGCTCATCATAACTTTTCCTAGAGGCTAGAAGTAGGTTGAAATCTATTGGATACGTATCAGTTGCGGGCTTCGTCACTCCTTTTCGTTGTCTATAAATTAGGAACAATAAGCATAGAGTGTGAAGCGAAGTCCCACATCGCCTGGTTACCAAAGTAATATGAAATATATAAGCGCGAGGGCACCCTCACTTCATGAGCTAACTTTTGGGGTTGAGTTCTACCCAAAACCATGTAACAGAGAAGAGTTCATGAAATACCTAACAAATAGTAATATTCACCAAATGCTTTTCTAGCATCTAAAATGACTGGGGCATTTCTTGCCAAGTTCATTTGATTCTATGCCAACTTAGCTCCTCCAAACTGTTTGTTTGGTATAATCCATGAAACTTGGCCACACCATAATTACATTGAGTCATCTCAACCCAAAGGTTTAATAAGAACAAAACCTCAACAAAAAGCAGCTACTATTTATTTCTCGGTGGATCCACGTCAATAGGACATGAGTTTTATTAGTTACTGTTGGCGTCATTGTTGTTCTGTGTTGTGAGAGAGAATGGGTGTTCATTTTCCTTCCGTATATCATCACGTTCCTAAAAGTTCTTGTGGTTGTGCTGCATTAAGCTCGAATGACTCTCTCTCTCTCTCTCTCTCTCTCTCTCACTCATTCATACGCACAACATATCTGGTAGTTTTTCAATTTCTGATTCTTAGCATGGTTTTCATCAGAAGAAAGAGCTGAGAAATGCTACTTTACACCTAAACCTTGTTTTGTTTGAATTTAGTACGTATGAGCGTTTCAGCCATTAGTGAGACTTTTTTTTTGTGTGATTTTGAATTACTCTATTCTCTCAACGGACCGACTTTGTTATTTTGGCATTATGGAATTCTGTTTGATCACCTAATACATAAACACGACAGTAATAGACCTTTCCAGATTTTAATGGAGTATTTTTCCTCCTTCAGTATGGTGGCTCAATCAGTCAAACCTATGACGTCTAGTCAAGTAAGGTCCAGGCTGCTCATCAAGTAACATTGGCACACTGTTGACTGTTTATACATAGCATGCAGAGCTAGCAAAATCTTCATACAGTCCTGTATATGCTTCTTATGGATGCTTTTGAGCTCATGCATCCCTTCTAGTGCAGGCTATGAGATTTGGAGATCTTCCACAATGGGCAACTGGACTTGCTAAATTAATTCGTGAGGTGGTGCATTTTAGCGGACAAGTTTCTGAGTTTGTGGATATAGCAGCTTGCGATGATCACAGAGATACATGCCTTCTTCCCTCAAATATACTTTGGAGAGAGCCTTTCTTTGACCAACTCATTGTGAACCGTTACCGACCAGGTGAGGTGGGATATGCCCTTTTGAAGTTTTGTTTTATTGGTACTTGGCATACTTAGACAAAACTGCATTTCTTACTCTTTTCTAAATCTCCTACCATTAGACATTGGAATTATGTAACTTCACGATAGCTACCCTCCCTTTTTCTTCCGCCTTTTTTTGAATCTTATATTAGAGATAAATAGCAAGTTGGCTTGGTGTTTGTGTAGTCTTGGGCCATACCTTCTTTTCTTGAATATACATCCCTCTGCCTCATAGGGTCATATGTGTTTCTTCGGAGTCTAAAATTGATGCCAGACGATTTTGTTGCACAATTCTATTGCATTTTTATCATGAGAAAGATCTCTTGATTTGCTATCATGGAATTCTAATGATATGGAGATAAGTGAGATGACTGTTCTAGCTTTTGGCCATTTTCAGGGCATCTGTGCACATGTTGACCTTATGCGGTTTGAAGATGGTATTGCAATTGTCTCCCTAGAATCATCGTGCGTGATGCATTTCACCCAAGTAGAAAGTGAGGGTGGCATTATCGAAAAGGAATCAGAAAGGGATCCACCAATGCCCAAGATTCCTGTGTATTTAACCCCAGGATCCGTTGTCTTAATGTGGGGAGAAGCACGGTACCATTGGAAGCATGAGATAAATCGCAATCCAGGTTTTCAGAAATGGGAGGGGAAAGATATCGATCAGAAAAGAAGAACTTCGATCACCTTAAGGAAACTTTGCCATGACGAGTAAAGTGCCATTGCCTGGCTAATGGTCGTTATTTGGTTATGTAATTTTGGGTGTATTTTTATGAAAGGACCGTGTATTGCCTGCTGAAATTTAAACCAATGCAATGCCAACTTTATATGTTCGAGGAGCTGATTCGTACACAAATGTAATTTCTTCATGAGGCGATCTATGTTTGATGGAACTAATTTTATCTTGCATCAACAAGGACAGAATTTCATAAGGGAAGGTTTTGCTTATCTCTGTCTTTAGCGATGATTGATTATATTTTGGGGTCTTGGAAATAGATTAGTGGGTAAGTGTTAATATCAGCAGAGAAATTCTATAAAATAATTTAGGAGTACAAAATACTTAAATATTTATGCTTTTTAAAAAATTCTGATTGATTTTTTGAACAATTTAAATGAAATTTTTAATCCATCTATACCACAATATCGGTCCCTTTTGGGTTCATTTGAAAATTAGCATTAATTTCCACTACTACACTTGCTTTGAATCTCACTTATAATTGTAGTAATTATTTATGAAAAGGTTAAATTTTAGAACTGCACACAATTTTACTTTGGAACATCCCAAAATGAAATAGAGAAATAACATTATGGGACTGAGAAGGAAGGAGTAGTAGTACGATTCCTATAAACAAACACAGGAGGTTGCTGCCCCTAAACTATACATAGAAGTTGTATATTTAATTTACCCTTCAAAATTTATTTTTCCATGAAGTCTGTTTTTTTTCCCCTAGACAAATCTCCATTATGTTGCAACATATCCTTTCACCTTGCGAAATGACCCAGCCATGAAGAACATGATCTGGGCAAATTGGCTTCGAGCACTTCTCCCTTGTAAATTTCAACGTACGTAACAGAATCATTTTCAATATGGCTTTTCTTTTTCATATGAACATGCATTCTAAGAATTCTTTGTTTCAATTTAGCAGTGGTATAACGGTGTGAAGTTCAAAAATTTTCACTAGAAGGCGCCACCCTTCTTCTGTGCTGATAAGTTCTGAGTTTGCTTACAGTTCCATATAGATGATGCTTCAGTTGGTAATACAGGAAGAATTTTGGGTATTGCATCATCCGAGTGAGACCCAAACGGACAGCAAACATAAACGCGGTTCAATCACCAAGCTGGGAACAAACAAAGCATAGCAAAGACGTGGTGCGCTTATGAAAAATTAACAGACACACCACATGAATCCATGATCCCGGTTTACATCAGTACTATATATTTGGAACTCAAACCTGTTCAATCACAACCCAACACCAATTCTCAAAACAGTCAGAAATAAACTAAACAGGAAAAAATACTTCCACAAAACTCAATTTTTCGCTCAGTGCAGTATTTGCTAGGTAAGTATAATTCAAGAAAACTAGGTCCCCAACTGATTCATTCATACTCCTCCCTGAATTATCACCTTCTTCCTGATCATATCAGAACACTCTTCCGCTTATATGCAATTGCTGGACTGGTTTCTTTGTCTCTGGCCTAGATGATAAAGACCAGAACAAACAGAACAATGAAAAGGACAACCAAGAACAATATCATCATGATCTGTCCCTTGGCCCCAACCTTCTTCATCACCATACCCACCTTTTCTGCAGCCAAAAGTGGTTTTTCCCAAAGAAATGGGAAAATACAGAAACTGCATTTCATGATTTTAAGGTCCGGTTACTAGCAAAACCCATTCATTATTTAGACACGCAATAATGGCTTTAGTAGTTTATGGCCTCAAAAGCAATCCAAGGATTAACTTCAAGTCACAGCTTGGGCAAGACATATTGCTGTTCTCTGAGAAAGACTTGTTCGATTAAAAATCTGCGGATTAACTTCAACTCACAGCTTGGGCAAGACATATTGCTGTTCTCTGAGAAAGACTTGTTTGATTGAAAATCTGCGTGGAAACAATCACCTGAACAAAATCGAGACGGTTTGATGTATTTTCCATTTCCGTACCCAGTTCATCTATAATCTTCTCCTGTGGCACCATCCAATGCCAATAATCCGGGAAAAAATAATTTCATAATTGTTGATTAATCTAAGTTTAAGAAAGATGAGTCATAAGTGCTTCAGGTTGAGACTTGCTTAGCTACACCTGGTTTCCCGAGCAACATTGCTAAGACTAGACAGCCTAAATGATTCTGACCTTGTAGGGGAGATTTTTCATGCAATGCACTTTCAATGGATTAGCCAGCCAAAGGATTAGCCCATAGCTCCAAAGAGCCTTATCTTACCATCGAGATAATGACCCCCTGGTAAGTCTAGCCAAAGTCTTAAACTAAAGTTCGAATAACGTCTGTCATTCAGCGGTCGATGTGGGTTAAGCATAATTACTCATGCAAAGCTCTGGATGAACAATACTTCAAGTCCAAACTCCAAAGAACCAAACCAGCCAAACAATGTAGATTGGATTTGGTTTCTGTTGTCTGTTTAATTGGTTCCTGCGTACACCACTACACCCCCCACATACCTGTGCAAGTAGTTCTTCATGTATAGTAAGCCCTACACCTCCAATTCTTTCCACACTTTCACTAAGCTCATCCATCTCCTCATCCTTTTGCCTGCAAGTATCATCTAATTAACAGGAATAAAAATGAGAAGTTAAGAACTATACCATGCAGGTGTCTAGCATTGCATGCACACACCCTAGTGTCTGTGCTTTAGTTCTGCCAGGACAATTCACAATGCCCAAAACCAAACAAATTTTTTTTAGGCTAAATCAAAGAAGTTTGAAATGCTATTAATCACATTCACATCCCTTATCTTCCATTCACTCAGATGACAATTTATCAAGAATATAACCAGCTATCTAGATTGGAAATATAGTACAAGAAACGTAAGTTGCAGCAAAAATCTGCAGAAGTATAACATTCTGATGCATAACAAATCAAGCCAGTAGATTTCTGACCTACATTAAACGAGCACTACAAGAAAATTCTGAAGAGGTTTTTGTAACTTGCTCAAATAAGGGTATAAACAACAGAAAATTTGAATAATTTCCTGCCTATTTGCAAAAAACAAAGAGTCTAGAACAAGGAAACGCACGCTTGGAGAAGTGACAGAAAGCATAAGGAGATATGATCGAAATGCTATAACAACAATAAAAGGAAACAACAGGCAAGAGAGAGAGAGAGAGAGAGAGAGAGAGAGAGAGAGAGAGAGAGAGAGAGAGAGAGAGAGAGAGAGAGAGAGAGAGAGAGAGAGAGAGAGAGAGAGTACCACTTTATGAGAAGAAGTTGTCTATCTGATTCTGATGATACGAAATCATCATTGTTTGCAGCAACATACTGATTGGATCTTTCACCCTGATAAGAATTTGGCCTCCTCATTAGCTCACGTCGCATACCATTTACGTTCAAAGTGCTTGTACGGCCCAACTTCTTTCCAGCTACGACTTTTTTCTTGACATTGCCCACCTAATTACGTAGTGCAATTTAGGAGTTCTGAAACTAATTCGACAATGAAACGCCTGATGCCAAATGTAAGGTCAATGGTACCTGAGTACGTGCAGTACTTGTCCATCTCCTTCTTTTGTCAAGTTCAGCTTGATCAATCCCATATCAAGAAGGATCTCTAGCTGCAACAGCAATTGCTATCAAAAAACATGTTTTCAGCAATGGCAAATAGCAGCTCCCGAAAAACAAAACCACAATCACCAGAAACGCTGGTGACACGCAGAGTATAGTGATGGACTTTCATCATCATAGAAGGCACACGTAGGAAGATGATCTAGCTGAGCAATAACAGTGGAAATATATGTCACATGGACTCCTCGAAATGTCTGAAATACTGGTGTGTCAAACAACCAATGTTTGACTCACCGTCACCGATATGGGAAATACGACGAGAAATTAGTTGGACATTCACATAGGAAGCGTATTTAATTTTCGAATTTACTGCAGAACTATGCAAAAACTCACATATCATGCAAGAAGTAATTTATTGTGCCATGTCAACACAAATTACATAGAAATAAAATAGCATCTTAAAAACAAAGAATATTTGAAGTGTGCCAGTGTACTTGATAAAACAAACATATGAGTTGCCATCTAGATACCCATATCAAGTCCATGTAAAATAGTACACATTGTGGCCCCAGAGAACAGTCACTTTCCTCTCCACTATTATTGTTACTTTCAACTTGATTGCCGCAGTCCTTTCAGGATTCATACATCCAACGCGATAGTTATTGTCCTGCAAGCTTTCTAGGGTTCTCCTAAGATGGTCCCATGACTGCATTACGAGCATGACCTTATTTTTCAAGGCTATAAACACTAAGATAATGAATGAAAATGTCTAAATAGAGATTTTTTTTAATAACTACTGAACAGTCAATTTCCAATACAAACCAAAATATCCAACAGATAAGTGATTCTTCTTTTCAAGAAATTGGTTCAGTCATTTAGCATTTGCAAATGCATCCTTTCCCCATAGCCGTTTGTCTTGCTATTGCCATAATTTGGCATATCTTTTGACAAAATCTAAGTCTACCCATTGCCATATGTTGATGCCAAAAAATGGCAATGCCATTTCTCCCACTTCACCCAAGCCATTTGAGTTGAATTGAATCAGGAGATGAGTTGAACCCAATGGTCTGGATTTGAGGTTGAACCCAGCGGTCGAATTTGAGTTTGTACCCAAATGGCATCGGTGCAACAACCTTGCTAGTTGCTACTTTTAACTCTTTGACACTCTAACAAGACAAAAGCCATGGCTTTGGCAATACCATTCTGGCACCAATGGTCGGAATAGATAAAGCAAGCAACCATAGGCCATGGCTATCAGAATATTGAGTAGAACATTGGTTTCATACCTAAATCATGAAAAGATGTCACTGGAGAGACTGTAACCATTGAGAATTTGAGAAGTCACCAATGACGATGGTTTCTTTTATCTGTGTTTCTTTGATGAGCTGAAACGTAAGCCCCCCATTACTAGATCAAGCAAGCTTGGCAGTCGACGTCAGTTTCGATTGGCCGGAGCCTCCAAGTTGCCGACCGTTGTCGGAGATGATTCTCGTCGGACAGAGAAGGTACAGGGTAAAAGGGAGGGAGAGAATTCACCGCACCGTCGACGACGTCGGTTCTCACTTCTAAGGGAAACGCGAGATTATGCGGAAACCGGATATTATGGTTTTGATTCAGTATATCCAAGCCTATTTTAAGAAACATAAATTCATCAAGATCAATTACTAATCCATTTTCAATTAATATGAAATTTTTATATGAAATGTATTTGTTTGTGTTCTACAATATGAATGTCTCAGATCAATAAAATGTCACCAAAATAGATAGAAAGTGTACTTAAAGTCGTCTAAGAGAAGTTGATATGGAAGGAGATATGATTCAATGTATTCAAGTCCATTTTAAGAAATAGAAATTCATTTAGATTAATTACTATTATGTACCTTATTTACGAGATATTCGTACATCATATATGTTATAATAATTTCTACACGAAGAATGTTTCGGATCATCAAATAATGGTCGATATAAGTAGAAATCGCAAGATTTCTTAGAACTAATATGTTATCTCCAAACGAAGTCGTTTTGAAGACATGACATAGGTTCAACTTATGTCATGACGTGGAAATAGAAACGACGCCGTCTCGTGGATACGCGCGAGAAAGGAAACACGTCTCAAAATTCAAATCGGGTGGTGAAGCCCTAGGACGGGCTGGGCACTAATCATACCGAACCCGACCCGTACCGATATTCCCAACTCGGTCTCTCGCGTTGCCAATAAAGCAACTGTAAGTCTTCTCCGGCGACTACTTCAGTGCCCGACGGAGTAGCAAGATTTGCTCCGGTGAGGAAGCCATGGCAGCTCGATTAGCCAACAAAGATAAACATTCCCCGCACAGATCACGAACTTTCATCCACAAACTTCTCGAAAATCCAAAGGTCGCCTTCGCTTTCGCTTTGCTTCTCATTGACGCCCTCCTCGTCTCTCTAATCATCGCCTACGTCCCCTGTAAGCTCAAATCCTCTCTCTCTTACGTTCATTTCTCTCTCTTCACTCAAATAGTCAATGTAATGCATCAATCACGATATTTGCAGACACGAAGATTGATTGGGACGCGTACATGTCACAGGTGAGCACTCAGTACTCTCTGTAAAACCCTAATTTGCTAAAATTCTGTGTGTCTGTGTTTTGGATTTGATTCATTTTCAATAATCAACTTATGTTGATTTGGGGAACAGGTTAGTGGGTTTCTTGATGGAGAGAGGGATTACATGAACTTGAAAGGCGACACAGGCCCACTGGTCTACCCAGCAGGCTTTCTCTATATTTATTCTGCTGTACAGTTCGTTACAGGAGGGCAGGTCTACCCTGCTCAGGTGATTCATTCATCTTGGTTCATTTCTCCAAGAATTTGAAGTATTGGATTTCTGGGCTAGTTCCTATTTTTATTGTTGTACTCAATAAAGAGATTCAAATATCAATGACATAGGAGAATTGTGCGAATAGTTGTATAAAAATTGGTGTATCTAGACGTTTCCACTTGTTTTAGGTAGCGGTCATCGTGACATCCGCTCACTGGGTGATGGCTAGGGGGCTAATAATGTCCAAAGATTTATAGCTTCTATATACCTTTCACACTTCTCACGTCCGCATATTGAATACTCTTTTCACCTATTCTAACACACTTTTTCAACCTTAACCACTGCCCAATGGCTTGTGGTTAGCATTTTCCGTTGGCTAAACATACATTTTGATGCAACTGTAAGAAAAAATGGAGTTCTTCTGTTATCTAAGTTGGCTCATAGTAATAACCATACTCGATCAAGTTGACTTCCAGAAGAAGGTAAGAAGAGGTGGTTTGGATGCAACTCTGTAGTTGAAACTCCAGTAGGCTCGTGGATTTCAGATTGCACTCATGCGCTAGTAATCACCATGGTGGCAATGTTATATTATACGTAAATGCCGATATATACATCGGGTCTTTTCTCCGATTTACTTCCTCTATTTGGTGTTGCACAGATAACCACACACTAATATCTCAACTCTTTCATGTCACTGCAGATTCTGTTTGGCATTCTCTACATTTTAAATCTTGGGATTATCTTGTTCATCTATGTGAAGACTGATGTGGTATGGATTGTTCCTTTTGTTTATTGTTCATCTTTGTTGTCGTCGGACTGGTTTCATTGGAATTTTGGCATGCTTGTCTAGTCCAATCCACAGGATAAATCTATAAATAAAAGGAGAAGAAAAGAACTAAATCCTGACCTGACATGTTTAGAATCTTATGAAGTTCTCAAAAAGAGGTTGACATCTCCCTGACATGTTCCTGTTGTTATTGTTCATCTTTGTCGTGGTAGGACTGGTTTCATTTTAATTTTGGCATGCTTGACTAGTCCAATCCACACGATAAATATATAAATAAAAGGAGAATACAAGAACTGAATCCTAATCTGACATGTAAAATCTTATATAGTGCTAAAAAAAGGTTGACGACTCTGCGACTTCTAAAGATGAAACCACGGATAGGTTTTTTGGTTCTTAACAAGCTTGCTCAAGTTTGTGTGTAGCTGTGATTTTCATGGTTGTTTGAGGAGGATAATTTTTGTGGTCCAATGAAAGGTTTCATGGTCGAAATGACGTAATCTACCTACTGTTAGATCTTATTGCAGATTGGCAACTAATCATGTCATCTTGCACCATAGGAATACTGGACATTAGTTGTTGTCACAACTTGAGAGTTTTTTCCTGTTGGAAACTATTTGGATATGACAACATTTTAATAACCTTGTTGTATTCATATCTAGCAGGATATCAGGCAGGACTCTGGGGTTTGACATCGGAAGTATAATTTGGTAGTATGAGTGAATGTATGTGCTTGTATGATACCATACACTATGTGCAGATAATCTACCTCCCGTCTTTCTCCCGCACTCCCCCTTTCATCTCCTAGACAAATGTGCACGGCTGCACGCGCATGAACACTCACACTTTCATAGTTTCGATAGTAGTTCTTACCCGTACTTGTTGAAACTACTTCATGTCCACTGCTAGTTCTCTAATATAGTATTGTGATATTGTCTTGCTATATCATTACTACAAACTTCCTTGCAGCTTCCATGGTGGGCCCTTTCCCTGCTTTGTTTGTCAAAAAGAATGCACTCCATCTTTGTTCTTCGCCTTTTCAACGATTGTTTTGCCATGACCCTCCTCCATGCGGCACTTTGCTCATTTCTTTACCAAAAGTGGCATCTCGGTTTGGTTATTTTCAGGTGATATTTTTATCAATCACTTAACTTCCATAACCGTCAGTTTAGGTTTGTGTTGACTTTTATCATGATGTTATTCCAGTGGAGCTGTTTCTGTAAAAATGAATGTGCTTCTTTATGCTCCACCTTTACTACTACTCATGTTTAAGGTACATTGATTTATATTTGTCTTCATTTTCGGAAAAACATGAGTGCAATTTATATTGTTTTATCTGGTTATCGCATAGGCTTACTGAAGCAGTGGTTTTGTGTTGCGACCGAACATAGTGCAGGCTATGGATATAGCTGGCGTGTTTTCAGCATTAGTTGGTGCAGCATTGGTGCAGGTGCTGGCCCTTAAACTCGTGTTCTTGTATACTAGTTGCATCATTGTAAATAGTTGAACATAGTATGATCATAAGATTGCTATTTTTGTTGCAAGACCTGGGTGGGTTCTCTGCTGTCTTCCATCTGATTATTCAAGTTTTGTTAGATGCATAACTTTTTGGAAATTCTGTTTCATCTTTTAAAATGTATTGTGAAGAACATATTGAATTCTTTCTTATGGAACATTAATTGAATTGTTTCCCTTTCTGCTATGTGATTAGGTTAGTTGGACTGCACCTGCAATTAGCACGTGATGGAGGTCGCAGGCATTGTCTGATCAAGATTTTTTTTTTTTTTTGTTTTCCCAAACCATCTGACGTATGGTTCTGCAGATTCTATTGGGGCTACCTTTTTTGTTAGCACATCCTATCGCATATCTATCAAGAGCCTTCAATCTTGGGCGTGTCTTCATCCACTTTTGGTACTCTTTTTAACCTCATAGAAATTGCTTGCAGTTGTAAACCATTAGCCTGAAAGGGTATACTGATTTTTTTACTAATTGAGGGGCATAAGCGCACAGAGATAACATTGTTTTCCATTATATGGTATTTTTCGTCCAATTGGTAGGAGTTGACCCAAGTATAACGTAGAAAATATGTTTCTTTAATTTTAGGAATACAAAAATTTCTTGAGTTTTTGTGAATGTTAACGGTCTTCTCATCTGGAAGACGAGTGAGCACGTGAAATTCATTCACTTGTCTTAGGTTTACACCTTCCTTGGCCGCTTGTATGTGCCATCCACGAGACTAGGCATTAATTCTTGTAAGGGAGGTGGTGATTATTGAGCAGGATATGCTATAACTTTAACGTTTTCCTATCCCTATCAGAACTGGTGACGGTCTGAATAAGAAAGGTTGGCTATTCTTGAAATAGGGGTATCTTTTTGGCAGTCAAAGGTTGTTTGAAGTTTGACTGTAAGAAAAGATTTTCTTCAACACATAAGGATTTCAAAATAGGCAAAACTCTAATGAACAATGATAGATTCATAATCACTTTCACGTTGTTTTTTCTCATTGTGGTTGAAGTGCATCTTCTTAGGCTCGTTTGTAACTTATTTTATGATCTTCGGCAATGCAATCTGTGAAAAACTGATTTCGCATCTATTTGTCAGGTCTGTTAACTTCAAGTTTGTTCCTGAACAAGTCTTTGTATCGAAAGAGTTTGCTGTCTCTCTGCTAGTTACTCATCTGATACTACTCGCAGTGTTTACTCACTATAGGTGGTGCAGGTAAGTAGACCTTATGTTCACTACCATTAAAGATAAATGGAGCAAGTTCCAACGACCAGAGATTGACCAAACTTTTGCTTCACCCTTTTGCGAACCGTTCTTTCCAGAATAGCTCTATCTGTAGGACAATTCTTGATGTCAAGATTTGGAATTCTTCGAAAATTCTTTCTGCTCTTGGATGAGATAGTTGGATTATTTTAGTATAGAGGGACTGTGAGTGCATGAGCCCTTATAGAAAGTACTCACAGATGCAATTGTGTGGTTTGACGGAAAGGGGGCATTTTGAACTATAGTGTAAAAGAATAAAAAAGAAGAGAAAGTGGGAGTTCGGTAGGAGAAATGACGACACTCAAAGGACTTAATTTCTCCATTCTTGGGCACTTCTTTTTTCCTCATCTTTTGTTAACTATGCTAACTTCAATAGCTGAGTAGAGTTTCTTGAAGTTCTATTTTCTTGTGTCGACTCGATTGGCAGGCATGAAGGAGGGCTTCTGAGTTTCTTGCGTTCAAGGTTTTTCTCTATGAAGCTCAGAGCAGCCATTTCAAGTTCCTTCTCTTTCGAGCAGTTTTACAATCGTCACTCTAACTTAATGCTTCTGAATAAAGAGCGTAAGTCATAAACCTCCTTGTCTTTTGTAATATTGTTTCTCTGGACTGCAGTCTAACTAAGAATTTGTTACCGATTTAGATATTGTGACGACCATGTTTGTTGGGAACTTTATCGGCATTGTATGTGCCAGATCACTGCATTACCAGTTCTACTCTTGGTAAGAATTGCTGACAAATTTCCTATCCTTGTAAACCTTTAGCTGCATGCACCTGTTGTTTCATAGTACTAGGATGCGAACCTAATGCACTCCCCCCATGGAAGAAATAGTGCAGTAGGTTTGTAAATTCATATACCTCTTCGTTTGTTCTTGGTGCAATATAAACACTCCTGGCTGCATGTGTATATATATTGCTAGACAACAGATTGATATTGACTCTGTAAGAAACCACATTCATGGTAAATGAGTTTTTTTTATCCTCAGGTATTTCTATAGCCTACCATATCTACTTTGGAGAACTTCTTTTCCAACATTATTGCGGTATGTTGGTTTATCTTCTTTTTTTTGTCCCGCTTTGCTATGTTTGGAATCGTGGATAATCTTTCCCTACCCGGGCCATTGGTTTATCCGCTTGTCTCTGTTTTTGCAGTTTAGTGTTGTTTGTAGCGGTGGAGTTCTGTTGGAATGTCTATCCCTCAAGCAACTATTCGTCTGCCTTGCTGCTTTGTGCTCACTTGGTCATCCTATGGGGCCTCTGGACCGCTGCACCTGAATATCCTTACGTAAATGGGAAATCCTCGACTAAAAACAAGAGGAAATGAGCCAAAGAGGTGCTGACATATTTCTAGAATGTTAAAACAGGGGATAGAATGTTAAAACAGGGGATGTATTATACCAGCTTTCTTCATTTTTCCTTTTATGCTCCTGAACACTTGTGTAGTTTTGTTTTTAAAAAGTGTAGCAATTTTCACAATCCCCTTATTTATCATGTGTGAGCAATGGTACTTAATTTTCTTCAGAGTATAGGAACGGAGCCTCCTGCAATTGATAAACATTTTTATTTTGTGCTAACAAACGCCTCTTCAATCCCGCGACTCTGTAGAAACTAGATAGGCAATGTTTCACAGCAACCTCTATTTTTTTCCCCAGTTGACAGAGAATGATATCTGTCTCAATTTATGTATAGCTGAGGACTGCATATACAGAGAACAGAGGGATAAAGATTTGTGAGAAACAAATTGGAACTTAAACACTACTCCTAAATAAACAAATTGCAATATTTTGAGCCCATCTTTTGCCGTCTTTTTTGCAACTTTTGTTGTTACCGGAGAACCACCTACAGATGGTAGAGGTCAATTTATTGACGTGAGATGTATCGAGAGTTCTAGTTATAATCCACAAACCTAAACTCAAGATTGTCATTGAGAGTCGTAAGGATTCTAAACCTCGATCGCTCCGGTTCCTATTGGAGGCAGAAAATCAGAAACTTTTTGCAGGCTTGCGGATGTGCGCCTAAGCATTCCTTCATCTAGTAGGGCAGGCTGCCGGAAATTCACAAACAAGAAAATAGCTCCTCCATTGATCGAGTACGCTAATTTCACAGAAGAAATCGTCGTAGGAAATACTAATTTGTTTCACATGTATTATTTCAATAAACTAAATCATATGTATCCTTCATTATTACAACAAAATCACGTCATATGGTACTATAAGAGAATTGGAAGTGACAAGAACAAGGAAAATCCAAAAGAGAAGACAGAATTAATATTGAAGAGTCTTTCAACTCCTGCACCTTGTGATGGCACTGCAACCACGGGAGTAAGGGTTAGCCTGGGCACCTACCCTGCAGTTGTAATAGGACGCACCCTTAATCGAGCACGGCACCGTGTCCCGCTGCAGCGCACCGTAGCTGATGTACTTGGTGGTCGCTAATATTCGCCTGTTGATCTCCGAGTCCATCTCGAACTCTCCTTCGCCGGTTGCGTCCATGCACTCCCCTATCGAGCCTCGGCATCCACCCTGTCCCGTCGGAATCCAGTTCCACTCGTGGCTGTTTACGGTGGCTTTAACGGGTGTTGACGAGCCAATAATCATTAGAGACAACATAAGGAAAGAAGATATGATCATCAACAGGCGGCGGAAGGCGGAGGAGGAGTACTTTCCCATGGTCGCTCTTAGTTGTTTTCTTCTTCAGCCTCTCACAATTTTACTTACTACTAGTTTTTATCTTACAACGCCCGGCCGGCAGGCTATTTTAAACAACCGTTTTGCCACTCCGCTTCATTTTCTATAATGTTTCTATGCAGTAGTACTACACGAGTTTTAGACTGAAATCTTCCATGACATCAACCAACAATGACATTTTAATTGCTTTGAACGGTTCAACGGTTTGACATTATCCGGACAAGCTTACGTGCTCCTCGATTATTATCCTCTTTGGTCAGGTAAAAAACAGGGCCATCGACGCCGTTGCCGCGCCCGCGACTAATAAGAGTTCATAAGAGATTTTTCTCTTGTGGTCTAACCCAAGAGCTTGACAAGTTTTGAAGTCAGAATGTCTGAGTTTATAGCACATAATAGAGTCAGAACCATTGAATAAAAGATTAACTAAAAAGACAGACCATCCACGCCGCGCCTAATAAGAGTTCATAAGAGATTTTTTTCTGGTGGTCTGACCCCCAAGAGCTTGACAAGTTTTGAAGTCAGAATGTCTGAATTTACAGCTCATCCCTGTTGCCACTTGAGTTATCTGTTTGAGGTTGCTTTATCAAGGAAGCATCCCCCTTCATGTTGTTTTCATCAAGCTGTACAGAATTGTCAACGCGCTTTTGTCGGTTGAAATTCCAAATTTCATTAGAAGGGCGTACTAATTAATTTGCGAAATAAGTATATATTAACTAGAAAAGTTAGGAGGATACTTTAGTTATGCCAAATTAAAAGAACAAGCTAGCTAGCTGTTGCGCATCAAAGATGCCATAATCTGGAATTATATGAATAGGCTACTTCCAACCTTAAATAAATAACTAAATGCATAAAAGTATGACCAGGTACTTTCGCAATAATTAAGTGGAAAAAGGATGTCTACAAGGGGATCAGTTCGTTCAAAAATATTCCACCTAATTAATTACTTTTTAGCACGAGACCGCAAAAGTTTTTTTTTTTTTTTTTTTGATAATCAGGTATCTGGATTAACTTACGTGCATTTTGACTAATGTGAAACTAATCTCACCGTTTCCTAGCGGGAGTCCATTTAGGCTCTTTATGAATTGACCCTAAATGAATTGATAACAACTGAGAGATTTTGTACCTAGACCTTTTTTTGTTTCGTCCTTCGTTATTCCTAATCTATTACTACATGGGGAGGGGGGAATAGAATTCGATCCCGGAGAGCTCTACCGCATGAGTTAGTCACCACTTGCAAACCTAGACCTTAGAGGGGATTAAATTCCGAAATCTCAAATCTTGACTAATTCCTAAGTCTCAAGTCTTGACCAATAGGTTAACAGTATCAGAGACCTTAAAAGTTGACTTTCAATGATTTTGTCATTTCTCATGTCAAATTGGTACTTAGAAATGACAAAATGGAAAAGTCATTTTTGCCACATCAATTTCGTATAATTACATCTTTTATGAAATGATTCAAATGGTTCAAAGGCTGTGATTAGGGATGGGCATGAGGAGGGTAGGGGGTGGATACGACTACCTCCATCCCCGATCTCCGAATCTATATCAATCTCCATCCCCTCCCCGATCCCCACCGGGAATTTTTTTTAAAGAATTGTTATATGGTCCATTATAGCTTTTTGTAACACCTCTAGTCCACCTAATGTTTTCATAACATCTCTAATCCACCAAACCACTTTTTTTTATTCTCTTAAGTCCATTCTATTTTTTTACTAGACAAATGTACCCTTACATTAAATTTAATACATAATATACATTTATCGGAAAAGTTGCCGGCGCCGGAAAGTCTGCCGGAAAAGTCGTCGGAAAATTGGACTTCGCCGGAAAATTGACCGGCGCAGATGTGGTTATTTGAACTATGTCATTTTTAAAAAAAACCTACTTAGGATTAGATGTGGTTATCTTGACTCGCAAGAGGTGGTTATCTGTACTCATAAGATGTACCATCTGGGCATATTTTTGTTTAAAAAACTTACTTGGGATCAAGTCCTCAACCACCCAAGCACTACAAGGTAGCAGCACAAACCCTCTGCTTTTAACATAAAATTTTACTGAAAATTGAATAAAACAAAAAAACCACTTTTTCAAAATGGAGGTGATTATCTAAACTCATAAGAGTTGGTTATCTGAACTCATAAGAGATGGTTATCTGAACTAATAAAACAGAGTACATTCATCACAAACTCATCCAAACAACAGAAAAATGAGGAATCGCAATATTAAGTAGTACTAGAAAGCAAAGAAGTAGATATGGATCTAGAATTCCAATCAAATCCAGACTAAGAACACCAATCCATAACAGATACGACTACTATATCGTATATACTCTCCTACCATAACCGATAGTCACAAACTCATCAAAATCACTAGAAAGTAGAATTGAAAAGGTGATGCAGTCAGGGTTGTGAATCCCGTACCGTACCGGCCGGTACGTACCGGATTGGTGGAAAAGCGGTACCTTGACCTCTCAATACCGTCCCGGCCTCAATACCGGGGATTACCGGCTGGTACTGGAAAATCCGGACGATCTCGGCCGAGATGACTTTACCACTGATTTCAGACGGTATTTTGCAAGCCTGAAAATTTTACAACTGACATCAAATTCCAAGCCTGAAATCGAGTTTTTGTCCCAAATTTGACTAGCGGCGAGAGAGAGAGAGAGATGGCCGTGAGACTTCGGTTGTGGGCCTTGTGGCTGTGCTGTCAAGTGGGAGAGATGGCCGTGGAACTTCGGTTGTGGCTGTGCTGTCAAGTGGGTAGTCTTGATCACTTGTCCACAGAGAGAGACAGAGGGAGGCGGAAACCAGAGGTTGGACTTGGGGAAAAGTGAGTAGAGGAGATAAGGTAGAAAAGGATTTAAATATGTTAACCCTAAAATATCTCAAATGACCAAAGTAACCATTTTCTCTCACAATTTTACCATTTTTCCTGATTCTGCCCATTGGATCAGTGAGTGAAAGTTTCGTTTTCATTTTTTAACATGGAGTTATGTGAATTGGGCCTAAGATTTGGGCCATTTTGTTCGGATTTTTAAGTTATTTGATAAAAAAAAGAGGAGCTAAATTGATATTTCAATATATATCATATATATGTAAATTCCTCATATAAACCGGACAAATTGAACATTTTTTTTGTTAGATTAAAGTCTATTTCATGATATTTGTTGTCAAATTAATACTAGGTTATTTTATGATTAATTAGATGATATATGAAAAAATTTCAATTTTAATACACACACACACACACATATACATACATACAGATAATACCGCTAAATCCGAAACGGTACCGGTACCAACCCGGTACCACCACCCCGTACCGGTACTGTACCGTACCAATAAGAAAATCGGTACCTTGTCCGGTACGAGATTCAGAACCTTGGATGCAGTACTGAAACCAATGAAGTAAACATAGATATAGAATTCGAAACAAAATTCGCACTGAGAAAACCAATCCATAATCTACACGCCTAATACAACACTATATGTATGTATAATCTCCTACCATAACCGATAGTAAATGAAATCCGTATCATCACCAGCAAGATCTTCAGAATTTGAGCGCAGATCCGAAGACGACCGGAATCTGTCCGGTCTGCCTGAATAATCCGAGAACATCCTGTAAATTTGTTAGGACAAAATCAGATTAACCAACCGTACATCTCCCGATCGTACATCTCGTACGCGTCGCTGATCTCCTGCGCCGATATCAAACCGTTCTTGTCCCTATCGTACAACTTGAACGCGTTGCTGATCTCTGTTCCGCTTCCTCGTTCGCCGTCGCCGTCAGGCGCGGCGGTTGCGCAGTGGAAGTCGGCGAACTCGGGAAGGTCGATGGCGCCGTCGCCGTCCGTGTCGATCTCCGTCACGGCTTCTTTGATCTCCTCCGAAGAGGTCCTGTCGACGCCGAGGGCTTTGAAGACAGATTGAAGGTCAGACGTAGTGATAAGGAGGCAGGGGTATTTGTGTCTATTGGACACACGTGTGGATTGTATGTCTTAGGGAATTATGGTGTGGACCTTAGACTTTATGTAATAGTTATATTGGACCCTATAACAATTCTTCCATTTTTTTTTAACCTCCATCCCCGCCCCAATGTGGGGAACGGGGATCCGCAAGGGAATCGGGGATCCAAACCTTAACGACACTTTTCAAATTTTTCCATGTTGTAATTTTCACGTAGCATACGACATGGGATCAAAAGCTGGAGCTTTCAAAAGGTAAATCCAAATCCCAAATGCAACAACCCAAATGCATATAAAAGCAATTCGAGTCACGTGCAATTCAAATTGGTTTAAATTACCTTTCAAAGTTTGAAGTGGTTTGAATGTCTTGTACAAATCAGTAGTAAGATTAAAGGTAAGTAAAACCAACAAATTAATCTTTATATTTACATTGATTCCTTTGGGGTTTTTTAATATGGGGTTTTATTATATTATACCTATAAATATATATATGTATATATGTGTGAATGGGGATGCAGGGAGGGGAGGAGAACGGGGAGGGGCCGGGATCGGGTAGGAGACTGACAATACCATCCCCGACCCGATTCCCAAATTTTTTTAAAAATAATCCCCATCCCCTACCCGATCCCCGAAAAAATCTCCGAATCCCCTATCCATTCGGGGAGGGGACGGGTTGGATGGGGGGGGCATCCCTAGTTGTGATGGGTTACTTTGTCAAATTTTGACAAAATACTCCTGTAACAAAATCAAATCAAACAGAATCGAACAAATGTATGTAAATGTAACAAGTTACTAGTAAAAAACAACACACTTACGGGGGTCGTTTACTTTAAAAACAAAATACTCCTGTAACAAAATCAAATCAAACAGAATCGAACAAATGTATGTAAATGAAAAAAAACTAGTAAAAAACAACACACTTACGGGAAGAAAAAAAAAGAAAAAAAAAAAAAGGAGCTTTGGAGAAATATGCCGTGGAATCCTCAATGAAGCTCCTATTAGAGCTTAAAATCTCTAGGAGGTCCTAGGAGTTTTTATTTTGTTTTTCTATCTTTTTGTCACTAAGCTCTACGGGGTACTTCATTAATATATATACTTATTTACTTGGAAATGACTACAATACGCATTCATTAAACGTGTGTATTTTTTTACCACTTTGCAAATAACTACTCCTAAATAAGCTTATTAGGCATCATTGATTACAGAAAATTTTAAACAAATGACCAGGATCAACTGATGACCTTTTCATCAATACTAAACTAATGAAGTGATATATATATATATATACTTACAAATTAAATACGAGTTTATTCTACATATACTTGGATTGTCAATAAATTTGATACTGTATATTGTAAACGAGTGATTTAGCAAACTTCACACAATATCATGACGCAGTTGAAAATTTTCTCCACAAGTTTCACGAAGTCTACTTCTCATCTACGATGAGTGTCTAATTCAAAACCAATTTGAAATCAAAATAGACGCGACTCTAACTTCTATACTAGTTTTGGATGAATTATTTCAGTATGCGATATAAGCAGATACGAAAAAATGTATAAATGACCGAGTTTCCGCAATGATTAACATGCATATTAATTCTACTGTATAGGAGTATATTAACAAATGTAAACAACTCCAGGGGTTGGTAAAATGGTCTTGTCTTGAGACTCAAGAATTCGCTCCCACCTAGGGTCTTAGCAAGTTCGATTTCTCTTGTCAGCAGAACTCTTGGGGCCACTGGGGCTTATATCCGGTCGTTACCTCTAGGGTCTCGGAATTAGTCGAGGTATGCGCAAACTAACATTGACATCCGATTATAAAAAAAAAAAAAAAGTAAACGAGTATTCTAGTAAGCTTCACACGTACAATATCAAATTCAATTGAAATATTTCTCCACAACTTGCTCTCATCTACGATGAAGTGTCTAATTCAAAACCAATTTGACATGAAAAGAGGCGCGACTCTAACTTCTATACTAGTTTTGGATGAATTATTTCAGTATGCGATACAAGCAAATACGAAAAAATGTATAAATGACTGAGTTTCCACAATGATTAACAGGCATATTAATTCTACTGTACGTATAGTAGTACTATATTGGAATGCATATATCATCCATGATTATAACAAAATCATGCGTCATAATAATTATTGTTAACATATACTGTAATGAGGAAGTACATATATAAGATGAAAACAAGTAACGAAAATCCAAAGGGAGGAATTTGGAAGAGCCGATTAATTTAACTCCGGCATTGAGTAATGCTACTGCAACCACGAGTGTATGGGTTAGCCTGGGCGCCTGTTTGGCAGTTGTAATACGACGCACCCCTCACCGAGCACGGCACCGTGTTGCTGCTCAGCGCACCGTAGCCAATGTAACTGGTGGTCGCTAGTATCCGCCTGTTGCTCCCCGACTCCATATCGAACTCTCCTTCGCCGGCTGCATCGTCCATGCACTCTCCTATCGAGCCTCGGCAGGCGGCCTGCTTCGTCGGGATCCAGCTCCACTCGTGGAGGTTTCCGGTGGCTTTCACCGCGGTTGATGAGACGATGAGAGACACTATAAGGAAAGAAGATATGACGGATAGGCGGCGGCGGAAGTCGGAGGAGGAGGAGTTTTCCATGGTCTCCGTGTTTGGCCTCAGCTCTTAGAGTAATATTTTCTTGTAGCTATGGAAATTGAAATGTCTTCCTGGTTACGAGGCCGGGAGGCTATTTTAAGGATTTTTGCTTGGAAGAAAGTGACATTGATGTTGATGGTATCAACCGTTTTGCCACTATTTTTTGGTGACGGTGATGTATCAACCAACGGCGACATTTTATTCTTTTAATGTATTATTAGTTGACATGATAAGTCTGGCAGACAAATAATAATCAAATGGGAAAAAGAAGAAATTAAGACGTTATCTTTTATTTTTTTAAAAAGGTCATTATCTTTGAAGGGAGAGCACATGCTTATATACATACAAAAATAACCCCCAATTTACGTCTGTCGGAATTCGTAATTAAATAGGTATAATATAATCGTGGGTACATTTAGTTGAAATGGTTTCAACACATGGAATTTGGATGTGTTTGGCATACAACTCTTAAATTGTAATAGAAAGAAATTCAATACATTTATACTGAAATGCGTAACATTTGCATTCATGTGATATATATCGATATCTACTATATTTTCAGATAAATTCAAAATGATGTTTTGAGTTATTATTTTTGATATTTTTATAAATATTTAGACAAGTATCATGATTTTCTGTGCAACTACTGTAAATTTAGGATCATTTAGAGCGTATATCCTACAAACCGAAAAAAAGATTGTATTATGAAATTTTGTAAAAGTTATTACGGCCGGTAAGCCGAAAAGAAAATGTCGCCAAAAACAAATGCTACAAGATCGAGCATTCTCTACTGGTTATTTTACTTTACAATGTCTTGAATTAACTGATCAATATAAGCAACATACAAAATGTATGGAGCACGAACGGCTTGGGGATGGTGCAGTGTAGAAAATGCGCTACACCGTGTAGTGCACCATTCGGCCGTCGATTGTTTGGATTAATTTAATTCGACCGATTTTTTGGAAAATGGGCCGATTGTCGATTGTTTGGATTAAATCACCGTGTAGTGCATTTTCTTGCACTATAATGGGACCCTGGATGAACAGGTAGTTAGTAATTTACGTTGAGACCAATGGTAACAGGTAGGTAATTTAATTTTTACAATGGGAATACTAGGTAATTTAGACATGCTAATACTAGTACGAGACGAGGCTAAGAGGATCAATTTGCTCAACAACCTTCAACAGTTAGGTCGTCCAAATATTCAACTCAATATTGTAATTATAATAATCAATCTTTGGAAAATCCAAAACCTACCCCCACCAGAATACTGCCAAATAAGCCCCCAGGAATCCTCCTCGAAAATTAAAGCCTTACATATTCTTATGTTGTTGTAGCCGTTGGAGCATTTTATATAACTCTGTACTTTTTTTTTTGTTTTTTCTTAATTCTTTAAAAAAAAATTAACAACTTGTTATAATAATTTGAGAAAATTTCATAAAACCCCCCAAACTTTGACCCAAAAATAAAAAATACTCCCAAGCTTACAAAATTTTCAATCGTACTCCCAAACTTCACTTCTGTTATCAAATATACTCCCACCGTCTGGATCGGTTACCTCACTAATGGGAAATACTGAGTTGGAACTTAACAGACCAAAAAAACCGTTAAGTGGCACAAAACGACGTCGTTGTGGGCCTTTTTGTATAAAAAAAAAAAAAAGAAGAAGAAGAAGAAATACTCTCTTCTTCCTAGGAAAATTCTATCTCTCTAGCTCATACCCTCTCTATCTCTCTTCCTCTTCTCTACCGACTGGAACCCATCCCCTCTCTCACTCTCTCTCTCTCTCTCTCGGTCTAATCCCTCGCGACTTAGGGTTTTAAAATTGAGAATTCTAAAAAATTTGTAAGTTTGAAAGTATTTTTGATATTTGGGTCAAAGTTTGGGGGGTTTTATGAAATTTTCTCTAATAATTTGATGAATTCTTTAAAAGTGCAAATGCACCGGCCTTGGTGTCGAGAAGTTTCAAATACATGAACCAATTAATGACATTTTCAAAATCTACGTGCTCCAGAGAGTGATAGATATGAATTACGAGTATTTTACATGTATGTTGATGGAGATTGTTTTGATGTATTGTCCAATTAAAAACGTGAACAAGTTGAGTCGAGTACCCTGGTAATTTAATGAACAAGTTGAGTCGAGTAATTAATTACCCAAAAAAAAAAAAATTTGAGTCGAGTACCCTAGCAATTTAATGAACTTTTAAATTGTTTAGATTTGGTTTTTATTGTTTTAAAACAGTAATACCAATGGAATAACTTCTAAATTTTGATAAGTTTTCTATAAGGTCAAGTACATCCTCACTGGCATCAAGAAGTTTTGAAACCATGGGAAAAACCGTCAATTCTAAACCTACCCAAGAGAATGAAATCATTCCTGTTCATATATATAAATTATATGAAATGTGAATGAGTGGAAGATTGACTAGTTCAAATTCAAGGTGATAATCCATATATAAATGGTTCACGCGTTTATCATATCAAAGAAAGAAATTAAGAATCAAGCATTAGGTAGGTTAGGATAGTAGGCAAAGAATAGAAAAAGAAAATAATAAGAGAAAGGAGAGTAGAAGGTGCGAACACAGAAACCCATCTTTAGAGCTCGGCCCGTTTCTACAAACTTGGCTCGTTTATAGAGACTCGTTTAGTAAATTAATTAGGCTCAGCTCATTAAAAGCTAAGCTAGTTTACAGTCAAGCCGAGTGTGGGGTGGTGGATTACGAGTAGCTTGACTGGTTTGATATGTCTTTCCTCAAGCTCCTTGCACCTACAAAATACAGCAAGCGTAAGCGCTACTCAGGTTATAGACGCCGGAGGGCACTTCAATGCTTAAGTTAACACTTGGAGGAGAGAAGAGAGTACAAGACAAAATTCAAATAAGAAATGGCGCGCGTACCTCCCCAAGGGTTTATCACAGGGTATAAATAGGTAGTCTGTACTTGTCCTCCAAGTCTCGCGTGCATGACATGAGTACCTGACGTCATCCATAACCGCTTCGGTTAGTGACGTCATGGATGACACTCGGTTGACGCGTGGCCTGCCACGTGGATACAACGTGATACCAAAATATCTCCAACCATTTCCCGGGTCAACGCATGGGTCGGGTCCCTTCAGTTTGGACCACAATTGCTTAATCCGTATGATCATGTCAACGCGTTGGGCTATGCAGAATGGGTGGGCCGTCGGTTTGGTGCACTCACGTTCGGTCCAACATGTCTATGTGAACTCTGGGTTGCCCCATATTGGTAGGCTCAAGTAGAGTCGGGTTTGACCCGCTACACCTGAGCTCGAGCTCAAGTTTTTGGCTCATTTAGTCGAGCTTGAACATAGTAATCCATAATTGACTTCTCTCGGCTCAACTCGGCTCGTTTGCAACCAAGTTATCATAGACAATAGGGACAAAACTGATAATAACCACACTGCCATTCCCTTTCTGTCCATCTCTCTCTGTTATTGCAGAAATTATTTAAAACGATAGCTGATAAGAATGTTGGTTTCTCTCCATTTTCCCACACCCCTAATCCATAATTGACTTCTCTCATCTCAACCAATTTATTCAAACAAGTTTGTTTCTGATGATTAAAAAAAAAAGTTTGGTTCTTCCATTTAGTTAAGGGCAGTCAACTATATTCTCAACTACAAAATAAATTCACATCATCTTAAGAATGTTATTTCGATTATTATCTACGATTTGGGGTTCACGATGGGTAATTATTAACATTCAATGAAAAAAAAAACCGGGGCAGACACAAATATGGGGAGTTCAGTGGTACTAAACACAAACCCTCTCCCACCGAATGTCGATCAGACCCTTTGCAGTCTTCCATTTTCTCAATTAATTAATCCATACAACCCAGATGGATGAAATAAGCAGACAGACGTGTTTCACTCACATGAAGGGATAAAAGTAAACACACTGTAGCTATAGGTTTTTCCTACAAATGATGACACCCGCAAAAACCAATATAGAGGCCACAAAAGCTCCCTGTCTGGAGAGCAAAAATTCGGACCACGTCAAGGGCTTTGAGACATGGGCTAATACCCTCTGAAAATGTTCGTTCAGCTCCTCTCGCGATCCAGTGTTGTCAATCACAATATCCGCCTTGGTTTTTTTCAAATCTAGAGGCATCTGAGCTTGTATCCTGTTTTTGGCTTCTTCAACGGATGTTCCGTCTCTTGCCATGAGACGCTGAAGCTGTGTTTCGGGATCAACCCATACAACAATAATGGGATTTGTCCACTTGTCCATCTTGGCCTCGAACAAAAGAGGGATATCAAGAACAATAACCTTGTAGCCCTTGATCCATAGCTTCAAAATCTCCCAGAAAATACCAGATGAAATAAAAGGTGCCAATAACCTGCGCAGATATGTTAGGAAGAGTCAAAACTTGGTGCAAATTTAGATCAAAGAATCACTCAATTCAGGTCTTTGTGATAAACTTCAAGGCAATGCCATAACCTAGATAATAGTAACTCATAATAGAGCTTCAAGCCTAGGCGTGGCAGGGCTACAAAAGGATTGCATAAGGTTGCTAAAGTTTAACAACAATATACCCAGAACCATACGATCACTTCTTTTACAGTTTGATAGATGGCAAATAACTAACGCTAGGTGCGATCCTTCAGAAGATTACATTTTAGTGATCCTGCAATCTCTTATCCAAGTTCATTTGGGCCTGCTTTAAAGTTGGATGCATCAATTACAGAAACGGAAGTGAAGGGTTGCGAGCTTTCAAAAAGGCCGGACATTGCTTTCAAGCTGGATAAATCTCTTGGAGAAGCAGAAGTGGAAGGCTATCACAGGTACTTGCAGCAGAAAACAAGTAAAATAGATGAGGTGCCCTGTGTTTTCTTTCTTCCCCCTTTATGGATTGTAAAAGAGCAGTTAGTGGTTTATACACAATGTTAGAGCCTAGAAACATTGAAACCTGACCAGAAACTACGACTGGAGTTGCTCCTTTTCCTATTTTTGTCCTCCTTCTGCGAAGTAGTAGAAAACCCCTGGCTTCATATCCAATCATGTTTTCTTAGTTCTCTATGTCTCCAGTCAAAATGCCCAAGGGGCTGGATCTATGTGGGGAAAAACATAAAGTTGTGTTCAAGCACTGATCGGAACTCAGACTCTTACCTTGTTATGTAAGCTACTATTACACGGGAATTGATGAACAACTAGATTATGTAATAGTGAACAGCAAAGGGAAAAATCAAATGGTGCGAGGAGAGGAAAGGATCAACTATTACCCATTAGTCTGCAGGACAACATGTATTGGTACACAGTACACACCCAAGAGGAGCAGGATCTTAGACAAGATGAGTAATTGGAGTCAAGAAAATAGACTAGGATTAGTGGTTCAGTAGAAATATTAGCCACTAACAAGGGTCACCAGAAACTCCTAAAGTGAAATTTCTGCAGAAAAATGATGCCAATGTCAACGTCGTAAAGAATGAAATCCCATGTCCAGTTGCTGGGACTGGAAGTAGGGGTGAGCAAAACCCAACCCGACCCGACCGGTTTAGGGCGGGTTCAAAATATCCTCAGGTCGGGTTACGGTTTAAAAAGTGTAAAATTTCGACTGTCGGGTCGGGTGTCGGGTTAAAATTAATTGGACCCGTCGAAACCGACCCAATACCAGATAAAAAAGCATGCAGACAGCAGAGCTGTACTCTCTCCACCCTTTTCTCTTCCCCACCCAACACTCTCTCCTCCTTTTATTTCCCAACATAGGAGCATAATTTATTTTTTCCTCCCTCTCTCCTGCATCTTCAACCTCCTGTTTTTCAAAAACAAAACCCATTGGACCGGCACCACCACCTGTGCAACTCGTCTCGGACTCTCTGTCGATGCCACACCACTACTACACCATGCCGACCACCGTGACGCCGTCCACCTCTGCTACACCACGCAGTGCACGTCTCGATCTATGTAAATGTTGTAAGTTTTTCTAATGTTTTGGGTTGGGAAAATTGGGATTTTGAATGTGTAAAGTTTTGTTTATGATTGGCATATTTGGGGTTTGAATGTGTATAATATGGTTCTTGCCTTCTTGAGCTCACCAGTTTTTCCCCCAACCCGACCCGGCTGGTTTCTAGACTAGCTCAGTCTGGGTGCTATATTTTCACAATCCGACTAAAATGGAGCCGAACCCGACGTAAACCCGACCCTAGCTGGAAGTAACCAAACAATATTTGATTGTACGAGATGTGTTAAAGCATCCAACTCAAAACCAACTGGAAATGAGTGGAGAGGCCACATAGGCTCATAAACTAGCTTTGGAGGTTATAATTAACCAATGTGGGAGAAGCTCTAACACTTCTCGCACGTGCGACCCCTGACTTGCACGTGGAGAGATAAACAACGGATCCATAACATAGGGATCACAGCAGCCTAGCACAGATACCATGTTATTAGAGAGAAGAGAAAATTGTTTAAGATGTTAATTAATCCTAACACTGTAACACATGAGAACTTTATTTATATTATGAAGTGTCTTATTACAAGACTCAATTAACGAATGTGAGACCTCTAACAAGATGCATGCAGTTTAGAAAACAGCACTGCTAATTCCCTGCATCCAAATTCTATGCAAAATACAGCAGAAAACAAATCGTTCCTCGTTGGAAATCCAAATACACAATGCAAAAACAATCTGTACCTGTTAAGAAGCTGACGCTTGTCAGGATCAGAGAATACTATGTGACCGAGTTTTGCCCTATCAACTTCTCCATCATCTCGTAAGATGTCCTCACCAAATGCTGCCACAACCTTTTTCCAACCGCCAGTGCCTTTCTTTAGAACATCCTGTGATTAACATTGCATTGATTAACTAACCAAAGAACAGGAACAACGCCTGAGTTTGAGGGGGGACGGAATGAAACTGGAGTACTACTTTGGCTATACAATCAAACCCAGCGTTATGAATGCCAGCACCATTCTCCAGGTTGAGTATTGATTAGTCAATGTAAAATATACTCCTATTACGGTTAAATCTTTACGAGTTTATTTTTTTATTTTCCGTTCTTTGGCTGACTTCAAAAAGTGTGACAAAAGGCTTTCATCCATTTGGTATGGAACGAAAAGATTTCCTCAGTAACTTAGAATACCCGACCAAAGACAGCAACACTTGCTTTTCACAGGGAAGCCTACTTTCAATGTCCTTATAAGTCCAAAACTTCACACGACTTGATCAGGTTAATCGGGGTAGCTATTATTTTTATTTTTTTTTGGAGAGAAATCCTCCAATCCACTGAGGCTGTCTCTCAAACAGTTGTAGGACACGATAGAGAATTATTGATTTTGCATGTCAAGAAAGCAACCCAAAACATGGCCATCGATTACTGGAAGCTACTGTTGAAAGCTACTACAGAAAGAATGAGCTAAAAAGAAAGAAGAGATCAGAATCACCTAACTTTGATTCTCTATTTGTTTAAAGAATGTAAGGGGAATGTTTTGGCTTTTGCTGTGTTTTTTAGGGTATCGGGGCTATAACCAGCAAATTCAATACGTTTTTTTTGTGGATAAAATAGCTTGAAATAGAAAAGAGGCTAACCGAATATACACAGCCTAGAGGAAAAGAAAAAAGGAGAAAAACAAAACAAAAACCTAACCACAACAAAGATATCAAACAAAGCTCAAAGCACGCTACAACGAAATAACACAAAAACACTAAAACAAAAGGATGTCATGCGAGCCTCAAGAACTAAACTCTTGAAACCTTTAACATGTTGAGTTTCTCCTTAAGCTTCTTCTTGTTTTGATCTCTAGTGGATGAAGGAGTTGAAGAATCACTCATCACCGGGTTCAACTTATGCCTCGGTCCAATGAAATCGCCATCCAAAGGAATTCTTGGAGGCTCTCGAAACCGTGTAGACCGACGGAGAGCCGCAAGGGGAAGCTCTTGTTGAGGACTATCCTGACCAAGGAGAACCGGGGTAGTATCACAAGATACTACTGCGGTAACATCTATATGTGACACCATCTCAACGGAGGAGGCTCCCGAATCCTCACATTTCTCAAAAACGCCAAACGCTTTAGAAGTAGAAGAAACACGACTAGATGAGGAGTTGACCAAAGGCAAGCCCGGAGTTAATAACGACACTACTATTTATTTGATTTCAGTGTATTTTAGGGTTTTTGTAAGCAAGAAGATGGATTGAGAGAAGGGAGGGGGGGGGCTTACGCGAGCGACGAGGTCGGCGTCGACGACGGGGACGCCGTGAAGCTTGAAAAGATTGGAGACAGTGCTCTTCCCCGATGCGATTCCACCGGTCAGTCCTACTATCCGCATCTCTTCTCGATCTTCTCTCTCTCTCTTTTCTTGCGTAGTTGCGTTAGAGCAGAGGTGATGAGTTGGAGATGATGAAGTCAAACCATGCTATTTATAATTTAAACTCCGAAAATGAGCATGACCAGCGCATCTAGTGTAGTGGTATCATAGTACCCTCCCACGGTACTGACCGGGGTTCGATTCCCCGGATGCGCAATTTCAGGCCTTCCCTTTTTTTTCTTCCTATTATAGCAACTCGGTTGGGGCTAGTAAATGGCTCAACCGCTCGAGCTTGAACTTATATTTGTTAGTTCAAAGTCCATTTGAGTTTGGTTTGTTACTTTGTGATATCAACGAGTCAAGTTTGAACATATTTTCTTAAGGCTGTGTTTGGAGTTGTGGAAAAAGTCCATTTGAGTTTGAAAATGGGAAAGAAATAGGGAAGAAACTTGTTATTTTCTTTTGTTTGGTTTGTGAAAATGAGAGGAAAATTTGCACTCATGGGAGAGAGAAGGAGAGAAAAAAAGTGGTTAATTTTCTCTTCTTTTTCCTTTCTCTTCCCTTTCCTTTCTCTTTCTATTTGGAAACCAAACAAATGAGAGGAATTTTTTTAAATTTTCTCTTCTTTTCCACTTCTTTCCTCAACTTCCAAACATAGCCTAAAGCTTGTTAATAAAGTTTGTCAAGCTTTTAAACAAATCTCAAACAAATTCCCTTTTTTTTTTCTTCCTATTATAGCAACTCGGTTGGGGCTAGTAAATGGCTCAACCGCTCGAGCTTGAGCTTATATTTGTTAGTTCAAAGTCCATTTGAGTTTGGTTTGTTACTTTGTGATATCAACGAGTCAAGTTTGAACATATTTTCTTAAAGCTTGTTAATAAAGTTTGTCAAGCTTTTAAACAAATCTCAAACAAATTGCTGCTCGGATAGTCGGCTTGTTTAACTCATGATGATGCTTAAAAGATACTAAAGTTTCACGCCACTTGAGATTACTTCGTGAATGGTTAAGATCAAACAAGCTGAGCTCGAATATCTCGATACGAAGTGAACCGTGACTTTGATTATTTGAACAAGTTGAGCTCAAATACTTCCGATTCGGGTTGTTTGTAGGCCTAAACTTAGACTATATGGGTTTATATTTTCCTTCTCTTGTGCGAACATTTTCTCACAGTCTCCAATTTTTGGTCTCAAACTCTTTATTGTCATAAAAAAATTGGCGCAATTGAAAAAATAACGAGAAAAAAATGATGAGTTTATGCTTTTATTTTTACTTTTACTTTTCTGAAATCAAGTATATGCAATGATGTATTTTGAAAATTGAAGATAAAAGAGTCCGATAAATGTAATTATACGTTCTATTAATAATAAAATGAAATATTTCGAACCAAATGTTGAAATATTTCGAACCATAAAATTGTGAGGGATGAACAACTTTGTTTGGTTTGATTTTTAAGAGAGGGTTTTGGGGGTAATGAGTAGAGAGAGAGACATTTTTTTTTTGCTGGACACCGTGTAAAGGTGGATTTTGAGACCTAAATCGGAACAAGGTGGAGTAGTTCCATGGATTGAAAAAGAAAAGGAAAGTTGAGCAGCGCATACACCTAATGAAGTTGTATGTCAATTTCCGTTGCACCAAAAAAACATGAAATTGTCCATGGAAGTCAGAGATCATGCTCGGAATTTCGTTCGAAGCGGGAAAAAAACACAGATCAGAATTCAGTAGTTAAGAGAAATATCCGGGGGATAGAGGGGATTGGACGGTCGAGCGAAGGTATTCAAAATCCAATTCTCAGACCTTCCTCTATTCAACTATGGTATCACTCCCACAAATGAACACTGCAGCAAACAGAATACTACATCTACTAGACACTTGTACTTCAACTATTCACATCCACCAAATCCAGGCCAAACTCATTCGCCAAAACCTCTGCGAGGACACCACCATTGCCTGTAGCTTCATCACCGCGTGCCAATCTCTTAATCTATTGGACTCTGCCCTTCTTCTTTACTCCCAAATCAAAAAACCCCATGTCTTCATTTGCAACACCCTCATTAAATGCTTGTCTCATGCCCAATCCCCTAAAAAATCCATTTCTGTGTATACCCGCATGATTAAAAACTCTATTTTTCCGAATCATTATACCTTCCCTTTCGTTCTCAAGGCTTTATCTGACCTTCGTGATCTTAAACAAGGGCAATGTGTGCATACCCAGATTTTTAAACTGGGTCAGCTTAATGATATCTATGTACAGAACTCGTTGCTGAATGTTTATGCATCCGGTGTGAGCATGGACTTGTGCCGAAAGGTGTTCGATGAAATGCCAAAGAGAGATGTGGTATCTTGGACGGTAATGATTACTGGGTATCGAGAAGCTGGGAGGTTTGATGATGCGCTGAATGCTTTTGAGCGAATGCAATATGTGGGTGTACAGCCAAATCAAGTGACCATGGTCAATGCTTTGTCTGCCTGCTCGAGTTCTGGGGCTCTTGATGTGGGTATTAGGATCCATGGTTTTATAAAGAGGAGTGGGTGGGAATTGGATGTGATTTTGGGGACTTCTTTGATTGACATGTATGGAAAGTGTGGGAGGATTGAAGAAGGGTTGTGTGTTTTCCAAAGCATGGAAGAGAAGAATGTGTTTACATGGAATGCCCTTATCAAAGGTCTAGCTTTAGCCAAGAGTGGGCAAGAGGCGGTTTGGTGGTTTTTCCAAATGGAGCAAAGAGGAATCAAGCCAGATGAAGTCACTTTGATAGGAGTGCTTTGTGCTTGTAGTCATTCTGGATTAGTACAAGTGGGAGAGTCAATCTTCCGTTCTTTGGTTGATGGGAAATATGGATTCGCCCCTGGCATCAAGCATTATTCGTGTGTGGTTGACTTGTTTGCACGGTCTGGACATCTTGAAGAAGCTTTGAAGATCATAAAAGAAATGCCGTTTGAGCCCACAAAACCTGTTTGGGGAACACTCCTAGCTGGCTCTAGAGCTCATGGAGACCTCGAAATGAGTGAGTTTGCAGCTTGGAAACTCATAGAGTTACAACCAGAGAATAGTGGTTACTATGTCATTCTTGCTAATATATATAGTCTGATGGGAAGATGGATTGATGCTGAAAAAGTTTGGGAGCTGATGAAAGATAGGGGACTTAAGAAGGATCTCGGTTGTAGCTCAGTTGAGCTTCAGCCTCTGTATTCTGTCAATGAGTTGGTAGCATAGCAAGTCCAGTGCGTTCATGACTTCATGTAGCAAAGAGAACTAACATCCAGTCTGTACAAACGAGACAGCAAGCCTTTTGGTCACGAATTGGATTTTTCACCAGGTGTCAAATATTATGCCCTTGATTCTACCACAGCTGTATGGCGGAACACTGAAAACTGGTTGTGAGGTTCATGGGAACCTAGAAGAATTGAGCCTGTTTGCTGCAAAAATGTACAGTTGACACCTGAGAATAAGAGATTTGGGCTGTCTGAACTGTGGGCAGGGACGGGAAGATGGAGAGATGTGGAAAATGTCTCCAAAGAGGTGAAAGAAAGGGGACTTCATTAGTTGGCTTACATAGCCGGAGAACTTCAAAGCCAGGATCAAGGTCACTGAGTTGTTAACAAAAGAAGTCCATCGCCTTTCACATATAAAAATCCATTATCATGTAACTGTAAGATGATTTCTTTCTAGAATTTCTATTAGAAAACTTATTGCTTTATAGCATTTAGTCCCTCAATTTTTTTTCTTCATATTTTCAAGTAAAGGACGTTTTATTCTTTGGTCAAAGTATGATTTATTCTTTGGTGAAAGTATGATTCTCTGCACTACAAGAGAATTTGATTTGTTGCAGTCCTTCAGAAACTGATATTCTTGTACAGTTTTGATTGATCCATTTCTACCTGCCAATTATCATATTATGTAGTTTCACTTGACTCTAGGACTTTAGAAACGTTCAAAATCGAATCTAGTGGAGTACATAAGTTTGAACTTTGAAGCATGAAACCAAATCCAGAAAACGCAAGATTTGACATGAGCTTTTGATATAAATTGGTGTTCCTTTTCTTCTTGATCATGGCGGTAATAAGAACACGTGATTTGGTCTTCTACGCATTTTAGTGCCACATGCCCTCTTCGAGTAGAAACTTCATCCACATATATAAGGAAAATGCTAACAAACGCCCCAAGGGCGTGGATAATGTGTAAAAGATGCATCAATATCTGAGCCATATGTAACTATATGACTGTGTATTGAAATTCTAACTCGTTTGGCATTATATGTGTGTTATACTTTGCGGCTAGCAGAACCGTATAAATAAAACACGAGTTGTGTTTAGTTTTCCTGGCCTCTGTCCAAAACTCTGTTATTTTGGGTCTGCCTCGAAAAGGACATCGATGTGCTGATACCTATATAAAGTTGGGTTCTGTTTTTTGGTTTGTTATTCTCGAAGGTTGTTCGTCTTCTGAAGCTATTGTTTCTCTCAGACTTGTTGGTATGATATGCATTTCTTTACCATTCCGATTTGTTCTTCGGTGTTGAGATGAGTTGGATGCTTCCTTATGTGTAGTATTACTGTTGTGCTCAGTTTCTGTTTTTAACTGTTGTGTTTAGTTGGATTGTTCCTTCGTTTTTTGTTATGTTAATTTATGTGGTATTTTTATCTCGTCTTTGGGATTTAACATCTAATCTTTGCTACGTGAATCATTCAAAATATTTTCTGCCGGGATTTCCAAGTGAACTTAGGGATGTTTAACTATTCCAGAAAAGACGTTTGATCCTTCCAACTGATTGGTGCAGCAGTTTAATTTTGCAGGTCTACCGCTTCCTTGGCTTCTTTTTACCTTATTTGTTAATAATATGAGTTTACACAGTGTCCAATATCATTTTTGTTTCCTAATAATTCTCATCCTTAGTTATCATGGTCAATTAACTTTCCACATAGATGCCTTTACTAAAGAATTAGTTAGCATAGTGAACCACCATTTTATACAAGTCTGCCCCTGTACACCGCTTATCTGATATGGTCAGAATCTCTGGGTCTCTCACTTGCTTATCAAAGCTGAAATTGTTGTTGAAATTACACTAGGCCCAGAGGTTTTATTCCAACCAGGGGGAGAGGTTGGTTGAGTTTCATTCATTCTACTTCATTATTCATTGCATGACTTGATGTATTATCCCTGGACTTCATTATTTACAGGGAAGCTTCCGTTTCTGAGTACCTACAAATTGTTGAAGGAAATTTAGTTTGGGATATCCGCTTACGAAGGGAAGTGCTTGATCGAGAGATGGAAACTTTGATGACTTTGTTTTCTAGGGTGTATGGATTTCATAGGATCGGAGAAGGGGAGGATGAGATTTGTTGGAAACTTTCCAAGAAAAGGGAGTTTCAGGTGAAGTCTTATTATCAAGCTTTATGTGGGGGTTGTAGATCTGTCTTTCCATGGAAAGCTATTTGGAAGACAAAGGCCCCTCTAAAGGTGGGTTTTTTTGTTTGGTGTGCGGCCCAAGGAAAGATTCTCACTATCGATAATTTGATCCATAGGCGGTTAATCATTGTTAATTGGTGTTGTATGTGTAAGAGGGATGCATGGACAATTGATCACCTTCTCATTCATTGCCCACTGGCATGGGAGTTATGGACGGCGGTGTTGTCTTGGTTTGGTATTTAGTGGGCAATGTCAAGAAATGTCATGGAACTTCTTATTGCTTGGAGAGGTGGAAGAGTGGGTATGAGAAGGAAGTGTGTTTGGAACATGATTCCTCTCTGTGTGATGTGGATAATTTGGCGAGAGAGAAATCAGAGAAGTTTTGAAGGAGTAGAAAAACCCTTGTTCAGAATCATTAGTTTTTTGGTGAATAGTTTGTATAGTTGGGACAAGAGAGATTGTTATCCTTCTCTTGACCAATTTTTTGACTGGTTTGAGCTTTTACTTCCACGTGGTGGCGTATAGGGCTTTTTTGTCCGTGGCCTCTTTTTTTGTAATTGGGTAGCATCCCTTATGGTCTTTTTAATATAATTACTTACTTATAAAAAAAAAAAAAAAAAACTTAGGCAGTAGATTTTACCAGGCTTATTAACTTTTTTGGTCCCCAAAGTATTGACCGCGTCTCAATTTAGTCCCCAATGTATTAATTGGAGAATTTAGTCCCCAACGTTCAAAATTTGTACCAATCAAGTCTTCAACCCAAACTCCGTTACCCCAGTCCGTCAAAATGAGGGGCAATGTCGTCTTTTCGCACCGGAGAGTGACGTTGGCAGTTGGACAAAAAACTCGATCCCTCCCATTGTCGGAGAGTGACGTTGGCGATGGCATCGAAGCCGGAGAACACGGTTAGGCCGGTGCTGTTTTTGCGGCAGAACTTGGTTATTGAAACGTCGTCGGTGTTGGTGGGGATCTCGAGGAAGTAAGGGGAGATGGAGGGGTTGGGTTCTCAGGTAATGAAAATCAGTCCAAAAGCTGGAGCCCAAGTCCGAGCCCCAGAAGCTGTGCAATAATGGGATTTCTGAGCAATTCATCGACTCCAAGTTTGTGTTGTTGAGTCACAATAGCAGAAGCAATTCAAAAATCTTCTGGTTCAGATGACCTCATTATCCCTAAACTCAAATGCAAAACGATACCCCTAAATCTGCAAAATCTGCCATTAAAAGCCCAAGAACACTTCTGGGTTCGAACCCATCTTCTCCTAGATCTCGGTTTTCAATCCTCAAGAACAGTCTTCGCCTCTCCTCTGGAGTAAGTATTGTCTCACTATTACTCAAGAACATGACGTATGTTTTGTATATCAAACAGGGGTGGGTGGAGCGAAAAGACGACATTGCCCATCGTTTTGACAGACTTGGGTAATGGAGTTTGGGTTGGGGACTTGATTGGTACAAATTTTGAACGTTGGGGACTAGATTTCTCCAATTAATACATTGGGGACTAAATTGAGACGCGGTCAATACTTTGGGGACGAAAAAGCTTAGTAAGCTGATTTTACCAAGATCTTTTCAAAGTAATTCCAGAAATTTGTTATTTTAATATGTAACCATTCCAGTGAACTTGGACCTGGAAAAATTTGGCTTCTATTTGTTAGGAAGATAATGTTGGAGCTTTATGCGTAGGTTTTTATGATTGATTGATTTTGTCTGTGTTTTGGATTTTTCATTCTGAGTGACTGAGGTGGTTCCTTTTTGTACAGAGCCCTTGTACATATGTAGTCTCTACTATGCAGCCATGGTGCGCAGTTCATGAAGAAGCTACCATGACAGGCAAGTGCAGAACTATTGCCATTGGAAGGCATAAAGATACTTTCTATGCAATGTTAGTTGATCCAGTTACAATTCGAAGAAGGCAACTTAGGACCCATTTATGCGTTCCAGTGGAGATATTTCGGTACTAGCTTTGCAGAATTTTCATTTAGTTTAGTTGGGCGATTTTAGATTCACTGAGAGCTCACCTATGCAGTTCATGTAATACAGGTATAAAAACATGGGCCTAGGATTTGATCAGTCATAAGATTTTGTTGACAAGATCAAGAATAAACCAGATGACCACCGGATTATTCTGTCAGCTTCGGACTTGCTCTGATTTCAAGCAGATGGCACTTCCCCTTGCTACATGTTTGCCCAGGTTAGTAATAAGGAAATTCATTCGGCTTTTGTGTATTACTTGGAAAGGCAAATTCTTGTTTTCCCTTTTATTTGATTACCTGTTCATATCTTTTTTATTGGAGTTCTTTGTCGCCAACTGGATAAATGCATAGAAACTAAGCTGGCAAGGGTCGGCCTTTTATTTTCTTTAAAATGTGTATGACCCAGCTACAAATATTTTGCCGAATAGAAGCTAGGAAGTTTAAAATAAGTAAGTTAAAAATATTTCTGAAATAGTATTGTTCTTGTAGTTCTTTTACTGAAAAATTTACGTTACAATGGACACCATATATTGATGTATGGGTCCATCATTAGCTAGACAAGCCTCTTTCGCGCGTAAAACCGTTTAGTCTTTACGTGAACAATGATGTTCAAGAATCTCTCTCATTAAAGAAGGATCCAAGTGATAGGCATAGCCCTTTTCACCTGGTTTTCATCCTCATTTTACATAAGGAAAATTTTACCGTCCGTTTAATGGGCGGACAATAAAAGTGCTCTTTTACTGGTAAAAGTGTACTCTACCGGTAAAAGTGTATGCACTCTTACCGGTCAAAGAGCTTTCTTACCGGTAAGAAAACACTTTTTCATGGGCGGACAATAGAAGGACTGTTCACATAATTAAGTTGCAATAACCCACCACTAGCTGCTTGAAGAGATCACTGCTATTCCTCATGGTTGGTTTTTCTGATATTTTTTAGCATATGCAATCTCATTGAACTACTAATGGATTTATAACATAAAAAAATTTAACCTAACGCAGGATATGTGGTCTGAAACATATAGTTCAAACTAGCAAACATCAAACGATGATATTGATATCGGATCAAACTAGCAAACATCAAACGTATTGTTCCAGAACAAACCCTTTCTTTCCACAAATCAAAAGCAATTCGCATGCTGGTTACATTCATGAAAAATACAAAGAACTTTGGAATAACAAAAGTCCAAAGTGGTCCAAAATGAAAAACAAAAGACCGAAGTTCAATTTCAACATTAGAGACTTCTACTGGAGGTGGTCAAAGCGATCTGACCTGGACATACCGGAAATGATTTTTGCACTCTTTTTATTTGTTTGGATTATCTTTCTTGTTATTCGCCTAGAATTATCAAACTATTCTTACTATTTAATTTTACTTCTCACATATGAAGGATAAAAGAGGAGTGCAAAAATTATTTTTGCAGATTAATTTTTGGCTAACATTGCAACGACCTTGAGCCAAGCTGGCCTAGCCAGGATATCGGAGCACCACGCACTTACATGGGGACGTGAATCAAAGAGTTTCTTGACTTGGGTACCCATCAACAGTTGAATGTAAGGGAGGTGGTGCAGATCCACCAAGGTGAAGTCGTCTCCACCTAGATACTTGGACTGACCCAATCGAACCTCGTATATGTCCAACACTTGACCCAATTTGGCCTCTTTCTCCTCCACCACCGCCATGTCCGTCGTCATCCCAATGTCTGTCGTCATCCCAAACATCGGCTTGAAAACAAGTTCCCAGCCCAGCTTCGAAGCCACTGGGTCAAACTGGTGGGCTTCCACCTCCATCCACACCGATACGGTGGCCATCTTCTTTCCATCGTAGACCAATTGGGTCCCCTTGTCTGCGTAGGCGTGTGCGATGTATAGGTTAATTGCCCTCGACTCTGCAAATACAAATGATAGTTAAAGGAGGTTTAATGTAATGAATGTGAAATTCATTTGGCAAAATATTGATTTGATCATTATATTTATAGAGATTTTTTTCTTGAACTACAATTCAACGATATATGATCGAACCAAAATAATTCATTTGTTGTCTAGAACAAAACAGATCATATGTTGATCTGATCACTACGGATTCTATCCCTAATCAATCTAACCTTTCGCAAGAACCATCAGCTCAACAAATACTGCAAATTGAACCTCTCTTTTTCCCTAATATGAAACTCAAATTAATAGATCTGTATACAGTAGGTAGGTCCTAATCCATACCGAAGAGTTTCAGATCTCCATCTTCGAAAACCGGAAGTTGACCAAATGGCTACATCAGGTAAGAGAGAGAATTTTTAGAAGTCAAACAAAGAAAATGAAAACACCTAACTACTTTGATCATGGCTCATTTGAGTTGATTTTGTTTTTTTGTAATTCTTACATTGAGAGAAATGAAAGATTCCTTTTTGTGGCCGCCGGTACTCATGTCAACTGGAACAAACTCGAACTCAAGCTGTTTCTCGTAAAGGCAAGCAAATACTCGCTGGGATGCGGTTGAGAATACGGCTCCGTGGACCTTCATTGTCGCCATTTCCGACTGAGATAGCTTAGTGATTGATAAAATTCCAAAGAGAAATAGAGGAGATAGGAGGATTGGATAACGGTATGCAAGGAGTTGGGAGTCAATGAAGGGTATTTTATAAGGTGGGGAGTGGGGTGATCATTCTCCTACTTTTCAAGAAAGCTACAATTTTGGGAGTGGGATTTGGGGTAGGTTTGAGACCAGTAAAGATAATGGAACTGACCGTGGTGCACCGACGGCGTCGGGGACGCAGTTGTGGGCCCCAATTGATCGATCCGAGCCGTTCATCCTTCCGAGTGGGCCTACGCGGGAATCGAGGCAATCGGACGGCTGTATGAGCTCGATTCAAAATCACTCCCATTTCATTAAAAAATTTGGATCGAAATGGGGTGATTTTGGATCGAGCTCATACAGCTGTCCGATTGCCTCGATTCCCGCGCTAACCCACTCGGAATTCGATTCTGAGAAGGATGAACGGCTCGGATCAATTGGTTGGGTCCCACAACGGCGTCCCCGGCGCCGTCGGTGCACTGTCAGTGCACCATGGTCTGTGCACGTAGCAGCGTTCGTTTGAGACACTCCGCCGTCCCAAATGGACTAGAATATGGGAGTGGTTACCATTTTTCTAGTTTTCTAGAAAGCTATCGTTATTAGCTGTACAAGATAGACTAAGATTCTTTTATTTATTCTGTAGATATTTTCCTTCCCTTATTAGATATTTCCTTTCCTATTTTTTAGGATCTGTATTTTGTACATTGACTATTTATGCCCTGGTTTTGATTGAAGAAAATTAAGCTTTTCACCATAAACAAATTCCCTGAATTTCATTGTTTTGTTCATGGTATCAGAGCCTAACTCATATCACCCGTAAAATATCTATTATATCACCATCATTTGAATCCTTATCTATTCATCACAATTCACAACCATGACCACTGAAAAAGTTGATGTGAAATGTGTAATAATGATATTTCTTTAATAAGTTAGATTTACGAAGTAACACATATAAAAAAGGGACGGAGGGAGTACTAAAACTTTCATGTCACTTGAGATTGGTTCATGAGTGGCCCCATTAGTACTCGGCTAAAATTAAACAAGCTGAGCTCGAATACCTCAATACTAAATGAGCCATAACTTTGATTATTTGAACAAGCCGATCTCAAATACTTTCAATTTGAGTTGTTTGCAAGCGTCTATATTTTCCTTCACCTGTGTGAACATTTTCTCACAGTATTGTCCCAATTAAAAAATAATGAGAAAAAATTGATAAGTTTACTTTTTTACGTTTACATCTTTGAAAACAAGTATATGAAATGATGATATTTGAAAGGATAAAAAGAAAAAAAAAATATATGACAAATGTAGATGTTCTTCTAATAAGTTGAAATCTCCGGAAGTGCAAATAAATTGAGGAAATCGGGGTCGGTGCCGTGCACCGTGGGGTGCATTACAGGCCGTATGATGTCTAGATGGATGACCCAGATTTGATCTCTACTCCTTTGCATCCCATCTGTTTATTGGTGCGTGCAACGCTATTAAATCTGGACCGTTCATCCGAACATCGGATGGCCTGTAGTGCACCGCATATTACATGACACCCAGTTCAATGGATTGCCAAAGAAAAGGAAAGTTGAGCAGCACATAATGAAGTTGTATATGTCTATTTCCGTTGCACCAAAAAAAGTTGTATATCACCATGGAATCAAGCTTGGAATTTCGTTCGAAGCGGGAAAAAAACACAGATCAGACTTCAGAAGTTAGGAGGAAAATCAGGGGGATAGAGGGGATTAGACGCGAAGGTATTCGAAACCCAATTCTCAGACCTTTCTCGATTCAACCATGGGATCAGTCCCACAAGTAAACACTGCTGCAAACAGAATAATACATCTACTGGACACTTGTACTTCAACTATTCACATCCACCAAATCCAGGCCAAACTCATTCGCCAAAACCTCTGCGAGGACACCACCATTGCCGGTAGCTTCATCACCGCTTGTCAATCTCTTAATCTATTGGACTCTGCCATTCTTCTTTACTCCCAAATCAAAAAACCCCACGTCTTCATTTGCAACACCCTCATTAAATCCTTGTCTCACGCCCAATCCCCTAAAAAATCCATTTCTGTGTATACCCGCATGATTAGTTTTGCCAAATCATTACACCTTCCCTTTCGTTCTCAAAGCTTTATCTGACCTTCGTGATCTTAAACAAGGGCAATGTGTGCATACCCAGATTTTAAAACTCGGTCAGTTTAATGATATCTATATACAGAACTCGCTGCTGAAAAGTGTACTCTACCGGTAAAAGTGTATGCACTCTTACCGGTCAAAGAGCTTTCTTACCGGTAAGAAAACACTTTTATTGTCCGCCCATGGGCGGACAATAGAAGGACTGTTCACATAATTAAGTTGCAATAACCCACCACTAGCCGCTTGAAGAGATCACTGCTATTCCTCATGGTTGGTTTGTCTGATATTTTTTAGCATATGCAATCTCATTGAACTACTAATGGATTTATAACAACATAAAAAAAATTTAACCTAACGCAGGTTATGTGGTCTGAAACATATAGTTCAACCTGATATTGATATCGGATCAAACTAGCAAACATCAAACGATGATATTGATATCGGATCAAACTAGCAAACATCAAACGTATTGTTCCAGAACAAACCCTTTCTTTCCACAAATCAAAAGCAATTCGCATGCTGGTTACATTCATGAAAAATACAAAGAACTTTGGAATAACAAAAGTCCAAAGTGGTCCAAAATGAAAAACAAAAGACCGAAGTTCAATTTCAACATTAGAGACTTCTACTGGAGGTGGTCAAAGCGATCTGACCTGGACATACCGGAAATGATTTTTGCACTCTTTTTATTTGTTTGGATTATCTTTCTTGTTATTCACCTAGAATTATCAAACTATTCTTACTATTTAATTTTACTTCTCACATATGAAGGATAAAAGAGGAGTGCAAAAATTATTTTTGCAGATTAATTTTTGGCTAACATTGCAACGACCTTGAGCCAAGCTGGCCTAGCCAGGATATCGGAGCACCACGCACTTACATGGGGACGTGAATCAAAGAGTTTCTTGACTTGGGTACCCATCAACAGTTGAATGTAAGGGAGGTGGTGCAGATCCACCAACGTGAAGTCGTCTCCACCCAGATACTTGGACTGACCCAATCGAACCTCGTATATGTCCAACACTTGACCCAATTTGGCCTCTTTCTCCTCCACCACCGCCATGTCCGTCGTCATCCCAAACATCGGCTTGAAAGCAAGTTCCCAGCCCAGCTTCGAAGCCACCGGGTCAAACTGGTGGCCTTCCACCTCCATCCACACCGATACGGTTGCCATCTTCTTTCCATTGTACACCAATTGAGTCCCCTTGTCTGCGTAGGCGTGTGCGATGTATAGGTTAATTGCCCTCGACTCTGCAAATACAAATGATAGTTAAAAGAAGGTTTAACTATATATGATCGAACCAAAATAATTCATTTGTTGTCTAGAACAAAACAGATCATATATGATCTGATTACTACGGATTCTATCCCAAATCAATCTAACCTTTCGCAAGAACCATCAGCTCAACAAATACTGCAAATTGAACCTCTCTTTTTCCCTAATATGAAACTCAAATTAATAGATCTGTATACAGTAGGTAGGTCCTAATCCATACCGAAGAGTTTCAGATCTCCATCTTCGAAAACCGGAAGTTGACCAAATGGCTACATCAGGTAAGAGAGAAAATTTTTAGAAGTCAAACTAAAGAAAATGAAAACAACTAACTACTTTGATCATGGCTCATTTGAGATGATTTTGTTTTTGTTTTTATAATTCTTACATTGAGAGAAATGAAAGATTCCTTTTTGTGGCCGCCGGTACTCATGTCAACTGGAACAAACTCGAACTCAGCTCTTTCTCATAGAGGCAAGCAAATACTCGCTGGGATGCGGTTGAGAATACGGCTCCATGGACCTTCATTGCCGCCATTTCCGACTGATATAGCTTAGTGACTGAAAAGTGATTGGTAAAATTCCAAGAGAAAGAGAGGAGATAGAGGAGGATTGGATATGGGAATGCAAGGAGTCAATGGAGGTTATTTTATAAGGTGGGGAGGGGGTGAACATTTTCCTACTTTTCAAGAAAGCTACAATTTTGGGAGTGGGATTTGGGGTAGGTTTGAGACACTGCGCCGTCCCAAATGGACTAAAATATGGGAGTGGTTACCATTTTCCTACTTTTCTAGAAAGCTATCTTTAGCTTATTTTACAGTTTTTTTTTTGGGGCTAATCTGCCCCTCAATTTGCTTTGTTTTGGTGGAAGATTATTGATAGGATCATTATTCTTGTTTTGGTGGAAGACTATTGACTATTGAGCATGTATTCTTTGAGTGTGTGTCGACTCAGAGGTCGTGGAGAACTTCTGCTGTTGGGTTGAATTTCGCGGTGGTGAATCCCTTATCTTTCTCTGATAGGTTTTCCGCTTGGTTAATGTAAGCTCCGGACAGTTTGGCCACTTGGGAAGCAACGTTTATTTCGTGGGTTGTTTGGTGTAATCGTAATTGAGCTCTGTCTGAAGACATCTATAGCTCTGTTCAAGATGGTTTGAGGGAGGTTTACAGGATTCTGGGCTTTAGACAGCTCGTCAATTTGCAAAGGAAGTGCTTCCAGAACTCGAGCTATCTTTTCTAGACCTGAAGGAGAGGTTTGCTCCCGCGTGCCTAAGATTTTCGTGGATGGTTTATTGGTGCTTGGTGTGCCATCACTGCTAGTCTGCTACCAGTTGGCAGGGTGCTACAGCTTGGTGTGCGTCAAGTCATGATGGGTTTGGACAAGGAGCCAAGGAGGCATAATCGAGCTCGGGTATCATGATGGAAGCTTTAATTGCTATGAAGGCTTTGTGATGGGCTAAAAATGGGCATTGTGCAGGGTAAAAATCCTTACGAATTGATTAATAGTGGCTGATGCTTTGAATTTTCCAGCAAACGCTGATATGATTGTCATTCTTATTTCGTTAGATTTTATCAGGTTAGCCAATGAATTTCAATATGCAGTTTTTCACAAAAGTTTCTAGGCAAGTTGTAAGAGCAGCTCATAGTTAGCTAAATCTGTAATGACTTATTTGTGGTAATGCAACAAAAGATAGCTTAACGCACACCAAATTCCTTCATTACGGGGATCGTAGTTTCACAAGTGGTTCAAAATGAAAATACAAAATACCAAAGTTCAATTACAACGTGGGGAAAAAGAAACCACATAAAAGACTTTTGCTTGAGGTGGTCAAAGCAATCTGACCTCAACATACCAAACTTATTTCCCGTATCCCTAAAATAAAGGGGTGGTCAAAGCAATCTGACCTCAACATATACCAAACTTATTTCCAGTATCCCTAAAATAAAGGGGTGGTCAAAGCAATCTGACCTCAACATACCAAACTTATTTCCAGTATCCCTAAAATAAAGGGACACGTTAAAGAAAAGACAATAAGGGAAATGGGTTTTGCACTCCTTTTCTAGTTCTTGTTCACACGAAATTACCAAATTATCCTCACTTCTTAAATATTTTTTCACACACGAAGGACAATTTTCCCACTCCAATCACATGATTAATTGTTGGCTTGCATAGCAACGACTTTAAGCCAAGCCGGCCTAGCCAGGATATCGGCGCACCATGCGCTGACATGGGGACGCGAATCAAACAGTTTCTTGACTTGGGTCCCCATCAAAAGTTGAATGGAAGTGAGGTGGTTCAGATCCACCAAGGTGAACTTGTCTCCACCCAAATACTTGGACTGACCTAATCGAACCTCGTATATGTCCAATACTTGACCCAACTTGGCCTCCTTCTCCTCCACCACCGCCGTGTCTGTTGCCATCCCAAACATGGGCTTGATAGCAAGCTCCCAGCCCAGGTTCGAAGCCACCGGGTCAAACTGGTGGGCCTCCACCTGCATCCATGTTAACGCGATTGCCATCTTCTTCCTATCCTGATATATCAACTGGTTCCCCTTGTCGGCATAGGCATGTGCGACGTGTAAGTTAATTGCCCTGGATTCTGCAAAATACAATATTACTGAGTCAAACTGTATATGATCGACCCAAAAAAATTCATTTGCTGTCCAATTGAATGTTGTTGGTTTTTTTTTTTCTAAGATTAAACCGATCTTAATGGATCTGTGTCGAATAATCCATACCGAAGAGTTTCAGATCTCCATCTTCGAATGCAGGAACTAGACCAAAAGGCTACATCAGGCAAGAGAGATTTTAATTAGAAGTCAAAGAAAGAAAATGAAAACAACTGGAGTGTTCATAGCTCATTATATTTGAGATGATGTTTCTTACATTGAGAGAAATGAAAGGTTCCTTTTTGTGGGCGCCGGTACTCATGTCAATCGGAACGAACTCGAACTCGAGCTCTTTCTCGTAGAGGCAAGCGAATACTCGTTGGGATGCGGTTGAGTTTACAGATCCGTGGACCTTCATTGTCGCCGTTTCTGACTGAGAGATAGTTTAGTGAGTGGTTTGGTAAAATTCCGAGAGAAACAGAGGAGGATTGGATATGGGTAGGCAAGGAGTTGGGAGTCAATGAAGGGTTTTTTATGAGGTGGGGATTGGGGCCCTGCCTGGATCATTTTCCAACTTTTCAAGAAAGCTACAATTTGGGCGTGGTAGAAAAAACATGTTTGTCAAGAAAGCTTAGTACTTATTTTCATATCTGCAAGTTTTTCAATTTCAGTGGGTAAGGTTTGAAAAACTGCACCGTCCCAAAACTTTCATTTTGATTGGTTTATTTGACCTAATCGCTTTTGACAAAACAAAAATGAGCGTTGATATGTTCACTCCATGTAATCAGATTTTCCGTAACAAACCAACTTAATTATCAGTTATATGCTTATAAATTAAACGTTGGCTTCTTCTTTACGAAAAAAGAGACCAGTGCTATTACCTATCTCTCTTTCCTGATTTCTACAACTAAAGTGGTCTTCATATTCTCCATGTACTACTGTTTTCCTCGACTACCATTTTCTTCTCATATATACTTGATATAATTATTTATTCGGATTTCGAGTGTCGGGAAATTATTGGTTCGTAAGTTTAATTCACTGCACAGAAGAAAACTCGAAGAATAATGATAGTGACACAAACTTTGTGCCACAACCAACCACAACCCCACTCACATGTGGGGCCCGCACGTGGGTCCCATGTGGGACCCACACCCTATGTGAGTGGGGCCCGCACGTGGGGCCCATGTGGGACCCACACCCTATGTGAGTGGGGTTGTGGCACAAAGTTTGTGTCACAATCATTTTTGAAACTTGAAGGTCGTTGTATCTTGGGGAAGGAGCGCCATTCAACCCCGTGCAAGAGCGCGATTTCGCGTGCCTCGACCACCCCACAGGCTTTTCTAATCCTTTCTCTATTTATCTAATTTCCTTAATTTTGTTTGATGCATATAATTTAGAATTATTATTCTATCAGAAATTCGTATTCCATATATTTTCCCCAACAGTAACAACTGAGATTAGATTACTTTTTTCTTCTTGTTTATCAATAATGGTAGGGACACACCACTCCACCACACTACCAACCACACTAGTTTGTGTGGCACTGCATGGAGAACAAAAACTTTGAAACTACTCTGCAACGACCAATCACACAGGTTGGTGTAGTTGGTGATATGGTGGAGTGTTGCGTCTCTAGATTAATTGATTTTCTATTGAGTTACGTACTCTTGATTTTGTTTTTCCTTTTTGGATTACATACTCGCCCCGGAAAATATATTTCGTGAGCCAATTATCAAGCTTGGTTCAATTTGTTAGGAATCGAACAACACGTTCAATCCACAATGCCCCTACGAATCTTGGAAACTAGAGTGACAGAAGTCGCAAAATACAAAAGAATGCTTAATAAACAGAAAAATAAGAAAGACATACAGATATACGTGGAAAACCTCAACGTGAGGAACAAACACGGGAGTCACACTAGTCCACTACAATGTACTCCGAAATACCCACTTTAGAGTCTTGTAGAATTATGCAAAAAGCATTCCGAAAATGATGATTTCTTTTTTTTTCGCCAGATACCTAAACAATTAAGCGTGAGTTTCCACTTCAGTGTTTTTGGTATCCTTAGACTACAAATTGTTAAATCAGCTGATATATGTGAAGAGAATGACTTGTTGCTTTGACAACTTATAGTCTAAAAATACAAAATGTCGCAGTGGAAACTCAGCCTCAAGCATGATAATGGAAAAAAACAAAAGCTGATTCAACGGATTGAACTATTTTCTATCAATTCCGCTTATTTTGCGGCTTTATATATAGGGCTAATCAATCGAACACTGATACATACACTTCTTCCCAACCACTCCCCACTCCCCTCTCACATGTGGTGGGACCCATCACATGTGGGACCCATGGTGGGACCTACCACATGTGAGAGGGGGAGTGGTTGGGGAGGGAGTGTATCTATCATTTTTGTAATCAATCTGCCCCCAAATTTCCTTTTGTCTTTGTGGCAGGTTATTCATATGATCATTCTAGTTAAAGATGTTATTAGAGTATGAAGGTGGGTTAGGCAATGTCCCTCTTGTGGGTTTAATAGAGAGACCATTGAGCATTTATTCTTTGGTTGTGGAGAATTTCTATTTGTTGGATTTTATTACTCCAGTTTGGCCAATGAATTTCAATATATTGCTTTCGCTTTCGCAAAAGGTTTTTTTTTGCTCGGGTAGGTTTCACAAAAGTTCCAAGGCAAAATAGAAGTGCAGCTCACATTTTAGCTAAGTTTGTAATGGCTAATTTGTGGTTATTCAATCTTATGTTTCTATTTTTATTCCGGCTTTGAATAGAGCTCCCGCTAATAGACAGTGAGATTTTTTTTTTCAGGATTAGTTGAGGTGCACGAAAGCTGGCCCGAACACTTGGTTATAAAAAAAAAAATGTTCCTGTTTCCTTGAGAAGGGAAAAATGGGTAAATCTCCAGTTCAGTGTTTCAAGAAATGAGAAAAAAGGAGTAAACTAAGAAAAATATTTTAATAATAAGTACCATATCATGCTCTTTCTTTTTCTCATTAATATGCCAAATTCCGGTAAAGTGTTTCAAAATGAAAAACAAAATACCAAAAGTTCAATTAGAACATTAGGAAAAACAAATACATCAAAAGAGACTTTTACTCGAGGTGATACATTCCAAAAGAAAAGAAGCGCACAAATTATTTTTCTAAATTAAACAGTCACATTAATTAATTGTTGGCTTGCATTGCAACGACCTTAAGCCAAGCCGGCCTAGCCAAAATATGGGTGCACCACGTGCTGACATGGGGACGCGAATCGAACAGTTTCTTGACTTGTGTACCCATCAACGATTGAATGAAAGGGAGGTGGTGCAGATCCACCAAGGTGAAGTCGTCTCCACCCAAGAACTTGGACTGACCCAATCGAGCCTCGTATATGTCCAAAACTTGACCCAACTTGGCCGCCGCCTCCTCGACCACCGCGGCGTCCGTCGTCATCCCAAGAGTCGGATTGAGAACGAGCTCCCAAACTAACTTTAAAGCCACTGGGTCAAACTGGTGGGCTTCCACCTCCATCCACACCGATACGGTTGCCATCTTCTTTCCATCGTACACCAATTGGGTCCCCTTGTCTGCGTAGGCGTGTGCGATGTATAGGTTAATTGCCCTCGACTCTGCAAATGGATCCGATGTAAAATAAGTAAGTAGTCAAGATTGAACTGATATCAATGGATGTGTTTGTATTAGGAAGGTATACAGTGATCCATACCGAAGAGCGTCAAATCTCCATCTTCAAAGGCCGGCACTTGACCAAATGGCTACATATCAGGACAGGAGAGTGGAAATTTATACTATTAATTAGTCTGTCAACAAAGATCGAAAATGAAAACAATTAACAACTCTGTTCATGCACATGATTTGAGTTTTACTATGTTGGTTTTCTTTTCCTTTTTGCTTACATTGAGAGTAATGAATGGTTCCTTTTTGTGGGCGCCGGCTATCATGTCAATCGGAACTAACTCGAAGTCGAGTTGGTTCTCGTAGAGGCAAGCGAATACTCGCTGGGATGCAGTTGAGTATATGGCTCCGTGGACCTTCATTGTCGCCGTTGTTTCAGATTGTGTCAAAGCCCAAGAGAGAGATGGAGGAGGATTGGATATGGACGTGTATGGTAAGGACACTAAATGCATAGATTTTTTATAAGGTGGGGTTTGGGTGATCACCTACCTCATTTTTCATGCTTCTGGGATGGCTCCAGTTTGCATGTGGAGGGACTGAGGTAGGTGTGGGTAGAAAATTTTGTTGAATTTATTCCATATTTTGTGGACTAGCATATTCATTTTGATTTGTGATCATCTTTTTGTAATGGGTCATTTTGATGCACCTAATTTTATTAGTATGTATTTTGTTAAGTGTGGACCTAGTGCTATTTTGTTATTTGGACCCATAATGGGCTGGGCCAAATTTATTGGGCACTTGAGGGGATCCTACCCTCCTCCTATATAAATGAGTGTTTGGCCCACTAACTCACTTACTCTCTAGAAAAATCAGGAGAGAGGGTAGTAGCTACCTCTGGTCTTTTCTCCTCTCCACAGGAAAGAAACTAACGTTGGAAGTTTGGGATTTCTTCGGCTCACTCTGGTCCAGATGAACCCATAGGAGAAGCTTTCTACTTCACTCTCTAATTTGGGTCTAATATGCCTTGAATTAAGACAAGTTTTTAGGGTTTGTTTTGGGATAAATCCATCTTCAATTCATGATCAGGTTTGTTGAGTGTTTCGTTGTCTATGTGGAGTTTGCCGACCACATGTTCTTCTCTTTCTTTAACATGTATTGACTCCTTGTAATTGGTTTAAACTTAATTCACTTGATTTGTTAAGGCTTAGACCAAGTTTCTGAAGACAAGTTTTTGGGCTTATTCTCCATTTTGAGTTCATGTATGCGGTTTGTGGTTTTGAACATTGAATTTTTGGCTTTACCTAAAAATTGATTCTTTTAATCTATTGAAGAGAACAACGAGTAAATGGTTATTATTTGTTTTGTTTAAAAAATTGGAGTGTGAAAAAATGTTCTTTGGTTATCAAACCGGATGTTGGTTATGGTAGTTTGTTGCTCCATTTAAAAAAAAAAAAAAAAAAAAACATAAATGGAAGTGGTGAAACCCGTTGATTGTCTCACCTCTCGAACTTCATCTTTTCCGGAAAGATTTTGTTTCCATTTGCAAAGCTAATTGTTTTTCTTTGCATAAATAAATATAAAGGAACCATTTTATGTTGGTTCTGTTGTTCTTTCATAACATTTTTGAAGTATCCAAGTGGGTCATATTTTTCCGCCTTCGGTGATTGTCAAAGCGATTCTTTAGTCGCCGATTATGAAATAACGAAATGTTGATGTAATTAACAAAGGTCCATACAGTCTAGCTATGTTTTTATCCTATCGGTAAATCATTGGTTGGAAGGATGCTTTGAACGACAAAGAGAACAATTGAATATTTTGGATGTGGTGACCTTATTTTACCCGTTGGGGGTCATTTTACATCGTTATATTTGGTTGTTTTGCTTTGTCCCGTAAGAGTCTTACTAGTCTTGTGATTTAAGACTCTAGTAGAATCTTTTTGTGGAAAGTGAAGAAATTTCGATAAGCATGATTTCTTTTTGCTTGATAAATCTATGCATTTATCATTTCTTCAAACTTTCAATCTTCGGTTTATCTCTCGCAATTGTCTATCAAAACACCTCAAACCAATTATGAGGATTGAAAAGAGTCTCTTGAGGTGAATTTAGCCATCATGATTTTGGATTTGGCTATAAGGGAGGAAGCACCACCTAAGCTAAAAGACTACTTTGAAAGTTCAAAAGACTAAGTAAGAGCTTATTATGAAAGGTGGGAGCATTCTAATCGCACTTGTCTCATGTTTATGAAATTCACTATGGACAAGTTTATTAAGCAATGTGTGTTTGACAATGAGAATGCTAAGGCTTATTTGGTCTGCTATTGGTTTGGGGGAAGTTTGACAAAGCTGAGATAGGTAACCCTTTAGCATTGGTGTGTTTTGAATCCAACTTAGTTGATATTCCGTCTCATACGTTGGTTAGATACTTTGGGGCAACAATTCATTTCCATTCTTTTTAAGTAAGAGCGCCAAATGGGAGGGAGTTGATGGTGAACATGGGGAATAGAGTCAAAGTTGAAGTTGAACATATTGGACTTATTAAGCTTCCATTATCCTCTGGGCATGTTTTGGAACTAAATGATGTTGCTTATATACCCTCTATTAGAAGGAACCCGATATTTCAATATCTTGGATCGATGTGGATACACTTTTCATTTTGGGAGTGGACGTGTTCATTTATTTTTAATTCTCTTTTGGTTGGTTCTGGCACTATATCCGATGGTTTGTATATGGTTGTTTTGCTTTCTGATTTTGGTTGTTCTTCATCTGAAATCCATTTATGAGCTTAAACAAGCTTCGGCATGGTACTTGAAGTTTGATGAGATTGTCTCTTCTTGGGCTTTTTTTAAGGGCAATAATATGAAGGTCGGATGTTATATCTTTCTTGTGTTATATGTTGATGATATTCTACTTGCCACTAATGATATTGCACTTTGACTAGACAAAAGAATTACTTTCTATGATTTTGATATGAAGGATCTTGGTGAGGCATCGTATGTTTTGGGTATCCAAATTCTTCGTGATAGAACTAATGGTATTCTTGGCTTGTCTCAGAAAACCTACATTGAGAAAATTTTAAGTAGGTTTAATATGCAGTCTTGCTCTATTGGAAAAGCATCTATTGTGAAAGGGGACGATTACCCAAAGTCTCATGTCCTCAAAATGATGAAGAGAGAGCTCAAGCGATCCCATATGCCTCACTAGTCGGTAGTCTCATGTATGCTCAAGTTTGTACACAGCCTGATATAGCTTATGTTGTTGGTGTACTTGGAAGATACTTGAGTGATCCTGGTTTGAATCATTGGAAAGCCGCAAAGAAAGTTTTGAGATATCTTCGGGGTACCAAGGATTTTGTGCTTACTTACCGACACTCCAAGATGAAACTTGATGCATTATTTTGTTAATCAAAGTCCACCTCTGACCTTATGTGTTTATGATGGCGAAAAAGGATCTTGGAAAAGTGTCAAAACTGTCCTATTTATACCTCAACTATGGAATGGATGAAGCTTGTTATGAAGCAATGTCATGCTTTATGGCTGCGGAATTTCATATATGGTTTAGGAATTATTGATTCCATTTCCAAGCCACTAAAGCTATTTTGTGATAATTTTGCCGCAGTATCTTTCTCTCGAAACACTAGGAGTTCTTCACGCTCCAAACATATTGACATAAAGTACTTGTTTGTTAGGGAGAAAATTATGGCGTCGTACATAAATGTTGAACACATTTCCTAGAAAAATGAAAAGATCCACTAACTAAAGGTTTGACTCTAAAGTTTTTTGAGCATGTGGCTCATATGGGATTGATAGAGTCTTCCACTTGTATTTAGTTAGTGGGAGTTCAATTGTTTCAAATGTGTTAATGACAATGTACCTTTTGTGCTATTCTTGACAATGTAGGTTTGCCATATTTTTGTGTTTTTGTTGATTATGGCATATTGATCTGAAATTTGAGACATTTTGTTTTTCTCAATAGGCATGGTTGTAATCCGAGACATATTGGCCCGGGGCTCGAGGCCTTGTGTCTTGGGCGGACACATGGATCTTGTGGAAATTGATGTGTTGATCACCTTTTGTATGATTATCCACACCACACTTGAATTTATTCCATATTTTTGTGGACTAGCATATTCATTTTGAAATTGTGATCATCTTTTTGTAATGGGTCATTTTGCTTATATCAATGCACCTAATTTTATTAGTATGTATTTTGTTAAAAGTGTGGACCTAGTTTATCGCTTTGATTTTGTTATTTGGATTTTGATGCCCTAATTTTATTAGTATGTATTTTGTTAAGTGTGGCCTAGTGCTATTTTGTTATTTGGACCCATAATGGGCTGGGCCAAATTTATTGGGCACTTGAGGGGATCCTACCCTCCTCCTATATAAATGAGTGTTTGGCCCACTAACTCACTTACTCTCTAGAAAAATCAGGAGAGAGGGTAGTAGCTACCTCTGGTCTTTTCTCCTCTCCACAGGAAAGAAACTAACGTTGGAAGTTTGGGATTTCTTCGGCTCACTCTGGTCCAGATGAACCCATAGGAGAAGCTTTCTACTTCACTCAAGATCATGGCTTCTTCATCTCTAACAGGTATGGGTCTAATTGCTACTTAATTCATATGCCTTGAATTAAGACAAGTTTTTAGGGTTTGTTTTGGGATAAATCCAACAAATTTTGCATAGGAAGAGGGTAGGGATACCATCTGAGCCGTCCAAACATATTTTGAACGGTCTAGATTTGAGGGAGTAAATTTGCCCAAAAAATTTACAAAAATACTACCCTCAGAATATGGGCTGTCAAAAACATGTTTAGACGGCTCGGATGGGGTGCCGGACAGACATCACGTGTCACTACCCTCTCCGTATGCAAATTCTTCTTGTTACCCACTGCACCGTCCTATGTTGCTAGCTGGGCTAAAATATGCAATATCTATCAGGTTTGTTGGAGAAGCCGTTTACGAATTTTTTTATTTTATTATTATAACCAAATGTTCATTAATTTACTTGCATTGAGAGCTGGCCCAAGGCTTTTGAGTGTCCTAAGCCTAATTTAAAAAATGTGCTCTAAATATTTTTTCAGCAACAATCACAATACGAGAAAGTCAAAACAATATAAAGTTCTACTAAAATTATTGCACAAGAGCATATGCAATGGGCCAAAAACAGATTCGATGTAAATGTGCAAGTTAAAAAAAATAAAAAAATGTTCCTTTGATAATATTATTTTGCTGGAATTTAGTAGAAACTAGGAAATATACATTATAAAATTCATCTTTAGGAACTTAATTTTGCTCTACAAGATGAGTTCTATGATGATCGGGTTCGGCTCGCTAGAAAAATACTTGAGCTCGAGCTCAAAATGAAATACCAAAATTGATCAAGTGGTGAAGAAACTATGACATTGGGGAGAAGGGACTTATTGGACTGTGTTGGGTTCCATAAGATCTTCACCCTGTTCGTTTGGGGGTTTTGGGGAATTTTGGCACTATTCCAGATTTGATTACATCATAACTTTTTTCACTTTTCTCTCTATCTCTCTCCACTTATTACACATGCTTACATCATCAAAACTAAACTAAACAAAACTAAACTGTGCAACCGAACACAGCCCTTATATTTTTATTCTGTAAGCTTAGCAAGAAGTAATATGCAGCCATTCCTTTTTCCTATAAAGCTACCACTGGTCCACTTCCTTTCATGCTAGCCCCTAAATGAAAATCTTTTTTTACTGGGCTGACTCATAATTTTTTTTGTTTGGGCTAACCTTGAAAAAGACTACTTAAGCTTAACACTAAAATTAATGGAAGTGCCCCTAATTTTGGGAGTTTTTGGAGTGCCCTAGGCCTCGGCCTTGGGTTTGGGCCGGCCCTTCTTGCATCTCGACTAATTATGGGGATCCTATATTTGTCCACTAGAGGGGGCTCGTTTAAAGCCTGAGCATAGCTCCGTACTCCGTATGAACTGACCCCTAAGGAGTTACTCCCTCCATTCTTTTTGAAGTGTAGCGTTTCAGAATTTGAACTTATTAAGAAAACATCATCATCACACCTTTCACATTAACTTTTTTTTAAACTTATACGTTCACTTTCTACTATTGTCTTTGATGGAGATATCATCATTAAACTTCAATCACTAACTTTTCAAAAAAATAAAATAAAATCTATTTTTAAGGGCAAAATATGAAGGTGGATGTTCATTGTCCCTCTTGTGAGTTTCATAGAGAGACTATTGAGCATGTATTGTTTCAGAGTCTGTCGGGTTGAATTTTGCGGTAAAGGCTAGTACGCTTGTTATTCCTATTTGTTGGATTTTAGATGTAGCGGAAGCTTGAAGAAATAAATATAACACGAGTTTGTGTCCGTTGATTCGCGCATGAATACCCGGAGATCAAAATTCTTCCTTAAACCTGTTGATTCACTAAGAATACCAGGACTAAGGGCATCAATAACTTTGTTGATTCCGCAGAATACCAAAGTAATTGGAAGAATAAAGAGAAACTCTCTCAATTTAATTAATCACCAAAAGCTGAATAATTCCAAGGACTTACAATCCTATTTATACTAACAAATGGATGAATCTAGACACAACCTTTCAGCATTCCCCATACGACCTTTGGACTCTCCAACAATACAATTAATACTAGAAAAGAACCATTGGACTACTAAGACTCAACATGCAAAGTACTTGACCTTAGAAATGAAAAGACACAATTTAATAGACCTTGATAAATGAAAAGACATTAAAAACAAAACGGTCTAAGTACCGGTTCGCTATCCAATCCGCATCAATTTTATTAGTTTTGCCAATGGATTTCAATCTGTTGGTTTCACAAAAGTTCTTTGACTTGTGATGTTCTAACTCCACCATTATGTCACTTTGCAATCAAAACGGTCTAAGTACCGGTTCGCTATCCAATCCGCATCAATTTTATTAGTTTTGCCAATGGATTTCAATCTGTTGATTTCAAAAAAGTTTATTTTTGGTCGGCTAGCTTTCCAAAAGTTCTCAGGCAAAGTTGTAAGTGCAGCTCATATTTTAGCTAAGTCTGTAATGACTGATTTGTGGTAATGCAATCTTATGTGCCTGTTTCCTTGAAAAGGAAAAAATGGGTAAATTTTGGGTTAAGTGTTTCAAAAAATGGAGTAAAACGAAGAAAAATGATTTCGCAATAAAGTGTTTCAAAATGAAAAACAAAATACCAAAGTTCAATTACAACATAAGGAAAGACAAATAGTACAACATATGAGACTTCTATGAGAGGTGATACACTCCAAAGTTATTTCCAAAATGACTCAAAAATAGACACATCTAACATCAAGTTATTCACGTAGAATTATCAAATCCTCCTTAATTTGCTTTTCGCATATGAAGGACAATTTTTTTAATTCACATGAATTATGTCAAGAAAAAAAGCGCACAAATTATTTTCCTAAATTAAACAGCAAACTTTGATTATTTGTTGACTTGCATTGCAATGACCTTAAGCCAAGCAGGCCTAGCCAGGATATCAGCACACCACGCGCTGACATGGGGACGCGAATCGAACAGTTTCTTGACTTGGGTGCCCATCAACATTTGAATGCAAGGGAGGTGGTGCAGATCCGCCAAGGTGAAGTCGTCTCCACCCAAATACTTGGACTGAACCAATCGAGCCTCGTATATGTCCAAAACTTGACCCATCTTGGCCTCCTTCTCCTCCACCACCGCCGCGTCCGTCGTCATCCCAAGAATCGGCTTGACAATGAGCTCCCAAACCAACTTTGAAGCCACTGGGTCAAACTGGTGGCCCTCCACCTGCATCCACACCGATACAGTCGCCATCTTCTTTCCGTCGTAGACCAATTGGGTCCCCTTGTCTGCGTAGGCGTGTGCGATGTATAGGTTAATTGCCCTCGACTCTGCAAATGGATCCGATGTAAAATAAGTAGTCAAGATTGAACTGATATTAATGGATGTGTTTGTATTAGGAAGGTATACAGTGATCCATACCGAAGAGCTCAAATCTCCATCCTCAAAGGCCGGAACTTGACCAAATGGCTACATATCAGGACAGAGAGTGAAAATTTAAACTACTAATTAGTCTGTCAACAAAGGTCGAAAATGAAAACAATTAACTTCTCTGTTAATGCACATGATTTGAGTTCTACTATGTTGGTTTTCTTTTCCTTTTGCTTACATTGAGAGAAATGAAAGGTTCCTTTTTGTGGGCGCCAGCTCTCATGTCAATCGAAACTAACTCGAAGTCGAGTTCTTTCTCGTAGAGGCAAGCGAACACCTTTGAGATGCGGTTGAGTATATGGCTCCGTGGACCTTCATTGTCGCCATCGTTTCAAGACTGAGAGATTAGTCAGCGAATAGTTATTATTGTGTAAAAATCCAAGAGAGGGAGAGAGAGGAGGATTGGATATGGGCGTGTGTGGTAACTAAGGACTTTGGGAGTGGATGATTAAGGTATTTTTATAAGGTGGGGTTGGGATCATTACCTACCTCGTTTTTGCTGCTTCTGGATGGCTCTAATTTGCAATAGAGGGTCTGGGGTAGGTCTCATACACTGTACCGTACCGTCCTACAATGCTAGCTGGGCTAATATATTACTAAGTCCGGATTAATTTACACGCATGTTACTTTTATTATGAATTTCTTAATCATGACGTGGATGACTTGCAAATTCACTTATGATCGAGTGGACCACATAAATTGTGTTGTCTGGCTCAGGGTTTAGGAATATATTGGGAAAAGTATTACTTGAATGACTGACAATGTTGACAGTTTGAAAATGTAATATCTTTTTTTCCATTCTTCTTAAACACTTTCTTAATTTGATGAAAATGTTAGCATAACACCCCTCTCTTACAAAATGGACTCAAACTTGACCGATTTTAAAAGAACATCAAAGAGCCATATGCTTATTTTTTTCCCCATTTGGACTAGTGGAAACAACCAAACTTGAACAGTGTAAACAACGTTGCAAAAATATTGGCCATTTGCAACGACGTCATTCTGGTTTGATCAAGACTGAATATTTTGAAGGGGAAAAAACTACAATGTGAACCCTGGCCTTTGCACCCAGTTCACTTCCCCAGTCATTTAAAATGTGTCCATTTTTTTTTTTAAACAATGTATCTTTAAGCTTCCTACATTTGTTTAGACTTTAAAGTTTTAGACCCGATAAGATGGTGTCACATTCACATGGCATTTTTCTTCATTCCAATTGGCAAGACATTTATTTTTAAAATGGGCCTTGGACTTTTTGGAATTAAGATGAATAGTTCTCTCTATTTTTTTGGTCCAATAGTGCCTGGGGCTTTATGACTTCTCAATTGGAATCTTCTAATGTAGTCAAGTTGACTAATGAGATATAAAAAATCTAGAGTACAATTTAAATCCTCGCAACTGTTTTTACTTTTTCGATGCTCATCAAAAGTTTTATTATGCCTGGGGTACTTCAAACGTGGATGAAAACAAAAATTCATACAATGTCATCCAATAAATTGTGTTGTACTGGCTCAAAAATTATTTAAAAATTACTCGCATGCTGTTTTTTTTTCGATGCTCCAAAAAAACAAACCTGTGATCAAGGACTTTGGGCTCTTCTCATTAGAAGAAAAAGAGAAAGAGACTATCATTCCACCACCACTAGTGGATCACAACCAAACTTCACGTGAAAACCAAGATTCCAGAGGGCGTCGTTAACTTACGACTCAAACTCTTGACCTCCACCTGCCATCCACACTCTGTGAGGCCATGAGCCATGAGCTTCACCACATTCATGGACATTTTTTTTTTATTATCTATTATTACATCATTTTGATGGAGTTTTAAATTAAATTGAAAGCGGACTTGAATTTCAGTCACCGGAATGACTCGACGAAATAAAGATTGGATTTGTTTTATATTTTTGTATCCAATATGCCTGGGGCTTGACGTGGTGGGGATCTTCCAATGTACTTGCCAGTCAACTTCAGTAGTAGTACTACTAGGACTACTTTTCTTTATGCCCATCCTCGCATGCTGTTTTTTTACTTTTGTCGATGCTCAAAGTATCGTGTGCACTTTTCTTTTAAAATGAGCCATTTACAAATACCCACTTACCTCCACACTCCAAATGTAAACCAGTGTATGTATCAAACTTTACTTTGGCAAAAAAAAAAATGATACATGTAATTACTGATTTTTTAACAAAAATCTTCAAAAGTAAAAAAAAAGTGTTAAACAACGACGTCGTTTTTGGTGTTGGAGATTTTGTTGGAGAAGTTGGGTGTTCGTGTATATTTTTGAGAAAAAACCAAAAAGAATGATTTTTAGTTTTTGTTGTCCTTATTCAAATTTTTTTTTTTGCATTTGTTAGTTTTGCGTCAAGTTTTTGTGGTTTATGGATTGGAGAGAGATAGAAGAGAAATGAGAATCAAAATATAAAATTATGGTCAAAATTAATTTTTTTTAATAAAACCAAAATTAAACCAATAAACTGGTATATTTTAGTTTATTTTCGGCTTTATTAAAAAAATATTACTTTTGACCATAATTTTATACCCTTTTGATTCGTCTCGTCGAGATGAATCCAAACCACGAAAACTTGACGCAAAACTAACAAATGCAAAAAAAAAATAATAAGGACAAACCAAAAAAACCAAAAAACCAGTTTTTGTTTTTTTTGCCAAAACACCCCTTGGACTCGGGGACCTGCCGTGAGTGAGGGGCGGCAAAAAAATTACATAAATCAATTGAGTAAAATAGTGCTACCAAACAATGCCCGAGAAAAATTTGAGTACAGATAGGGTATATCAATATACACGCGGTGCCCGAACCCAATTCGAGCCGTCCAAATATGTTTTGGACGGCTTAGATGCAAGGGGGTAAATTTACCTCTAAAATTTACAAAATGTCACCCTTGTATCTGGGCGTCCAAAACATATTTGGACGGTTCGGATTGGATGCCGAGCACCACATGTTCCTATCCAATCCGTATGCAAAATTTTCACATGCCCAAGGATAGAAAGTTGGCTTTTAGTTTTGGCCCCAAATGGCGTTGTTTTTGGGCCCAAGGATAGAAAGACAGGGCTTTTTACACATGGCGAGGTCCCTGAGTCTCTTTTCAAAAGTGATTGTGACACAAATTTGAGCCACAACCCCACTACACTTGGGCCCTACGTGTCGTGCCCCCACACCCCATGTGAGTGGGGTTGTGACACAAAGTTTGTGTCACTATCATTATTCGTCCCTTTTTAAGCCGCTATCTTCACTAACCTAACAAAAAGTTATCCATGTTCAAAAAAACTAAAAACAATGAACATTACTCGCTACTGAAGAAAAATGCTAAAACCAGTCTAGTTATGGTTTAAAAATTGTATTGAAGTGTGCAGAAAATATATCAACAATATCTTTAGGACAGTGACTACACGCACGCCTCACAATATCGCAGGCCAGTTTTTCTATTTTCCTATATTTCCTCATTTATATTGTTTTTATCCTTATGTTATTTTATTCTAATTCCTAGAGAAGATTCCTAACATTTTTCTCAAATTAATTCAAAACCACAAAATTGATTAAAAAACCATTCAACCAGTTTGGTTCAATTCGCTTAACCATATGTTCGGGTGAGATTGTCATTCCTAGAATCCTTATATGAGTTCAAGAAACACACTAGTTAAAAATGTTTTTAAATGTAACTTAAAGTAATTTTTTAGTATTGTCTGTCGATCACTATATCTGAACAAATTTAAAATAATTCCAACCAGATAGTTTTGCAACCTAACATAATTTAGCAAAATTAGACTTCATTAAGCATGGATAACGTAAATAGCAATACCAACTTTAACATAAATGCAATTAATCGTTGTAAAAACAAAAGGCGACCCAGTTCACCAGAAAAAATAGTACTACTACTAATCAATAACTTCTTATTATTCTCTCGAAATTAAAGGTAAAAAAAAAAGGAAGAAAAAAGAAGCTCTTGATCTAACGAAAAAAGAGGAATTTTTTCACAATCCACAAATTGCATTAGAGAAATACTGATATAGTATTTATCCAAAAAAAAAAATACTGATATAGATGCATATGTCTGGACACAAATCCAAATACTACTGTATTTAGAACCATTTGATGCACATAAAATCAAAATTTATCAGACCGCCGGCTGCGGAACAATATGTATCCGAATGTTTATGCCCAAAAGTATTTTCCATTGCACACTCATAGATTCCAAACTGAATCAAAAATAGATACAGAAAAACAAAATACATCAAGTTATTAACGTCGAATCGTCAAATCATCCTTCTTAATTTGCTTCTCACACATGAAGGACAATTTTCTTAATTCACGTGACTAATGTCAAGAAAAGAAACGCAAATGGATAAAAGAGGAGTGCACAAATTATTTTCGTAAACAGAAAACGTAGATTAATTGTTGGCTTGCATTGCAAGGACCTTAAGCCAAGCCGGCCTTGCCAGGATAGTGGCGCACCACGCACTGACATGGGGACGCGAATCGAACAGTTTCTTGACTTGGGTACCCATCAATATTTGAATGCAAGGGAGGTGGTGCAGATCCGCCAAGGTGAAGTCGTCTCCACCCAAGTACTTGAACTGGCTCAATCGAACCTCGTATATGTCCAAAACTTGACCCAACTTGGCCTCCTTCTCCTCCACCACCGCCATGTCCGTCGTCATCCCAAACATCGACTTGAAAGCAAGTTCAAAAACCAGTTTCGAAGCCACCGGGTCAAACTGGTGGGCTTCCACCTCCATCCACACCGATACAGTTGCCATCTTTTCCCAGCATATACCAATTGGGTTCCCTTGTCTGCGTAGGCGTGTGCGATGTATAGGTTGATTGCCCTCGACTCTGCAAATACGATATAAAAGTCAAATCGAACATATCGGTTTCTCTGAAGTTTCTAAATCCGGCTTGTACGCGGTTTGAATTGCATATGACAATTCACGTAATCATTAGTGTTTTTTTTAACTGTATTGATTTTCTAACAGTATCCTACTGGTAAGATAATTGCTTCTTTTTGCAATATAGATTATCAAATTGTCGAGATGAACTGTCGAAATTAGACTGCAAAGAAGCCGTGTCCTTCAACAAACTGAACTTTTTTTTTTTTTTTTTTGGTAAATTAGCTTGAAATAGAAAAAGATTAACCAAATATACATCCTACAACGGGCATACTGGAAAAATAAGGAGAAAAGAAAAAAAAATCTAAAACCTAACCATAGAAAAATAAATATCCAACAAAGCACACTTCTAAGATTTTTTTATTTTGGCTGTGAAGACTAGACGGATATTAATGGATTTTATTTGCATATATATTCCGTACCGAAGAGCGTGAGATCTCCATCTTCAAACGCCGGCAGTTGTCCAAACGGCTACATCAGGGGAGAGAAATATTATAGAAGTCAATAAAGAAAATGAAAACAACTAGTCATGATGTTTTTTTTTTTTTTGTGATTCTTACATTGAGAGAAATGAAAGGTTCCTTTTTGTGGCCACCGGTTCTCATGTCAATCGGGACCAACTCGAACTCGAGTTGTTTCTCGTAGAGGCAAGCGAATACTCTTTGGGATGCGGTTGAGAATAAGGCTCCATGGACCTTTATTGTCGCCGTTGACATTTCAGACTGAGCTAGAGATTAGTGAGTGGATAGTGATTTGCCAAATGAATGTGTGTGAGAGAGAGAGAGAGAGAGAGAGAGAGAGAGAGAGAGAGAGAGAGAGAGAGAGAGAGAGAGAGAGAGAGATTGATGAGCGTTGGATATGGGCGTGTATGGTAAGGACTGGAGACTTTGGGAGTTGATGATGAAGGGATTTTTATAAGGTGGAGTTGGAGTGATCATCTACCTCGTTTTTCCCGCTTCTAGATGGCTTCAATTTGGATGAAGGGACTAGGGCAAGTCGGTCTCACACACTGCGTCGTCCTATGATGTTAGCTCGACTAAAATATTCGATAATACTATCGGGTTTGTTGAGGTAGACGTATATGATATATTTTTTTTTGTAAATCAGAAATCTAGCTAATTGAGAGATTAGTCAACGAATAGTGATTGGTCAAAATCCAAGAGAAAGATAAAGGAGGATTGGATATAACACGTATGGTAAGGACTGCGGACTTTGGGAGTTGATGATGAAGGGAATTTTATAAAGTGGAGTCGGGTGATCATCTACCTCGTTTTTCCCGCTTCTGGATGGCTCCAATTTGGATGAAGGGACAAGGGCAAGTCGACTAAAATATTCGATATTACTATCAGGTTTGTTGAGGCAGTCGTATGTGATTGTTTTTTTGGGGCAAATCGGAAATCTAGCTTACTGAGAGATTAGTGAGCGAAACGTGATTGGTCAAAATCCAAGAGAGAGATAAAGGAGGATTGGATAGAGGCTTGTATGGTAAGGACTGCGAACTTTGGGAGTTGATGATGAAGGAATTTTTATAAGGTGGAGTTGGGGTGATCATGTACCTCGTTTTTCCCGCTTCTGGATGGTTGCAATTTGGATGAAGAGACTAGGGCAAGTCGGTCTCACACACTGCGTCGTCCTATGATGCTAGCTTGACTAAAATATTCGATATTACTATCGGGTTTGTTGAGGCAGTTGTATGTGATTGGTTTTTTGGGGCAAATCAGAAATCTAGCTAACTGAGAGATTAGTGAGCGAAACGTGATTGGTGAAAATCCAAGAGAGAGATAAAGGAGGATTGGATATATGCGTGTATGGTAAGGATTGCGGACTTTGGGAGTTGATGATGAAGGGAATTTTATAAAGTGGAGTCGGGGTGATCATCTACCTCGTTTTTCCCGCTTCTGGATGGCTCCAATTTGGATGAACGGACTAGGGCAAGTTGGTCTCACACACTGCGTCGTCCTATGATGCTAGCTCGACTAAAATATTCTATATTACTATCAGGTTTATTGAGGTAGTCGTTTACGATTTTTTCAGTAACTAAATGTTCGGATTAGTTTACTCATATCTGGATTGGTTTTGTAAAAGCACTCCTATTGATATCTTATATAGTATAGCAGAATGACTTTTTGTGAGGAAGGCTCTCATCGCGACAAGTGGCATAAAATAATTGGTTTGTCGTATAGGATTTTGAGTGACACATGTGACAATAATTCAATTACCATAAGTAGGTAATTCCAAATTTCAAGCAAGTTCCATGATTTAAGGAATTAGCACTCAAGATTTGTAAAGAAAATAATCTGTCAAATAATTTTAAATTTCAAATACTTATCAATCAATAAATTCTACAAATGAAACAATTAATTAGCTAATTAAAAATTTCAAAATAATGTAAAAAATCACTCAACATTTGCAAACAAAAACAATAATCAATTAGTTTTAAATTCCAAATACATAAAAAACTTATAAAAATGAAAATGTCCATCCCCATTTTCTCAACCATCAGTCTAAAAAACTCTTAAGTCTCAAACCAACCAATTATATTTTTGTGCAAACCTTATTGTTGTTCTTATACATTGGCTAGGGCCATGGTTGACCTGGTGCAAATGAACAAATATTTTGTTTTTTTTGAGTTAGTTTGTAATATATATATTAATTGGTATTCATTTTTTTAAAAATCTATAATGACTTCGATGTCGAAATTTATGTTGGTTAAAAAATGACTCGGCTTTTACAGGATCGATGTGAGAACCTTGATGAGAAAATTAATCGATTGAAATTGTCAAAACAACATTTTGAACGCAAAAATGGTCAAAGGGTTACATAATTGGAATATTATTCTCAATTTAGCAGTAAGTGTCAAGTTAATAGTTGCTATTGCTAAAATCTTGAAATGTACAATACTAAATTACTATATGACTATCACATGACAAATAAGATCTTAACAATTCTTTTAGCCAACCTTTCTTGAGTTTTGTGAGATAGAATTTATTCTCTTCTTCTTCTTCTTCTGACAAAGTGACATATAGTATTATATTCGACTTTAAGATAGAATGATGAATATCTATCTAACTTAAACAATTAATATATGAACAAAATAAGAAGCCGTAGAATACAGTTGAATTATATTGTGGAAAAAAATTCAAAACTCAAATATATGCCCTACACATATGATACGATACGTAATAATCGCAAAACTAACATCCAAATATAAGAAACTATATATCCATATGAGTGAATTAATATTTTGAACCAATCATACATTAAGCACAACGATTGCACCACTGCAATGTCCAGCTCCATAAATAAAGGAGTTAAGCCTCAGAGCAAAATATGAAGGTCGTGAGGTATTTTAAGATTTGATTAAGTTTGATTTTGTGAGGTACTTGAACAAGTTATAAGATTTTTTTGACAATTTATATTAGAGAGTAATACCCAGGGACGGAGCCAGGATTTTGACTCGGAGGTAGCACCTAAAATTAATATTCTTCCACCTCCATCCCACAAAAGAGTAGTCTATTAATTATAAAGCGAAATTTTTGGATAAAAATCTCAATTAGTTCTTTAATTTTATATGAAGAAATGTTAAATCATGTAAGGATCCGAAAATTAGAGGTTTTTGGCAATGGATTATCTTTATGAACGGAGGGATTATTAGTATAAAAAAAGGTATAAGTGTTCTAAGATTAATTATTTATAATACCCAAAAGAATACACATTTTCATAGGTTAATCATCATCAACATGATTAATACCCAAAAATTACACACTTTCATCGATTAATCACTCATCAATATGTTTAATACCAAAAATAATACCCGTGTTTTGTAGAATAACACTATTCTTGTCATACAAATTTAAATTGTTGGTATATGATAACATTAGTTCATCCCGTACATAGAACGGTTTTCCGCTAGGTTGTGGAATCAAAGTGCTCCAATCATATAATCATGTAGACCTTTAAACTAACAAACAAACAAGGCCATTTTAATGTTGAAAGTATTCATCAATAGTTAAATTTTTCGTGTACCCGTTTAAAGCCAGAGCATAGCTTTACATAGACGGACCTCTAAGAAATTGAGAACATCCGAGAGGTTTTGAACCCGAGGCTTAAGAGAAAGCAAAGGCCTAAGTACTGTAATACTCGTATTTGGCATGGATAGGTTAATTAATGAAATATGAGTTTTGGATGGTATCATGTGAGCTGCTGCATATGTGATTCAGTGGTAAAAGTTGGATATGTTTCAAGTTTTCCGGGATGAGACAAGAAAATAGAAGAAACAAAGGCAAATAAGAATTATTATGGCCACGTGTCATGTTTAGAACTCTTCTGATGAGTCATGAAGTACTTAATTTGTACTAGTATAATTGTATAAAAAAAGAAATGGTCTTGGAAAATAGTACTACAAATTAAGAGCAAAGGGTGAATCGTGAATTCAAGAGAGGGTTCTCGGCTAAAGTTTGAGCTGGACTAGACAAAGTGCAGAAATTAACACAAGTAAAAGGGGAAATGTATACGAAAAATTATGCAAATATGGAAGGAAGTTAGAATGGGTATTTGAATAATTTTCTGTTTGTGGTGGTTGAATTGGTGGCATGAATCATTTGAATTGGCGGAGTGTTTGTGTTAGGTCTTAAGTTTTGACCACTATACTAACACTTTGGGGTTAAACGTTTATGAAATTTATACCTTCAGTAGTGATAATGATTTTTTTTTCCTTACCTAAAAAAAAATGATAATGATTTTTGTACTATACTTTTCACAAATGCATTTCAAAAAGGTAAGTGATTTTCGCACCCTTTTTTTTTGTTTTCTATTTATACACACGCCTCTTTTTGTCTTCTAGTAAAATTCTTACGTGTAAGAATTTCATTGAAATACAAAATAGGAAGTGTGTTTAGTAAAAAAGGGGGTGTGAATAATTTCCCTTAAAAAACTGTAGTTAGCTTAAAATATAGTACAAAAGGAGGTGTGTGTATCAAAATATACTAGGCGTACGTTATCTTGAAATTTATAACCCTAGCATGTCTTTATATAGTCTACAAGATTTTGTGACTAACATTAGAAAAATATGCATAACAAAGAAACCTAGATTAACTGAGAAAAGTGAATAATGTACCAAGACTAAACATGAAACACAATAATAAATATAGAATACATGGTAACATAATATTTCTTAATATTATGCTAACATTAATGATTTATTCTTTTTTTAGTAGATAAAAATTTCTATTATTTTCATCATTGTTTATTAGTACAATTTTAATTGCTCTGTTAAAATAGTGTATCTTTATCGCTCCGAGGCTCCCGTTGATGCAAAATGTTGGCTACGCCATGGATTACGTTCGAATTAGAGAAATTGATCGATTATAAAACTAACCTCAACAGGAATATTCTTATTTGCTTATAAGAAAAGAAAAATCAAAGCTGAATGGTGTAGTCAACGTTGCAAAAATATTGGCCATTTTTTAACGTCATTCTGGTTTGATCACCGCTTGATTACTACCGCGTGGCCTCGGCGGTGTTCACATTCAACAAATTCTTGAATATGTGATCCCTTGCACTTCGCATCCAGTTCACTTCGGGCCCGTCATTTAAAATATGTCCATGTAAACGTCGTTATTTATTTAAAATAGGCCTGTCAACAGATCGGATTTGAACCAGATCCGATCGTCAATTCCATTTTGATCCAGTCCGATCCGAAAAATTTATCCGAATCTCATTTCGGAAATCCGAACAAAAATTCTAATAAAATCGGATCGGATCCAAGCTAGTTGGATCGGATAAAATCCGACCTGTCAAAGCAAGCAAGCAAGCTAGTTGGAAAGGATAAAAAAATTAAATTACCGGATCAGATTTAGATTTTCGGATGCCCAAAATTGGATCCGGATCCGGATCAACGTTTTCGGAAATATCGGATTAGAATTATCAAACTTATCGTTTCCTCTTTATCCGACCCGTTATTTTAAAACAATGTAGCTCTTCGATTAAAGCTTCCTTTCTTAGTTACCAAAAAAAAAGGTGCTTCCTATATTAGTTTTTTTCTTTTGTTATTTTCTATATTAGTTTAGATTTTAGAGTATATACCGAATAAGATGGTGTCACGTTCACGTCTTTTTTCTTCATTCCAATTGGCAAGACATTCTATTCTTTATTTTATGGGTCTTGCTAACCTTCGCTCATTAGGCGGAGGATATAGTACATATGTAATGACAAATAAGTTTAGATATCCATGCACAAAATGGATATCGATATACTTTCATGGACATAAATATTTTTTTATTGGATATAGATACACTTTTTACCCATATAAAAAGGGCCGGGGTTAGCAATTTCCTAATTTCCTTATACCCGTTGTGTTAGGCCTTGGACTTTTTGGAATTAGGTGTAGTATAATAGGGCTCTCTCTCTCTCTCTCTCTCTCTTGGCACGGGTATCTAGATCAGCTTACGCTTATCTTGAATAACTCTTAGGGTAACTCAAGTGGTAATGGAGATGTGCTATAAACCCAGACATTCTAAGCTCAAATTGACAACCTCTTAGAGCCATATTCTAAGCTCAAATTGGCAACCTCTTAGAGCCATATCTGAAGAGCTTCTCCTAATAATTTTTCTAGTCCTGAAGTGAATGACTTGTTTTTGACCGAAGTATAAAATACGTATCATCTCACTATCTTGTGCACCTCATAAATTATGCTGCCCTGACACAGGGTCAGGAATATCTTGGGAAAAGCATTATTGTACCGGTATAATTTTTTTTTTTTAATCTTACATCTCCAATAATGCTATAACCACAGTCACTTACATATACATAAAAGTGTGTGTGAAAATGTGTGCATGTGTGCATGGGTTTGGTTTTAGAATTTTTAGTTACATCTCTTTGATGGAGTTTTAAGAGAGGGAGTTGAATTTCAGTCTTAAAAAATGAATCGACTGAAAAAAGATTAACATTTGTTAAAAATTAAGCCTATTTTACATCTTTAGATTTGAATTTATAACTCATTAAAAATGACTAGTGCCTAGTGGTGGAATCTTTGGTTTAAAAAATGTATTGAAGTATGGAAAAAGTATATAAAAGTGTGTGATAATATATTGGAAAGTGTAAAAAATACATTGGTATGTGTGTAAAGTGTAAAAAATATATACGGAAATAGTTGCACAAATTAAGGATTATATTTGTTTGTATTTTGACCGTACTAAATGTTACTCCCTCCGTCCCTTTTTAAATGTGTTGTTTTGTAAATTCAACTTATTAAAGAAATGTCATCATTACACCTTTCACATCAACTTTTTCCTCCACTTTACACAATTCACATCAACTTTTACCTCCACTTTCCAAAATTATCCTCCACTTTACCCATTAACTCTTTACCCACTAACTTTTCAAAAGGGCAAAATGATAATTGTACAAACTTTTACCTATTAACTTTTCAAACCACACACTTATTTAGGGACAACCCAAAATGGAAAGTTAAACACTTAAAAATGGACGAAGGGAGTTGGGGGGATGCTCCTTCGAGCATCCCCATTTGGCTACATTAGCTTAAAAGCTAATACAGGGAGCCAAACCCCTAAAAAATCAGGCTCTCTATTTTTCCTCCTTAAATTATTTTTGCTACAGTGCTTACTTAAGAAGTTAGGAGCATCCTCATTTGGCTCCCCATTTTAACTTTTGAGTTAAAATAGGGAGCCAAACCCCTCAAAACACCAAAAAATCAGCCTCTCTATTCCCCCTACCCAAATTATTTTTGCTACAGTGCCTACTCAAATTTTAGTAGGCACTGTTCACGCACCAAAATGTTTATTATTATTTTTTTCCGATTTTGCGTCAGAAAGTGGGGCTATGCGTCAGAAGAAAGAGAGGGAGGGGAACAGCCGAAAAAGGAGAGACGGGGGGCCCATGCACACGTGTCTGGGGGAGGGGTCACTACACTGCCGAGATGGGGGGGCCATGCCCACGTGTTTGGGGGGAATACACTGCACCGAAAAAGGTATTTTTAGGGGGAAGTTTTTTTTTTTTAATATAGATTTGAGGGGAATAGTTTAATATAGTGAAGTTAGAATAGAGAGTTTGATTTTGTGAGTTTTTGATAAAGTGACTTGTTAATTTATAAAAGGTATTTTTGAAGTTAAATTTGGTGAAAATTTTGGTTCTCCTGATAAGGATGCTCTAAATTTGAGTAGGCACTGTTCACGCACCAATTCCCTCCCTCTCCCTCGTGTTCTGCCCCCTCCCCGCATTTCCCTCTCTCTCTCACTACCTTTTTCACTTTTTAAACATTTTTTTTATAGATAAAGTAGGGATTACACAACTCCCCAGCATGGGAGAACAATTTTTTAAGGAAAACGTTTTGTTTTGTTAGACTTAAGGGGAATAGTAAAGTTAGGATAGAGAGTCTGATTTTGAGAATTTTTTGCAAGTGACTTGCTAAATTTATAAAAGATGTTCTTGAGGTTAAATTTGGTGTAAAATTTGGTGCTCCTAATAAGGATGTTCTAAAGGCTCTAAGCACCATGCCCAAATGCTTCACACAAGGCGAGTAAGTGAACATATACAATATGATTTTATGTGAAAAAATACGAAAAACATAATATGATGTTTTTGCAACAAGCTTTCGAGGTCCACAAATTATATAACTATTGCGACAACAAAAAATGTTGAAGGTATACAAGGTTTTTATTTTTATTTTTATAGTTAAAGTTACCCACAAGCTTTGAAAAAATAAAAAAAAATTCTGATTATCCAAATAGATATAAGAAGCACTATAATCCTCCTCCTTACAAAGATCTATTGATGATCGATGTTCTGAAGTTTTCCGTTTGTGTGTGTGTGTGAGAGAGAGAGAGAGAGAGAGAGAGAGAGAGGTGTGTGCGAGTGACGCTTTCCTCGTTAATTTCAATCATGATATATTGTACAATATGTATAATCAAACACAATACAAACAATGCAGTTACGTACGATGGAATCTGATCAAATTCACCGAAAACTGAACTTTAAATTAAATCACGAAAATTGATAAATAAATACAGTAATTTCAGACAACCCTCAAATTATAATTTAATTTCCGGGTATATAACATTTGTTGGAGGCTATTTCTCCTTCACCATCTCCACCACCTTCGCCCAAGCCGGCCGCAACATAATGGCTGCACACCATGCTCTCACTTTAGGCCGTTCGTCGAAAAGCCGCTTGGCCGGTGTCCTCATCAAGTAATACAAATTCGGTAGATGAGTTAAATCAGCGGAAGTAAATTTATGACCACCCAAATACTCGGAATTAGCAAGCCTCTCTTCGTACACATCCAACACTCTGGCCAGCTTGGCTTCTTCCACTGCCACTGTCGCCTCATCGGTCGGCAGGCCATTTTTCGGCTTGAACACGAGTTCCGAGATCAGCTTCGACGCCGGTGGATTGAAGTGGTGGTCTTCCACGTCGATCCACGTGGCAACTATTCCTTGCATCTTTGGATCCACATAGACTTGTTCTGTTCTCGGATTTGTGTAAACGTGTGATATGCATCTCATGATTGTCGTCGACTCTGGCATTAACAATATTGGATCATTAAATCAGAGTTCAATATTCTAAAAAACAGTACCACTAGTTGTTTCTGGCCATTCTTAAGTGATGTTCTAACGCCCTTCTCGTTTATATATTCATGTCAGGCTCATAATTACGTGACAGTGCTACAATACTATTGAATAGTCACAAGTAGTTTTTTTTTTAAATAAAAAACGTTTTCGCTAATTGCAGTACTGTTTTTCAAACCTAATCCTGAAAATATATTCAAGCTTTCAAAGTTATAAATGGAGTTAATATAGCTTACCAAAAATTATCAAATCTCCATCATGAAAAACTGGAACTGTGCCAAACGGCTGGAGGTAAAAGGGAAAAAAGATCTTAGGTTAGAGAGAACTCATGAGAACAACACAACCATCAAACATTCAAATAATTTCGGGAACACAAATTATATTTTGTGATTTTCTAAATCCCAAAATAAAGTGAAGCTCCAAAAAATATGTAGAAGCATATAGAATTGAAAGACGTAAGATTACGCTGAGAGTGAGGAAAGGTTCCTTTTTGTGCTCTCCGGCATTGAGGTCCACGGGTACGAACTCGAACTCTAGCTCGTGCTCGAAAAGGGAAGCTAGTGCTCGCATTGTGGTCGTAGATTCAACGGAGCCATAGAGTTTTCGAGCAGCCATATGAGAGAGAGAGAGAGAGAGAGAGGACTTTGGTTTGGTTCGATTCAATCAATTAATGGAGGAATGGAAGTTAATTTGTGGCCAAATTTCAAATAAATATTGACATAACTACCAAGTACGTAGGACATTGACATGAGATGTGGATAATGGATATATTGTACGTATGAGTCATAATCAACCAGCCAACAACCGAAGCATGGGGTCCCCTCGTGCTTTTGACTAGTTGGTGATGCATTTCCCCTCTCATGATTCATCTAAATGATTGTTTGGTGCTACAAATGCATGCTCATCTGTTTGCCATTTTTGCCAATTGTGGGAGTCTGTCTGTAAAGTTTGTTCGGTGCAAAGTCTCGTATTGAGTGGACGGTAGACCCGTGAAAGTTGACAACACCTGCTGCATTTGCACAGCCATGCGGTGTATTCCTTGGTCGTCCGATTGTGTTTTGGACTATCCAAATTAAATGTGCTTTAATTTACATTACTAGCACACATTTTACCTGCAGATCGATCAAATTTTTGTTTTCCCAAAGTGACTTAAATTGATACGATCTCCTTCAATTTATATACTTTCTTACATTTTAATGCAAATCAATAACCTACTCTTTTCCTCCCATTTTAAGGCAATCAATTCCTAAAAATAAATCTCTATAAATAAAAGAGATCTAGTGGAAGCTAACATTCGATTCTGTCGTGCCCTGTTCTTCCCTTTGCATACGGTTACCAAATGTAGTCTAAGATCAGGATCCGGATCCTCTGTGAGAATCTTGTGAGGGTTTTGTTGTGAGCTTGACAACACACCAAAAAAGAGATCCAATGACTCACAGTCCCCTTTCTTGCTTTTAAATCAAAACGGCGTCGTTTTGATTGGAAAAAAATCTGACGGAAAAACAGATATCTTCTTCTACCGTTAATTTTTCCTCTGCCGTTAGTGTTAGTAAGCCACCACAAACGCTGTTTTCTCTTACTTCTTCTTCCTCCGTTATTTTCTTCCCCAAATTGTTCTTCTCTCTTCATAGCAAAGAAAGAAACCCCTTTATTCTCCTCTAACACCGAACAAGTTCCTCAAGCCATTGCCAACAGTGACGAGGTGAGAGTCGATCTAACCATCTTAGATTGCTTTACATTAAGTTATTGAGATCTAAATGTTAGGGTTTTGCATTTTTACAAGCATCACTTGATTGTGTGCATGTGTGGTTCAATAATATTATACTTGGTGAGTTTTTTGATACTTTTTTCTTTCAAAATTCATTTAGTATTCAGGATTTAGGATCCTAAATTTTGAATGAAAAATTTGAAAATTAGATTTGTTGTTTACAATTATCAAATTCAAATGATTTTTTATAAGACTAACCAAAAAATTGAGGTAAGAGATAATCTAACAATTTGGAAAAAAATTGAATAAAAGGAAAAAAATTAAGCCAATTAAAATTTGAGCTAACAAAGAAGAACAAATCTGGGAAAAAATGAATAAAGGAAAAAAGATTAAGCCACTTGAAATTTGAGTAATGGCAGAAGAAGATAGTCTGTTGAGCCATTGGGTAACACTAACGACAGTAGAAAAATAAACGGCAGAAGAAGCTCCTCAAATTTTCCGTCAGATTTTTTTCCAATCAAAACGACGCCGTTTTGATTTAAAAGTAAGGAAGGAGACTGTGAGCCATTGGATCTTCTTTTTGGTGTGTTGTCAAGCCCACAACAAAACTCTCACAAGATCCTCACAGAGAAATCCTCACAGAGGATCCGGATCCGCCCTAAGGTCACTACACAAAATTACTATGTTGTTTTCTACTAAAACACCACATGTTGCAAAATTTTGTTCACCATTTGCAACGAGGTGAGCCCCCAACTTCATTACCAAAGGGAAGGCATTGCACTCACAAGGTTGGATAGTGCGCGCGTACATATCTGTAAATCCGAGTACTTCAATTTTTTAAGAAAGATGTCTTTTTGTTTATTTATTTGTGATGTTTTGAGATATCAATGACCTATCTATTTCCTCAAAGCACAAAATAAAGAACAAAAATTCAGATAAATGTTACAGAACATAGTATGAAAATCGCGTAAATTAATTCTATCAATTACAAATAGATATTTATTTGACACATTACGTTTCTGGCAATATCTGAATAGATTCACACTGATTTAAAATTCTGTATAGATTTTTGGATAGTTTTTATGGGCGTGTAGTATTGCTGAAAATGAAAACAAAAACAGATTTTCTATTGTAACTTTTAGAAAAACCTGTTCATTTTGGCTTTCTCCCAAATGACGCATTAATTTTAGGCAATGTATCACCATATTTAACCATGAATTTGTGTTATGATTTAGCATGATCGCAAAGGGAAAACAAGAAGGAACAGATTTGTTCATCCTTTTAATTTTTTACTAAAACTTAGTTATTAAACAAAATTCATTCGTAAATTTATGATTGAAACATAATCTTAACTACGCAAAAATAATTAAACAGCCTGAATAATTAGTTTTACCGAAGTAGATCATGCCACCATCTTCGTACACTGGAACTTCTCCAAATGGCTGCAAATTGAATGGAAAAACACCTCATAACCATAACATTGAGCATGGTTTCTATATGCAATCAGATATAAAGATATGCATATTGTAGATTGGCTGTTTTCGGACCGGTTTTCCATCAGATAAATGTTACAGAACATAGTATGAAAATCGCGTAAATTAATTCTATCCATTACAAATAGATATTTATTTGACACATTGCATTTCTGGCAATATGGATTTGCATTCAGGGAATCAACTTATTCTTCATTTGCATATCAACCACCTTAGCCCAAGCAGGCCGGGCAAGGATCTCGGAGCACCACGTGCTGACCCGTGGTCGCGACATGATTAGCTTCTTAGCCGGGGTTTCCAGTAGACTCTGCAAATTTGGCAAGTGAAGAAGGTCCACAATGCTGTATTTATCCGAACCCAAGTACTTAAACTTTTCAAGCTGAGCCTCGTACACGTCCAGAACTCTAGCGAGTTCGGCTTCGGCTTCAGCCACCGCGGCTTCATCGGGTGCTAAACCCTTGTTCTGCTTGATTGCTAGCTCGGCAATCAACTTGAGAGCTGGTGGCTCGAAGTGGTGGTCCTCTACGTCGACCCAGTTAGACAATGTGGCTTGCTTCCTGGCATCCCAGTTGATAAGGGCTTCTCCTTTTTTGCCATATTGATGGGCCATGCATCTTATTATGCATATTGTAGATTGGCCGTTTTCGGACCGGTTTTCCATCAGATAAATGTTACAGAACATAGTATGAAAATCGCGTAAATTAATTCTATCAATTACAAATAGATATTTATTTGACACATTGCATTTCTGGCAATATGGATTTGCATTCAGGGAATCTACTTATTCTTCATTTGCATATCAACCACCTTAGCCCAAGCAGGCCGGGCAAGGATCTCGGAGCACCACGTGCTGACCCGTGGTCGCGACGTGATTAGCTTCTTAGCCGGGGTTTCCAGTAGACTCTGCAAATTTGGCAAGTGAAGAAGGTCCACAATGCTGTATTTATCCGAACCCAAGTACTTAAACTTTTCAAGCTGAGCCTCGTACACGTCCAGAACTCTAGCGAGTTCGGCTTCGGCTTCAGCCACCGCGGCTTCATCGGGTGCTAAACCCTTCTTGTTCTGCTTGATGGCTAGCTCGGCAATCAACTTGAGAGCTGGTGGCTCGAAGTGGTGGTCCTCTACGTCGACCCAGTTAGACAATGTGGCTTGCTTCCTGGCATCCCAGTTGATAAGGGCTTCTCCTTTTTTGCCATATTGATGGGCCGTGCATCTTATTACTGCCCTCGATTCTGTGTTGATGAATACCACAGTCCTTAGTGATTTTAACTTGAGCAAATGCTGGGTACGTACACAAAATTTTCATGTACATATTCATAAATAGATATGTCTAAAATCGTCCGATTCAAATGGACTCCTTATTATTGCATATGGTTCATGTGCATTTGGTTTAGAATCCTAAAACAAAAACAGACTTTCCATTGAACCTGTTCATTTTGGCTTTCTCCCAAATGACACCTTAATTTTTGGCCAGAATACAAATTGAGATTAGGCAATTTATCACCATATTTGACCATGAATTTGTGTTTTGAATTAGCATGAGATTTTCTCAAGGGAAAACAAAAAGGAATAATTTTGTTCATCCAATTAATTTTTGTTTTCAAAATTTTTACTATTATTTAACAAAGTTAAAATTTATGATTGATACATAATCTTAACTACCCAAAAGTAATTGAACAGTTGGCCCAGACATCCGATTATAAAAATAAAATAAAATGAACAGCTTGAATTAGTTTTACCGAAGTAGATCATGCCACCATCTTCGTACACGGGAACTTCTCCAAATGGCTGCAAATTGAATGAAAAAACACCTCATAACCATAACATGGACCATGGTTTCTATATACAATGAGATACAAAAATATGCATATTGTGGATTTGCCTTTGTAGGACTGATTTTCCATGAGAAAAAAAAAAAAAAAACCCAGATATTGATGAGTCTGTGCTTTTCAAACTAAGCATCAAAATTTTTCTAAAATCTTGGTTGGGGCGTCACCTCTATATGCATCCCCTTTTGATCCTGGTCAACAAATAATGTACTTCCGTAAAATTTTCAACAAAAATCCCATCTTTCTCTTTCGAGATCACTAAAATTAAAGATAATAAATCAAATTTCGGATACTAAACATAGAAATTATTAAACCATTTGAGAAATCTATATACTAAAAATTGAATACAACCAAAGCATAGGCAAATACAAGATAGATAGAATGTCTGCAATTAATTACACACACTTACACTCATAGATTGGAAAGCTTTCTTTTTGTGGTCCCCAGCATCCAAATCGACGGTAATGAATTCGAAGGGGAGATCCAGCTCAAACAGAATGGCCAACACCTTCAATGTGGCAGGAGATTTCAGGCTTCCGTACACTTTCCGGTCTGCCGCCATAACTCTTCCTTAAAGAACAATTGCATTTACTACAGTTAGCTATAGAGAGAGCAAAATAGCTGGGGCCTGGGGGGGTTGTTGCAGCTGTTTGTGATACCAAAACGAACCACCTGCTGAATCTGACTTGTTGTTGAAAACTAGGTAGGTAGGCCATGTAATGTTCTGTTCCATGGAGGGAGGAGTGTAAAGTGTGTAACAATCTAGGAGTATCACATTCTGACTGTCAGGTCAACAACATTATTTTTTATTTTATTTTTAGTAAATTAGCTTGAAATAAAAAAAAGGTCAACAACAACAACATTATTTTGCGGGATTATTGTCCTTGATTCTGTGTTGAATAACACTTTGGTCAGTGATTTGAACTTGAGTAGTGCTAATGTTTGCGAGTGAATATGTATAAAGACGTGTCTGTCTTGAACTATTCGATGCAAGTGAACTACTCATTATTTTGCGGGACCATGACTAGCATGAGATTTTCTCCAAGTATAAGCCAAAGGGCGCTATTTGTTCGTCCACTTTATTTTTATTTTTCCATTATTTAGTATTTTAGTAAATTCTTTTGATTTAAACATCCAAACATAATATATTGATTGAATAATAAAATCAATTATGATTTAAGATCTGGCACGATAACTCATTTCACTTTAAAATCCTGGAAAACTCAACCCGAGCACCCAAAAAGTAATTGGCGCCTTGTTCCAATAGATTTTAGGTAGATTTTATGAAAATCTCATAAAATAAATATTTTTTGGAGGGGTGATAAAATGAAGTTGTTTTCCCAATTGATAAAATGTAGTGGTTTTCCTATATATTTTAGGAAGATTTTATGAGAATCTCATTAAATCACTTTTATATTTTATGTGTTGAGATTGAAGTGTTATAAAATGTGCCCTGTTTTATTTTCATCGATGTTCTATTCAGAGAATAAAGACTTGAATAATAGGTTTTACCGAAGTAGATGATGCCTGCATCCTAGTACACCGGAACACTTCTCCAAATGGCTGCAAATTGAAGACAGATCTAGGCTCAATTTTTGAGGTATATGTGGCAGCATATTTTAGGCTTCCGTACACTTTCCGGTCTGCCACCATAGTTGCTTTCTAAAGTGGGATCGCAAATTGCCCTGTTTCTCTTTTCATCATGTCTCTTCAGAGAATAAAGACTTGAACTGACTCTGTATAGGAATAGGAGTGTATGTCAACCTAAATAGGAGAAATACTTGGGTGCAAATACGGTGCAACGTGGGGTCTGACTTGATACTCGTAGAGTTTTTCTTCACAATATCATTCGCAATTAATGGTCCGATTTTCAATAAACTCTTCTCTTCCATGAAAGAGAGATTTAAAATCTGAACCGTCCAATACATTTTTGGACAACTGAGATGCGCCCCGGATACTACTACGTGGTATTCAGCCGGCACCCAAGTTTTCCTCCTAAATACATGTACTTATCGGATAAATATCAGGAGTTTTCATGGCAGTCCAGCTTATTTTGTTTTATTTATTTTTCATGATTAGGTATTCGGCCCAATTAACAACATGCACATTGAATAATCTTTAGAGATCAAATCTCACCATCCATTAGCGGGATGAATCCAAATTACAGTATTTTACAAGGGTTAGCTGTATTCCTTTTCTATGATTAAAATTGTCAGAACTACATCCGTTCTAATGGAGCCCAACCCCCATAACCCACTAATGGAATAAATAATTAAATAAATAACCCCACCCATAAAAAGGAAATAATTACTCGTAAATCTTTACCTTTGGCAAGAATGAATTCCTCACAACCTGACAAATGTAATGATGTGTATTCCGTTGTTTTAGATCATTATTTTTTTGATGTTAATGTTGACACCCAAACAAGAGCAGAACAAGGGAGAAAAACGAAAAAGCAAATCTCCAGCATTTGCCAATTCCTCAAGAACTTGAGCCACCATCGGCTTGCCCAGAATTAGAAATTTCCTAAATGGTCCGATAAATTTGCAGAAAATAACTTTTAACCAAAAAAAAAAAAAAAATAGTAGTAGATTGAATGAATTTCGAGGTCATGTCATGCCCATTACTTAGAAAACATAATCTACTGCAAACATTTAAAGGAAACTCTCCAATCAAGAATAAAATGATACTTTTCTTTCCATTCTTTCAATGAGAACAAAGGGCGTTTAATATATTTACATTTAACACGAGTACAACAAGTTACTCGAATAATTACAGAAGAATACCCAAAACATATACATATTTTTGTTTCTTTTAATGTTACATTACACTTTTTGGAGGTTAAAACAGTTGTGAACAGGTAAATATTAGTATCATAAACTCATATTTACAACCACACAACATTCTCCTCCCCATCAGAGGAGAAAGGAACAAAAAAACCAAGCGGAATACCGTGCAATGCATGAAAAAGTTGCGAAACAAACCCTCAGCTAAAAAGGTTCTTCAGGCTTGAGGAAGTTGTGATATTCCAACTGAGTCATCTCTCCACCATTCACCGGATCAAACTGGCATCTGTAGAAGCTGCAAAAATCAAGATATGTGAATTAAATTGTGTTCTGCTTTTTTTTTCTTCTTTTTGTGTCTGTGTGTTTGTGTCTGGGAGGGGGAGAGAGAGAGTATCCTTCTTCAGCAAGCTATGCCCACTAATAAAGTAAAGCACAATGGCAGTATCAGGCATAAATGCATAGGAACCATGTGCAATCTATTTGGTGTCACGTTTAATCCCAAGACAGATGTATATGCCCAAAAAGGTGGATAGCTACAATGAAGATTTCTGGAGCAAAATAAGATGCAATTCCTGCTGCACAAACATTCCAAAACCAACAACACGAAAAGTATGAAGAGAAGGCAACAAATAGGAACTTACATAGTTACATATGTTGCAAGAAGACAATCAAGAAAAATATAAAGACGTTGGGGAAAAAACCGTGACCATTGATAACGGCCCAACCCAACATAAACAACCCACAACTGTTGTCCAATGCATCACCGTAGATGGTATCGAAACTTACATAAGAGGTTGGTTGGAAAAGACCAAAAGGAAACTGGACACTTTTATCAATTGAAGTTGCAACACCTTCTAATACACCTTAAGTGGAAGCAAGGTCAGCCTAACATCATGCTTGTATGGATATTGAAAGTTGAAATAAGACAAGACTCTAAATCATCATGTGGAAAATCGAAATAATGATACTATGTACGCACCTTCCATCTAGGCCAAGAATTACCACGGTATTCTTCTGGTGGCCAAAAGCGACGATGTATTGAGAACCTTCAACTAAACGGAACTGAGCAACAGACCACTCTGAACTGAAATACTTGGGCAATACTCCTGCAAAACGAGTAATAACTCATGAAATATAAGGCTATAACCAAAAACACTAAATTCAGCTTTAACCTTCAACAGAAAAGTACAGCACTGATTGCCAGTGTCGTCCAACGTCCTTCAACTGGATAGCACACTTTTCTATCTGTTGTTCTCGACTACTCATTTATCTAACCATATAAAACATAGAGAGATAAAACTCATTTGAACTAACATGATGGATTTAACTATTAAAGTCAGATTGAGAACAAAGGCAACAGAACACTCGTCTCTACCTAAGAGATACAGATACACCATTTTACCTTAATTCCAGAAAATACTGCTAGATTATCATGCGAAAAGAAACGACGTCTCTATGAAGTCCATCCCACTATGTGGTCAGGAGTTCCAAGAGAAACAAGATGTTGATGCATTGTCCATAACAAAGAAAACATTGATACTTAGAATAGCTTAGAGTTGACCGAACATATGCTTGGTGATTGAAAGGAACAACTATAATGAGGAACTAGTCACCTGGTGAACTCCTGATGCTTCAAGCTTCATTGAGAGAAACTTGACCAGCATGTCCAAGCAATGTAAATGGCAAGGTAACTAAGCAAAAACAAGTGACAAGATACTGTGGAACATCTTCATATCATCCTCTGCCACAGTTTCAGCCTTTTAGGTCCTTTTCATTTATCTGAATTTTAATCTAAATAGAAGAAAATCAGCCCTCTCTAATAGCAATTCCGTTTTCGTCATGGCATCTAAACTGAGAAGTTTCCTTCTCCAGAGCACTCGATAAGCAAGAAAATCAGCCCTTCTAATAGCGATTCTGTTTTCGTCATGGCATCTAAACTGAGAAGTTTCCTTCTCCTAGAAGCACCGACACCTCTCCGGGACCCCGTACCGCAGTGTCCCGAAAACAAAACGTGTTCTAAACGTGGCATGGGACACGGCTAAACAACTTTTTGGATGGGGACACGGCTTCTCCAGGACACGGGAGGACACGGATGGGGACACGGGGAGAGAGAGAGACTCACTAGCGAAGAAGAAGCCCGATTCTGAAAAGACGGCTGTCACTCGCATCGTTTGTCATCGATCGAAGTTAAATCAGCCATGTTACTCATCGATATTGAAAGTTCGTTAACCATCTCGAACCGTTTCCTTCATCCAGAACAATTTGAGACCGATAATTTTTGATGGGTACTGGTGTAGGCAACTGGAAGTTATAGTTTTTATATGCTAAATTATAGTTTTTACCCTACGTTTTGAGTAACTATAAATTTACCATCGAAAGTTTTAAAACAATTCAATTTTACCCCAGAAAGTTTAAAAAAATTCAATTTACCCTGAAAGTTTTAAACAATTTCAATTTTACCCCTAAGGTTTTTAAAAGAAATTCAATTTTACCCTAAAATTTTTAAAAATTTCAATTTGATCCCTAAAAGTTTTAAAATATATTTTATATATATGTAAATAAATATATAATTAAATAAATAAATATACATGTGGTGTGTCTTTGTCCCCATTTTTTTAGAATTGCTGTCCCACCAATCCGTATCATAGAGAACAATTGATATGAATTATGACTCTAGTTCATCTTCAAATAATGAAATACCTTTGCACAATGCAGATTGTCATCAGAAGTTCATTTAATTGGTATAACTTACATTTCTCCCCACCAATAATCGAACCATTTGAATATACACATTTGCCTTCAAATATGAAATACCTTTGCACTCCTACTTAATTACAGAAGAACTGGAATATGATAGAGAGAGATCAAATAAAGGGAAAGGGCAAGTATACATGTAAAGTCAGACAGGCAAACTTACCTCTCATAAATGAAAGTGACGAGGCAGGTGATGAAACAGCACGATTGGGATCTGTTGCAACAGGTGGCTTATCGCTTCCCAGGTTTCCCAAATTAGCCTTAAGACCGAAAACATGGACGGTACCCTTGTCACTTGAGACTGCCAGCCACTGGGCATTTGAAGAGAATGCCAGGCTATATATTTCTGCTCTATCCGCACCCCTCCTAACCTGCATCACAGATTCAGTTGCTTTTATTATGTACAATTTCCAAACCCAGAAAGTTAAGCAAGCAAATCATGTCCAACTCGCCACTCGAATGAATATTTATTTAGTTTCTTCATAAGAAAGCAAAGTATCTCTGCATTACAATAGAATAATGGCAGCAACTTAAATGGTTTCTCCATGAAAATCTGCTGTGGGTATCCCTGTCGAAATGTAGTTTACGACCCCCACCCAATTCTGGCGATAAACAGGACAATAATACGCAACTTAGCGAGATGAAAAAAGGACTCGGAATCCTAGGTCATGAGAAAGGATACTCCAACTTCCAAATCCATTGTTTTTCTAAGATGCATTTAGTCAGGAGTAGGAACATAACTAGCACAATGAATGCAAGACATGAGCGTGATTGCTGATATAATCAAACAATAAGCTATCAATCTATGCAATTGAAAACAGAATATGCCCAGAGGAGATTACTGTGTATGCAAGTTCAATAAGTACCTAAGTCAGGAATTGGGAATACACGAACCGAAGACTACTACATAGTTAAGATCCAGGGCACAAAATAGTGTCACTTGTGACTTGTCTGGTTCAAAATGGAAGGCTGCTATGACAATACAATAAACAGCGTCTTATTTTTATTCTACGCCGCCAAACTTTTCAACTTCGGTAAATAGTACTCCTACAATGAATGAGTGACTAGAAGAAGAAGAAAGGGAAATAAGTTATTTTGCTTCCATCGTCTGAATGATGTCAAACCCATATGACTTATACCCCCAACAAGCATCTAATACATCAAATCAGCAAGACAAGACAACACTTGTGGTTGCCTAGTGAAATGTAATGCCACAGATATCCATAGTCCCTTTGCCAAATCTACTTAACCTTGACAGCAATCAAGAAACTACCAATTCCAAATGTACCTTTTAAGAAAGGTGCACTAAACTCAAATGCCTAGACTACAATCAATACGAAACTACTCTAACCTTGCTACACCACTAGATTCGTCCTGTTCTATTGATAAAGCTATTACAGTAAAGTTCTTTGTTCCCTATTAAGCCAAAGGTCACAGATGAACTGAAATACCTTCATCCCAAGTACAAATAACCCCAAGGTTCACAGAGAACAATGCAAACTAGTACCAGACTCAAACAGAACTAAATAATCATATAGTTGGAACTTCAACATACTTAAATGAAGCATTCATGAAACAGAATACAAAAATGAAACATCAAACTGCTTTCTAAATGTTACCTCTTGCAGCAGCGAACCATCAAAGGTATTGAAAATCCTAACTAGAGTCCCCTTGCTACTGCATGTTGCGAGCAATTGCCCATCCTGTGTGAGCGCAAAGCACGCGATCCTGGAATCGTGGGCCATGATAAACTTGGTCCGTTTCGAGCCATAATGCTCAACCCTAACTTGCCCCTTCTGCAACCCGGGGCAAACCAAAACAATCGTGCCAGCAGCATGTGAAACAGCACATAGTCCCTTCGGATTCGAAATTGTCTCAATCTGATGCAACAGCTTCAGGTCGGAGAAATTGTAAACGAATATCTTCTGTTCCAGAATTACCATGATCCGGTCCCGCCTGAGCCGAACGCCGCGAACCTCCGACCGAAAGGATAATTCGCCAATGCACCGGCTCTGATGGTCGTCCCAAATCATGACCTATAGCATTTATTACTTATTAAGAATTATGATCACAAACAAAAAGGGAATATTATAAACACGGAAAAAGGACACAGCGGAAAAGTATGAAAAAATTATCCCAAGCCATCACCTGCTATATTTTTTTTATCACCAAAAGGGAATTATAAACTCGGAAAAAAAGACGTAGCGGAATAGAACAAAAGAAAATAGTTCCACACCATGACCTTATTGAGAGGGTACTGAGGATCGGGGCCGCCGCCAACTAAAGAGAGTATGTTACAGCGGAAGAGCATCTCGACGGTGCCGACGCCGCCGTGATCGAAATCGCGGCGGAAGATCTCGCGGAAGGGATCGCAGTTGTAGATTCTGAAGCCGCGGTCGGTGCCGGTGGCGAAGCAACCGGAGTCTTGGTTGAAGGAAACATGGAGCAGATTTGGAGCAGAGAGAGGGGGACGATCTAGGAAATTAGGGTGAGGGTTAGGGTTAAGGTCAGGGTTCGGGAAGAGAGTAGGTTTTGGTCCACCGTCTTCGTCTTCGGCGGTGTCTCGGAGCATGGGAGGAGGGAGATTGTCGGGGATGAGAGAGAGATCGGGGTGGTCGAGCTCAAGATGAGAGAGAAAGTTAGGGTTAGGGTTTTGGGTAGGCCAAGATGACGAGAAGGCAGAGAGCGTGGCCATGGATATGGGATATGGGACAACGCAGGTTAGTTAAAATTGGTTAGATTTTTACAGAAGTTTGTGTGCTTTATTTAAATTCGATGAAGTTCTTATTTTCTTTAATATGCTATTAAAGGGAAAAACATACGGATAAAAACCTGAAAATAAAAATGTGCAGTTTAATTGTAATGAGGAATCTGTTGTTCTTCTCAATCATTTATTTTTGTATTTAAATGTATAAATTTAAGAAGATTCTTTTTTTTTTTTTTAAAAAAGGAAACTATTATTTCCGAAAATATATATTTTTAAATTTAAATAATTAAAAACACTTTTAAACAACCTAAATGAGACGAATTGTTTTCGCAGTCGAACCTAAAAATGCGAGAACCTAAAAATGCGAAAAGAAACTCATTAAAAAAAGAAAATAATAGTGTGCAGAGAAGCTACATAAAAAGAAATGTATACTCCTCTAAAGTGTTTGACAAGAATAAACTGAAGTGAGTGATACGGTGAGTTCCCTTCGTCCCCACGCCAAAGTTTCATTATTCCTTAATCCTTACAAGTGCTTTACTTTTGGGTCGTCCAAATACTTTATAATATGGCCCAATTTTCGGATTCGGCCCAACCCAATTCACATCTTTACACTAGTTGCCCAAAGATGTCCAAGTTGAGACTTGAAATGAAGGAGAGACTGTTAATTTGGTGCCTCCAACGCTTCTCAACTCCAGACATTTTTGTGACGTTTATATACTTAGTTGAAGAGTCTCACATAAATAAATGTATAGTGATAGATCAACTTTCTTTTTTTTATGAGAATCAAATCAACCAAAAGAATAGTAGTAAAGGAAGCATCGAACAACATCACCAATACTTGTACTTAATCGGATTTATACAAACCCGCTGCCGGAATCAATGTGCCGTTGCCGGAGAATTGTGACCAAATTTAATAATTTTATAACATCACATTTATATATAATATCCACCATATTTCTCTGGGGGGATTAACAAATTAAATTACACTTTGGCATCATAGTACAAGTCTAAACATACTACTCCTACAAAAGAAATCAGAAATGCGACACATGAACTTTTATACTACAATAGACTAGATAATAATAATTTTAATAATTAAAATGGATAAACCCTTTATTGAGGGTAATTTTTGTCAATTCCATAAAATATGCTCTAAAAATATATTTTTGAATGAAATATGCTATCAAAATATATTTTTGTATGAAATTCTATAAAAATATATATTTATAATCAAATATAATAGGAATAACGTTAATCCGGTATTATTTTTATCCCATATACGCGGGTACTAAATAATCCCAGGGGAAACCGTGGGATTGAGTGAGATTGACAAATATGAGATTGATTTGAAAATATTCAACGCTTAATTCAAATTTTTCTCAAAAGTTTTTCAAAATTGTTTTTAAAAAAAGATTTACAAAAAAATTAAAAAAATTATAAATGTATTTTCAAAATTTGAAATAATATTTTCTATAAAAAAAAGAATAGTATTTAAAAAAAAGTTTTCCAAAAAAAATCGGATGAGCACTAAATTTTTGTAAATAATAATTTTAAAAATAAATTATTTGTTTAAAATTTTTTTTTTTCAAAATAAATATTTTTCAAAAATTTTTAACATCACATTTATATATAAAAAAACCATTTTTTTCATTTTTTTAAAAATAAATTTTTTCTGGCAAAAATAGTACAAGTCTAAACATACTTTTTTTACAAAAAAAATCAATGTTTTTGATTAAAAAAACTTTATACTACAATAACTAGATAATAATAATTGGGTAATAATAATAATAAATAATAAACCCTTCAATTATTAATCCTGTTTAATTGTCAATTCCATGAATAATTCATTAAGGGTCTTACTAACCTCCGTCCACTAGGTGGAAGGTAATATGAATATAAAGAGTAAAGACAAATAAGTTCGGATTTCAATACACATATTACAATATACTTTTAAAAACATTAATACATTTTTTCCGAATATTGATACATATTTTACATATTATCCTCCGCCCAAACGATGAATTTAGCATTTTCCGTTTATTAATGATGACAAATCAATGGAGGAATTTGTCAGAGTTTGATTTACAGAATAAAACGGAGAGAGAGGGAGGGAGGAGTTTCTTCTCGGGTGCATTAGCTTTTCTATCACGTATCCAAGCAGTTTGAAAAGGATGCATTATGGCACTTTAGATTTTGTCCAGAACTTCTATGAGTTCAAGAAATCAATTAAGGAGTCTAAAAAAAACAAGATGAGAATCACCAAGGAAGCTAGGCAAGGTGTCTCGTCCATCTGCCCCTCGTTGCTTCGGCAGAGTCAAGCTGCAAAGAAGATTTGAATTAAGGAATAAAAAGAGAACAAAAGCAACTTTACCCTTGGGGACGAATATCCCTTCCTTTACCCACTATGGTGAATAAACCCTTTCCCCATTTTTAACTACTTTGGAGACTTTACACCTGGGTTTTGTTTGCCTATATTTTGGTCGCCACCTCCCTCTTCTCTGGCCCCATTAACCACAGTTTCAACTTGAATTTCTCTCCTTGTTTTTATCTCACAAGCATAAAAATGAGCCGAAAGATAATACGTAATCCATCCGACGATGGCTTTGAAGGTCTCTCTCTCGCTTGCTCTCTCTTTCCGATTGCAATCCTGTATGGTTGTGTCCAATATTGATTTTTTTGGTTGGTAATGGTATTTTACAGGAAGAGATGCTCCACCAACACACTACTTATTCAAAATAGAGAAATTCTCTTTGCTGTCCAAAGCTTCAATAGACAAATACACATCAGATGTTTTCGAAGCAGGAAATTACAAATGGTATGCAGATATCACTAGTAGAGTTTCACCACGGATCAAGTAAGAGATCCCTTACTTTCCTGTCGTGTGGACCTCCTATTTTCCGATCGAATTCTGATGATCCAAACTGTTCAATGTGTTTAAAAACGTATTTATAAAAGTACTTGAGAATCAAAAAAAAAAAAAAAGGGACCGGGATGACCTGAAAACTGCTCAAATCGAGCCATTCCCGGCCTTTTTTTTTTCTTTTTTGTTGAAGTGATTCCTCGTGTGTATTTTTAAAAACATGTTTTAAACACTTTGAATGGTTCGAATCATTAAAATTCAATCGGACACTATGAGGTCCGCACCGTAGAAAAGTAAGAGATCCCTTATGAGAACTTGACTGACTAGAGTTTTATCCTGTTTCATTTTGACCAATTCTAGATACAGTCCAGATGATAGGCATTTGTAATAATAGAAGAAATTTTTGCAGGAAATTAAACATATACCCAACCGGGAACAAAGAGAAAGGCGGTCAAGGTCATGTTTCCATCTCTTTGGTGTTGGTTGATACTAAGTTCTCTTCCTGCAGGTTGGGAAGTTTTAGCTAAATTCAGTTTCTTCGTGTTCGATCATATTCGAGACAAATATCTTACTCTACCAGGTACCATTCGTTGTTACCCCGAATACTACATTTGATCGAATTTATCAGACGTACGTAGTACATCTGATCGTATTCATGTCCTATAATGATTCACAACACTTTGGATTTTGTTCACAATGTTGTGATTACAACATGACGCAGGAGGGAGCACGAAGCGTTTCCACCCAATGAAAATGGAATTGGGTGTGCTCAACTTCATCGACCTTGATAGTTTTAACGACCTGTCAAATGGGTACCTCATCAATGACAGCTGTGTGTTTGGAGTCGACGTTTTTGTCCTCAAACAGACACGCAAAGCAGAGTGCTTGTCGATGTTGGATGAACCTGCAACCGGTAACCATACTTGGAAGATCAAATCTTTTTCATCTTATACATCAGATCGTTACGAGTCTGATGCATTTGCAGTTGGAGATCATAAATGGTAATTTACAAAAAAACTCTTTCCTATAATACATCCATTTCAAGATCAAAAAGAGCAAGGTTAAGGGTTTCATGTTACGTATTTCAGGAGGATTAGGATCTATCCGCGTGGAAATGGTGAAGGCAAGGGCAATAGCCTCTCAGCGTTCCTAGTATTGGATGAATCGAGTCTTCCACCTGAAACTAAAGTCTTCGCAAAATTCATCCTTCGGTTAATCACCCAAAATCAAACAAAAGACTCTCACATTGAGCTAAAAAGTAAGATCACGATGTTTTGTCTTCTTCATTGCGGTAAATCTTTACAATTTATCGCCCATATAACGTATATATGTAACTAATAAAAGCTTATTTTTGTTGCAGTTGATAATCATTTTGGACCTTCAAGCTTGGTCTATGGTGCTCCAAAGTTCGTCTCACTTGCTAAACTCAATGACCCAACCAAGGGATTCTTGGTTGACAACAATTGCACCATCGAAGCACAGGTTACTGTGCTTGGAATTGTGTCCACGACATCTTAAAAATGTCTCCTCAAATTTGTTTTAATATTGTAGCAGAATAAAGAGCATAATATCAGATGGTCTATATTCCATTGGTCTTCTGCTACACATGTGTAACAATAAGTGTAAAGGGAAACGATTGATTTAACTCTAGTCAAAATCTGTTCTCAGATTGCCAAAACTTTTGTCACCAAAGATTCAATAAGCTCTAATTTTCACAACTGTAAAAAATTTCACTACCGTCAAGGGGATGACGTTAACAATGCAGTAACCTGATGTCTGAAGTACCAGGCTAGTTCATAAGGACAGAGCCACGGAGGGTAAGAGGGGGCGGGGTGGCACGTACCACCCCGGGTCCAAAAAAAAAAAGAGCCATTGCAGGATCAACATATTCTAATTGTGAGGAACGATGCAGAATTCCAACTTTGGGCATCCGATTTTCCGAACCCTTAAGTCTTTGACAAGCAAAACATAGATTCCCTGCTCAACGAGAAAGGAATGACCTAATATCAAACATGCACCAGTTGTTCGGAAAAAACAGAGGAATGATTAAGGGAAATATGCTGTGCATTGGCATTGGAGTAAAATTATTGCCTTTCGTAATTCAATCCTACCGGTAGTATTTTGTTTACTTGGATACAATACGGAAGTCTTTCGGTTAAGAGCATTAAACCTGGAATTCTGAGCGAATATATTCAACTGGAAAAATGCTCATAAGAACCAATATTCTCGATGCAAACTCATGAGAAAACTCGAAGAAAGATTCTAATTTACCTGGATTAGAATCTTGATCTTCCTGCAGACAAAATTTGATGGGACCACCCGTGGGCTTGTCCAAGCGGAAGGTTTGATTCTTCTCCATGGCACGTATTGCGAATTACCTATGGGTCGGGCCGGTGGTTGCTTCGGCTCGTCCTGAGGTTTGCACTCTTAATGTGGGTCTAATTATTGGTCCTCCTACGACGTGGAAATCAGGGTCCTGTAGCGCCCATATCAGCGCTCCACGTTGAAAAAACCACTATCTCAGCCGTCAAAAAGTGTTTTTCATGGTCCGGATTTTAAACAAATTCTTCCCGGATGAGACTTCTCTTTTTCTAGAAGAATTTATTTAAAATTCGGACCATGAGATGCACGACAAATGCGAGCGCTACGCAGTCTAGCACGTAGGTCTAAAATGGGGGAGTTGTAGCGATGGGTTAATTGGGCCTTAGTTTGATGCGAATGTTAGGGCATCCTTATCAGGAGAACCAAAATTTTCACCAAATTTAACTTCAAAAACATCTTTATAAATTAACAAGTCACTTTATCAAAAACTCACAAAATCAGTCTCTTTATTTTAACTTTACTATATTAAATTATTCCCCTCAAATCTATAAAAAAAAAAAACTCTCGCTAAAAAGCAATCTCCCCGCCAGGGGAGATGTTTTTCGGTGCAGTGGAGTGTGGACCCCCCCCCCCCGCCCCGCCATTAAAATGTTTTCCCCCTCTTATTCCCCTTCCTCTCTCTCGTTTGGCGCACAGAACCCGGGAAAACCAACCGGAAGAAAACAATAAAAAAACAAAAGGTGCGTGAACAGTGCCGCACCAAATTTGGTGCGGTACTGTAGCAAAAATAATTTGAGGAGAAAGAATAGAGAGCCTGATTTTTGAGGGGTTTTGGGGGGTTTGGCTCCCTACTTTAACTCAAAAGTTAAAATGGGGAGTCAAATAAGGATGCTCTTAGTTGTGGCGATGAGTTGGACCTGGAATCAACATTGATGCTGGTGGGCCGAAAAATTAGATATATAGATTCGCAGCAAATTAGACGGTTTATCAGTGGTACGTTGATAGAGTGTCTTTTTTTTCTATGAGCAATGGAAAGAACACATCTCTAGAATCTAACTCCTTGTTTCAGTTGTTTGCGGACGGTGCGCAAAGGAGTTATTCTCCATAACATTTACAGAGATTACAAATTTCAAATCTCAAGTCTTAACATCAATCCATGCAATATCTCTGTCCATAGCACTAGGAATTAGGAACCCAACTGGAGGGCCTTTAGAATCAAATCAACTTTCTGTTTTTGATCAGAATCAAATCAACTTTCGATAGCAACAGAACAGTAAAGGAAACATAGAACAACATCAGATGAGAACACCAATACTTGTTCTTAACCAGTTATATAACAGACCTGAAATCCTTGAAAGAAAAACAAATTAAATTTACAAAGTGAATAAATAAACCCTCTAATTCTTTCCTAATTTTATCATTTCCAGAAGTACTCTCTCTCAGGAATATTCTTCATTTTTCTCTTCTTGAAAGGTTGAAAGGGTGAGTGAACTTGCAATCAAATTCAAGAAATCAAAAAAGAAGATGAGAATCACCAAGGAAGGCAAGGTGTCTCGTCCATCTGCCCCTTGTTGCTTCGGCAGTGTCAAGCTGCAAAGAATATTTGAAGAGATAAAAATAGAACAAAAATGCAACTTACCCTCTCGTGGGACGATCCCTTCCTTTTACACTTTGGTGAATAAAACCTTTCCCCATTTTTATCTACTTTGGAGACTTTAGACCTGGGTTTTGTTTGCCTATATTTTGGTCGCCACCTTCCTCTCCTCTGGTCCCATTAACCACAGTTTCAACGTGATTTTCTCCCCTTGTTTTTATCTCGATCACAAGCATAAAAATGAGCCGAAGAGATGCTCCACCAACACACTACCTATTCAAAATAGAGAAATTCTCTTTGCTGTCCAAAGCTTCAATAGACAAATACACATCAGATGTTTTCGAAGCAGGAAATTACAAATGGTATGTATATATATCACTAGTAGAGTTTAACCACGGATCAAGTAAGAGATCCCTTACTTTCCTTCCCAACGGACCTCCTATTTCCCGATCGAATTATGATGATCCGACCTGTTCAATGTGTTTAAAAACGTGTTTCGGATGGTATCCGCGCGGAATCACCAAAAAAGAAAAAAAAAATACAGGACTGGAAAAAGCTTGATCCAAGCAGTTTTTCATAAAATTATATATCCTGTTTCACAAAATCCAAGTAGCCCGGATCAAGCCTTTTCCGGTCATTTTTTTGTGATTTCTTGCGGGCACCTTAAAAATATGTTTTAAACACATTGAATGATTCGGAGCATTAAAATTCGATCGAAAACTATGAGGAGGTCCGCACTGTAGGAAAGTAAGGAACCTGACTGACTAGAGTTTTATCCTGTTTCATTTTGACCACTTCTATATACAGTCCAGATGATAGGCATTTGCAATAATTGAAGAAATTTTTGCAGGAAATTAAACATATACCCAACCGGGAACAAAGAGAAAGGCGGCCAAGGTCATGTTTCCATCTCTTTGGTGTTGGTTGATACTAGTTCTCTTCCTGCAGGTTGGGAGGTTTTAGCTAAATTCAGTTTCTTCGTGTTTGATCATATTCGAGACGAATATCTTACTCTACCAGGTACCAATTGCTGTTACCCGAATACATTTGATCGAATTTATCAGACGTACGTAGTACATCTGATCGTATTCATGTCGTATAAAGATTCACAACACTTTGGAATTTGTTCACAAATGACCAATGTCGTGATTATAACATGACAGGAGGAGGGAACGCGAAGCGTTTCCACCCAATGAAAATGGAATTGGGTGCGCACAACTTCATCAACCTTGATAGTTTTAACGACCCGTCAAATGGGTACCTCATCAACGACACCTGTGTGTTTGGAGTCGACATTTTTGTCCTCAAACAAACACGCAAAGCAGAGTGCTTGTCGATGTTGGATGAACCTGCAACTGGTAACCATACTTGGAAGATCAAATCTTTTTCATCTTATACATCAGATCGTTACGAGTCTGATGCATTCGCAGTTGGAGATCATAAATGGTAATTTACTAATTTTTTTTTCCTATAATACATCCATTTTAAGATCAAAGAGCAAGGTTAAGGGTGTCATGTTACGTATTTCAGGAGGATTAGGATCCATCCGCGTGGAAATGGTGAAGGCAAGGGCAATAGCCTTTCGGCTTTCCTAGTATTGGATGAATCGACTCTTCCACCTGAAACTAAAGCCTTCGTGAAATTCACCCTGCGGTTAATCACCCAAAATCAAACAAAAGACTCTCACGTTGAGCTAAAAAGTAAGATTACGATGTTTTGTCTTCTACATTGCGGTAAATCTTTACAAATTATCGTCCATATAAATTATGTATGTAACTAATAAAAGCTTATATTTGTTGCAGTTGATAATCATTTTGGACCTTCAAGCTTGGCCTATGGTGCTCCAAAGTTCGTCTCGCTTGCTAAACTCAATGACCCAACCAAGGGATTCTTGGTGGACAACAATTGCACCATCGAAGCACAGGTTACTGTGCTCGGAATTGTGTCCACAGCATCTTAAAAATCTCTCCTCGAATTTGTTTTAATATTGTAGCAGGATAAAGAGCATAATATCAGATGGTCTATATTCCATTGGTCTTCTGCTACACATGTGTAACAATAAGTGTAAAGGGAAACAATTGATTTAACTCTAGTCAAAATCTGTTCTCAGATTGCCAAAACTTTCGTCGCCAAAGATTCAATAAGCTCCAATTTTTCCGCTAAACGAACAATTATCCGAACCGTGAGATGCACAACTGATATGAGTGTTACGTGGTCTAGCGCGGATGAATGGGGAGTTGTAGCGATGGGTTAATTGGGCCTTGATTTGATGCGGATGTCAGTTGTGGCGATGGGTTGGGCCTGGAATCGACATTGATGCTGGTGGGCCGAAAATTTATATATATATATATATATATATATATACCGCGATCCTGTCAAGGATCCCGGATTTCCCGGACCGAAGCGTTTTGATGCTTTTCCCAATTGTTTTTGGGAAATCCGAGCCGTCCAATGTGTTCAAAAGGTGTTTTCCAAGGCCCACGCGGGAAATCTTCAAAAAAAAATACCGGGAAGGGCTTGATCCAAGCGGTTTTTCGCAAAAAACTGCATATTTACAGTTTTGCGAAAACCGCTTGGATCAAGCCCTTCCCGGTATTTGTTTTTGAAGATTTCCCGCGTGGGCCTTGGAAAACACCTTTTGAACACATTGGACGGCTCGGATCGTCAAAAAAATATCGGGAAGGTGGAGTCCCGGATCCGGGACTCCCGGACTAGATAAAGAGTGTATATATATATATATATATATATATATATATATATATATATTTTACAATAAATTAGACGGATTTATCAGTGATATGTTGAACCTAGAAGTACTGACAACATCTTTTTAATAGAGTTTTTTTCTAGGAGCAATGCGAAGAACACATCTCTAGAATACAACTCAAAACATAAGTTTGTTTCAGAGCCGTTTGATGCATGTGAGCCTGCATAGATTGAATGACTTACGAACATAGTTTTACAAGTCAAATTCTTGGACTTGTATTTTGTATTGTTTCTTGGGCCGTTAAATAGGCACGCATTGGTGCGATAGTTTGAACTCTTTAACTATATGGTATACTGAGAAAAAGGGGGGAAAAAAAAAACTATATGGTAAACTATATTGGCCCTGTTTGTTTCCCAGTTTAGTTTTAATTTTAGTTTTGATGGCATCATCATTTTCCTTATTTCTTTCTCTATCTCTCTCCACTCATCACACCTGATGAAATCATCAAAACTAAACTAAACTATCTAACCAAACACAGCCATTGTAATTGTAATTTCAATTTTTTTTTCCAAGGACCCAAGCAACGTCAATTCCTGGTGTTATGGCATCAGCCTTCTCTAACAGCGATTCCGTTTTCGTCATGGCATCTAAACTGAGAAGTTTCCTTCTCCAGAGCACTTGATATGAAAGAAAATCAGCCCTTCTAATAGCGATTCTGTTTTCATCATGGCATCTAAACTGAGAAGTTTCCTTCTCCATAACAATTGATATGACTCTAGTTCATCGGTTGCCCAATGCAGAATTGTCATCCGGATTTCATTTAATTGGTATAACTTACATTTCTCCCCACCAATAATTGAACCATTTGTGTTGGGGATTTTCAAGATAATAAATGATTTTGGTTTGGGAATTTTATGAAAAGATGTTGAGAGAGGTTTATGTGAGAGGATGCAACACCTTTTCACATAAGTTGTGACTTTACTGAATGGTTATCACACCCATTTATATTGGGATGTGTTTATTAGAATAGAGGTGATTATTAGGAAGGGATACAATAAATGGGGTGCCTCCAAGAGGCATGATCCTTCCTAATAAGTGTATAATGAAAAGACACGATTGTTCTAGTGGGTGATTGTTGGAATTCCACCCCGTGTGGGCCATTGGGCTTAGGCCCGGATGGGAGGGCTAGGGTTTATTGATGTACTCTGTATAACTCGGACATGTCTTGTATTATTTTGTGTGACAAAAGTGAGAGAAATGCAGAGAGTTAGAGAGAGATACACGAGAGACTTGGTGAGGTTTCATTATTGTGAGACAGAGTGTGAGTGTGTAACACAATATTCACGGATTTTCTCCGGATCATAGTGAAACTCCCCTCCCCGTGGAAGTAGGCCCGATTTGGCCGAACCACGTATATTGGTGTGTTTTGTTCTCTCTTGATTTTACTGCTTTTTGTGCGTGTGGTGCGTTGTTGGAATCCTAAGAACTGGTATCAGAGCACTGTTTGAAGCTTTGGTCTGACAAAACTTGTTTTCAACCAGAGGGATAAGTGCTACTCTCAGAGACGATCACAACGGTGTGTTGGGTGGTCAGTTTTGTCACCGGAGGACGGAGCACGGACGTTTTGAACATGATGCAGGGCGCCTTATGAACTACAGAAAAGACGAGCAACAATCGAACACAAACAAGAAAGTTTAGAGAAAACGCTCTCTAGACTCTTTTATCATTCAATAATACTCAAAAAACCGTCTTGCCCTTAAGGCTTACAACTTATTATATAGGAAACCGGAAACCCTAATTGATTTGCTCCGAAAAGGAAGCCAAATCAATAAAAAAACGCAAAATTACCAAAAATGGAAAATTCGAAAATAATAGCAAAATAAAAAACTAGAGAAAATTCTAGAATGTTTCCCAAAAGCGCAGCTTAATTCGGATTTTCCTTGCCCAAGTAATTGGCAAGTCAAATCTTTCCTTAAACGACAAATTTGGCCATTCTGAGCCCTAAACAACGACGAAAGCCCAAAAAACGACGTACGCCATGGCCATAGGCCATGAGTCTTGATCGTTGGGACGTTTCGAGTCCGACCCAAGTGGGCCCAATGCAAAATTCCACAGCAGCATATTTACGATTTTGCCACCCTAGGCTTAAATTGCCGAAAATACTCTTCCTCCATAGTTACTGCATCAGAACACCTACGGACGGAGCCGAGAGGTGGCGAGTGGTGAGACCGGACAAAAAGTGATCATATCGAAGTTTTGAGCACACTAACGTGTAGGGTTTTTCGAGACGAAAACAACAGTGGTCGAAAAGTAGCCGGAAAGCACTCCACGCGCCCTCACGCGACGGAGGAAGTTTGGAGCGTGAGATCTAGTCTCACGGGTGAGGTACACGCTCTGACAGAGGCGACGGGAGCTAGGGCTGACGTCAGCAAGCACTAGGGCTGACGTCATCAAGGGTTCAGACAGTTCAGGCAAGGGTCAGACTGTAAAGACCCGTAAATTTTTTGTCTAAATTTAAAGAGAATACTCCAAAATTTTGAACTTGGGGTTTGGGGTGTAATTGCAAACGGTTTTTAAGTGAAGAGTTAAGTGTAATATAACTTGGATTTTGGACTTGATGATAAAACATGAGGAATTAGAGGGGGGGAGTGAGTGAAATTATCTATATATATATATTTGTGTGTGTGGCTGGGAAGAGAGGGAGAACAAAAAAAAAATCAGACAAAGAAGAAGAGAGAGAGAGTCCGGCCGCCCCAAGTCAGGCCATCTGCACCTCGTGGGATCATCACCTCCATCTCCCCAAGCTTCATATCCACACGTCTTTTTGTGGATGTTTTGAGTTCGGCTGAAATTACGCGTAGGATGCGTCACGAACACATGAAAGCTTGGAGCTTGAGTTTCGGAAGTTGGGGTTTTGCTCAAAATCCAGTCAAGTAGGGATTTCTCTCCTCTCTCTATATATCTATGTGTTTAGATAATAAACTCTTGATTTCTACATACGATTTTCGTAGATGTTGTATTGTGAAATTTCTAATTTATGGCTTAAACCAAAATTGGGGCCTTTGTGATTTTCATGTGTATATGTTAAATTGCTTTCCTAGTAATGAAATTGAGATATTTATGAGTGTATTGGAGGCATGGACTGACGGATACGCTTACGGTTTTGACCATGGTGAAATTACGAAAATGCCCTTAATTACATGAGTTTGGGAAGGTTTGACATGTTGAGACCTTGGTAAGTGAGACGGTCGGTGGGATGTTTGAATTTCTAATCCTTTAGTCTTTTACATTCCTTAATTGAGTTGTTGGTTCGCGGAGTTGGACATGTTGTGTTGTTTGTTGTATGTTGTTTGTGATGTGTTGTTGTTGTGTGTGATTGGTTGTGTGTTGTTCTTTACATTCCTTGATTGTTTTGATTATGTTTGTGGAGTTGGAAATTGTGTGGTATTTATTGTACATTGTATGAAAGATGTCTCGATATTGAGGAAATATCTATTGAAGAAATCAAAATGCGTGGTTATATTGAGAAACTAGAGTGTTTGGGTGTGTTGAGAAGTAAAAGGAGTTGACCGTTAAAGAAAAGATTGAGACAAAGTCGTGGTGATCCTAAGGTGGTGTTGAAATGGAAATCAAGTAGTAAAGAGTACTTCCGATCGGTTTGAAATTTTCAAGCATGGTTATGTATATGTGGTGTCGTGTATGCACGAGGGTGCATATGTGTGAGTGTATGTGTATGTGTATGTAGGTGTGTGACGAGACGTGTATTTAAAGAAAAGACTTTTAAATTTTTACTTACGCATTGTAGGTTCACTTACAAGCATGGTGCACTTCATATATATATTTATATATATATAGAGTTTGTGTTAGAGATTTTTCCACTGGCTAGTGTAGCTCAACCTATCAATTTTCAGGTATTCGATGAGGAGCATGGCGTGAAGTGCATTGGGAGTGCATGAAATCTTTTGAAGGCATCATTGGTCATTATCTCTCATTGAAGACTTAGTATGTACTCTTCAGTGAGATGATCATGTATTTTATTAAAACTAAGATGGGTTTGTAACATTACTTCTTTTTTAAAAAAAATTCCTTTTGTTTGGAAGAATGTAATCAATTTATCTTTTCAATTCATGTCTTTCCAAAGGGATACAAGTACCCTTTTCAGAGAAGAAGCGTTGTGGTGAGATAAAAGAAGAAAATTTATGCGATATAGCACTTTATTTCTAAAAATGTTTACTTTTTATTGTTTAAAAATCGAGGGCGTGACACAGACAGGTCAGGGTTCAGGGTCAAAGATGTCAAAAGGGGTTAAAGGGATCATAGTTCAGGTTAAAGGGGTCAAACCGGAGGTCAAAGGGGTCAAACCGGTCTAGATCGGCGGTTCAGAGAAAAAGGCAGACCGGGATCGGCGCAGACCAGATCGGACATCGGTCCAGTGGCAGACATGATTGAGTTTATTGTCCGGTTCAGGGGTGTTTTGGCCGGTTCTTGACTAGTTCTACCGGCTCCCAACTCGTCTCGACGTTCCTGATCCAATCCCGGGCTCGGTTTGCGGAGATTTGGTACAGATATTGACGGTACGCTTTATTTTACTACTTTAAATCGTTCCGGGGAGTATCAGATCAGTTGTGGGAGTTTCTGGGGGTGTTGAGATTATCTTGGTTGCTGAGATGTTGGAGTTTAACATTAACATGAATGCCATGATCCTATTGTCGGCGACCAATTATGCGATTTGGAAGCCTAGGATAGAGGATATGCTCATTCTGAGAGAGTTATATGAGCCCTTGGAACACGTAGGAGTCAAACCGACGGAGGTGAAAATCGAAGATTGGAAGAGTTTGAACAGGAAAGCAGTTGGTTTGATCCGCCAGTGTGTTGGACAGGAAGTTATTCATCATGTAGCACAGGAGACAGATGCTTATGCTCTGTGGACAAAATTGGAGGGGATGTATCAGTCGAAAATATCCCGGAATAAGGCGCTACTGATGAGGATGCTTGTGAATTTGAAGCTCCGGATTGGGGATTCGGTTGCCGGACATTCCAGTGAGTTCTAGAATTTGGTTAATCAGCTGTCCAATGTTGGGTTGAAGTTCGATGATGAGTTGCAGGCTCTGTTGTTGCTCAGTTCTCTACCGGATAATTGAGAGACACTGGTGGTTTCCCTGAGTAACTCTGCGCCGGAAGGGAAGTTGACGATGGCTATGGTAAAGGATGTTATCTTCAATGAGGAGGCGAGGAGGAAAGAGATGGGGGCTGGAACAGGCTGACGAGACACGGGCACTGATTTCGGAAGGTAACAGGGGCAGGAACCAAGGAAAGGGGAACGGAAGGAAGGGAGGCAGAAATTGTTCCAAGTCGACCATAGTTTCACTTGCTATCATTGCCAGGAAGAGGGGCATATTAAACGGAATTGTCCAAGGTTTAAGGCGGGGAAAGAGAGAATTCCACCAAAGGAGGCAGCAGTTTCTCTTCTGGATTCCGATGATGATTTGGCGTTAGCAGTGTTAGACGCTACGGATGCAGGAAAATCGGATTGGGTACTGGATTCGGGGTACTCATATCATATCTGCAGGGATAGATCACAGTTTTGCGAGTATGAGGCATACGATGGAGGTCTTGTTCGGATGGCTAACGGTTCAGCGAATAAGGTTGTTGGCAAGCGGACAGTGAAGATTCGGTTGCCGAGTGGGAAGACTGTGAAGGTAGCAGGAGTAAGGCACGTGCCAGAAGTGAGGAAGAACTTGATATCTCTCGGGATGCTTGATGAGAGAGGATGTAGTTTTTTGGCTAATTCTAGAGTACTTCAGGTTTCTGTTGGAGAGTGGGATATACTGCTGGGAAAGAAATTTGGTGGGCTGTACAGGCTTGCGGGATCTGTTGTGACAGTAGGGGCTGCTGTTAGACATGGAGCAAGCGGTACAGGGAGATCAGTTGGGGAGGAGAAGCGCCATTTGCTGACATGTATACAGAGAGAGCAGGGTTGCTCAAGAGTTGTGCAGGATTCAGGCCTGAAGGAGAAGCAATGGGTGCGGGTTGTCCACGAGAAAGCCCAGGGGAAGGAGACGAATATTTTGGGGGTCCCGACGAAGCCAAAAGGAGTTTCTTTCGCTCTTGATATGCTTGATGGTAGTGATCTCTCCGGATTTGTCGACACGGGGGGAGGGACACTATCACTAAGGACGCTGAGCCAATGAGTCTCAGCCGCACCCTAGTTGAGGGGGTGCAGACGCTTCTGTTTGGTGAGCGCAAACATGGGCGCTTCTGTTGGAGAGCGCGGACGCTTCTGTTGGTGAGCGCATACATCTCGGGATTGAGGTGTGCGAGTGGAGGCATCTTTTGAGGGGGTGCGGTACTCAATTTTTTTGATTGTCTGCAAAGTCTGGTTTCGCAATGATACACTTTTTCAGAATTTGTGTGCTCTGTTTGGTGGTGCATGGATGCTCGACTGGTTAATGACACAGGCGTTTGCCAAAGTTAGCTGATTGGAGAAGGCGACGTGGGGGTGTTGCAGACGACTTTGCCCACTCGGTGTGGAGGGGGTGATTGTTAGGATTCCACCTCGTGTGGGCCATTGGGCTTAGGCCCAGATGGGAGGGCTAGGGTTTATTGATGTACTCTATATAACTCGGACATGTCTTGTATTATTTTGTGTGACAAAAGTGAGAGAAAGGCAGAGAGTTTGAGAGAGATACATGAGAGACTTGGTGAGGTTTCATTATTGTGAGACAGAGTGTGAGTGTGTAACACAATATTCACGGATTTTCTCCGGATCATAGTGAAACTCCCCTCCCCGTGGAAGTAGGTCCGATTTGGCCGAACCTCGTATAGTGGTGTGTTTTGTTCTCTCTTGATTTTACTGCTTTCTATGCGTGTGGTGCGTTGTTGGAATCCTAACATGGGTGTCTACTAAAGACATGATCTTTCACAAAGGGGTACCTATAAGTCTATAAATAGGCACTTTGTAAAGTCATTGGACACACCGAAAATTCCATAGCGAATTGCTCTCTCTGTCTTTCTACACACTTTATTCCGTGAATTTTTGGCATACTGTTGTTATTCTGTTATTTTGCAGAAACAGAATATCAGTTCTTGGTTCTCTTATTCTTCCATAGCGGATATTCTGTTTGTCTTCGTTTGTGCAAACACAGTCAGAAAGAACCTAGAGTTCGGTTTCGTTGTATCTTGAAGGCGGATTTGTTGTTAACCCGGTGCACACCAAATTCACTTGAATTGGTGGGGGCAAATACTGTCTTTAGGAAAGCGTTGTTACAACGTGCCTCGAATGTAATTTAATGTTCCAAATTTTTCTATGGATACGACGCCATCAACATTCTTGAAGACCGAATTTCCAACAATCTAAAGACAGTAATTTGGCAATGGCGATGTCTCGAAGGGAAACGATTATTATTTTTATATTACGGTGTTGAGAAGTTTAGAGGTTGCACAGGCGACAATGGATATAACAAAGTTCAGAGGAATATGATTCCACAACGGAGTAAGAAATGGACGGACAGTTGCGATTGAGGATTTTCTAAAAGAAATGGGCAAGACAATTAAATTCCGATCATTTGGTTACAGTAAGTTGGCTCTCGATATATAGTTCATTTCCATGGAATAAGGTACGCTAGGACACTCTTTTTGATTTGCTTGATAGTATCGATATTTTAGCATATGGCAATTTTTATGCATTCTGGTGCATTGTGAAAGAGCTAGTAGATATTTCTCTGTAATAGTAATTTGGTATGGTTTGATTGTACTCCAGCAACTATAAGCCAAACATTGTCACGTTTTAGTAAAAGGAAACAACAATGATATATGAACAACAATGATATATGTACAACAAAAGTCTTCAACACACTCACATGGTGTGTGGAGCCCACACACACTTGAGTGTGAAATGTGTGTGGGCTCCACACACCATATGAGTGTGTTGGAGACTTGTTGGTGACTTTTGTTGTACATCTATCATTTTTGAAAAAAAATTAGGATTTTGATGCCCTTTGATCAAACTACATTGTAGACCTATTCATTCAATACTAGGTTTAATTAATTCTTTGTTAAGTTCATGGGCTGAAAGGAGAATATGACATTTGTTAGTTTCTTTTTGACCGTTTGTGTATTTTTGGTTTTGATAAGTTGTAACGATTTGGTACGATTTTTACTTGGTGCCGTTTGGTCGCAGGGGTGTTGGTTTAAAAGAGCAAGTGTTAGTTAAAGTTGTAACAGTTGCTTTTGTTCGGGACATTTGTAATAGTTCGGAAGTCCTCCGGATTCCGGGAGTCCGGACCTCCTTGATTCGAATATTTTTTTGACGATCCGATCCGTCCAATGTGTTTAGAAGGTGTTTTCAAGGGTCCACGCAAGAAATCTTCAAAAAAAAAAAAAAAATATACCGGGAATGGCTTGATCCAAGCAGTTTTTCGCAAAAACTGTATTTTTGAAAACACCTTTTGAACACATTGGACGGATCGGATTTTCCTAAAACAATTTGCAAAACAAAAAAAATACATTTTTCCTTATTCTCGGGAGGTCCGGATTAGAAGTGTTGGCTATATATATTATATATACACTCCTTATCTAGTCCGGGAGTCCCGATCCGGACTCCACCTTCCCGATATTTTTGAGCCGTCAATGTGTTCAAAGGTGTTTTCCAAGGCCCACGCTGAAATCTTCAAAAAAATACCGGGAAGGGCTTGATCCAGCGGTTTTCGCAAAACCGTAAATATGCGCTTTTTTGCGAAAACCGCTTGGATCAAGCCCTTCCCGGTATTTTTTTTTTAAGATTTCCCGCGTGGGCCTTGGAAAACACCTTTTGAACACATTGGACGGCTCGGATTTCCCAAAAACAATTGGGAAAAGCATCAAAACGCTTCGGTCCGGGAAATCCGGGATCCTTGACAGGATCGCCGGTGTATATATATATAGATAATAACGCTTCTTATCAGGGATCCTGATTTGGAACAGTTTCCGGACCAATCAATAATCCAACGGCTCACGCTGAATTCAAGTTAAAATGACCCCTTTCCGGGTCAAAGGTTCAGGGGTCGTCCAACAAAACCAAAATTACACCCTTTCCTCATTTCACGTTTCAGATCTGGAGAGCAGAGAGAGAGAGAGAGAGAGAGAGAGAGAGAGAAGAAGAAGACGAAGAAGCTAAATCGACTGCGACCCTCCATCGCGACCAAGGTATCTCCCCTTCTCTTTCGCTCTCTCGTTCGATTCGCCGAACCAAGGTATCTCCCCTTCTCTTTCTCTCTCGCGTTCGATTCGCGACCTATGTTGTGTTGTTTCTTTTACCATTGGCTACAATTACTTCTTCTTTCTCTCTCTGAGAACATCTCTAATTTGAAGCATCTCTAATTTTTACACTTGTATTTGTTTCAATCCCTAACCCAAATCGAACGCGAGAGAGAAATAGAAGGAGAGATACCTTGGTTCGGCGAATCGATCGCGAGAGAGAAAGAGAAGGAGAGCATGGACGGAATTGGTGCAGCGGTCGTGGGTTGTGGTGTAAGCGACGAACAACAGTCTTCTTGTTCACGGAAATTTCTCTCTCTCTCGTTCGATTTAGGGCTTGATCCTTCTTCTTCTCCTTAGTTCGTTCGCCGTCTCTCTCTTATCGCTTTCTCTCTCTTCTCTCCAGAGGAAGTCGTGAAATGAGAGGGGAGGTGAAAAAGTAAGGATTTTGTTTTGTGACCCTTGACCGTTTAAGGGTCAAGTTTGATGAAGGGGTCAGGTTTAATGAAGTTCAGAGCGTGGGCCGTTGGATTAAATCCAACGGCTAAGAGGTGAAAGTTCGGAAAATGCTCCATTTCGCGATCCCGTTTAAGAAGCCTACTGTATATATATATATATATATATATATATCCTTTCCCCTTTTGAACTCAAACAATATTAGTGTTCTCTGAGAGTTCATTTTAGGACTCATCCGATAGATCTTTTTGTCTTCTTTTTGTGCATTTTGCCAACGTTTATTTCGAATCGATTTGAGTGGCTTGCTTCTGTCAATATACCTTCGGAAATTCCTTTGAACATTATCCGGCTTTCTGCTCCTTTTGTCCCACCGTTCGACATAGTAATGGGAAGTTCTTCATCACCATTGAGTCTCGATGACTACATATGGTTTGAAGAGTGGAAAAAAGTCTTCGCAATGCGAGGACTACTGGATGTGAACCAACCTGTTTATATTGATATCTCTTCCGATGAAGAAGACCAAGTTGTAGAAGAGGAACCGAACGGAAATGTTACGGATAATTTGGTTGCGGCTGATTTGGTTAAAAATTCCTTTGAAAGTGTAAAGGACACTACTGAGGATTATATGGTTTCTAAGGATCATATGGAGGCCTCTGATGAATCAACCGGGACGAAGCCAAATTCGCAAGACAATATTTTCCGTGGAACGAAGGAGTGTGCTCTAAGTCCATTGCGACAAATGAGGACCATGGAAATGGAAAGGAAGAAGCATAATGATGTTCCTCTACGCAAGGGGCCCATTATATTACGCACAACACACAAGAGTGTGCCTTGTCTCGCTGCACTTAAGAAGGTCAAATTTTCGATAAATTAAAATGAGGACGTTCGTTATTTTTTGTGTTATATTTCTTTTGTATCCACATAGAAATTATTTTATTTGCATTGTTTTTTTTTTTTTTTTGGAGGTCTGTGTTGTGAACTCTTATGCTTGTAATAATGAATGGTAAAGATCTGTCTGACGATAAATTCTTTTCATTAGTATTGATAAAAGTTGCAATATGATTAACATGTGGGAACGGTGCATAAGAATCATTTTTATGATGGTAGTTCTCTAATATTGCTACTTCTTTTATGTTCTTAATCATTCTGGTAACTAATTTTGAATTTCTAATTAGTTGGTATTTGTAGTGAGGAAAATCTCATGTCTTTGGGTTTAGAGGGACAAGTCTTGGATATTGACTAAGAACAAGTGGTTAATGTGAAAGCTTGTTTAAAATGTTCTAAGTAGATAGGTTTTCATAATTTTATTTATGACATCGTCTAATGAAGTGTTGTGCACACTTCTGACTTCTAATGTGATCGTGCTTGTGTGGCTTATTAAGTCACATGTTCTCCGAGGCTTATTGGAGAGGGTAGACAAGGTTTGGAATGATTAATTCCGACTATCTTGTTTTTACATATCTATATAGTTGTTCGAGACAATATGTCCCACAAAGTTCTTGTTCAAGTATGGATGATTGGATTTATAAGCTTGATATGGGTATCTGTGGGTTATTATGGAGATATTTCTCTGCAAATCACTTAAAAGAGAATGTTAATAGTTATGACTGTGGTGGTAGTCTGGACACAGTGTATCACGTCATAAACTATGATGATGTAGATATGGAAAAATGTTAATTACTCAAGAAGTAATTGCTATAATCTTGCAAGGATAAAATGTGAAAAACATTGAATAGGGATGTGGCTTAGCCTAATTAATTTGATCACTCCTGGTGGAAACTCAACTCAACCGGTTGATGCTCTCAATCTCTTAGGTTCAATGAGAAACTACACCATATGTCATGATTGTAAGCACTTTAAAGGTAATTTTTACATCCCAAGGTAAAGTGCTTGGTACCTGTAATGTAAAAAAAAAAGGAGGTGAGCTACTTAGCTCTTAATAGATTTTTGGTGCTTTCGTTACAAGACACTGGTAAAAATCTACCTATGTGAGTGTGGAGATGGTGCCGCTTCCTATAGGTCACGGGGGCTAGACCTTAGAGCGCTCATGAAATCAAGATACCGACCCACGGCCAATGCACGGGTCACCCGATTGGAATATTTGCAATTATGAGGGTTGTGTGTGAAACATGTCCGGTTAGTCACTATAGGACAACTAGTTCAAAGATATGTCTACAATACTGCCCTGACTAGCTTTGATGTGTTTCACTAAGTGGTTGAAGTCGTAAGACACTATTCATGTATGCATAAGCCTTGTTATAAGAAAATCAAGAATTCTTCTTTCTTATTTCGAAAATTGTGGGGGATTGTTGGAGATTTTCAAAATAATAAATGATTTTGGTTTGGGAATTTTATGAAAAGATGTTGAGAGAGGTTTATGTAAAAGGATGCAACACCTTTTCACATAAGTTGTGACTTTACTGAATGGTTATCGCACCCACTTATATTGGGATGTGTTTATTAGAATAGAGGTGACTATTAGGAAGAGATACAATAAATGGGGTGCCTCCAAGAGGCATGATCCTTCCTAATAAGTGTCTAATGAAAAAACACGATTGTTCTAGTGGGTGTCTACTAAAGACATGATCTTTCACAAAGGGGTACCTATAAGTCTATAAATAGGCTCTTTGTAAAGTCATTGGACACACCGAAAATTCCATAGCGAATTGTTCTCTCTCTCTCTCTCTACACACTCTATTCCTTGAATTTTTGGCATACTGTTGTTATTCTGCAGAAACAGAATATCAGTTCTTGGTTCTCTTATTCTTCCATAGCGGATATTCTGTTTGTCTTCGTTTGTGCAAACGCAGTCAAAAAGAACCTAGAGTTCGGTTTCGTTGTATCTTGAAGGCGGATTTGATGTTAACCCGGTGCATACCAAATTCACTCAAATTGGTGGGGGCAAATATTGTCTTTAGGAAAGCGTTGTTACAACGTGTCTCGAATGTAGTTTAATGTTCTAGATTCTTCTATTGAGACGACGCCATCAACATTCTTGAAGACCAGATTTCCAACAATTTGAATATACAAATTTGCCTTCAAATGCCTTTGCTCTCCTACTTAATTACAGAAGAACTGGAATATGATAGAGAGAGATCATTTAAAGGGAAAGGGCAAGTATACATGTAAAGTCAGACAGGCAAACTTACCTCTCATAAATGAAAGTGACGAGGCAGGTGATGAAACAGCACGATTGGGATCTGTTGCAACAGGTGGCTTATCGCTTCCCAAGTTTCCAAAATTAGCCTTAAGACCGAAAACAGGGACAGTACCCTTGTCACTTGAGACTGCCAGCCACTGGGCATTTGAAGAGAATGCCAGGCTATATATTTCTGCTCTATCCGCACCCCTCCTAACCTGCATCATATTCGGTTGCTTTTATTATGTATAATTTCCAAACCTGGAAAGTTAAGCAAGCAAATCATGTCCTGCTCGCCACTCGGATGAATAAATATTTATTTGGTTTCTTCATATATCATAAGAAATCAAAGTATCTCTGCATTACAATAGAATAATGTCAGCAACTTAAATGGTTTCTCTATGAAAATTTATTGTGTGTTATCCCTGTCGAAATGTAGTTTACGACCCCCACCCAATTCTGGAGATAAACGGACTAATAATATGCAACTTAGCGAGATGAAATAAGGACTTGGATTCCTAGGTCATGAAAAAGGATACTCCAACTTCCAAATCCATTGTTTTTCTAAGATGCATTTAGTCAGGAGTAGGAACATAACTAGCGCAATGAATGCAAGACATGAGGGTGATTGCTAATGTAATCAACAATAAGCTACTATCAATCTATGCAATTGAAAACAGAATATGTCCAGAGGAGATTACTGTGTATGCAAGTTCAATAAGTACCTAAGTCAGGAATTGGGAATACACGAACAGAAGACTACTACATAATTAAAATCCAGGGCACAAAATAGTGTCACTTGTGAATTTTCTGGTTCAAAATGGAAGGCTGCTATGACAATACAATAAACAGCGTCTTATTTTTATTCTACGCCGCCAAACTCTTCAACTTCGGTAAATAGAACTCCTACCATGAATGAGTGACTAGAAGAAGAAGAAAGGGAAAAAAGTTAGTATTTTGCTTCCATCATCTAAATGATGTCAAACCAATATGACTTATACCCCCAGCAAGCATCTTCTTTGATTTGTATACATCAAATAAGGGCTGTAAATGAGCCAAGCCGTTCGCGAGTCACTTGTGACTCGGCTTGACTAGAGCTCGTTAAAGCTCGGATCGCCATACTAACTAACGAGCTCGAGCCATAAAATTAGGCTCGATTTGTTAACGAGCCATGCCCGAGCCACAAAATGCTCGGCTCGAACTGGCTCGCGAGCTACTACATACAATTATACCATGAAAGGTGTGCCATGTGTATCTGCCACGTGGGGGCAGCATCACAGCACGTGAGGAAGGAAGTAAGTCCACTGCTTGGCTTTATAGAGAGGAAACCTTCCTTCTTGAACAAATTTTGTCCATGTTGGACAACTTCATGCCTAGAGGATCAAGTGAAATGCATTCCTACTTCCTTCCATTAGTCCCACATCGCCTCTTTTAGAGACCTCACAGCCAATGTATGGCTATAAATAAAGAACCCAGCCTACCGATTCCACTTTGTCACGTCAAGGCCTCCTCTCTTCACAGGAATCTGAGCTTGGCGAGCCGAGCTCGGGCCTGTTCAAAAGTTGGCGAGCGGAGCTCGAGTCTTGAATTTCGAGCTCGGTTTAAGCGAGCTCGAGCCTAGTAGAAATATTGCGAGCCGAACTCAAGCAGCGTGAAGCTCGGCTCGATTACACCTGTCATGCTCTTGAATTTCGAGCTCGGTTCAAGCGAGCTCGAGCCTAGTAGAAATATTGCGAGCCGAACTCAAGTAGCGTGAAGCAAGCCTCGATTACACCCGTGTAGAAATATTGCGAGCCGAACTCAAGTAGCGTGAAGCAAGCCTCGATTACACCCGTGTAGAAATATTGCGAGCCGAACTCAAGTAGCATGAAGCAAGCCTCGATTACACCCGTGTACACCCGTCACGCTCGGCTCGATTACACCCGTACATTTGTTCTGTTGTTACGTATCAATCATTTATCTTTGTATTTAATTGTATAGATTTAAGAAGATTCTTTTTGGAAAAACAAGAAAGAAACTATTATTTTCGGAAAATGTATTTTTTAAATTTGAACAATTAAAAGCACTTTTAGACAATCTAGATCTGATGAATCGTTGTTATCTGCAGTCCAACGGAAAAATACAAAAAGTAACTTATTAAAAAAAGGAAATAAGAGTGCGCAGAGAAGATAAAAATTGTGCATAGATACGTCACAGCAAGCCACCTATTTCACTTGCTCTTAAACATAGGAGTCATCAAGTGAAACATGGAGTTAATGCAACTAGCAGATAAAAATACAGTAGATTTTATAGTTTGTTTGTTACTAATTTGTTTTGTTTTTTTTCTAAAGTAAATCAACAATTAAGTTTACTTGTGCATATCATTTATCAAGATATTCTCGCGGAAATCAACATTTACTCTTCCAATATAGCAAATAACGGTTACAGAGATTACAAATCTCAAGTCTTAACGTCAATCCATGCCGGTGTCGGGTCTGTCTTGACAGGTGTGTCCGAGAGCCGGTGGCCCTGTTAGCCTTTTGCCGTGCTCATTTCATTTGTTAGTAGTTTTGGCTTCATTCATGTCTTTCGATGTAATCGGTGCCGGATGACTTTATAAATGATATGATGACATTTTCAAAAAAAAAAAAAAAAAAAAAAAAAAAAACGTCAATCCATGCCAGATCTCAGTCCATAGTACTAGGAATTAGGAACCCAACTGGAGGGCCTTTAAAATCAAATCAACTTTCGATAGCAAAAGAATAGTAGTAAAGGAAACATAGAACAACATTGGATGAGCACACCAGTACTTGTACTTGACCAGATTTATACAGACCGGAAATCCTTGAAAGAAAAACAAATTTTTTTTTTTACTAGCTAGAAAAGAAAAACAAAATTTACATATTGAATAAATAGACTTTCTCTAATTCTTCCCTAATTATAATCATTTCCAGAAATACTCGCAGTAATATTCTTCATTTTTCTCTTCTTGAAAGGGAGAGTGAACATCCAGTCAAATTCAAGAAATCAATTGAGGAGTCCAAAAAAGAAGATGAAAATCACCACGGAAGGCAAGGTATCTCGTCCATCTGCCCCTCGTTGCTTCGGCAGAGTCAAGCTGCAAAGAACATTTGAATTAAGGAATAAAAAGAGAACAAAGGCAACTTACCCTTTGGGACGATCCCTTCCTTTACCCACTATGGTGAATAAACCCTTTCCCCATTTTTAACTACTTAATTTGGAGACTTTAGACCTGGGTTTTGTTTCCCTATATTTTGGTCGCCACCTTCCTCTCCTCTGGCCCCATTAACCACAGTTTCAACGTGATTTTCTCCCCTTGTTTTTATCTCACAAGCATAAAAATGAGCCGAAGAGATGCTCCACCAACACACTACTTATTCAAAATAGAGAAATTCTCTTTGCTGTCCAAAGCTTCAATAGACAAATACACATCAGATGTTTTCGAAGCAGGAAATTACAAATGGTACGTATATATCATTAGTAGTATTAGAGTTTCACCACGGACCAAGTAAGAGATCCCTTACTTTCCTTCCGAGCGGACCTCTTATTGCCTGAAAACTGCTCGGATCAAGTCATTCCCGGTCATTTTTCTTAGTGATTGCACCTATAAAAACATATTTTAGACACATGGAGCAGATTTGAAGCCGAAAGAGGAGGACGATCTAAGAAATTAGGGTGAGGGTTAGGGTTAGGATTAGGATTAAGGTCAAGGTTCGGGAAGAGAGTAGGTTTTGGTCCACCATCTTCTTCTTCGGCGCGTCTCGGAGCATGGGAGGAGGGAGATTGTCGGGGATGTGAGAGAGATCGGGGTGGTCGAGTTCAAGATGAGAGAGAAAGTTAGGGTGAGGGTTTTGCGTAGGCCAAGACGATGAGAAGGCAGAGAGCGTGGCCATGGATATGAATATGGGACAACGCAGGTTAGTTAAAATTGGTTAGATTTTTACAGCAGTTTGTGTGCTTTATTTAAATTCGATGAAATTCCTCTTTTCTTAATATACTATTAAAGGGAAAAACATATTGATAAAGGCCTGAAAATAAAAATGTGCAGTGCCATGGATATATCTCAACAAGATGACGAAATTTTATTATTCTAGTCAATTACAGGACAAGTTCGACTTTTTCAATTACATAATCCCATCATTTGAAGGTAAACTCGTTTCTCCGCAGTTCAATTGTAAAGAGGAATCTGTTGTTACGTCTCCATCATTTATTTTTGTATTTAATTGTATAGATTTAAGAAGATTCTTTTTGAAAAAAAAATGGAAAATATTATTTTCGGAGAATATATTTTTAAAATTTGAACAATTAAAAACACTTTTAGACCACTTAGATCAAACGAATGGTTATTTGCAGTCCAAAAAAATGCGAAAAGAAACTTATTAAAAAAAGGAAATAGACTGCAGAGAAGCCACATAAATAGAAATGTGTACTCCTCTAAAGTGTTTGACAAGAATAAACTGAAGTGAGTGATACGGTGACTTCCCTTCGTCCCCACGCCGGAGTCACTATTCTTTACTTTGGGGTCGTCCAAATACTAATATGGCCCAATTTTCGAATTCGGCCCAACCCAAATAACAACTTTACACCAGTTGCCCAAAGATGTTCAGGTTGACACTTGAAATCAAGGAGAGATTATTAATTTGGTGCCTCCAACGTAAGTTACGCAACTCTAGGCATTTTTGTCACGTTTATACATTTATTAGTTAAAGAGTCTCACATAAATGTATAGTGTTAGGGGCGGTTGGAACATCACGTAACGATACTGTGGGAGCACCCAGTAAATTTTCAAGATCGAGGGCCTTATAATGGTCTATTTCGGTTCGATTAATTTCTAACCTAAAGTTGACATAAGATTAAAATTGTGGGTAGCTATGTCACAGCATTAAACATAGGAGTCATCAAGTGAAACATGGAGTTAATGCAACTGGCAGCTAAAAATAGATTTTATAGTTTGTTTGGCTTGCTTGTTTTGTTTTATTTTATTTTTTTAAAAGTAAATCAACAATTTAAGAATAACTTATTTTTTTTAACAGTTACTCTTCCAATTAAGCAAACAACATTTTAGAATAACTTATTTGCGGTCCGTCTGCAAGATCTCTGTCCATAGTACTAGGAATTAGGAACCCAACTGGAGGGCCTTTAGAATCAAATCAACTTTCAAATAGCAATAGAACAGTAAAGGAAACATAGAACAACATTGGATGAGCACACCAATACTTGTAGTTAACCAGATTTATACGGACCTGAAATCCTTGAAAGAAAAACAAAATTTTCAAAGTGAATACATAAACTCTCTAATTCTTTCCTAATTTTTTCATTTCCCGAAGTACTCTCAGGAATATTCTTCATTTTTCTCTTCTTAAAAGGTTGAAATTGTGAGTGGTCCAATCAAATTCAAGAAATCAATTAAGAAGATGAGAATCACCAAGGAAGGCAATGCGTCTCGTCCAAGAGCCTGTTGCTTCGGCAGTGTGCAAAGAATATTTGAAGGGATAAAAATAGAACAAAAAAGCAAACTTACCCTCTCGTGGGACGATCCCTTCCTTTAACACTATGGTGAATAAACCTTTTCCCCATTTTTAACTACTTAATTTGGAGACTTTAGACCTGGGTTTTGTTTCCCTATATTTTGGTCGCCACCTCCCTCGATCTCCTCTGGCCCCATTAACCACAGTTTCAACGTGATTTTCTCTCCTTGTTTTTATCTCACAAGCAAAAAAATGAGCCGAAAGATAATACGTAATCCATCCGACGATGGCTTCGAAGGTCTCTCTCTCGCTCTCTCTTTTCGATTGCAATCCTGTATGGCTATATCCTATGTTCATTTTTTGATTGGTAATGGTATTTTACAGGAAGAGATGCTCCTCCAATACACTACTTATTCAAAATAGAGAAATTCTCTTTGCTGTCCAAAGCTTCAATAGACAAATACACATCGGATGTATTCGAAGCAGGAAATTACAAATGGTATGTATATATCACTAGTAGAGTTTCATCATGGATCAGGCAAGAGATCCCTTACTTTCCTTCCGAGCGGACCTCCTATTTCCCGATTGAATTATGATGATGCGACCAGTTCAATGTGTTTAAAAACATGTTTCTAATGGTAACCGTGAGGAATAACAAAAAAAATGACCAGGAATGGCTTGAAAACCGCTCAATGCAAAAAACTGCTCGGATCAAGTTATTCCCGGTCATTTTTCTTAGTGATTCCACCTATAAAAACATATTTTAGACACACTAAATGGTTTGAATCATTAAAATTTGATTGGGAACCATAAGGTCCTCACCGTAGAAAAGTAAGGGATCCCTTATGAGATCCTGACTGACTAGAGTTTTATCCTGTTTCATTTTCACCACTTCTATATACAGTCCAGATGATAGGCAATAGGCATTTGTAATAATCGAAGAAATTTTTGCAGGAAATTAAGCGTATACCCAACCGGGAACAAAGAGAGAGGCGGTCAAGGTCATGTTTCCATCTCTTTGGTGTTGGTTGATACTAGTTCTCTTCCTGCAGGATGGGAGGTTTTAGCTAAATTCAGTTTCTTCGTGTTTGATCATATTCGAGACAAATATCTTACTCTACCAGGTACCAATTGCTGTTACCCGAATACTACATTTGATCGAATTTATTAGACGTACGTAGTACATCTGATCGTATTCATGTCCTATAAAGATTTACAACACTTTGGATTTTGTTCACAATATCGTGATTATAACATGATGTAGGAGGGAGCGTGAAGCGTTTCCACCCAATGAAAATGGAATTGGGTGTGCTCAACTTCATCGACCTTGATACTTTTAACGACCGGTCTAATGGGTACCTCATCAATGACGCCTGTGTGTTTGGAGTCGACGTTTTTGTCCTCAAACATACACGCAAAGCAGAGTGCTTGTCAATGTTGGATGAACCTGCAACCGGTAACCATACTTGGAAGATCAAATCTTTTTCATCTTACACACAAGATCGTTACGAGTCTGATGCATTCGTAGTTGGAGATCATAAATGGTATTCACAAATTTTTTCTTTCCTATAATACAACCATTTTAAGATCAAAGAGCAAGGTTAAGGGTGTCATGTTACGGATTTCAGGAGGATTTTGATCTATCCGCGTGGAAATGGTATAGGCCAGGGCAATAGCCTCTCAGTGTTCCTAGCATTGGATGGATCGACTCTTGCACCTGAAACTAGAGTCTTCGTGAAATTCATCCTTCGGTTAATCACCCAAAATCAAACAAAGGACTCGCACGTTGAGCTAAAACGTAAGATTACAATGTTTTGTCTTCTGCGTTGCGGTAAATCTTTACAATTTATCGTCCATATAAAGTATGTATGTACCTAATAAAAGCTTACTTTTGTTGCAGTTGATAATCATTTTGGACCTTCAAGCTTGAACTATGGTGCTCCAAAGTTCGTCTCACTTGCTAAACTCAATGACCCAACCAAGGGATTCTTGGTGGACAACAATTGCACCATCGAAGCACAGGTTACTGTGCTCGGAATTGTGTCCACAGCATCTTAAAAATCTCTCCTCGAATTTGTATTAATATTGTAGCAGGATAAAGAACATAATATCAGATGGTCTATATTCCATTGGTCTTCTGCTACACATGTGTAACAATAAGTGTAAAGGGAAAAAATTGATTTACCTCTAGTCAAAATCTGTTCTAAGATTGCCAAAACTTTCGTCTCCAAAGATTCAATTAGCTCTAATTTTTCCCACTAAAGGAACAATTATCCGCTTTACAACCGTAAAAAATTTCACTATCATCAAGCGGATGACATTAATGGCTCTCCTATGGAGTGGTTCCTTCGTCATAAAAAAATATATATGTGATGGGTCGACGGGGAAATCAGGGTCCTGTAGCGCCCCTATCCGCGCTCCACATTGTAGCGCCACTATATCAGCCGTCTAAAAGTATTTTTAACGGTTTGGATTTTATACAAACTCTTCTAGGATGAGACTAATCTTTTGCTGGAAGAATTTGTTTAAAATCCGGACCATGCGATGCACGACTGATACCAGCGCTGCGCGGTCTAGGGCGGAGGTCTAAAATGGGGAGCTGTAGCAATGGGTTAATTGGGCCCTGGTTTGATGCGGATGTTAGTTGGGGCGATGGGTTTGGCCTGGAATCGACATTTATGCTGGTGGGCCGAAAAATTGACAATATCTTTTATAGAGTTTTTTTTTTTTTTTTTTTTCATTAACCAATGCAAAGAACACATTTCTAGAATACATCTCAAGACACAAGTTTGTTTCAGAGCCGTCAGATGCATATGAGCCTGCGTTTGATGCATATGAGTCTGCACAGATTGAATGACTTCGAACATAGTTTTAAATAGGCACGCATGACGCATTGGTGCGATAGGTTTGAACTCTTTAGCTGTATGGTATACTATATTATAATTTCAAGGAGCTCCTTCCAATAAGGGACCCTTATATAAAAATACCGTGCGGACCTAGCCTTTTTTTGTGTTTCCGGACCAAATTTTGACGATCCGAACCGTTCAATGTTTTTAAAATGCATTTTTAAGGGCCTCCGCAAGGATTCGTCCAAAAAAAATACCCGGAAGGGCTTCATCCGATCAGTTTTGGTTAAAAACGCTATATATAACGTTTTAAACCAAAACTGATCGGATGAAGCCCTTTCGGGTATTTTTTTTGGACAAATCCTTGAGGAGGCCCTTAAAAATGCATTTTAAAAACATTGAACGGTTCGAATCGTCAAAATTTGGCTCGGAAAGTTGAGGTCCGCATTTTAACTTATATAAGGGTCCTGGAAGTTAATCCATAATTTCAATTCTCATTTTTTTCCGAAGGCCCCAAGCAACTTCAATTCCTGGTGTTTTGGATTGGGGCATGTTGGTAATGTGTGTGCATTGACTGATGGACGAAAGTGATCGATAATTGGATTGGTATCAACTTTCTACTTGCAAATACAAATATCTAGGTCTCCTCCAAAAATAATTTAAGTCAATCCGGTGGGAGACCACAGATCGATCAGCTGTCATGCATGCACACTTCAAACTTTTTATGCAATTTGTTGCCAAATCCTTTTCTTTGACAAACTCATCCCTCTATAAATATCCCTATGCAATGCATACAGACCTTCCCCAGTGGTTTCCATTAATAGTTTTCTGGGGCAATGCTAAACCTAAATGTGGTCTGATATTTTCATTGAAACTGGAGATATTCCTCAAAACCCATCATAACTTCGATCCCCTAATCGCAATTAGGTCCTTCTATGCAACTAAGTGGTGTGTTCCATCTGGGTTTATTTAATGATTAATTCCCCCACAATTTTTTTTTTTTTTTTTGTTGAGAATGCAAGGTGGTCACGGACTAGCCTGCCGCATCTGAAACTAATCCCTACAACTCTTCTTAATTACAACCCTTTCTCCCCCATTAGTTAACAGCTAATGAAACTCTCTCTTTAGATGAGAGATCAAAGTTGTTAATCTCGTACTGGCTAATGCACCATGTTTTCTCTTTGTACGGTGTATCACACAAATTTCGAGTCTGCGAAAAAGACGGAAATATGGTGACCAAAATCAATTTTTATTGATGTATGAAAATTTAGGGTTTACAATCTCTGTAACATCTAATGAAAGAAAATAATCCTCTGATTCTTCTCTTCAAGAGTTTGATTCGAGGGCTTGGTGCTTGTTCTCGAATTGAACGGCGAGATCTTCGTTGGTCTTTGTGAAGATGACGACAAATTTGACGGATTTTGACTTGAGGGCTTTGAAGCTTCTTCTCAAGTTGATTTGCTTGATCTTCTTCAATTTTGTTAGAAAAAGATGACAAATTTGTGACCGTTGACTTGAGGGCTGTAGAGCTTCTTCTCAAATCGGTCTTTGAGATCTTCTTCAATATGGTCGAAGGAGATGTGGATTTGCAGATGTTGACTTGAGGGCTTGGGAGCTTCTTCTCATATCGGAATTGGAGATCTTCTTCAATTTGGTAGAAGGAGATTGATGACTTGTGGATTTGGCTTGAGCGATCTTCTGAGCTTTGAAGCTTTGATTTGAAAAGGCGCCTTGCTTGATGTGGATTTGAAGAATTCTGAAGGGCTTTGAAGCTTGATCTTCAGAGCTGAAGGAAGCTTGAATGTTCTTCGGAGCTTTGAAGCTTTGATCGAAGAACCGTCTTGCTTGATGCGGGCTCGGAGAATTCTGATGGGCTTTGGAGGCTTTGATCTTCAGACGTCTAGAGCTTGGATGCTTGAATGTGTGTTTGACTTCAAAGAATTCTGAAGGGCTTTAAGGCTTGATCTTCAGAGGTCTAGGGCTTGAATGTGTGTCTGACTTCAAGAAATTCTGAAGGGCTTTGAGGCTTGATCTTCAGAGCATTGGATGCCTTGGAATTGTTGAAGACTTGAAGAAATTCTGAAGGGCTTTGAAGCTTGATCTTCAGAGCTGTTGAAACTTCAATGTCTTGATCCCCCCCAAATTATGAGAGAGAGAGCACCTCTATTTATAGAGATGTAAGATGGAGAGTTATGACAAGACTGCAATTCTTTCCATACTTTTCTCTATAATTATTTCCTTATTTGATTTAAAGGAAAATAATTAAAACTTAATAAATATCTTTCTTCTTAAATACAATAAGAAAGATAATTATATATGAAGAGATATATAATTTATTTCACCAAGTTGCACAATTTGATTGGCTAGACTTGATAAATTAATAACTGCATCATTTTGACACGTGGCTCCATTTAATTGGTCCTCACACATATCTCTGACTTTTGACTTTAAACACGTGGCATCATTTGATTCGTCATTTATCGTGCTTAGTCTTTTGACCTGCGAACACTTGGCAGCATTTAATTGGCTTGTCCGTAAAACTTTGACTTTGACTTGTGACACTTGACAACATTTAATTAGCCAATTTAAGTGCCCTAACAACACATGGCAGCTTGTGATAGGCCATAAATTTTACGTGTCTACAGATGCCCCCTCGAGAGTTGCTCATGATTGAAGATGAGTGAGTCTCGAGTTGTTGACTTGACTTGATACCGAAAATTTGTGTACGGCAATTAATTTGTTTGCTTGACATTTGGTGTCAATTTGATTTGCGAAATGTTAACTCATCGACCGAGTTAAAAACAATTTCCTTCCAATTTTCTGATGCAATGGAATTTGATTGCCCAAATAATTGAAAGCCTCTCCGGTGAATAAACTCGATTTGATTTATTTTTTACTGGAGACTTGTCTTGACTTGGCGCCAAAAATTTGTGCATTTGGCAAATTTCATTTGACATTTTTGAATGTCAATTATGAATTTCAAAAGTTTAACTCGTGGACCGAGCTAAAATTCTCACTGCTTGAATTTTCCTTCAGCGCCGGTAAAATTTGGTAGCCCTCTTTATTTGTAGACCAAGTTTTGATAGTCCAATGACTTGAACCCTGCATCTTTTCTCCGGTGGATGAACTTGACTTGATCTTCTTATCAGAAACACTGGACTTGATTGGATGCCAAAAATTTGTGTATTTGGCGATTTTTATTTTTATGTGACATTTGCCGTCAACTTGATTTTGGATTTTAACCCATAGACCGAGCTAAAATTTTATGCAAAGGAATTGAATGGCCCAAATATCAACAACCCAAGTGGAATCAAATTAGGACTGATTGTAAAATTCGATGGCCTATATGCTCGTGCTTGTTGACCCGTAGCTCGGTTCAAGAATTTTTGGTCCCAAAAAGAACGCACCGCTTGAAGATCACCGCTTGAAGATCGCCGCTTGAAACTGTGAGGTGTATTTGAATTAGGAAATGAATTTACTTTCCTTGCCGCTAGAGCTCACCGTCAACTTGTGGGGGTGTTTGAATCACAATAGAAGTAGGACTCCTATTCCCATTAGGAATTAGAGAAATTTGGCTCTATATATTGAGAAGTAGTGAAACGAATTCCCATAATTGAGAATCGACAAGGGAATTTGAGAACAACATAGTAAGTCACCCTCCTTTGTCTTCTTCCTTTTTTTTTTCCTGTCTTCACATTCTTGCTTTTTTTTTTCTTGTATGCTTATGTTTGCCAACCCGTACCTATGCAAAATAGTTTGGCTTTCTCTGCCTTCATGACCTTGTACCAATTTTATCACTTTTGTAGCCATGAATAGTCAGAAACTTGAGGCGTGTAATTCATATGCCAAATAATTTTGTAAGAGGAATAGGGCAGTAGGCCGCTTGTACTCCTCTTTTCTTTTCTTTTTTTTACTTGATTGTCAACCCATAATTTTGCAAGAGCAATAGGACAATTCCTACCGGGTCCTCTAGCTTTTGTTGCAGCTGCTTTTGTACCCAACATGCAATATTAATAGCAAAAAAATAAAATTTAGATGCCTCTTTTTGTGAATAAAACATTGAACTGATTGCCGCCCCCTTTTTTTGATGTACAGATTTTGGTGCTTTGCAATTGGTAGCATCTTTGGGCTGAACTTTCGCGGCTTCTGGTTTTTCCTTTGAACTTCGAGCTTTAAGGCTCTGCCGTTTCTTCGAGCTTTAAGGCTCCGCCAGATCTTCGAGCTTTTAGGCTCCGCCGAATCTTCGAGCTTTAAGGCTCCGTCGTTTCTTCGAGCTTTTAGGCTCCGCCGGATCTTCGATCTTTTAGGCTCTGCCGTCGTCTTCGAGCTTTTAGGCTCTGCCGTCGTCTTCGAACTTTAAGGCTCCGCCGTCGTCTTCGAGCTTTTAGGCTCCGCCGTCGTCTTCGAGCTTTAAGGCTCCGCCGTCGTCTTCGAGCTTTAAGGCTCCGCAACAATTTCTCTTCGAGTTTAAGGCTCCGCAGCAATCTCTTCAAGCTTAAGGTTGCGCCATTGCTTCTACCTCTTCGAGCTTAACGCTTTGCAGCTTCTACCTCTTCAAGTTGGAATTTGCCAAGCAAGAGATCCACAAAGCTTGCCCCAATAGTGAAACAAGTCTATGCTATACCAGGAAGGTCCTTGAAGCCCACCAGTTTTATGTTGTCAAATTCCTTGAAGCTTGCCAGATTTTGAAGCCAACCAGATTTTGAAGCATGATGATGGCATGCCATGGAGTTGAAGCTTGCTAGATATTGAAGTATGCTAGATATTGAAGTATGCCAGATTTTGAAGTCTATCAGATTTTGAAGCCTGCCAAATTTTGAAGCCTGCTAAGGCCACGCCATGGAGTTGAAGCTTGCTAGATATTGAAGTCTGTTGATGCCACGCCCTGGAGTGCCTTGAAGCATGCTATGATGTTGAAGCCAATGCTTTGCACGGAAGGTTCTACAATGCACTTGGAGTGCTCAAATCAGAAGCGAAGGAGGGTGAAGGGGCGACTCTACCTTCTACCATCATCCATGGAGTTTGAAGGAGTAGTGCAAGAAGCAGGTCAATGCAAACGAACTACTCTACCTTGTGCAATCATCCATGAAGTTTGAGGGATCACAACAGGAGCACACCATGGCAATAGAATGCTTCTACCTTCAACCACCATCCATGGAGTTTGAAGGTTTATGCAAAAGCAAGCCAAGGCAAGAAAGCGACCTTCTGCCATCACATAAGAAGTTGAAGGGATTATAGCAGAAGCAAGCGAAGGCAAGAAAGCGACCCCATTTTCTGCAGTATCCATGGAGTTTGAAGGAGTCATGCAACAACAAGCCAATGCAAGCAAACTACTCTACTTTCTTCTGTCATCACACACAAAACTAGATGGTTCATGCAAAAGCAAGCCAAGGCAAGAGAGTCATCTTCTGCCATTACATGAGAAGTTGAAGGGATTGTAGCAGAAGTAAGCGAAAGCAAGATAGCAACCCCATTTTCTGCAGTACCTATGGAGTCTGAGGGACCATAGAAGAGGCAGGCCAGTCCAAGGGAGCGAATCTATTTGCTAATCACCCACGGAGTTGGCGGCATCATAGGAGAAACAAGCCACGACAACAGATCAACTTTTCTTCCTTCAATCATCCATGAAGCTGGAGGAGACACTTTGACATGGCATTGTTTGGAGTGCATGGAGTCTCAATTTTAACAATGAGACAAATGATGTACCAGTTCTTTTGAAAAGTCAAATGAACAATTCGTCCACATGATCCATTACATGTTGCTTTATTTGATTTGGTTGACTGAACTAGGAATTTTAGTCCAAGTTGCCTACGTACCCCAAAGGAATCAAGTCAAGCGTAGTTCAATGAAAGATTTTTTTTGTTTTTGAAGACTGAGCTCAAAATTTAAGCTGCCTACGTACCCAAGATGGGATCAAGTCAAACGTAGTTCATATTTGTTTCCTTTTTTTTAATTTTTATTTTTTTATTTTTTGATTTTGTTTTGCAGACAGTTTAGGCTCATATCAAGGAGTAACTCGCAGTTTAGGCTCATGCGTCGGGGAGGGTTGTAGAATCTTCAAGTTTTCGAAGATGGCAGACAGTTTAAGCTCTTATCTAGGAGAACGTTTGAATTTGCTGTGCTTTGAGGATTAACTTGCTGAGTTGGTGGAGCTATGAGGCTTGAAGGCTCGAAGACTGTCGTGATCGAGTATGACATTCCTTCATCTTCGTCCTCGTCGTAGTTGTACTCCGATTTTGGTGAACCAACAGAAGAATCAGACTCTTCGAAGGAAGGCTCTCCTCTTGCTTTTAATTCACTTGAAGAAGAGTTTTCTTGATGCCATTCATCTTGCCACTCAGGATCACCGTCATATTCTTTTTCAGAAATTGCAACAGTAAGCTCCATGTCATGAGCTCGTGTGGCCAATTCTTCAAAAGTTTTTGGTTTTATGCTTTGCAAAATGTATTGAAGGCTCCAACACATTCCTTTGGTGCACATCTCAATGGCCGAGGCTTCTGACATGCGATCTTTGCAATTGAGGCTCAAGCTTCTCCATCTATTGATGTAGTCAATGACTGACTCATCTTCTTGTTGAAGAGTGTTGCTGAGCTCAGTTATCTTGACAATGCGCCTTGTGCTGAAAAACCTATTGAGGAAATCCTGCTGCAATTGGTCCCAACTATCTATGGAATTTGGCTCTAAGTCTATGTACCAGTCAAAAGCATATCCTTTCAATGACCGTACAAATTGTTTGACGAGCAAATCTCCATCTGTTCCAGCACTGTTACATGTCTCCACGAAGTGTGCAACATGTTGTTTGGGATTGCCCATTCCATCAAATTGCAGAAATTTTGGAGGCTGATAATTTTCCGGCATCTTCAGTTGTTCTATCCTCCGTGTGTACGGCTTGGTGTATGATCGAAAAACTTGAGAACTCCTCGCATTTTTTTCAGCAATTGCCCCCATGATGAATTCTTTCAATTGATCAACAGGGATCAATCCATCATTGGAGACTTGAATTTTGTTTCTTGAAGTCTCTGAGTTTGTTGAGACTTTGAGTGCTTTGTGTGAAATGCCTTCACGCGAAACTAAGAAAATCTCTTCTGGAGTAGCTTCTTGCGAGGTTTTGAGGACTTCTTTTTTAGCAGCTTCGAATGAAGTTTTGAGAACTTCCCGCGGAGTTTCTTTAGTAACAGATTCAGACGAATTTTCCGCGTTACACCTTGACGTTCTCACTTGATCTACCTTATCTGAGAGTTCTTTAAGTTGAGTGCCTTGTTGTTGATCATACTTAATAAGCTTTTCAACAGTCTTGGTCAACACCGCAATTTGTTCCTCAAAGGTTGACGATTGCACCATCATGACTAGCATGACTTCATCATCTGGGCAACCAACAGACTTGAAGTGTAGATCTTCACAAGGAGCGGGAGGTACAAATTTGTTGCTTTTCATCGACCTTTGGAAGATGGATGATTGCATGAACACTTGTCCACCCATCGAGCAGTTGACTTCTTTTGCCCCCAACATGCTTGAGATGATGCACGATTTGCTTGGTGTCGTGGATGATGCAGCCTTATTTTCTCCAGACATATTTGATAATATGTGTAAGCTTCAAAGTTGATTTGGAAAGAGCAGAGATGAGAGGTAGAGATTGTCCCACTGGGCGTGCCAAAATTTGTATCACACAAATTTCGAGTCTGCGAAAAAGACGGAAATATGGTGACCAAAATCAATTTTTATTGATGTATGAAAATTTAGGGTTTACAATCTCTGTAACATCTAATGAAAGAAAATAATCCTCTGATTCTTCTCTTCAAGAGTTTGATTCGAGGGCTTGGTGCTTGTTCTCGAATTGAACGGCGAGATCTTCGTTGGTCTTTGTGAAGATGACGACAAATTTGACGGATTTTGACTTGAGGGCTTTGAAGCTTCTTCTCAAGTTGATTTGCTTGATCTTCTTCAATTTTGTTAGAAAAAGATGACAAATTTGTGACCGTTGACTTGAGGGCCGTAGAGCTTTTTCTCAAATCGGTCTTTGAGATCTTCTTCAATATGGTCGAAGGAGATGTGGATTTGCAGATGTTGACTTGAGGGCTTGGGAGCTTCTTCTCATATCGGAATTGGAGATCTTTTTCAATTTGGTAGAAGGAGATTGATGACTTGTGGATTTGGCTTGAGCGATCTTCTGAGCTTTGAAGCTTTGATTTGAAGAGGCGCCTTGCTTGATGTGGATTTGAAGAATTCTGAAGGGCTTTGAAGCTTGATCTTCAGAGCTGAAGGAAGCTTGAATGTTCTTCGGAGCTTTGAAGCTTTGATCGAAGAACCGTCTTGCTTGATGCGGGCTCGGAGAATTCTGAAGGGCTTTGGAGGCTTTGATCTTCAGACGTCTAGAGCTTGGATGCTTGAATGTGTGTTTGACTTCAAAGAATTCTGAAGGGCTTTAAGGCTTGATCTTCAGAGGTCTAGGGCTTGAATGTGTGTCTGACTTCAAGAAATTCTGAAGGGCTTTGAGGCTTGATCTTCAGAGCATTGGATGCCTTGGAATTGTTGAAGACTTGAAGAAATTCTGAAGGGCTTTGAAGCTTGATCTTCAGAGCTGTTGAAAATTCAATGTCTTGATCCCACCAAATTATGAGAGAGAGCACCTCTATTTATAGAGATGTAAGATGGAGAGTTATGACAAGACTGCAATTCTTTCCATACTTTTCTCTCTAATTATTTCCTTATTTGATTTAAAGGAAAATAATTAAAACTTAATAAATATCTTTCTTCTTAAATATAATAAGAAAGATAATTATATATGAAGAGATATATAATTTATTTCACCAAGTGGCACAATTTGATTGGCTAGACTTGATAAATTAATAACTGCATCATTTTGACACGTGGCTCCATTTAATTGGTCCTCACACATATCTCTGACTTTTGACTTTAAACACGTGGCATCATTTGATTCGTCATTTATCGTGCTTAGTCTTTTGACCTGCGAACACTTGGCAGCATTTAATTGGCTTGTCCGTAAAACTTTGACTTTGACTTGTGACACTTGACAACATTTAATTAGCCAATTTAAGTGCCCTAACAACACATGGCAGCTTGTGATAGGCCATAAATTTTACGTGTCTACATTACATACACATATCGATGCCCATGTATGCATAACTTTATAGAGATACATACATTTGTATATATGAATTATCGAACATATACTAGCTAGCTAGTTAGCTAAGATTAAGTATACGTTTTCTTTGATGTCTTCAACTATAATTTGGATTGTGAATTTGTGAAGAATAAGTACTCCGTATTACATTAATATATAGCTAGGTCCATTTAGCTTGGAGATTTTATTTATTTTCTTTTTTGCAAGAAATGATTCTTTCTCACAAATGACGGTCATCCGTTCGTTTTACTCCAGTTTATCTCGATCGATCAATTATTTGAATCACAAATTATATTCGAATAATAAACTCTTTCATATTAGAGAGATGTAGAGAATAAAACCTCCACCTTAAATAAGATTTAGGGCTCCATCAGTCACAGACCTCCGGTAACTTGGTCCTCCTTTTCCAGTAGAATCGAAAGTGTTTTCATATTTTTAATTTACAATTAGGAGTAAGTATATATTACAACTGGGCCCCTCATATCCTTAACTCGAAAGCAACGGATTGGTAATAATAACTTACTAATTAAGAGTTGTAGTTAACATTTAGGTAATTTCCAGGCAATTTCGAACCCGAGACTTCGAAGGTAACACGTACACAAAATAAAACGCAAAAGTGGCTTTAAACTAACCAACAGAGCCAATTGTAGTCATACAGTCCGGGATGCAATTAATGATATTATTTATTAACCACGAATAAAATATGACAATTATTGATGGGAATTCTTCAACCTTATTATTTTTCTCAAAAAACAAATGATAATACCAATAATCTTTTTAAAATGTAGTCAGAAAGTGACTGAAAAATCACAAGTTAAATAATGTAGAATCCAAGGATTGGTTAAATATTCTTTCTTTTGTTTTGTATGTTCTTCTTTGAGATTGCTTCTTGAATTTGTTTAGTGATTTTGCTAAATCCATCTCGATCAACAATTGTCAATGGCATTAACATATAAAAATAATATATAAATAACCGTATAACTAATACACTAGCAACTATTATTTCGCACGCGCTCTCTAAAATTTTAGGGTGTATTTGAAATTTGGGAAAGAAATAGAGATGAAGGGAAAATTAAAAGAAAAAATTCGTTTGGTTTCTAGAGAGAAAGAGAAGGGAAGTTAAGAAAATAAGTTCAATTGTCTTCAATTTCTTCTTAGCTTTCCCTTTAATTTCCCTCTTTATTAGACCCTAGCGGGTTTTAGATTTTTTTTTTTTTTGGACATTTTATTGATGACAATAAAACATTACAAGATCGAAGAGAGAAGACAAAAACGTAAAAAAGTTGGCAATAAATCAACAAAACCAAGAACTCATTACAGTACTCCCCAATTTTCACCCATTAATTAAATTTAATTGATGACAAATTCGGATTTGGTGTTCATATATATTGCATTGATAAGAAGTGAAAATTATTGGCATTCACACTAACATGTCAACACAGCTTAATGGTCAGCTCGATCGTGTAGGGAAATATCCAAGCAAAAAAAGGAACAAATTAAAACGGTCATTATCGTTAGACCTTCTCAGTCCAACTCGATGTCTTGATGTTGTGTTTGTCAAATGCATGCATGCATTATTCCGAACCAAATCAGCACAACTGTGTGCAGGGGCGGAGCCAGGATTTTGGTTCAGGGGGGCAACAATTAAAAGCGTTCGGGGGCAAAAAAACAAAATCAAAGAGGGGTCAATTAGGATTTTGGTTCTTGGGCAAAAACAAAATCAAAGAATTAAGGCCCATTACGACCACATTTTGTCCATCAACTTTAGTCTGTCTAATCGTGAACATAATTTAAACATGTGAAAAAAAAAAAAAAAGTCCACATTGAAACCTATTTATTTTCTGTATTGTTGAGAAAAAAGTTCTCCAATAATAAAGAAGATTTAAACTATGGAATCCATCAACCCTTTAGTCTGACGTCTAATCGTGAAGATAATTTAAACATGTGAAAAAAAAATCTCAAAAAGTCCACATTGAAACCTATTTATTTTCTGTATTGTTGAGAAAAATAGTTCTCCAATAATAAAGAAGATTTAAACATATGGAATACTGAAATCTCACCCCGTCAAATTTCTCTTGAGAAAAGATGTCCCCCCGTCAAATTTCCCCTTATAATTTTCTTTTTACATCGTTGAAAGAAAATAACCTCCAATAATGAAGATTATCTTTTTTAACAGAATAATGAAGATTATCTAGTCATGTAAAATATTAAGAATTCCAAATTGAAATTTCAACGCCGTTATATGACTTTATTTATTAATGGACAATATTTTTAAAAAAACAAAAGAAAAGAAAGTCAAATCCCATCATGCACACACTAACCCCTTAATTTCTTTTTTTGGGTTCATTTTAGGGTTTTATGAACCCTCAATAGTTCATATAAAAGATAGGTTATCTAGTAAAATTAAGAGATTTACAAAAAAATTCTCTTTGTCCCAAAAGATTATCAAATTTTGAGATTAAAATGTTTAAATTTACAAGTCGATGTTATATGAAATGGACATTTTCTCACATCAGATTCAATGTACCCCATATCGGATCATTAGAAAAAGGATGAACAATGGAGATCTGAAGTAAACGCATTGAAAATTAATTTCATTTTGTCATGTTGTGGGTGACAACTGACAACTCGGCGTCTGATGATTGGGTAGCGAAAAGGCCGGGGATACTTTTGACATTTCGGAGAAAGCTATCACTATTTTCTACAAAAAATGATTAAGGTATAACAATTAAATCAACATACTCCCATATTTTCACCCAATTAATTAATGAACACGCTCAATGTTAGAGACTAATTGTTGTAAAAGTATCATTATTCTTTCTAACTTCCCCCACTCCCATAAAAATTATACTTCATTGTTTTAAGACTTTTTTTATTGGATACAAACGCCTTACCTTCGATTGACTGTTCGATCTTGTTTGATATATTTTAATTATTTCTACTAAATAAAGTTTTCAAAATCACATAAAATTTTATAAATAGAAAGATATAAAGCATTTAAAATGGCATGCAATTAAAAAAATATCTAACTTGGACGGAGGGACTACTTATAACAGGCCACTACGGGGAGAAATCTAATGGTCATGTATGTATTATTTACAATAATGCCATTAACGATGATAAAATTTCATAATAAATACCATGCCACGTGGCGATCGAATAAGTAGAAAAATATCCATCGAAGCAAAAAAGTCCGGATATTAAATAAATTCTTCCAAAAAAGAGTTGAAAGAGTTTAATGTAAAATTTGGACCTCAAAATACGCGCTGGTACAGACACTTGGCACCCGCACTCAAAGTTTTTCTCACTTGGGAGGCTTCCTGTCTTCCTGACTTCCTGTAAAGGTCGCAAAAGTAGAACACCACAACGTGACAGGGTGATCTTTGACTAAACAGCACGTGATCTTTACCAGCAAACTCCAAAACAATATTATCCGCTGCTTCAGAGGCGGCTCCAAGTAGCGGGTAGGGTGGTCACCCGAACACCCTGAAAAAAACAATTTAGAAATACATGTAATTTTTTTTAATTTTTTTAATTTTTAGCATTTTGAACACCTTGGCCTAAAAAATTTGAACACCCTGCCTAAAAAACTGAACACCCTACCTAAAATGTTTGAACACCCAACCCAAAATGTGTGGACCGAAAAGAAAAAAACAATGTTCATCTCTTAATCTATGAACTATGGGGACTGATATGTAATTAACAAAAAAGAAAAAAAAAGTGTAATTTACAAAATAAAAAATGGGTAGGGACGGATTGAAACCAGTCACCAGATCTGGAAATACAAAAAGGAAGAGGGCCCAGAGTTGCTCCATCGCCTGAAAGGCTGAAACCTCTCCCGACTCCTAATCTCCGATCTCTCTGCAAAAAGATGAAGCTACCATTGTCCGTCCATAACCATTGCCGGAACCTCTTCTATTCTCTGATCTCTCTGCAAAAAAATGGGTGGGATTCTTTGTTGACTGAAGTGTCTTCGTTTTGCAGCAAGCATAATATTCTTTTTCCGAACATGAGTGAAATGTTTGTATCTAGTGATCGGACACAACGGAAAGCCCCACAAATAACAATCTCACATCGTTATCGTGTTGACCTATTCTATACAATCTTATACATGCAACTTCAGGAGTTAAACAATCGTTTCACAGAGGGGAACACAGAATTGCTACTTTGTATGGCTTGCTTGAATCCTAGAAATTCATTTTCTGGTTTTGATAGGAAAAAGTTGATCCGTCTTCCAGAACTCTACTCATCTGACTTTTCTGAGGTGGATTTAATGGCATTGGACATTCAACTCCAAAATTTCATTGTAGCTATGAGATCCGATGAAAAGTTTTATAATCTAAAGGGGATAAGTGATCTTGCTGCAAAGTTAGTGGAAACAGAGAAGCATGTCATATATAGATTGGTCTATCGGCTTGTGACATTGGTATTGACTCTTCCTGTTGCTACTGCAACAGTTGAAAGAAGTTTTTCCGCCATGAAGTAAATAAAGAGCAATTTGCGCAATCGAATGGGAGATCAGTGGATGAACGATTGTTTGGTTACTTATAGTGAGCGCGATGTATTTGATGCCGTTGATAATGATGCTATTATGCAACGGTTTCAAAATATGAAAAGTCGTCGAGGGCAATTGTGAAATTCCTTAATCGAGTCACGGAATTAAATTAACTTGAATAATGGAAAAAACAATCAATCGCACAAACTGGAAAAATAATCAATCACGCACGACACAAAGATTTACGTGGAAAAACCCAAAACGGGAAAAAATCACGGGAAGGAATCATGCACTATAATCATTATGTGAATACAAGAGATCTTACTCAGTGTTCGTGTATCCTCACCACGAAGCCTAAAACCTACTTGCCGAATCCACGTTAATCACACCTCTGCATGATTGCCGAATCTTGAATCCTCAAGCTTTCCTACTGATTGCCTTCCGAACTCCACGAAAGGACTTTGTTCTGAAGAAAAGTATAGTTGATGTAAGAACACCCCTCGAAGATGATTTTGAGAATCAAAGATCCATTCAATCTTTGTAGTTTCTTCGAGGTGCACAAAACCCTAGCCGCCGAAAGAGATGGATGATGGAACAAAGTGTGCTAGGGTTATACAGCCACCAAGCTACCAATTTTTGACCTAATATGTGATATATATAGAGCAATGATGAGAAATAATCTGGTGTGGTCGCTGTTTCATAAAACGTCTGTTTTGCTTGAGCAAAAACTTTTTGCTTGAGCAAAATAATTCTGCTTCACAATCTGCTAAGTAATGAAGTACCATGTTGCTTCGAGTGATTCCCACTGTCAAAAGACTTGACTAACAACTACCGCACTCATGTGGAAAACTAAAAAATACAAAGTGTAAGATTCCTTTCCACATCCTAATACAGACACTCTAAAAAATAAAATAATTAGAATACAACTCGATAAAAGGGAATACACGGAAATGTGTATTTTGGTCATGAACGTGCCAACCCAAAAGGGAGCTCGGCTTATGGAGCTTACAATCTCCCCCTTTGGCACTTCAATGACAAAACAAAATACACGAAATGAAGTACCAATCCCCTAATGAAAACACTTGTGAGAAAACACCTGCAAGAGATAGCAAAAAACAACTCACAAGACAACCATTAGTATTACAACCATTAGTACTAGAATAACTTGTTCTCCCCCTTTTTGTCATAGAAGGACAAAGGGACTCTATCCAACACAGAGTATTGATAACCACGCAATAAGCAAAAATAGGGAATGACTTCCTAGCAATTAGAATAATGTAGCAAGATGAACCATATATGCCAACAAGAACTAAACATCATTTATAAGGCTATCAAAAGAATAGAAATAACAAAGGCGAAAAAGTCCAAAAGAGTGAGACAAAGACCGAGATTGTGTGAGTTTTTGGGGGTTAAAAAAAAATAAATATTTGTACTAAGGCAAGAGAATAGACTAGCCCTTTTGGTTGCCAAATAACGATTCATTAAATAAGACAAGAATACCTTTAAGCCTGAAGCAAGAAATAGAGCACATGGAGTCGTGGACCATATATATATAAAATGACCTTTTGAAAACAAGTACCCCACCGAATATAATAAGATAGAGAAACTGAATATTATATAAAAAGAAATAGAGAAGATTCACACGGGAAAGATTAAAAATGAATACTTTAAAGTTTAAACACACATTTAAAGCATATCCGCAAAATCAAATGATGGTTAAGGACATTGATAAATAAGCACACCAATAAACTAATGTATGCACTCAGGCTACGAACCTATCATAGTGATATGAGTATACCAGATATAGCATCGGTCAAACCAGAGTGACAAAGGTGTGTGTGTGAATCACGACAAAGGCACTTAAGCTCAATAAAATCACAATTTCTTGGTTTCTTATGAACACATAGGAGGTCTTAATGAAGTACCATGTTGCTTCGAGTGATTCCCACTGTCAAAAGACTTGACTAACAACTACCGCACTCATGTGGAAAACTAAAAAATACAAAGTGTGAGATTCCTTTCCACATCCTAATACAGACACTCTAAAAAATAAAATAATTAGAATACAACTCGATAAAAGGGAATACACGGAAATGTGTATTTTGGTCATGAACGTGCCAACCCAAAAGGGAGCTCGGCTTATGGAGCTTACAAATTGTAATATGCTAAATACTTTGTTGTTTTTTGGTGGCACTGTAGTTTTTTTGGGGGGTTTATGCACAGTTATGATTTCTAGAGGGCCGTAGTAGAATTTTTGAACACCCTCACGAGAATTCTTGGAGCCGCCACTGCGCTGCTTCATGCACGCTAAAATACAATTATCTAATCGTTATGATAAGCAATTTTTCAGCATTGAGAGAGTACCACGTGGTCCTCTCGGCGCATCTAGGTCGTCAATTTTAGCTTTGGGCGGTTTAGATTTGGAGAGAAAAAAAGGAGAGAGATAAAGAAGAGAGAGTGAAGAGAGAAGTATTTTAATCTCGGATATCCCGTTGGTCCATTTCCATTTTATTATGTAGTCCGTTAGATTTGGTTGCATGTACAGTAAATCAGTTTGTTCACTTTTAGATTATCGAGACGTTGTCTTTAAAGTTTTGGCCAATTCATGCAAACTGCTGCTCTCCCTAAATAATTACTCGTAACAGTCCTAATTAGACTTTTACTGCATGTTTTAGGGACTAAAAGTTTGTTTGTTCATTGAAAATTCATTGCATTTTTTGGGACTAAAAGTTTAGTTTTAGAGTCTGGGGGCTATAATTGTCATTTCAATATTTCGTCCATAATAAAAAAAAGAGGATATCCGACCTTTATAAATATCCATCCAAACCCACCCCAGTTTTTCAACATCCGGACTCCACTTTCTCCCAACCCCTCTCTCTCTAGACACCTCTTAAGTCTCTCTCTCTCTCTCTCTCTCACAAGGAACAGAGAAATGTCGAAAACTGATCTTGCAACAGTCGTGAATACTAACCCAGAAGCTATCCAGCCGGTGGAAGAATCCCCAACGGCTCAACCACCGCCGCCGCCACCACTCAAAGGGAAAAAGCTCTCCTGGAACAGGCTAAGGCGGTACGACTCCTTAGACATCGAATCCAACAAATTCCACAACCACCACGGCCACCAGGTCTGTTTCTCCTTAGTAATTGATACACTACTTTTTTTTTTTTTTTTTGTTCTTTTTCGAATCTTATTTTTGTTATGGGGATCTTATATATTTTCATTAAATAACTGTCGTTATTTTTGGTAAAGGCGGCAGGGTGGTCGGTGATACTGCACCTCGCGTTTCAGAGCATAGGAGTGGTGTACGGGGACATCGGAACGTCGCCGTTGTACGTCTACTCCTCCACCTTCACAGACGGTATAAAACACAACGATGACATTCTGGGGGTTTTGTCTTTGATCATATACACCATCACCTTGATTCCTCTCATCAAATACGTCTTCATCGTCTTACGTGCAAACGACAACGGCGACGGTACGTAGTAATTTGCTCAACACACACCCCTCTCCTTTGCTATTTTCTTTCTTGTTCGTCTCAAAGGAAAAAAGAACACTCACGGCCGTTCCACTAAGTAGCCTTTTGAAATTAATGTATGTGAGAAGAACGACGAGTTGGTGTCACGAGCCTCACTTAGACAAACGAATTTTGCCGCTTAATTTGAATATAGTTTATTTTGGTATCCTGTCCTTTTCAACGCATTTTTTGCACAATAGAGAATAACGACCGGATTACGTAATAATTACTACTTCAGTACGTAGCATTGAATTGAATATTTGAAAAATCTTGGAACCTAATTAGTAATTTTTTCCTCCTTTAATTGGATTTTCTAAAAGGGAACGGTGAATGTAATATTCCCAAAATTAATATGAGCTACCGGATTATCTGGAGTTGTCGAAAAGAACCATATGTCAAAGTTAACATCCTGTGTAGTGTGGGCGGTAACATTTACACATCACCTTATTGACATTACTTGCAATAATTGATATAAATAAGAAAAATCTGTTGGTGACCCTTTGACTTTTAGTACCATTATTAATTTTTGTGATAATTTTAACTTCGAGAAATTGATTTTATTTATTAGAAATGAAGAGTGAACTATATTACTGATGACGTAAATAGAAAGACATGTCAAATTGAATTATACTACTAAAATTAAATAAAAGGGGTTCAGAAATTCCTAACTTTTTATAATTATTTTTTATTAGAAATTGCCCGGTGGTCATGACCTAAGACGGGTTTGCTTCCTCCTAAGATTCCAGGTTTAAAATTTTTCAGGTGCTATCAACTCATTTGAGACTACTCCATTCGGAGATTTACTCCAAGTTTAATTAGGCTTTCCACAAGTGGACGGTGAGATTTTTCCTCTAAGATTAGTATAGGTGCTGCTAAGCTGGCCTGAATACCTAAGTTTTAAAAAATAAACTTTAGTTGTGATGAGAGGAATCAAAAAATTAAAATATTATAATTAAAATTCTCATTCGAATAAAACCAAAAGTAAAGAGAAAAAAATCGTAATTTTTTACTTTTTTTTTATTTCTTTAGTCAAGACAAACCAATAACAAAAAAAAGTCAATGAAAAACTAACGAAAGAAAAAATAAGTCAAATAAGGAGTGAACTAGTGAAGTGTTCCACCGGTCCAAATATAAATGAAAGTTGGTGGATTTTAACAGCTCAAAGGCAGTATCTGGGGAAAGGATTTCTCCAGCCAGGCTTATATATAAAGAGGCAGTTGGGTGAACATAATAAATGTAACAAAATTGCACAGTGAAAACAACTTTACACGTTAATTAGCTATGGATTAGAGCATCTCATCAGGGGAGGCAAATCAAATCCCCCTGATGGCTAAGTTGTTGAGTGAAAGGGAAAAAAACCCCCCAAAATCAGACTCAACAATTTTTTTGTAAATCTGCAAAAGTTATAACTTTGTTACAGTAACTCGGTAAATCCTTTGAGGCACTATTCACAGGTTAAAGCAATTCTCTCTCCTGACTTCCGGAATAGAGAGTTTGATTTTGTGAGTTTTTTAAAAAGTGATTTGTTAATTTATAAAAGGTGTTTTTGAGGTTAAATTTGGCCCAATTTTTGTTGAGCCTGATGAGGATGCTCTTAGTACGTATAGAGGTAGAGGAACTTTATCAAGATTGGATCTGCACGCAGTCAATTTTTTCGTTTTTTCCTCGGAAGTTTTCTTGTTTGGGGTTTTCTGGCAACGAATTTTTGTTTGTGTAAATTTAGATATCTAAGTGTTTATACAACACCATTTTGTTTAATCGAACTCTCTTCCGTTGAGACAATCTCGGTTTGGGATACACCTTTACGAATCTTATATCGTTAATCTTATGATCAGGTGGGACATTTGCATTGTACTCATTGATATGTCGGTACGCCAAAGTGGGTTTAATTCCGAGTCGACAAGCAGAAGATGCAGATATTTCCAATTTCCGACTTGAGTTGCCTAACAATCGCTTGAAACGGGCATCAAGGGTCAAGTCCAGCCTAGAGAAGAGCCGATTTGCCAAGTATTTCTTACTCATGGCCGCAATGTTGGGCACTTCTATGGTTATTGGAGATGGTGTCCTCACTCCTTCCATCTCAGGTAATTCAATCTCATACTCCGTTGGGTTCGTTTCACAATCCTAATTAATTACTCACATGTCTTATTCTTAATGAAAAATTTAGACTTCTAAATTAACTTTTTGAGTGATAGTACAATACTCCCTCCGTCCCTATTTAAGTGATGATGTTACTATTCCAGTTGGATTCGAAAGTTGTTTATAATTTTCAATCTATATTACATAAAATATGCAATATGGATCTTGTTTTATAGAAATCAATGAGTTCTAAAATACAATTTTTTCAAAAGTACATAATATATTATAGATTGAAAGTTATAGACAATTTAAAAATAAAGTCAAAAAGTGAAAGTGATCAATTAAAAAGGGACGGAGGGAGTATTAGAGATAAATGTGTTTTTCTGACAAACTGTGTGCACATTGTTCCAATTTGTTTGCAGTTTTATCGGCTGTGAGTGGACTCCAAGAAGCTACGTCCAAAATTACTCAAGGTATATCTCGCTTGCTCCTACCCTTTCTACCTCTCCCCTCATAAACTCTCCACAATACATACATTAACTAGTTACTGGCTATTTACATACTAATCTAAGCTACTAAAAACAAATTTTTTAAGTCATATTGCTTAAGATGTAACCTTTATGACATCCAGAGTGACGCACATTAACAGAGAATCTTCATGCTCTTCAGGGTCAATGAGTGTATTCATGTAATTTGTCCTGTTATGTTTGCTTTTCACATCTAGGCCTCGTTTGTTTGGCCGGAGATAAATGGATGAGATATGAAATCTCATGGGATATGAGTGGGATATGAAATCCTTGGGATATTGCTCAGGATATCAATGGATGGGAAAAATTCATATCCGGTGTTTGTGTTCGACGGGATAGTGCTCGGGATATCCGGTTTTTTGCACTAAAAACTTCAAATCCCATCCAAACCACACCCCCCCCCCCCGCGGGATTTTATATCCCGTACGGATGGGGATATTAATTGGCTGAGGAAACCAAATCTCATCCCAAATAATGTTACCAAACAATGGATTTTGGGACCCACATCCAAATCCAAATCCCATCCCACCCCATATCCTCCCTAACAAACAAGGCTATAGCTCAAATTTTTAAAGGGACATATAATAAGTGCATGTCCACTTAGGAAGTTAATGAAAATTTCTAAAATTACTTTCTATGAGGGTTAATTTTTGCAAATTTATAAACTTGTTTCTTTGATTTTTAAAAAAGAACAAACAATTGATATTATTTCAAAATAAAGAACTCAGCAGACAAAATGGGTTGGAGTACGTAGTATATAAGTACGTATTATACTTAATCTGTTTTTTTCCATACGATATACATCAGCGGGGGTCAGTGTCTAGTGGGGAAGTTAAACAACCAAAGGGGTTCGATATCCCTTTATAAACTCGAACCCCATACCTATATGCAGTAGTCTTGTCTGTATCTTCCTTGGTAATCAGAGTTGGTATAAACTAAAATTATAATTGAGTTCAATTGAGCGTGGGCTCACCTAACCAGTTGTTTTGGGTCACAACAATTTAGCCATTTTAAAATGGTCAACTAAATTGGACTTCACTCGTGAACCTTTTAGGAAACTTTATTTTAGCCAATTACTTAGTGATGTTACACTCAACTGTTGACAAAACATGTGGTAGGAGAAAATTAAGTACACACCTAGCATCAGGTAGTAGGCTGTGTTTGGAGGAATTACCTTTTTCATACTGGAGTATTACTATTGTCGATCAAGAGTCTATCCTGAGTTTACAGTCATCATTCTCTTTATATTGCAGGGAAGATTGTTTGGATATCGGTCGCCATCTTAGTCTTGCTATTCAGTTTTCAAAGGTTTGGAACTGATAAAGTCGGCTACACCTTCGCTCCAATAATTACTATTTGGTTCCTAATGATTGCTGGAATTGGGGTCTACAATTTCATCAAGTTCGATCCAACTGTAATCAAAGCATTGAATCCACAGTACATCGTCGACTATTTCAAGAGGAACAAAAAAGAAGCATGGATTTCCCTTGGTGGGGTTGTCCTTGCCATAACAGGTTTCATCTTCTTGAATTTTTTAGATTAATTTGACTCTGCACATAAAGTTTCCAGTCTTTTAACTAATTAACCTTGTCTATTTCAAAAATACAGGAACTGAGGCAATGTTTGCAGATCTTGGTCATTTCAATGTTCGGTCCATACAAATAAGCATGTGTTCTTTGACTTATCCAGCCCTCATGTGTGCTTACATCGGACAAGCCGCTTTCCTTAGAAAGAACAGTGACTTGGTCTCAAACGCTTTCTACAAGTCTATTCCACGTAAGAAATATAAACACAGTTTCCTCATTAATTTGTTGTTTATTGGGTACATATATACCACTGTTCAAATTTTTAATCTATTTAACTGATTAATGAAAAATCGAATGCAATGTAGACGGTGTGTATTGGCCCATGTTCGTGGTGGCCGTTATGGCAGCGATCATAGCAAGTCAAGCGATGATTTCGGGTGCTTTCTCAATCATCCAGCAGTCCCTAGCACTAGGGTGCTTCCCACGAGTGAAAGTCGTCCACACCTCGGCCAAGTATGAAGGACAAGTTTACATACCTGAAGTCAATTATCTTCTCATGTTGGCATGTGTAGTAGTCACTGTTGCATTCAGAACTACTACCAAGATAGGAAATGCTTATGGTAAGATCCTATATGCTGCCTTTAAATAAGAAATGCTATGGATCCTTGAAACATTGAGGAAAAGTGTTCGGAATTTAGGCTATGCAGTGGGCTTCCTTGATACTCTCTCACCTTGGTGTAGAGTGTGCACTCCATCAAACAAATCTAGCACTAATAGCACACTGTTCGATTAATTTTTTCTGAAAATCTTAACAAAAATAGATGTTCAAAAAAGGTAAGCCAGAAATATTGGGTATACATAATGGATTTTTGGATGCAGGGATCGCGGTGGTGTTTGTGATGACGCTTACATCCGGTCTCGTAATTCTCGTCATGATCATGATATGGAAAACCAACATTCTTCTCGTGATCTTATACATTCTTATCATTGGTTCAGTGGAGCTCCTCTATTTAAGTTCCGTCCTCTACAAATTCGATGAAGGAGGGTACCTACCCCTGGCCTTCTCTGCCTTCTTAATGGTGATAATGTTTATTTGGAACGATGTTTACAGAAGGAAGTATTATTACGAGCTAGATCACAAGGTTTCCCCTACAGTGGTAAAGGAAATCATTGATGACAGAAACGTCTGTAGAGTCCCAGGACTTGCGATCTTCTACTCAGAGCTTGTTCAAGGAATCCCACCCATATTCAAGCATTATGCAGAAAATGTACCTGCACTTCACTCCGTCCTTGTTTTTGTCTCTATCAAATCACTACCCATAAGCAAGGTCCCAGTGGAAGAACGGTTCCTCTTCCGTAGAGTACAACCAAATGAGCTAAACGTTTTCCGATGTGTGGTAAGATACGGATACACAGACACGCAAAATGAACAAGAGCCCTTTGAGAGAATACTAGTTGAAAGGCTGAAGGAGTTCATAAGAGACGATAGTCTTTTTTCTGCAATTGTTCAAACCGTTGAAGAAAAGAATGGTGGTGAAGAGTCAGACGACGAGACAGATAATGGTGAATACGTGAATATCGAGGGAAAGAAAGTTAATAACGAGAGGCAAATAGAAGCAATGGGGAGGGAAATCGAAGTGTTGGATTCAGCATTGCATGCGGGAGTTGTTCACTTGATGGGTGAGAATGAGGTGATTGCGGCAAAGGGAGCTAACATAGGGAAGAAGGTAGTGATTGATTATGCTTACAATTTCATAAGAAGGAATTTGAGGCAAACGGAGAAGGTGTTTGATATTCCTCATCAGCGTCTGCTAAAGGTTGGCATGACATATGAGCTTTAGAAGTTAGAACATCAACAAAGTCCAGATATTACGCGCTGCCAATGTAGCCAACTAGCAGAACATCAATTTTTGCTATGTATATATACTGTGAACTTGTAATGCATTTACATCATGCAACAAAGTGTTAATATTTCTTTGTAAAACGTCAAGGTTTTGTAAACATATAAAGGCTATATGTTGGATTCTAGCTTATTCGAGTAATTAAAGTAAGGAGAATTGAGATCATTAGACCATCGAAGACCAACTTCTTTTGCCTTGTATATTCACTGGCGGATGCTTCCCATGGCCACACTGTCGATTCTTGGGTCAGGCCGTACTCTCGACTCTTGGGGTCAGGGCAACCGAAAAAGAAGAAGTAATGATCCACTCATTAAGGGTTTTTTATTTTTTTCTCCACGAACATCATACTTTGCCCGAAAAACAAAGAGCCATTGCAGGATCAACACATTTTAATTGTGAAATTCGCCTATCGCAAAACATAGATTCCCTACTCAAGGAGGAAGGAATAACCAAACATGCACCAGTGGTTCGGAAACAGAGGAATGGTTAAGGGAAATATGCTCTGCATTGGCATTGGAGTAAAATTATTGCCTATCGCAATGCAATCCTACCAGAAGTATTTTGTTTACTTGGATACAATACGGAATTTTTTTTTTTTTTTTCTCTGTTAAAAACATTAAACCTGGAATTCTGAGCGAATATATTCAACTGGAAAAATGCTCATAAGAACCAATATTCTCTATGCAAAGTTGCAAACTAATGAGTAACTCAAAGAAAGTTGCAAACTCATGAGCCCACAATAATTGAATAGCTTGTATGCATAGACTAAAATTGTATGCATAGACTTTTCCGTTTTTACAAGTCAAAGTCTTGGACTCTTATTTTGTATTCTGTATTGTGTGTTGGACTGTTAAATAGGCACCCATTGGTGCGATAGTAAAAAAAAAAAAAAAAACTTTCATGATCAAATTTTCCTATCCACACTCTAAAATGCGGACCTTCCATCAACACCCAACTTTTCTGATCAAATTTTCATGATCCAAACCGTCTAATATGTTTAAAACGTGTTTTTAAGGGCACATGCAAGAAATCACCAAAAAAAAAGGACTAGGAAGGGTTTGATCCGAGAAGTTTTGTATAAAATTATATATATACGGAAATTTTCTAATCCGGGACTCCCGGAAATAAGAAAAACCGTATTTTTTTTGTTTTACAAATTGTTTTTGGAAAATCCGAGCCGTCCAAATATACAGTTTTTGCGAAAAAACTGCTTGGATCAAGCCCTTCCCGGTATTTTTTTTTGAAGATTTCTCGCGTGGACCCTTGAAAACACCTTCTGAACACATTGGACGGTTCGGATCGTCAAAAAAATGATCGGATCATGGAGGTCCGGAGTCCTGGATCCCGCACTAGAGTGTGGATAAGAAGTTTGAGCTATATATATATATGGGTAAACTTCTTATCTGGACTTTTTATTTCCAGACCTCATGATCCAAACATTTTTTTGACGATCCGATCCGTCCAATGTGTTCAGAAGGTTTTTTCAAGGGTCCGAGCGGGAAATCTTCAAAAAAAAATACCGGGAAGGGCTTGATCCAAGCAGTTTTTGCAAAAATATATATATTTACATTTTTTGCGAAAATTGTTTGGATCAAGCCCTTCCCGGTATTTTGTTTTTGAAGATTTCTTGCGTGGACACTTGAAAACACCTTCTGAACACATTGGACGGATCGGATTTTCCAAAAATAATTTGCAACGCAAAAAAAAAACCATTTTTTTCTTGTTTCCGGGAGGTGTGGATTAGAAGTTTTTCGTATATATATATATATAATAATAATTTCAATCCTCATTTTTTTTCCCCAAGGCCTTAAGCAACGTCAATTCCTTGGATTATGGATTGGGCATGTGAAAAAGAAACCTACATAGTTGCCAATGTGTGTGGTTAATTACCGTGTGCATTGACTGAATGACGATAGGGATATCACGTGAATCATTTGAATTAAAAGTGATAATAGGATTGGTATCAACTGACTTCTACTTGCAAAGAACTCACTGCCCTTAAAGTCATCCCTAGGTTTTAGGTCCGTTAATTATTCGCTACATGTAGGATGGAGGGACTACATGTATCTGAGAAATTAACCGAGACAAAATGTTTCGGACCGGACCAAACCAAACCAATCCAAGTCTTATGTCTCAATCAATTGGAATCGGCTAAAAACGTGAGGGGTGGGAATCAAACCGCGTCCACACACGTGGAAACCAAGTTCCTTACCACCGTGCTGGCAAGCACTTTAAAAAACTTCCACTTTAAGACATGAATCCATGGGAGACCACATATTAGCTGTAGCTGTCACGCTTGATACTTTTTTTTTTGATAACAAGTGTCTGAGTCAGCTTTCGCGCATCTTAACTAATTCTCGAAGACCAATTCCACATGTCTGCTGTCACACTTGATGATGTTGGGTTTTTTTCCAAGTCAAATGTTTTTTTGAAAGGAAAATAAAAGGAGGAATAGAAAAGATGATCAAGGCTGTGTGTGTGCACGGTGACCAAAGGGTGTCAAGTAAACAAAGGCTTGTTGTGGTGGCAGTCAAATTGGGAAGAGGAATATCACAGCCTTTTTGTTGGCATGCGTGGGAAATAGAACAAGAGAAGGTCTTTTTTGGTGCTCTGGACTTTGGAAAAGGAGGAAGAGAATGAGTTAAATGCTTTAATTGGGTTTGTTGGATGGTAGCCATTTTGCCTTTTCCAAGACCCACCCGGAACCTTCAGCATGTGTTTATACTTTATATATTGCTGTCGAAAAAGTAAGTGTCACGGCAGTGTGAAAAGATTGTGTACTGTGTGTGTTGTGTGAGAGTGGAGAGAAAAATTTGTATGTGTGAACAAGAGAGAGTTGTGTGTGAGTGTGAGAGTGTATCTCCTCCATTGTAAATCTCTTGTTCATAGTGAAATCTCTCCCGTGGACGTACCCGATTTTAGGAAACCACGTAAAATCGTTTGTATTCTTTGTTTCGGTTTTGTGCATGTGGGTGTGTTTGTTTGATCTATCCATAACGAACCCTTCTACCTGCACCGACCACGTACCGACGGCGTCGGAGACGCTGTTGTGGGTCTCAATCGATTGATCCGAGCCGTTCATCATTCTCAAAATCAAATTCCGAGTGAGCTCGCGCGGGAATCGAGGCAATCGGACCGGTTTATGAGCTCGATCCAAAATCACCCGCATTTCATTCAAAAAATTTGGTTGAAATGGGGTGATTTTGGATCGAACTCATACAGCCGTCCGATTGCCTCGATTCTCGCACGGGCCCACTCGGAATTCAATTTTAACTAACAAAGCCAGTTGTGCTACTAATTTATATATTCATTAGTTTATACAGGTGGATCCATCATTGGGATAAATAAAAAATTAGCGAGTTAGTGGCAAACGTTGAAAAAGACGTTATGCATACTCTGATTCTTCATTTCTTTATGCAAATCGTCATAGAACATGTCAGTTTGTTGCCAAGCAACAAATTAACGGCTGAAGTTATTTTATTCACTGATCAGGGTACTTACCATATATAAGATAATCCAAGAAAAGAAGAGTGATAGTCCATGATGTAATGGTATTATTGGTGGATAATTAGGGATGGAGTCATGATTTTAAGTTAGCGGGGTCAAAAATTCCGATCTAGATGCAGGTTATTTTTTCTATTTGTCCATGCAAAGAAAAAACTAAATTAAGAGGTTAACTATAACGTAGATATATAATGATACATGTATTTTTACTTTATAATTGGTCCAGGAGTGACTTATTATATTTCGAAAATAATATACAATAGACTCATTTGTAATACTATTAACTCTCGAAAAGAAGGAAAAAAACTTGAAATTTCTTTGCATTTTAAGCAAGTTGAGGCAATTTATAAAATTTTCGAGGGGACAATTGTAAAATTTAATTCCAAATTATTAAAAATCCTTAAGAAATTAAAGTGAGAAGAGTCAAACCATTGGGGATGGCCAAAACAAAAACAGTTTTGGCATTAACATTTGTCATACACAAATATATGTATAAGTATGTGTGGGGAACTACCTTTTGTCCTATCTCATCGGTACTTTTTTCCACTTTTTCTTCTCTCACTCCACCCCCTTTCTTCCCCTCTTCCGTTGTTTTCTCTCATATTTTCACGTGTGGGCTCCATTTAAATGAAGCTGCTGACAGTCACACAATTGTGTTGATAGGTAAGGGCCCGATTGGATACGGGATAAGTTTTGATGGGATTAAATAGTAAGGGGGGATAAAATAATAAGGGATATTATTTAGTAAGGGTGAACCCACAATGATGTGACATTTATGGAGGAGGAATTAAATAGTACGTGGTTTGGATGAATTTGTGATAAAGAGGGATAAAATTGGGTAGATGATGTAAAAACATGGCAAATGACTTATTTGCCCTTGTGCATGGGTTAGGAGTATTAGATTTTACGATAAAATAAATACACAAATACAAGACTAATTAAATTACTTATACTTTTTAATAAATATGATATAATAATTCATTTTATTAATTATATCTAAAATTAAAATATTTAAATATTATTTTTTAATTATTCATTTTAATAATGTTTCTTACCACCTAATTTTTTGCTTTTTTTTAATTACGCTTTTTTTTTTACTTATAATAACTAATAATTTTTATGTTATTCCCCAAAAATTTTAAATCCTAAAGTGTAAAAAAATTTAATTTTTTTTGTATCGAAGTAAAGATCTCAATTATTAGTTTAATTTGGTGCAAAAAAAATTAAAAATTTAATGTAGAAGTACTTTATTTTGTGATCCGAAGGATATTGCAAAGCAAGCCAACAATGTCAAATTCTTAAAGTATAAAAATTTTCAAACTTATTGTATCGAATTAAAGATCTCAATTAGTAGTTTAATTTGGTGCCAAAAAAATAAAAAAATTATGCGCAAAAGTACTTTATTTTTTTATCCGAAGAAAATCGCAAGGGTTCGTAAAACATTTAAAATAGAATTCGGTTTCATTTTATAACAGTTAACATGGAGGGGTAAGGACCAAGGGTATAAGGAAGGGTAATGGGGTAATTTTATTGAGGGTATTGAGGTGCACTAAATAACACCCCCTCCCCCTGTTATTAATTAGTACCCCTTCAGGGGCATAGAGGGGTATTAATCTGGGAGGGGTAAAACTTGGGGGTATAAGTTATACCCCCTTCTTTAGCCCAATAGGCCGAGCTTCCTTTGGTTTGGCATATCCATGCTTAAAACATATACATTGTCGTGCATTGTATTTTTATGGCACTGTAATCTTCGGTATTTATTTTTAGAGTGTCTGTTTTAGTGTGGAAAAGGAATCATTTCAACATGTATTCTTATTTGAGTGCAGTAGCTTTTAGTCAAGACGGATTGATCATTTTGAAGAAAAGTTGGATGCTACAAGTTTTGCTCAAGCATTTCAAGGCTCTCTACTAGCAAAACATTCTGATTGATTTTTGCTAGACATTTGGCTCGAGCAAAATAACCGGCAAAAATGCCCGAATTCAGCAGTTATAAATACTCAGCCATTAGGTCGAAAAATATAGAAGTTGCGGTGATAAGAACCCTAACACGAATATTTTCATCTCTCATCACTTTCGGCGGCTAGGGTTTGTGCATCTCGAAGACTTACAAGTATCGAATGATTCTTTGGGCTAAATAATCATCTTCGAGAGGTTCTTTGTTTTGTATCTTGGAGTACAGATAAAATATATGTATCACTGAAAGGGTAACACATCTCCAAAAGCTTTTAAGAGTTATTTCATCATCAACAACAAAGTTTGAGAAAAGTCCTTCGGTGGATTCCGGGAGGCAAACAGAAGGCTTGTGGATTCAAGGCGGCGGCAGTTAAAAGCACTGGGTGTGGTGAACGTGGATTCGACAAGTAGATCTTAGGCTCGATTGTGAGGATTCTAATCGTAGGTAAGATTGCTTGTAACTACACATTGAGTATAGTGTTTTTGATTTCTTCCCGTGGTTTTTTTACCCATTTAGGGTTTTCCACGTATATCTTGGTGTTCTTCGATTGTTTTTTGTTGTGTGATTGATTGACTCTTTGATTAGTGGGCTGACTTTTACAAAAGATTAAAACATAGTAAATCTATAAACCTAGGCAAACTATGTATAATAGAGTTAATTAAGATCTACCATCAATCAAAATCCATAAAGCATTTTTGTTTTAGTTTCACATTAAAATATACATAAGCTGTTGAAAATGACACATTATCCCCAAAAAAAGACTATCATTTTGTGACGGAAGGAGTAATTGAGATCTACTTTTTATATATTTTTGTTATATAACACCACATTTTTAACTCAACTATTGTAGACGTGGTTAGCCCGTGTAGCGAAATTTCCAAGCAAAGGAACAAAAAAGGGGTCACTCTCATTTCTAAGCTTCTCAGTCCAACTCGATGTCTTGATATTGGACGTTTGGCATATGCATGCAATGCCTGCATGATTCCGAACCAAATCAGCACGACTTTGCTGTGAATTAAGGCCCACACACGGCCACCAAAGTACTACTCCAGACTCACCTTTCCACCCTTTCAATTTCTTTCCAGTCCGGTTCAGAAAATCAGTCCTCCAATCGTGAGGATTACTTTAAACATGTGATAAAATCTCAAAAAGTCCAGATTGAAGTATTCCCTTCGTTCAGATTAGTTTATCTCTCGTTCTATTGTAATCGGATAAAAAACTAATGATATCTTTAAATTGGTAATAAATTTTATATCCAATTAATATCGATCATGTTTGATAGATCTCGATTACTTGTATAAGACAATGTTTTTCAAATTACATAAAACATTATAAATTACAAGATATAATCATTTGAAAAAGTGACACAAACTCCCAAAATAGACTAACAAATCCCAAGAACAATTGAAATCTCCACCCCGCCAAATTTCTATTGAGAAAAGATGTCCTCTGATCATCAACAATATTGATTAAAGCATGCAAAATTTCATGAACAACTTCACATTAAAATCTCCCCTTATTATTTTTCTTTTTACATCTTCCAAAGAAAATAACCCTCCAATAATGAAATAAGAATTCCAAATTGAAATTTCAAACCCTTTTATTGTCTTCTTCTTCTTTTTTTTCCTATTGAGAGAACCAAAAGTCATGGACGCACAAACCCCTTTCTTTCTTTCTTTCTTTCTTTTTTTGTCAGTTAGAGATGTCCGGGTCAACTTATGCGCACTTCTACTATTTTCCTTCCCAATCCGGTTAAAAGCAGACTATGTACACCAAGACTAGGGAAATTCACAATAGATTTCTCTGTAGCGGCCTATCTCCAAGAGATAATCGAATTTCGACCTCTTAATATCTATGTTTATAGCTCATCTCTGTCGCCACTCGAGCTAGCCAATGGGCAATGGGTTCACATGACCCCCTTTTTCTTCTCCCGCCAGATTCATTGTACCCGCGTAGAAAATTAATTTAATTTTGTCATGCTGTGGGTGACAACTCGCGGCCTGTGACGATTGGATGGCGAAAAGGCAGGGGGTACTTTTGACATTTCGGAGAAAGCTAACATTATTTTTGTACTCTAAAACTTCCCCCAGGGTCAAAAATTATACTGTACAAAGAGTCGTGGAGGAGGACTTGGGAGGCTTCCCAGTATTGTGGCAAAAGTATAACACCACATGTGACACGTGATCTTTGACCAAACCGCACGTGATCTTCACTAAAGTTTTTTTTTAGTGTGAATCTTTGAATCAAAGTTCACACACCAAGCTATATTTTGTTTTTTTCTAAAAGTTAGCTTATATATGGGTATCATTATTCAATTATCTGATCATGTTAGAAAAATGTATCTCAAAGCCACGATATGGAACGGAGGGAGTAGTAATTTGGTGCATAAAGAGTTTGTTATAGTACACAAGTAGAAGGTAGCCATTAAAAAAAAAAAAAGAAAAAAATAAAATTCAAATAGTATTTTGTGTGCACTATAAAAGCTAATATTCTAAATTACAAAGTGAGGTAAGAAAGTATATGTATATTTTGATAATAAGTTTCAAAAAAACTTGTTAGAACGCGTCTGAGATGCAAAAGGGGGGCATCCACTGTCAAAATTTGGTACTAAAAGTGTGATTTTTAGGGTCAAATTTTGGCATTGTCTCTCTAGTGATTGTTTCTATTCTTGAATAAACAGTTCAAATCTAGCTATTGAATCAAAGGGGAACCATTGATATGAACTAACGGTTGAAATCACTCAATTTGAAATCACTCCTCTCACTTCTAATAACGATTGAAAATCACCAATTCTCTCTCTCAACGGTTCCCTCCTTCTCTTTCCTTCTCATAAACCGTTCAAATTTAACTAGTTAACCAAAACTCTTGAATCACAATGAATCACAACCGTTGATAAAAATAGCTATTGAAATCACTCAATGGGAAATCACTAATTCTCTCTCCTTCTCACACCATAAAAATCCAATGACATCTCCCCTCCCCCCCTCTGCCCCTCAGTCATTCCCTCTCTCCCTTCTCTCGATTTCTCTCTCTCCCACTCTCACCACCAGGACACCCGAACGAAAAGCCTGAATCAGAAAAATGTCTTTTCAAGTGGCGTTTTTCTGATTCCGGCGACCTTCCAACATAATCAGGTATTCTCTGTTCAATTCTTGATTTATTTTGTCATTTAAGAGATTGCAACAAGGATGAAGGGTAGTCCAACGTTTTTAGTCTAACAAACATTTTTTGATATCGGCCATTTTCCGATAAGACTTTCGTGTTCGTCGGTTCCATTCTTTTCTTTTCTTGTTGTAATTGGTGTGTTGTTGCAAATGGTTCAATTATGGTACAAATATTGGTATTGTGTCATTTTAAAACTGAATAGGCTTTCCATTGGAGTTTCTATGGCTCCAAATTACGGGTATAACATAAAAAAAATGGCAACAATTGAACTTTGCTTAGAGAGATGGTGGCCTAATAGTAAATGTTTAATGTCTTGTGGACTTTTTTAAATCAATATTGGACGTCACATTTTCGTTGTTTAGTTTGTCGGTTATGACAGCCACTACTAGTATTCAGTCAGATTTGTTGCTAATTAAATGCTTAAAATATTATAATTAATTAAACAATTATTTTACATAAGTACTTTACAATTATAAATACTAATAATAATAAATAAATAAAAAGAACAGCAGCGACGAACTGTAGGCTGTTGTCCTCTTTTGAAGTTAAGAATATCGTTGGCTCGGGAACTTCCCTCGGATATCCCGTTGCTCCACTTTCCATTTTATTATGCACTCTGTTTTTTTTTTCCTCGAATCAAGAGATCCTTTAGTGCACACAAGCTGTTGATCTCGGTAATCAACGGTTCAGATTTCATCTCAGCAATTGAATTCTCAGATCAGATCATCCTATAGTGCACACAAGCCGTCGTTGTTCGTTCATTTTTTTTTTTTTTACTTAGACCAATGATTATCAAGATGATTGAGTTGAGAATTTTTTCTATAGTCCTTCATGATTACGTTTTGAGTCTCTTGGCTCTAACATGCAAACCGCTAAGCACACCAGTGTTGTGCCAATCAACACCACTTTGATTACTAAATCAGTCGAGATTGTAAAAGAATAATAAATAAATAAATATGGGTGTGAATTAGGTTGTCACCTATCGGGTCCAATAACTGTAGCTATATGTGTAGCTTTAGGATTAGGTAGTTAAGCACGGATGCATTAGTGGTTAATTTTGTAATCGGACATAAATTCCTAATTAGAATTATATACTACTAACATGTAGTGTTAGATTTGGTTGCAGGGATGTAAATCCTTTCCCCTAATCTTGTTTCTTTCATGGGTTGTTGGCCCAATTCATTTCATTGCTCAAATCAAAATAATTGCAATTGGGACAAAAAGTTTATGAAAAGTTTTTTTAGAGCTTGGGGGTTATAATTGTCATTTCAATATTCGGCCCATAATAAAAAACAAAAAAAAATATGTCTAAAAGTGATGATGCAGGTCCAACCTCTATAAATAGCCGTCTAAACCTTCCCCAGTTCCTCAACCCACGGACTCAATTCTCTCTCTCTCTCTCTCTCTAGAACTGCGCATGAAAAATTGAAAATTTGGTTATTGTTCGTACAGCCCCACATCTCTCCCTCTCTCTCGACATTTCTCAGCCTCTCTCTATAGAGAAATGTCGAAAAGTGATGATGCAGAAGTTGTGAATACTATCCAGCCGGTAGGAGAATCCTCGACGGCTCAACCACCACCACTGCAAGGGAAAAAGCTCTCCTGGAACAAGCTAAGGCGGTACGACTCCTTAGACATCGAATCCAACAAATTCGAAAGCACCCACGGCAACCGCGCCCAGCAGGTCTGTTTCCCCAAACACACATAAAAAAAAAATCAATTACTAATTGATATTCCATCCATTCCTAAATAAGAGTCCTCACTTAATTTTTTGATTTGAAAAATGATAGTACAATTTTTAGTAGTGGACACTTATTAAGAAACAGTGGAAGTACAATTCTTTTTTTTTTTTTTTGGTTCTTTTTCGAATCTTATTTTTGTTATGGGGATCTTATATATTTTCATTAAATAACTGTCGTTATTTTTGGTAAAGGCGGCAGGGTGGTCGGTGATACTGCACCTCGCGTTTCAGAGCATAGGAGTGGTGTACGGGGACATCGGAACGTCGCCGTTGTACGTCTACTCCTCCACCTTCACAGACGGTATAAAACACAACGATGACATTCTGGGGGTTTTGTCTTTGATCATATACACCATCACCTTGATTCCTCTCATCAAATACGTCTTCATCGTCTTACGTGCAAACGACAACGGCGACGGTACGTAATAATTTACTAAAACACCCCCCCTCTCCTTTGCTAGTATTTTCTTGCTTTTCGGAGTTGATACATGCGAGACAAATGAATTTTGCCTCTTAATTTGAGTATCCTGTCCTTCTCAACGGTTTTTTAACACTATAGAGAATATAAATAAAGACACCACATGAAAACACCACCGGATTACTGAATAATTTCTACATAACATTTTTTATTTTATTATTAAAAGAGGCGTGTACAATCACGTCAGCGGCGGTTTCATCCGCTGCAAGCAGTTGACATGTCAATATTTGAAAAATCTTGCATTCACATCTTGGAACCTAGGGAACATTTTAGCCTTTTAGATTTTTTTTTTTTTTTTTTGTATTTGGAAACAAAATTCATGTGATGCCAATTTATTGGTTTTTTGTTCCGGCTTTAATTGAATAGAGGTTGGCTAGAGTGTGTGCAAGTCAAATTTTGATAAAATACAAACAATAACTTCCAACTTAGTGTTGTGCATAATTTATCAAAATTGTGCAAGTTTTGTCAAAAATTGACTTGCACACGCCACGACCTTTAGTTATTGATTACCACCCCCGTTGCAACTCTGGTCCTCCATTGCCTTAATTTGCCATAGCTAGCTCCTAACAATCATCTATGGGGGATCAAAACGGGGGTGGGATTTTTCAAAAATTAATCAAGGCATATGTATAAACTAGCGGATAATTTTGAGTTATCGAAAAGAAAGAATATTCATAGTCAAAGTTAACATCCTATGTAGTTTTGGAGGTCACATCAAGTTATTTTTTAGGATGGCCTGGTCCCCATCACCCTATTCACATTTCACATTACTTGCAATACTTGATATGAATGAATAAGAAAAATCTTTTGGTGGCCCTTCAACTTTTAGTAGCATTATTTTTGCGTATAATTTTAACTTCCAAAAAGCAATTTTAGTGTCTATTGAGCTAGAATAATAAAGTGGGAATGCTAACCGAACGTGGTCATAAATTCCAAGGGTTTGACCCGGTTGTCATGACCTCAGACGGGTTTGCTTCCTCCTCAGATTCCAAGCTTAAAATTGTTGAGGTGTTTTTTTTTTTTTTTTCAACTCATTCAGGATACAAAGATTTGCGAATACCTGAAAAAGCATTTACTAAAGCCTATATGTTGAAAAAAGCATTTATTGAGAAGATAAGAACTAGAGGCGGTATGTGTTTGGCAGGGAGTGAAAATCAGGGGGTTCCAATGGTCCAAATATCAATGAAAGTCAGTGGAGTTTAAGAGCTCAAAGGCAGTATCTGGGGAAAGGATTTCTCCAGCCAGGCTTATATATATCGAGGCAGTTGGGTGAACATAATTAATGTAACAAAATTGCACAGTGAAAACAACTTTACACGTTAATTACGTAGAGGCAGAGGAACTTTATCAGGATTGACGCAGTCAATTTTTACGTTTTTTCCTCGGAAGTTTTCTTGTTTGGGGTTTTCTGGCAACGAATTTTTGTTTTGTGCAAAATTTAGATATTTTAAGTGTTTATACAACACCATTTTGTTTAATCGAACTCTCTTCCGTTGAGACAATTAATCTCGGTATAGGATACACCTTTACGAATCTTAGATCGTTAATCTTATGATCAGGTGGGACATTTGCATTGTACTCGTTGATATGTCGGTACGCCAAAGTGGGTTTAATTCCGAGTCGACAAGCAGAAGATGCAGATATTTCCAATTTCCTACTTGAGTTGCCTAACAATCGCGTGAAACGGGCATCAAGAGTCAAGTCCAGCCTAGAGAAGAGCCGATTTGCCAAGTATTTCTTACTCATTGCCGCAATGTTGGGCACTTCTATGGTTATTGGAGATGGTGTTCTCACTCCTTCCATCTCAGGTAATTCAATCTCATACTCCGTTGGATTCATTTCAGAATCCTAATTTATTATATATTACTCACAATCCTAATCTTAATGATAAATTAAGTTAGTTTTTTTAAGTGAGAGTACCAAATCAGAGATAACAAAATACAATAAATGTTTTAAACTGACAAACTGTTTGCACATTGTTCCAATTTTGTCGGCAGTTTTATCAGCTGTGAGTGGACTCCAAGTAGCTACATCCTCCATTACTGAAGGTATATCTCACGTGCTCTTACAATTTCTCCCTCCCCCCTCATAAACACTCCACAATACAAATTAAACATTTGATAAAGAACTGAGCATTTCTCCTCCCCTAAAAGGAGTTTGATGTCTCTCCACAATACAAATTAAACTAGACTTGATAAAGAATGTTCTTGGTCATCAAAATGGTACTATAAACTAATTGTTCCATTATTCAATTGAGAGTGAGGGCTCACTCGGCTACTACATTTCGGAAAAGATTTTTACTTGAATCCATGACTTTCCACTAACTCGTTTTTTGAATAAATTGGTTTTTCATGGTTTTTATGTGATGTGTTTGATAAGAATGCTTAAAAAATGTTTTTGTTAGTGGAATTGATTGTGCATTATTGCAGTAGTATGAACCCACCCTAAGTTCAGCACTGACTTTGACTGGTCCCAATGTTAGCCCGACTTCCATTTTGGGTGGGCTTTTGTTTCTAATTGGGTAGGCCTAACCAGTTGTTTTGGGCCACAACAATTTAGGCCATTTAAAGTTGTCAACTACTATGTAGGACTTCACTCGTGAACCGTTTAGGCAGCTTTATTTTAGCCAACTTATTAGTAATGTTCCACTCAACTGTTGATAAAAGCATATGGTAGGAGAAATGCACACACCAAGTATCAGGTAGTAGGCAGTGTTTGGAGGTAGCTTTTTCATCATTCTCTTTATATTGCAGGGAAGATTGTTTGGATATCGGTTGCCATCTTAGTCTTGCTATTCAGTTTTCAAAGTTTTGGAACTGATAAAGTCGGCTACACCTTCGCTCCAATAATTAGTATTTGGTTCCTAATGATTTCTGGAATTGGGGTCTACAATTTCATCAAGTTCGATCCAACTGTAATCAAAGCATTGAATCCACAGTACATCGTCGAATATTTCAAGAGAAACAAAAAAGATGCATGGATTTCCCTTGGTGGGGTTGTCCTTTCCATAACAGGTTTCATCTTCTTTATCTTTGTTTGTGCATTTTTTGGCGATCTAATTCATTTCATATAGTTTTTTGAAAATTTATAGTTTGGTCGAGATATTTAGCCTTTTGACATGCTATACGAAGCTTTGGGAGAATTAGATGAATTTTCTAGATTAATTTGACTCTGCGCAGAAAGTATTGAGTCTTTTTACTAACCTTATCTATTTGCAAAAATACAGGAACTGAGGCAATGTTTGCGGATCTTGGTCACTTCAGTGTTCGGTCCATACAAATAAGCATGTGCGGTATTACTTATCCATCCCTCATCCTAGCCTACATCGGACAAGCCTCTTTCCTTAGAAAGAACAGTGATATGGTCGCAAGCACTTTCTACAAATCTATTCCACGTAAGAAATATAAACACAGTTTCCTCATTTGTTGTTTTTTGGGTACATATATACCACTGTTCAAATTTCAATCTATTAACTGATTAATGAAAAATCCAATGAAACGCAGATGCTATATATTGGCCAATGTTTGTGGTGGCCGTTATGGCAGCGATCATAGCGAGTCAAGCGATGATTTCGGGTGCTTTCTCAATCATCCAACAGTCCCTAGCACTAGGGTGCTTCCCACGAGTGAAAGTCGTCCACACCTCGGCCAAGTATGAAGGACAAGTTTACATACCTGAAGTCAATTATATTCTCATGTTGGCATGTGTAGCAGTCACTGTTGCATTCAAAACTACTACCAAGATAGGAAATGCTTATGGTGAGATTCTATACGCTGCCTTTAAATAAGAAATGCTTTGGATCCTTGAAACATTACGGATAAATGTTCGAAATTTAGGCTATGCTGTGGGGCATACTCGCACTCTCATCTTGGTGTAGAGCTTGCACTCCTCCATCAAATGAATCTAGCACTAATAGCACAACGTTCTATTAATTTTTCTGAAAATTTTAACAACAAAAATAGATGTACAAAAAAGGTAAGCCGATTATATTGTGTATACTTAATGGATTTTTGGATGCAGGGATTGCGGTGGTGTTTGTGATGACGCTTACATCTGCACTCGTAATTCTTGTCATGATCATGATATGGAAAATCAACATTCTTCTCGTGATCTTATACATTCTTATCATTGGCTCAGTGGAGCTCCTGTATTTAAGTTCCGTCCTCTACAAATTCGATGAAGGAGGGTACCTGCCCTTGGCCTTTGCCGCTTTCTTAATGGTGATAATGTTTATCTGGAATGATGTGTATAGAAGGAAGTATTATTACGAGCTAGATCACAAGGTTTCCCCTGCAGAGGTAAAGGAAATCATTGATAGCGCAAACGTATGTCGAATCCCAGGATTTGCGATCTTCTACTCAGAGCTTGTTCAAGGAATCCCACCCATATTCAAGCATTATGCAGAAAATGTACCTGCACTTCACTCCGTCCTTGTTTTCGTCTCTATTAAATCACTACCCATAAGCAAGGTCCCAGTGGAAGAGCGGTTCCTCTTCCGCAGAGTACAACCAAATGAGCTAAACGTGTTCCGGTGTGTGGTAAGATACGGATACACAGACATGCAAAATGAACAAGAGCCCTTTGAGAGAATACTGGTTGAAAGGCTGAAGGAGTTCATCAGAGACGATAGTCTTTATTTCGCAGTTGTTCAAACCGTTGAGGAAAAGAATGGTGGTGAAGAGTTAGACGACGAGACATCTAATGGTGAATATGTGAATATCGAGGGAAAGAAAGTTAACAACGAGAGGCAAATAGAAGCAATGGGGAGGGAAATTGATGTGTTGGATAGAGCGTGGGGTGCGGGAGTTGTTCACTTGATGGGTGAGAATGAGGTGATTGCGGCGAAGGGAGCTAATATAGGGAAGAAGGTAGTGATTGATTATGCTTTCAATTTCATAAGAAGGAATTTGAGGCAAACAGAGAAGGTGTTTCATATTCCTCATCAGCGCCTGCTAAAGGTTGGAATGACATATGAGCTTTAGAACATCAGCAAAGTCAGGATATTACGCGCTGCCGGTGTAGCTGACTAGTAGAAACATAGGACAGCATTAATTTTGCCATATATTAGTACATACTATGAGCTTGTAATGCATTTACATCATGCAACAAGTGTTAAGATTTCTTTGTAATACGTCAAGATTTTTGTAAACATGTCAAGATTTTGTAAACATATAAAGGCTATATGTTGAATTCTAGCTTATTGGAGTTTATAACTTCGATTAATTAAAGGTTTAAGATCCTTATGATTGCCTTAGGACTTAATTAATGATTGAGTGGATATGTTATTGGTTAGCCAGGCAAAGAAAAATAATAACAGAGGTTTGAATTTAGCTTAATGCTCTGTCTTTCTCTTAAACAAAGTGTAAAAATAACAACCCTTTTCTCTTTCCAATGGAAGGTTCTTGTTTTCGCATCGGATGAGCAAAACTTCCTCAATTGGTTCTGCCTGAGCAATAGTGGTAGGATTGGTTGCTCCGGGGATCCTGTAGTGCCGCCGCACAGGAGCCGTTGATCTCGGCAATGAATGGCTTGAATTATGCGAGTGCCAAGATGAAATCTGAGCCGTTAATACGTACCGGTTAGTCTCGGGATTTGGAGGCTCTGATACCGATACGTATTATACCGTATCGGCCGATACGCCAAAAAAGTTGAAAAAATTCACGACCGCTACATCCGATTCCCGCGACGTATCGCCAATACGTCCCGATACCGCGACCAATACCGCTATTTAAAACTATGGCGTAGGGTCTCTCGCAGAGAGTAACTTATGTCTCTGAAGTTTACTAATCTTGATTGTTCATATGTTTACTAGTCTTGCCTCTAATTCTTGTAACCGGATACCATGTTCGACTTGTGCTGTATGCTCAGAATATCATACAAACTAATACATGCAGTTAGGGTTACAAGGTCTCACAATACACAGACATGTCTGGTTTAAGAATAAATGCAAAATAAACGTGGTTTCTTTTGGCAATTACAATCCAACAGAACAATTAGGGATTAGGATTCTCAATAGGTCAGGTCTCCAGACAAATCAAAACATGGCCTAACAGTTAGTACTATTTTGTGTTAGAAAGTACCAAATGAGCAGAGATAGCAACGCAGAGCCACAAAAAAGGAAAAGAAAAATAATAATAATAATCCAACATTCGAAGTTTCAGATGTTCAGAAAATTACTTAGTAATCAAGTTGTGTCAAAATGGTGTCTAGAAATCCTTAACTCAAGGACAACATAGAGAAATAGAGTCCTTGCGAAATTTACAATCAGTTCTCAAGCTTCTTTCACAGATCCTTCGCTTTAACTCCTACATAACAAAGTACTTTTGATCTTTCGTGAGACACAACGAATAGTATCACAAGCTTGTCGGCCGATTTATCTAATCCCAGTCCTTATCCCCCATTTCTGCCGGTTTGGGCTCTAGAGTAATATCCAACCCTTGTTCGACCAAAGATTTATGTGGGAGACACACAGATTTATGTGGTTCGGTTACTTTGGGATGTAAATCTAGTACACGGGCAGTCGATCCAGGGCCGGCCCTTGGGCCAAGCCCACCAGGCGGTGGCAAAGGGCCCCCCAAAAAAGGCCCAAAACAGGGGCCCCTGCTGTAATGGGTTATTATAGCACCTAGGACTCTTTTTAGCCCAATAAACACTAAATAGGGCCCCAACCACCTTAAGTTATGAAGGCCCACGAAAAAAATGAAGGCCCACATTCTCATAAGCCCAGAACATGTCTTTTAGAAAGGAAACCCATCCTTTTTGTCTGTTCTCGATTTCTGATAATTAAACAAATAGAAAAGGTTAAAACCCATCCTCTTTATTCGTACCCTGAGAAACCGGCAATGGAACAACTGACCGACTAAGGGGAGAAAAGAGTTCTGATTGCCGCCACTTTGGGGATTCCGATTGCCACTACAAGCCAGTCAAGCCTACAACAAGCTCTCCCTCTCTCTCCTCTTTGTGATTGTTTTGTGCCCTAATCTCAAAACAAAAAGGTATGCAATTCTTTAATTTTTTTTCCCGAATCTTTCATTCTTTTGATGCAAATAGAATAGATATGTTGGCATTTGGTGTTGTGCTTGGTGTTTATTTGTTTAATTTTCATTTGAAACCATTATATATTTAATGTTTTGCAATAAAATTTGTATTAATCTATTAAAAAGGGATAAGAAATAAAAAATAACGCTTCGGAATTATAGTGCTTCTTTAAATGTGAAGGGCCCCAAATTGATTATGTGCTTAGGGCCCCGGAAATCTCAGGGCCGGGCCTGAGTCAATCGATGGCTTTACTAACAAAACGAATGCTCAACGAGCTACAAAGAAGAATTCTGCAGATACCCTTCAGCCAAAACCTTTCCAAAGCCAAAACAAATACAACTCTCTCAAATCCTAGCTCCAAAGGTTTTGCTCTCACACAAATAAGACGCATAATACATGTATTTATAGCCAACGATAAGTTGTCTACTAAAAGGAAAAGTAATTGGGTCAAGAAACCCCTAAAGACCTACTAATAAACGAAGTTCTGAGCGTTTGCGCGTTGCTGATCGTGCAGACGGACTTCAGCAACCGTCTAGAGAAAATATTCAAAGACCACAGATCTTTCAAACACTACTACGATTGTCCAATCGGCCGTGACTCCCGTCCAAACGGATTCTTCAAAGACTCATCCCGATTTTCTTACAACTTTAATTTACCATTGGGCAATATATCATACTGAGGGATGGCAAATCTCACCAGTGGAAGAAGTTTTGATACAAGAAGTGTCGATATTTGGATAAAGCAGACTTGTTCTTTTTTTGATATAGTGACAATCCAAACCCTAATACTAGAAAGACCCGTATTAATTTTACGTTGCTGAACTACTACTCGCTATATTATATCCCCATAGGACGGTTCTGTTGGAAAAATGAAAAATTTGTTCGAATATTTTGGTGAGCCTTAATATGAACAATATTCATTTTTAAGACGAATGAAAATTGTCTCATTGTGGGAATCGAAAAAGCCAAAGGAACACCCGCACGCGCTCGCAGTCACTGAACACCTGAATGAGACAGGGGCCGGGACTGAGACCGAGGATTCTTGGGTCTGTGGCCTGTGATCCAAGGTTTGTGGTCTAGTATGGATAAGTTTGAAATTGAATTGGGCAATTAGTACGCGAATCTGAACCTTTGGATCATGTCTTGGGAAGTCAATGACCTTTCAAATGTCCAAAGGCCAATTGTAATTTCATCAGTTACAAGATATTGGATTCCATGTTATAGCTAAGTAGCAATTGCTACTTAATGGCTTTTAATGTCCAACGTCCCTATGAATGCTTATAAATTGGTTCATTGACTTCATTCTTCTATGGTTTCAAACACACCAAAAAACATCATTGCTACACAAAAATATTTGTTGATTTTTAGTTGGAGAGAGTACATGCACTTATTCGTTTGATAGGGTGATCGTGTAGGTACGTATTACTAATTTGTAGCCGTTGTATCTTAAGAAGCAGATGTCGATCAAAACCTCAAACACTCGTGGTGAGGCGGCGAATTTACTTTAAGGAAACCGTCTGAAACGCGGGCCCCGGCTTGATTATTTCAATCCTTTTACAGCTTTGTTATTGTTTATTTCGATATTCGGTAATTTTCGTGTTCTCTTTTTCTAAGAAATTAAATTGTTGATTACTGGTTTTCTGCACCTATTTTCGAACAGGTACATCCTGCTGCAACTTTGACTTCGCTCTCAGGTTAGCGACTTTGTTGATTTCTTGCCAGCTTCTGCTCGGGATTGGTATTTTATCATTAAAAAAAAATTTGGGGATGTAATAATTTCTTTGGAATTTGTTTCCTGAAGTTAATAAGATTTCTTTTTCCTACCATAAAAAAAATTCTTAACAACCAACAGATCCGATTTCAATATTGACAAACCGTACATACCCTTTTCCAATTCAAAAATTCTAAGGGGACAGAAGTTTTAAGTGCAGAAAATGCACAAAATGGATTGGGGACCCACTTTTGGGTACCAAGCGAGCGATCCGAGCCGTTCATTCATCTTAGAGTAATTTTTTGAGGGGCCCGGAGAGAAATCACCTCAATCGGACATGCATAAGTGCTCGATCCAAAGCCCACCCCGTTTCATTAAAAAAAAATTGAATGAAACAGGGTGGGCTTTTGATCGAGCACTTATGCACGTTCGATTGAGGTGATTTCTAGTAGGGCCCCTCGAAAAATCATTGTAAGATTAATGAATGGCTCGGATCGTTCGTGTAGAACCCAAAAGTGGGTCCCTAGACCGATCTGTGCATTTTCTGTACCTAAAACTTTTGTACGCATAGCAGCTTCCTTTCCAATTGGAGTAACCACTTAAAATATGACATCATTGCTGAGAATTCTCCAGTCGTAACCGCTTAAAATATGACATTATTGATGGGAATTCTGCAGCCTTAATTGCTTAAAATATGACATATTATTGATGGGAATTCGTCACTCTTACCGCTACTCAACCAACAATTAATTAATTTGATAGTCCAACGATTAATTTAACCCAAGATGACCAAAACCTAATCTTTCTTAAACAATCTCAAAAGAGATGATTCTTTGGACGCTCGTTCTTAATTTACTGATGATTCATTTTCCTAGAGATTATTTCTGCACTTAGTTAAACGATTTTGGTCGTTGTGTTTGGTGGAGTACAGCTACTCCACCGTATAGCTTATTTAGTGACCGGAAAGTTTACGCACATAAATTCAAAACACAACTGTATGTGAAACCATTCGATGCATGTACATTGGCCGGTACCAAATACAGCTGTGTTTACCCGACTAGTTTTTTTACTCTTTAATCACGATCGTGTATATCGAGGATACCACCTTAAAAAAAGTAAAGGGCCTAACCAGTTGATTTAAAATACCAAAACCATCTTCTATAAAAACAACTTGGGATTTTTTTAAAACACATTTAGGTCAACTTGACCAAAAAAACAAGCTAAGCTAGAACTCTAGTAATTAATATATTTTAATAATGCAGAATATTTTAAACATGTAAAACCCTATGAATCATGCACCAATAACGGCAAAAACTAGTGACAACATAAAATAGATCTTCTAACGTTAACGCAAAGAAAATTAGTAATAAGTTCATTTGCGTGCTGCTGCCACAATCGGATGATTGGTTGGCTAAAAGGTAGACAATTTTGACAATTCAGTGGGTTACTACCTTAAATGCTACAGAACGTTTCTAAAACGACGATAATACCGGGTTGTTATTTCCTATTTGGGTTCTTGTTGAATAGCAATTATAGCTGTTCGTTCGGAAATTAATGGTCTGAAATATTTTTTAGTGGTAAAAAGTTCTTTGACCGGTAATAGTATTCTTTTAAATCCAGATCATTGATTTCAAAACGTATGGTTGTGATTGCTCACTACAAGGAGAAGAGGCCGCCCGAGTCCGATTGTCGGAGTAGATTCCATCTTTATAGGTCTGCTCTTTCTCCATGGTGATGACTCATGCTAGTGGACAATGAGATTGTTTTTCAAATTTAGTCGATTTACGTTCAAACTGGTCCATACAACTGATTATCAGAAGAAAAAAAGAAAAAAAAAACGGGTAGATGTTTTCGAAATACGTGAAATTCACACCATCATATGGTTGTGGTGGTACACGATCATATAATCGTGCACCACCCAATAACTTCTATTTTAATCGTGGACCATATTTCCCCTCTGGATATAACTGTGGACTTTATTTTCCATTTTTTTAAAGATGGACTGTAATCGTTGACTTTTAAGTGGCCCATTCTAGCTTCGTCTTGGGAAAACAACAAAATTATGGTTACACCATTTGATGTACACCACGTTGTGTGGAGTCCATCTCAGGGTTCTATACAAATGATTGGAGCTGCTCAATTTAGATATCGGTAGAAGCTTGATCAGTTCTTTACTCAATTTTCTGACAGGAAATTGAGCAAAGAATCAATCAAACTCTTACCGATATCCAACTAAGCTTATTTTTTGGCAAGGATCCTGAAAAACATATTTGGAATAAGTTGAACGGCTCCAATCATTTATATGGAATCCCAAAATGAGTCGCACACAACGTGGTGTGCACCAAATAGTGTACCCATAGTAAAGCTCGTTTTGAAATAAGAAAAAGTTTTAAGATTTTGAATTGTCCAAGATTGAAGATCGAAAAAATAAAAACCGATAAATCCAGGGGTACCGACGCCCCCGGTACCGATGGCGTACCGACGGCGCCAGAGACCCCCTTGTGGGTCCCCAACAGTTGATCTATTCCGTCCATGCATTCCAGAATTGAATTCCGAGTGGGTCTACGCAGGAATTATCTCAATCGGACGCTCCTAAGTACTCGATCCAAAATCACTCCATTTCGTTCCAAAAATTTGGAACGAAATGTGGTGATTTTGGATCGAGCACTTAGGAGCGTCCGATTGAGGTGATTCTTTCGTGGGCCCCTCGGAATTCAATTATGGAATTAATGGACGGCTCAGATTGACCGTTTGAGACCCACAATGGGGTCCCCGGCGCCGTCGGTACCCCGTCGGTACTATATGGTCTGTACCGGTAGAAGGGTACAATAAAAACTATGCGGCTTTGAGAATGTACGAATACATATACATTGGTATACTAATCTTGTCCTTGAGTACATTTTTATATACCCCATATATGTGCATATTTCATAATTAACTTCGCAAATGTATATTTGTACTATTCCCTCTATGGCACATCAATTGTTACAATTTCATCATCGTATATCACTAAAATATCACCTTCTCAATTCGGGGTGTTTTCCAAATGATTTTAGGAGATACTAAAATCTAGTCTTGATAAAATCTAGGATCCTAAAATGATTTTAGAAAAACTAGATTTTATCAAATAAAGGCATTAGGTGGAGTTTATCAAAACTAGATTTTGGGTCAAAAATTTTCCTTATTTGATAAAATAAACTGGTGATTTTAGTAAATGTTAATTTTATCATTTGGAAAACTCATCCTTTTATCATTTGGGAAGAAAATGTGATCTTATTACACATCCATAAAAACATAGATTTTATCAAAACTGGACATTTGGAGAACACCCCCTTTGCATGTTTGAGCTTGCCATAAAATCAACTGGATGATTTTATGGGATTTCCCATTTTAGTAGGTTAATTTTTTGGGCCATTTTAGCGTGTTAATTTTATGAGAAATCGTTGGTTGATTTTATGAGATTTCCCATAAAAATCTTATGGCAAACTTAAGGCTTGTTTCACATATTTCCCAACTCATCGGGAATTGAATTATAATTGTAAAATAAAGACTCTCTTTTAAGTTTTATAAACTGGGTGAGCATCTTCTTCACTAGGAGATTCTAGAGTACCACCTCCTTATCTGGGTATGTACGTATTGCCGTCGACTTTTACCATGTCAAAGCGTAATTCATTAAAAGAGATCTAAAACCACTAGTGGCGTTATAAAAAACCACAAAGGGTTTCACCAACTACTCCTATATAATACACCACAAAAATGAAGTAACATATTTTACAATTACCAAACGGTTGACTTTTTGAATCGGGGGCTGTTGTACCCCAAAACAATTGCAAATCTAGATAATTGATTGTTAAGTTGGACGGCCACGATGCGCGCTACAGGCCCCACCCTTGACTTCTCTCTTTGCTTCAGTTTATCTACTTGACATATTTTATTTGGATTAAATTTAAACGTAGGATTTAAAAAGGGTCATTATTGTTAGCTTTTTTTTTGGGTAAAGAGAGAAAAATATTAAAACAAAATTATCGGCCCAAAACCCGCAACCAATACAACAACAACAGTCATTACTGTTAGCTTAAATAGACTCAACTCCCCCCACTTTTAAACTCTCTCTCTCTCTCTCTCTCTCTCTCTCTCTGTCTCTGCTGTTGGTGTTCAAGAAATGTCATCAATAGAAATGTATCCCCCTGAAGTACAGGGGATGAAAGAATCCTCTCCAGCACCACTCATAGGTAGTAAAAGACACAAAAACTTGAAGCGGCATGATTCCTTAGACATGGAATCCAACAAAATCGACGGCCACCATGGCCACGGCCGCCACCAGGTCTGCTCCCCAAGAAAACAGAAATACAAAAAAGATTGGCTCCATTCTTTTGTCTTTTTGACTAAAAGATTTTTTTTACTCTTCGTAACTTTTTGTTTAGCTTTTCTTCGCAATTTATGGATTAATCATTCATATCCGCGAGAAGAATCAGAAAAGTTATCATTTTGTCTACCAAAGTCAAAATATATCATATTAGACAACACTTTAGATAAAAAGACAGTTGTTTGATATTTTTTTTCATCTTCAATGTTTTTTTTTAAATTTTTCTGGAGATCTAATTAAAGAGTTTGTTGTTTTGAATTTTTTGGAAAAAGGGCGCAGGGTGGGGGATGACACTGCAGCTTGCGTTTCAGAGCATAGGGATAGTGTACGGGGACATCGGAACGTCGCCGTTGTATGTCTACTCCTCCACTTTCACCAACGGTATAAATGACAACGACGACATTTTGGGCGTTCTTTCTATGATTATATACACCATCTCCTTGATTACTCTTATCAAATACGTCTTCATCGTCTTACGTGCAAATGACAACGGCGATGGTAAACTACTATACGCATCCACTCTCCTTTTATTTGATTTGATTTGATTTGATTTTGTAGGTTCAAAAAAATACTACTCCTTTGTTAACCGAATTTTGCTTCTAATGCCGAACTTTAAATAATAATTAAAATTGTTTGGTCACAGAGTACTCACATATAGTGAAAAAGGAAGTATTCAATATTTTCTACAATGATTTCAAAATGTAAAACCTCGTCTAATTCAATTATAGCTAGAAACTCTTTTAGTTTTTTCTTTTTCTTTTTCTTGTAAAAAATGAAAAGAAGATTATTAGTATTTGCCTTTTGATATCTTTTGTTTAATAGTTGAAATGCTAGTTAAGATTTTCATGTATTTTTTGTCGGAACTACTACAATCGATGGTTCTTTTTTTTTTTTAAAGTTATAACTGGTAATAATATTTATGATCGATTACATTGAATAACTATTAAAATTTGACCTTTTTGTTACTATTAAAATCCTGTTTCGTGTAGTTTAAATATTTAGGCCTAAATCAAGATTTGATTTTATCAATTGAGGAAGAAGTTTGATAAAATTTCAGATTTTTTAATGCAAAAATTTCTCAAAAATCTGAGATTTTATTAAACTTCATCCTCAATCTTGATTTTATCAATTGGCAAACTAGGCCTATACTGTGAATCAAGTGAGAGGATGCTTAAAACTTAGTATTTCAGCTCAAATCCTGGGAAGGAATTTTCGAGGCAGGCTTTAATTAATTAAATAAACAAGGCGGTACCAGTACTACTCTTGGGAAAATGATCAAATTAAATGAACTTTTTTCCCCCAACATTTAATGCATCAGTTTGAGGTGGGGTTTCCGGGGACATAGGGGTGTTTCGGCCAAAAATAAATTAAATGGTTTGTCTGTCTTTATTAAAAAAAAATTGCATTTGTTAGTTTTTCATCGATTTTTTGTGAATTATTGGTTCGTCACAACGAGAGGGATCTAAAAAGTACAAAAAAAAATTAAAAAGTTCACTAAAGACAAAAATAATCTAAATTTTTGTGGATTATTGGATTTTTTTGTCTTTATTCAAAAAAAATTTAATTTACTTAATAATTTTTTGTTCTTTAGATTCCTCTTGTCAATACGAACCAATAATTCACAAAAAAATAGACCCAAATTACGAAATGCAATTTTTTTTTGGGTGAGTTAATTAGGCATCCTGTATAAAAAAGATCATTATGATTCCATCCTATGAGATTTAAATACTTATGATTCCATCCTGAAATTCAAATAAACCCCAAAATACTCTTTCTCTCTCCTAATTTTCCTAATATTTACCTCCTAATATTTCTAATATTTCTCTCTCCTAATTTCCTAACATTTCTTTCTCCTAATCTCTCTCTCTCTCTCTCTCTCTCTCTCTCTCAAACCTATAATCTCGAAATAAAATTGAAAATAAATAATCATGTCATTTTTAATGCACCATAAAAAATAGGTATATATATTCCAAGCATAAAAGTCAGATTGCATATAAAAACATGGTAGATTAATGCGTCATATAAAAAATACTATGAAACATATGATAGATTAATGCACCATAAATCCACAACGCAAGCCAAAACCATGAAAACATGTTTGATTAATGCACCATAAGGCCACATGTAGTTCTTCCCATTTCGGTCAACCATTTTATACATGAAAACATGATACATTAATAAACAATATTTACTGTACGCAATAACATCTACATGTGAATATGGTAAAAGTGGTAAATCAATAAACCATATTCGCTGTACAAAATAACCATTTTTTAAAGCACATGTGAATATGATTTTTTGATTTACCATTATTACTGTATCGAAAAAGAACACCCGCCTTGAATCGGGAAAAAAAACTCCACCATTAAATCGGGAAAAAAATATCGACATTAACAAGATCTAAAACTCACCGGCCACCACCACCATACAAAAGAAAACAAAGGAAAGTAATCAAATAAGATTGCGAGATCGATCGAGATTACTCATTAGGTTTTTTCATCGCCGCCTGGATCGATCAATTTCGAGTTTGGCGGTTGTGCACCTTGTGAGCTAGCCGGTTGCGACCATCCGGTTGTGAATTCAGTACTAATGGGGGATGTACTCCTACTTTTGGATTGCTTTATTCTTCATTTGGATCAGTAAAATAATGGCGTTAATGGAACCATTTGGTTTATTTTGCCATAACACCCCTTAGTGGTTTAATAATAACCAAACAGGGTTCGATGTCTCTCCAAAGACTCGAATCTCAGACCTCTCTTTTGGAAGCCAAGGGTACTACCATATGGGTTAAGAGTCGCATCAAAATTAAAAGAAAGGGTTCCCTGGGGAAAATACTACATTACATGCTCATATTGGGTGTACTGGTATGCATCCCCTTGCTTTGAATTCGTAACATTTCGTATACAAATTCATAACATTCTGTGTGAGATTCATAAAATTTGTGTAAACATTCATAACATTTACATAGAAATTCATAGAATTTGTTGAAAAAGCTCGTAAAATACAAATGTTATATATTCAAAATAAATGTTTATGAATTTATATCCTAATGTTATGAATTTGAATTACAAAAGGTATGATAGATGTTGAGACAGAGCTAAGTGGTTGAGCTTGCTACCCTCATACCCCTTAAGAGTTGGGCTAGCTCTGCTAGTGTAGGATTTGCTAACAAAAAATAAAATCAAAAGAGATTTATGGAAGGTATGAATTCATCAAGATTGATGTTGTAATAAATTCTTTTATGTAAAATTTGTGATTTTCAAATTTTAATTATCTATCAGGTGGGACATTTGCATTGTACTCGTTAATATGTCGGCATGTGAAAGTGAGTTTAACCCCAAATCAAGAAGCAGAAGATGGAAATGTTTCCAATTATCAACTGGAGTTGCCTAGCAGCCACCTGAAACGGGCAGAATTTCTCAAGTCCAGGCTAGAGAATAGCCAATTTGCCAAGTATTTCTTACTCTTTGTCGCAATGTTGGGCACTTCTATGGTTATTGGAGATGGCATCCTAACTCCTTCCATCTCAGGTAATTCCGAACGGCATCGATCGCATGTTAAACCCCAAGGGCTTCATGTCTTACGGATTAATTTGTGTAATACTCCAATATGTTTGACTGACAAATAACGCGTACATTTTTCCAATTCGTGGCAGTTTTATCGGCTGTGGGTGGACTCCAAGAAGCTACGTCCAAAATTACGCAAGGTAATATATACACGTACTTTCTCCCTCAGAGTATTTATTCAATGATATTGAGATACCGTCACGTGATACTCTAATATACACTATACTATACCCACCAGGAGGACCGAACTTCTTGTATGGTTTGTTTATCTTGTAGTATTTAAAAAGTACCATTGTTTTTTGACAATGCAGGGAAGATTGTTTGGATATCGGTGGTCATCTTAATCGTGTTATTCTGTGTTCAAAGGTTTGGAACTGATAAAGTCGGTTACAGCTTCGCCCCAATAATTACTATTTGGTTCCTAATGATTGGAACAATTGGGATCTACAATTTCATCAAGTGGGATCCATCCGTAATCAAAGCATTGTATCCAAAGTACATCGTCGACTACTTCAGGAGAAACAAAAAAGATGCATGGATTTCCCTTGGTGGGGTTGTCCTTGCCATTACAGGTTTCATATTCTCTTTATATATGTATCTTTGTTACATTTACATATAGTAGTAATATAGCCTTTTGACCTGCCCTGCCATAAGTAGCTTTGGGAGTGACATTATCTATTTTCAAAATCACAGGAACCGAGGCAATGTTTGCTGATCTTGGGCATTTCAGTGTTCGGTCCATACAAATAAGCATGTGTTCTTTGACGTATCCAGCCCTCATGTGTGCTTACACTGGACAAGCCGCCTACCTTAGAAAGAACAATGATCAAGTTGCAAACACATTCTACAAATCTATTCCACGTAAGAAATTAATATACACCCAGTTTCTTCATTTCTTCAATCAATCCATCAACTGACTTTATGCTGATTCAAATGTAATGCAGATTCTATATATTGGCCAATGTTTGTGGTGGCTGTTGGGGCAGCAATCATAGCAAGTCAAGCAATGATTTCAGGTGCTTTCTCAATCATTCAGCAATCCCTCGCACTAGGGTGCTTTCCACGAGTGCAAGTCATTCACACCTCAACCAAGTATGAAGGACAAGTTTACATACCTGAGGTCAATTATCTTCTCATGGTGGCTTGTGTTGCAGTCACTGCTGGATTCCAAACTACGACCAATATAGGAAATGCTTATGGTAATACTCCTTGTACTCTATGCCTCCATATACAACATATATATATATATAGATCCTTGGGTAATATTAGTATCGACCAGACTAATAGGCAGTGGTTAGCAAAAGTTGTAAGCTGATTGTCTTGCATATACTTATTGGCTTTTTCTGATGTAGGGATCGCGGTGGTGTTTGTGATGACGATTACATCTGCGTTTCTAGTTATCGTTATGATCATCATATGGAAAACCCACATTCTTCTCGTACTCCTATACATTCTGACCATTGGCTTAGTCGAGCTTATCTACTTGAGTGCCACCCTCTACAAATTCAAGCAAGGAGGGTTCCTACCCTTGGCCTTCGCGGCCTTCTTGATGATCATAATGTTCATTTGGAACGATGTTTACAGAAGGAAGTACCATTACGAGCTAGATCACAAGGTTTCCCCCGAGAAGGTGAAGGAAATCATCGCTAAAGAAAACATTTGCCGAATTCCAGGACTTGCAATCTTCTACTCAGAGCTTGTTCATGGAATCCCACCCATATTCAAGCATTATGTGGATAACGTGCCCGCTCTTCATTCCGTCCTTGTTTTTCTCTCTATCAAATCACTACCCATAAGTAAGGTCCCAATGGAAGAGCGATTCCTCTTCCGCAGAGTACAACCAAATGAGGCATACGTTTTCCGATGTGTTGTGAGATATGGATACATAGATGCTCAAACTGATGAAGAGCCCTTCGAGAGTATCTTGGTCGAAAGGCTAAAGGAGTACATAAGAGTTGCTTCTGTTTCTTCGTCAACGGGGAGGGAAATTGAAGAGGTGGACAGAGCATGGCGCGCTGGAGTTGTTCATTTGGTGGGTGAGAATGCGGTGATTGCAAGAAAAGGATCTAATATAGGGAAGAGGGTAGTGATTAATGGCGCGTACAATTTCATAAAAAATAATTTGAGACATATCCAGAACGTGTTCGATATTCCTCAGGAACGCTTGCTAAAGGTTGGAATGACATATGAGCTTTAGAACATCAACAAAGTCTGGATATGTGATGTCTGACAATGTAGCCAAGCCAATGTTCTGTCGGCGTGTGTATGTATATGGATGTGCATGTACATTCATTATGCAATCGCAAGTGTTAATGTCGTATTCTGTTGAGTTTGAGTGACGTACTTGTAATGTGAAATGTGAAGTTTTCTTTGATTCTACCACTTTGGAAAATGCTGATAACTTAAATTTTACTCCAATGAGATATTAGTGGGAAACAAGAGCAAAACCGTTTATTCAATCCAGATTCACTTTTTAGGAGCCCACACAATAATTCAGTTCAATCAAATGTAGATAACTGCTTCATTTAGAGTTTTATTTATTTTCTTTAAAATTCTCACTAAAAAAATTGAACTTTTAGTTCAAGCGTATTGAATTAAACTCAATTTTTGCATAGCTAGGCTCCTTGTAGAAATGGAAAATTTTTACCCTATCACGAATTGTCACGTATTGCAGAGCCTAACTAATAGGACACAATGAATGGCCAATCAAATGCTTTGCCTTAATGTACAGAATGAATGGCCAATCAAATGGATGTTTATAGCATGCTAATGTACAGTAAAGACGACAAAATATTGGAAGTCTTGTCGACCAACATACAAAATCAAAGGATGTAATATAGCATGCTAGGTATACAAGCAAAAAGAAGACGACACATGCTAGGTATACAAGTCAAAGGATGTAAAATTATTGGCTGACAACCACTTAACAAAAAGGGAGCATATGCATATAATAGTGCTGTTGTGCGGATGTGTGGGCATCACATAATTTTGAAGTTCGACTATGCGTGGTACTGTAAAAAAGAGGAAGGCTATGATAAAGAAACCAAAGCCTAGAAAATTTACCGACCCAAAAGGCATCAGTACCCATCACATTGCCATCAATTTCCATTGCAATTACAAGTTTGGGAAAAACGATGCAATTTCAGGAACAAAAGCAATCTTAAAATACAAGTGTCATGGGAAAAACTACTGCTGAATAAATAGATTTTTTGCATCGCATCAAGTCAACATTTCGAGACCTGCTCACTTTCACAAAGAAAGTATATGAGCAATTTTTGAAGAAGGGGCATTGTTGCAGGGCCTTTAACAAATCAACATTTCGCATCAATAAATTTCGGACCAATCAAATATTGTAAGCAATGTCCATCTGGTCAAAAATCAAACCTATCACCAATGGCCACGTTGTTCCAGGGACCAAATCAAATGAATGGTCAATCAAATGTTAAAACATGAAACATCAAAGATTATTAATTTATCAAGTTCATCCAACTTATTAATTTATCAAGTCCAGCCAAAAATTAATAAAATTAATATTTCTCTTAAAGTATAATTATTCTTGTACATTAAATAAAAGAATAATCAGAAATGCTTAATTTATTATCTACCTAAAAATGTAATGTGGTGCATATATTAGGGGGTTTGACCATGAAGAAATTGAGCACCGATAGTTTAAGTAGCACTTCCATTAATTGGACATGTACAACAAGGCAGAGCACGGGACTGCGTTGGGTGTGTCCTTAAACTAGGCTAGGCCGAGCATATTCTAAAACAGGTCGGGCTAAGCACGGCGCGAGCGACTAATAAATAGGCCGGGCTAGGCACAACACGAAGAACATTTTCTACGGAACTAAAAGGACTAGCTAGGTCGGCACAGCCGAGCTCATTTAACACCTCTATCCAAGACACAATCCTTGCCTTAATAATTCACGGGGAATGGAAGAGTCATTTTACTTTATCCCGTGGAGTGACAGAGCAATCAATATAATTCACGGGGCCAACTTTAGATGTTGGTATCCAATTTGCCTTGTCCTATTTGGTAACGCGGGATGTAGAGACCAGTGCCCAATAACTAGTTGTAACCATATGATCCAAAATGCTCCAAAGCCCATACCAAAAGAATGAAGTGGGACGTGAGGTTACAAACTCCACTTGCTTTCTCGCGAGGTTAATAGAGTCATTACGGTTTTTTCCGGGTCTATTTTCTTGTAGCTAGAGTCACCACAACATTACCCTGTACATTTTCTGGCCTGAGCCCGAACAGACGTGTGCACAGATTTCTGATACCACCTATAATGTCAACCACGTGCACTGGTCCAAAATGCTTGAAGCCAAGTTAATACTTGTAGTTTACGTAGACTTCCGATATGTGATGAGATGTTACAAACTCCCCACTTCATACCTCCGTGTTCTCAAGGTTCAACGCTAGCTAGGGTCACCAAGGCTTTACCTGGTTCTTTTTTCTAGTAGCTAGAGTCATACACCCATGTAGAATTCAGATTTAGGACGAGATGTTACATAGTATTGTGGAAAGTATTTAACACTTTCACCATGAGATCGTAACTACAAGGCACTGTTCGTTTAGTAGTTTTAGTTTAGTTTAGTTTTGGAAAAGGGTGTAATGAGTGAAGAGAGATAGAGAGAGAAATGAGTGTAATGATTACAAAACAAAACTAAAGCTAAACTAAAACTATGAAACAAACAAGGCCGTCGACTACGTCTTTTCGGTTTTAGCACACAGAGTTACTGAGAGAATTTAGATACTGAGGGAAAAAAAAAGACATTTTAAGGAGGAAGTCCGCAAATTTCTTCTAGTGGGCTTAAAATTAGCAGTATCACGAAATATAATAGGCCCTCTTTGACCTAATTTTTTTGGCGACTTTATAGTTGTGCATGGTCTTTCACCTTATGTGAATTTGCTTCTTTTCCCGGCATCCATTAATTACTTGCCAGCTCAAATTTTCATTAAAATCCTCGCCAAAAGAAAATCAGGAAATATAATTGTTAGGAAATGGCTACAATACACACCCTTATAAAAGTTACGAATTTTTTGTAAAAGTTACGAATTTTTTTATAAAAGTTACTAGACACACCAAAATGTTACGAATCATTGAAAATGTTACGAATCATATTGTTGAAAAGTTACGAAAACCTAAAAAATGTTACGATTGCAGATGAGGTGGCACAATCTGGACCTTACAATAGGTGCATATGGTACACCCAAATAAGGGGTGTGTATTTTATTTTGCTTCGTTACATTTGTATAAATGATTTTAAACAACGGAATAGATAAGTTTGAATGAGATATATGAAAGAGATAGTGGTCTGGTGTGACGGGGCAATACTCTCTGGGAGAGATGACGGGGTATCATACTTGCACTTCCATTTTTTTTTACCAAAAAAAGAGATATATATGACCTTATTCTCTTAATTTCCAAGAGTCAGAAATTGTAGAAATCTAGATTAATAACCAAAATCTCTCTCTCTCTCTCTCTCTCTCTCTCTCTCTCTTCTCTCTCTCTCTCTCGTTTTTGTTAGCTTTAAATCTAGGGTAACTTCTAGTCTTCCTCCTTGTTCACTGTACTCACTATTATATTTCATACCAATATATATAAACACACATTTTATCCTACCTATCATCGGAATTAAGGAGATGTCTAGCACCGGTGATTCTATCATAGAAGATGATGATGATGATCTTAACCTTCATCAGGAGGAAATTTCTCATCAACAACAACTCGGAGCCAAAAAAATCTCTTCGCAAAAGTTGAGGCGATACGACTCCTTGGACATCGAATCCAGCAAGTTTCGCAACCATCAACGCCTCGGCTCCCAGGTTTGCCAAATACAAAAAATATATATATATATATCTCAGTTTTTTTTTTTTTTTTTCACCTTGGGGGGTGACATTTAGAGCAATTGAAATTTTTACAAATAACTTGCGTAGAAAAATCAATTCGCCTCGGATTCATTATATAAATTGTCTCTGGCATACCTATTTCGATCTCGATGGCCCATTGATTTTGTAAATCAAATGCTTTTGCAAGTTTCTGTTTTGTTTTTTGTTTTTTATTTTTTATGTATAAAACTGTTTATGATGCTGTGATAGGGTGCAAAGTGGTCGGTGATATTGAATCTAGCGTTCCAAAGCATTGGTGTAGTGTACGGAGACATCGGAACGTCGCCGTTGTATGTTTATCCGGCCACCTTCAGCAGCGGAATCAAGCACAACGATGACATTTTGGGCACACTCTCATTGATTTTCTACACCATCACGTTGATATCTCTTGTTAAGTACGTGTTTATTGTGTTACTCGCAAATGACAATGGTGATGGTAAGAAAAATACGGCGCCCCCTTTTCCTTTTACTTATCCTATTTGCTAACTCGTTTATTATTTTCCTTTTAATTTATTATCTTTTAAAATGCTCATAAATTTTGATAAAACCCATAATTGTCTATCACTATATTTTTTAGAAGATCAAATTGACTATACGTTGCCCGGTTGTTAACCCGGTTATAAAAAAAAATGAAAACAGGAGTGCTACACATACTCTCATTAATGGGTTTCTTTATGTAAGTAACGTCACATAGAATCAGGAACGGAGTCAGAAATTTATTACGCATGAGCGAATATTTTTTTAAAATACTTTACAAGGACGAGCCTATATAATTCATAGGAAAAAAAAATTATTTCTATAAAATACTAGAGGTTTTGTTTTTCCTTACAGAGCCAACCATCCCCTACTGGCCCCCTTCTAGCTCTATCCCCGTCGTGTAGAATTATGTTGTCATTACTCATTAATTGTTTTTGTATCTGACATGCATGGTTCCAAGCCAATAATAGGATGGACACAAACTCTTTTATCAAATTTAAACCTTATAAAGGATTGAATTAATTTGAATTTATCAGGTGGGACATTTGCATTGTACTCGTTGATATGTCGGTATGCGAAAGTGGGTTTAATTCCAAGTCAAGAGGCAGAAGATCAAGAAGTTTCCAATTATCATCTGGAGTCGCCTAACAATCGCCTTAAACGAGCGTCATGGCTCAAGTCAAAGCTGGAAAAGAGTCCATTTGCCAAGTATTTCTTACTCTTCGCCACTATGTTGGGCACCTCTATGGTTATTGGAGATGGCATACTCACTCCCTGTATCTCTGGTAATTAATTCACTTATTCTCAATTATACTCCTTTTTTTTTTTTTTTGTATAGATACTCTAAAGATCATTTTTATTAGGGGTGAGCATGGACCGGATTGGTTCGGTTTTGTAGTAAACCAAAAACCAAACCACTGCCTACGGATTATGAATTTGGAGAACCAAACCAACCCACAAAAGGCATATAACCAAACCAATCCAAACCATTAAAATACGGTTCGGATTCGGTTTCGAACCACGGTTTGCTTAAAATTGAGATATTATTTCCATAAACTATTTAGAGTACTTAAAATTTAGGTTTACTACGCTACGTATATATAGAATACGAATTGGTCCTCATATATAGAAATTTAGGGTAAGTAATCATGGTAATGAAGGAAATCAAGGAATAAGAATAGACTATGACCGAATCATGTATATAAATTTGGAAAAATAGAAATGTGTTGTGGAATCAAAATTGGAAGGGAGAATTTCATCACCGAATTTATTTGCTATGACTAAACCACTATTGGTGTATTGGAATTAGGGGAATAAGTTGTGAATCCTAAGCAAAATAAAATCTTGCCAGAGAAGGAATAATGAATAAATTAAATTTGGAAGTTAGTTGACTGTGGCTTATATATATAATACATAATATATATGGTTCGGATCGGATTGGAACCGGAACCATGATCGTAAATCCACAAACCAAACCATTGACTACGGATTCTAATTTTTTTAAACCAGGCCCAAACCACGCTACTAAAAAACCGAACCAAACCAATCGTTTTGGATTGGTTTGGACTGGATTCACAGTTTGACGGATTTTTTGCTCACCCCTAATTTTTATAGTGCATTTTATAAAGAAGTATTGTGACAGTCCCATATCGGTTGGCCATAAAAATAAGAATTGGTATATAAGGCAATACCCATCAGCTATCGTTAATTCAAAGTTAACCTTTTAAGCCACCTTATTAGAGCATCTCCACCCCTTACCCAAATTTTAGTAAAAATTTGAGTAAAAACTTGATTTGGTGTGGAGCACTCTAATGGGCAAAAGCAAATATAGGCATAAATTTGAGTAAAAGTCTCATTAATGGCATTGTTGTAAATTTGAGAGGAAGAAAATGGCCTTCAAAATTTAATGTTGGGTTTGGTTCTCACCAAATTTGATGAAAATTTTGAGTAATGTTGAAAGATTATAATTGATGTGTATTCTTCTCACTAGGAGGCACAATATATAGACTGTGTACAAGATAATTTAGGAAATGAAATAATAAGGAAATTGCTATCTACCTAATTAGACTAATTACAATCTTCCTAATTGTCTAATTGCCTAATTGATTTACAACATGTGCTACAATATTCTTTCCTTTTCAACACTCCCCCTCAAGCTGGAGCGTATACATCGTATACTCCTAGCTTGCGACAAATAGAATCAATGGAAGCCTTGGGAAGAGCCTTCGTGAAAATATCAGCAAGTTGATAGCCCAAGGAACAAAAGGCGTGCCGATCTCCTTTGACTCCACTTTCACCGAATGAAATGACAATCAACTTCAATGTGTTTGGTCCTTTCGTGGAATACTTTGGATTATTAGCAATATGGATAGCGACATTTTTATCACAATATAAAGGAGTTGGATCATGTAATCGAAACCCAAACTCATGTAGAAGTGTACGCAACCAAGTCAACTCACAAGTGGTATGAGCCATTGCTCTATACTCTCTTCAAAGACTAGAACGTTGCTATACTTTTCCAAGTCACAAGATTGCCACCTATAAAGGTGCAATAACCAAATGGGTAGAACGACGATCGGCAGGAGATCCCGCCCGAAAATTTTTTCGATACGAAGATGTCCAGACGCTTTGTAGAGAAGTCCACGTTTTTTAAGATACTTCAAGATGCGAACAACAAATTTCCATATGAGAAACTCGAGGACAAGTCATAAATTGACCGATACTGATCGCATAGGAGATATCGGGTCGAGTGATAGTGAGATAAATAAGTTTACCCACAAGTCTCCGATACAACTCGGATCGTCAACCAACTCACCATCGTCGCATAAGCTTATGATTAGTCTCCATAGGAGTAGCTACGGAGTTTAGAACCAAGATAACTTTGTATCTTTCAAGAGATCGAGAGTGTATTTCCGTTGTGATAAACTGATGCCTGCTTTAGAACGAGCCACTTCAATGCCAAGAAAATACCGAAGCTTGCCTAGATCCTTGGTGAGAAAACTGGAACAAAGGTGACGAATTAATACCTGAATCCCATCATTGTCACTCCTGTAATGACAATATCATCCACATAGACTACGAGAATCACAATACTACCGGTGGTCCTTTTAAAGAAGACGGAGTGATCGTTCGTGTCATACCATGAGACACGATTTTATCAAATTTATCGAACCAAGCCCGGGGAGATTGTTTGAGGCCATAAATAGATTTGCGAAGATGACACACAGACTCCCCCTTGGACTCAAAACCGGGTGGTTGAGCCATATAAACTGTCTCAGAGAGATCTCCATGAAGAAAAGCATTCTTGACATCAAGCTGATGGAGAGGCCAATCAAGGTTGGCTGCAAGAGAGATAATAATGCGAACAGAATTGAGTTTGGCAACTGGAGAAAAAGTCTCAGTGTAGTCAAGCCCATAGGTTTGAGTGAAACCTTTGGCCACAAGACGAGCTTTCAGACGATCAAGAGTACCATCAGGATTGTGTTTGATGACAAACACCCAACGACAACCAACAATATGTGCTCCGGATTTTCTCTTCTTCCATAGCAGAACGCCATCCAGGATGAGAAAGAGCCTCCTGATAAGACTTAGGAACAGTAACAGAGGACAAAGACACAGAAAAAGCGCGAAAAGAGGGAGACAAATGATCATAGGACACAAAGTGAGAGATAGGATGGGAAGTGCAGGAGCGAATACCTTTACGGTGAGCAATAGGAAGATCGAGTGTCGGATCTGAAGACGCTTGAGGAGATGGTGTGGGCACAGAAGCTGTATCCGGAGGTGCAACAGGAGTAGCGGCAGCAGAAGAACGTCGAACATATACCTGTGTAATTGACGGTCTCGAAAGACCATGGTCGTACCAGAATCGAGCAATCTCGGAAGACAAGGTGGTGCCAACAATGGTGTCAACCGAAAACCCTCAAGAGAATAATATGGGATATTTTCAAAAAAAGTCACGTCAGCACTTACAAAGTGCTTCCGTAATGAGGGACTATAGCACTTGTATCCTTTCTGTGTCAGAGAGTAACCCAGAAAAATACATTTGTAAGAACGCGGATCAAGTTTATCACGACCTGGAGAGAGATTATGAACAAATGACACACAACCAAAAAGTTTTGGGGGAAGAATGTAAAGATCCTTGTCAGGAAACATGACCTGATAAGGAATTTTGACATGCAAAACCCGAGAAGGGGTGCGATTTATTAGATAATTCACGGTAAGAACAGCATATCCCCAAAAATGTTTTGGAACGTTCATGTGAAGCATAAGGGCACGAGTTACGGCTAAAACTGGCCCATTCTTCCGTTCTGCAACCCCATTTTGTTGAGGGGTAGTGACACACGCAGTCTGATGAATAATACCATGAGTTTCATTAAACTGTCTAAATGGACGAGAAAGATATTCTTGGGCATTGTCAATTCGCAAAATACGTAATTTAGCATTAAATTGGTTGACAATCTCAGCATGAAAGACTGAAAAAACAGAAAATAATTGAGACCTATCTTTGAGGAGATACACCCATGTTAAACGAGAAAAATCATCAATAAACTTGTTTGGTGAAGGAGTGGAGTGGGCTTTTTGGTGTTTTTAACTCAAAATTGAGTTTAATGTAGGATTTGGGTAAGGAGTGGAGATGCTCTTAGGCTAAGGGTTAACTGATCAACTAGGTGAATTGTTACAAGTATAATCCGTTTAAATTATTTGTTAACATATTTTATGGATTGTGCTCCTTTCCTTCCTGACATATTTCATTTTCTTCTTAATTTTATTTCCAAATCTTTTACCTATAAATGTTTTGCTTCGCGGTTCGTCGAAAAAAAAAAAAAAAAAAGAACTAATTTTATGGTAACATGACTTTACTCTCACTTTTTTACTAGACTAGATAGAAAGCACCATTTTTTCCCATTCGTTGACTATCCTGTTTCATTTATAAATTGACCTCTTGTTTTTAAACGTGGCAACTTCCTAAATGCTTTTTTTCCCAAAATAAGACAAGTGACAATCTTTTTTAATTTGTTCACTTAATTTGCTTCTTGATTTTTTTTCTTTCTTTTGACCACATATACTAAATAACTATTGGGCTGATCCATTATTGACATTAATAAGTCTCCAAAATCAAGCGTTACTCAACTATGTGATGGGTTTGTGGTCAAATTCATCATCCATCACATGGTGAAATTATTTAGTAGTCCGGGAGCACCGCTCCAGATCATTCCATAATCACACATTCTCGTAGAGTCTATAAGTACATACATGAACCCCACATAATATAATTAATTTATTCTGGAGTAGTCCAGATCAGCACGGTGCTCCTAGACGACTGAATTATTACTCTTCTCATGTGAGAGTACGTAGAACTATGAGACAACCCAGTTAGCTTTACAAATGTTTTTCATTAGTGTAGGATTCATAGAAATTTATATCTTCTACTGACTAATTAACTAGTCCCATATGTATATAACAATGCCTGCAGTTTTATCAGCTGTGGGAGGAATCAAAGAAGCTACATCCTTCATGACACAAGTTACTCCCACGTCCCTCTTGGTACATCATCAACATCCTTCAGTTTATAATCAATAACTGTCCATATATTTTTCGGATGGATCCGGCTTCTCAGCAGTTCAACTGCAGAGATTCCAGTGGAGTTCAATCTTGGCTTTTCATCTTGCCAATTAATGATCCAGATTGCAGAAAGTATCCTCTAGCAAATCTGAACTACTCCAGTCCATGACAAGCTGGATTCATTTCGAATAACAAGTTGATAACTTAATTTAACTTTTGTTTGTTCATATATCCACACTGCAGATAGGATAGTTTGGATATCGGTTGCCATTTTAGTCCTCCTGTTTATGGTCCAAAGATTTGGAACTGACAAAGTCGGCTACAGTTTTGCTCCAATACTATGTCTTTGGTTCCTATTTATTGGTACCATTGGCATCTACAATTTCATCAAGTTCGATCCAACAGTAATCAAAGCCATAAATCCATGGTACATCGTCCAATATTTCAAGAGGAACAAAAAACAAGCATGGATTTCCCTTGGTGGCACTGTCCTTTCCATAACAGGTTACCAATCCTTAGCTTTACCTCTCTAAAACACTTTTTGTTTTGAAAAAAAAAAACTTTAAGAAGAAAGAGTTTATTATTTATTTGCTTGTTAAATACAGGAACTGAAGCATTGTTTGGGGATCTTGGTCATTTTAGTGTTCGGTCTATTCAAATAAGCACTTGTACTGTGGTTTATCCATCCATTATACTAGCTTATGTTGGACAATCTGCCGTCCTCAGAAAGCACAATGAATACATTTCGGACGCGTTCTTCAAATCTGTACCACGTAATGCCTAAGGACCGCTTTTTCTCAAGTTTCACTGCTCATAATTTTCCGGTAGTTAAATATGCATATTACTGAGTGATTGCAATGCAGGCCCTGTGTACTGGCCAATGTTTGTGGTGGCTGTTTTGGCTGCTATCATAGCTAGTCAAGCCATGATTTCGGCGACCTTCTCAATCATCCAACAATCCCTCTCACTCGGGTGTTTCCCTCGAGTGAAAGTTGTTCACACCTCAGCAAAATATGAAGGACAGGTTTATGTACCCGAAATCAATTATCTTCTCATGTTGGCTTGTGTTGCAGTCACTATTGGATTCAGAACTACGGATAAGATAGGGAACGCTTATGGTAACTCGCATTCCACCCTTTCAAATGTTTATCATGTCCGTATGTAGGTTTATATGTTGAGTATACTGTTACGGTGATATATATGTGCACATTATTTTTGCTTATTTCTTATGATCGTATTTTTGCATTCAGGGATTGCAGTGGTGTTCGTGATGGTGCTTACATCATCATTTCTAGTGCTCATCATGATAATGATATGGAAAACTCACATTCTTCTCATAATCTCATATGTACTCGTCATTGGAACCATTGAGCTCATCTACTTAAGTTCAGTCCTCTACAAATTTGATCAAGGTGGATATCTACCTTTGGCCTTTGCCTTGTTCCTTGTGGCAATTATGTACATTTGGAATGATGTGTACCGGAGAAAATATCATTATGAGTTGGATCACAAGATCTCCCCTTCCAAGGTAAAGGAAATCGTTATCGACACCAACTTTTATCGAATTCCAGGACTGGCTTTCTTCTACTCAGAGCTTGTACACGGAATTCCACCAATATTCGAGCACTATGTGGCTAATGTGCCTGCACTTCACTCTGTCCTTGTTTTTGTCTCTATCAAATCACTACCGATAAGCAAGGTTCCAGTGGAAGAGTGGTTCCTCTTCCGTAGAGTCCAGCCGAATGAGCTTAATGTGTTCCGATGTGTAGTGAGGTATGGATACACGGACGATAGAAATGAACAAGACCCATTCGAGAGGAAGTTGGTCGAAAGGCTGAAGAACTTCATAACCGAAAGCTATCAGTTTTCGAAAACAATTCAAAGTAATCAAGAATCTGCAGAGAAAGACGAAGAGTTGGCTGATATGTCGGTCCAGAGGGAGATCGAAGCGCTGGAAAAAGCATGTAGTGCTGGGATTGTTCACTTGGTGGGTGAGAATGAGGTGGTTGCAGAGAAAGGAGCCGGGATAGGAAAAAGGGTACTGATCAATTATGGTTACAATTTCTTGAAGAGGAATTTGAGACAAACAGATAAGGTGTTTGATATTCCTCGACAACGTTTGCTGAAGGTTGGAATGACATATGAGCTTTAACTATGGTAGTTTTGTCTTTCTTCTTTAAGTTTCCAGACTTTTAGTTTTGATAATTGAGCTATTCAGACTCTAATGCAACATCTACATGTTGTAATTTAATATTTACCCAAGGTAAGAAAATCTTTTTTCTTATAAAAATTTCATCTATACCTACTGTAGTATATTTGACCTGTATTACCCAGTTGATCTAGTTCATTTAATAATTATTCAGTTTCTTTTCTCTGATATGTAGTCAGTATTCCCCTTCATCATAATCACCTCCCACATGAGATCAAATCAAGATCCAACAAGAGCAAAAATATTCGCAACATATAACCATTTTCTTTCTTCAAGAAGTATTAATTATCAAGATCAAAACTAGTTTTTACTTATGATCAAAAGAAACAAGAGTGCTACATGCACATAAAACTTACGTACCCAGAAAGTACCCAGAATTCAAAAACGAGTGGCTCAGGTTCACTTCAAATCAATCTGAGTCACTCATTTTCGAATTCTGGGTACTTTAGGTAAGTTTTGTTTGTACGTAGCATTTTCCTCAAACAAAAAGATAAAAGCATTATTTGCTTCAAACGCAATTTACCAAGCATTCAGAAAAAAGAACAAACCCAAGATTTTCCTGATCATACAAGTGAAAATGACCCACTTCAACACCAGCCCCAAATATCATATACAACATAGAAACAACATAAAATTTCAGTCTTATTCTTAACCTTAACTTAAATGGGGTACTCGGAGAAGGTAATTTCCCAGTAGTAGACTCACCTCTAGATATATTTTTATGGCTCATCATGCTTCTCATATTCTTCATTAATGTTGCTAGCCTTATATTGGTTAGATCTCTCTCCTTCTACATGAACCCTATATCTATTCAAGTACCTCTTCATTGCCTCAGCATAATCATCAAAACCTAGACTCCCAAGAGCCCAACAGATGTCATCCCCACTCACGGTCTTTCGCTTCTCCTTGTGACACTTGTCGGATGCTTCTCCAGTAACAAAGCTAATGAACTCTGATACGCACTCTTGCATGGTTTCTTTGGCTTCTTTCGATATTTTCGCATTAGGTGGGACGATCTGCTTCATGATCCTCCCAACATTCGCTATCGGCAACAACCGATCTTGTTCCTTGATTATTGCCTCATTCTCACTAGCGGAATCATGCTTGAGGAATTCTATGTAAGAGTTGGAGCCTGTATTGTTATCAACCATTTCTAGACAGAGAAAGTTAAGTTGAGTCTCTCAAACGTAGACATGTTGCTCTCTTGGTATGGAAATTTACCTCCTATTTATAGATATACCAGGCGAGAGAATTTAAAAACATGGTCGTAAAATTAAGAAGAAGAAAAATTGTACTCTCACCATTTTTTATTTTCTTTGGTTTGCATTGGTGGTAAAAGTTAGGTCATTTTATTAGGTAACCATGAGGGTTTGTGGGTGTAATCTAATCCCCCCATATAAAAAAGCTTCAAGAGAATATAAAAAGTTGCAGTCAATTATGGGTCGTATGGTCCCCCCACATTTTGGCCATTAATCTTCAATAATAAGCTTGGAGTAACTGTCTTAATTTTATGTTGTAAATGTTGGAATTTGTGGACTATAGAAATGCACGTGTCCCAGGGTAAGCGTGCCTGAAACCAAACAAAACCTAATTAAGAACCAATTACACTTCGGAAAACCCTAGTGTTGGATTCCCTATCAAGGTTTTTAACCTGAGATTAATTAGGTACCTCGTCTCAATTTCAGACCATATGTTGTACTAATATACGTTTATAGTGGCTCGTATTATAGTCAGGGCCGGTTGAAGAGTTTTTAGAGGATTGGGGTGCCTGCAGTGAGTACGCGCAATCACGAACGTCGGTTGGGCAATCAACGGTTTGGATTAAATATATTTAATGCGGACTAATTTACATGCATGTAGGATAATTTCATTTGATTCAGACCGTTGATTACCGAACCGACGACCGTGATTGCTCACTACACAAGTGTAGTGAACAAACTCACTACAGTCCCCACGGTTCCATTTTTAGTTTTAGTGTCCAAGGCCTAATCTAAAAATTGTGTCGTTAAAAGTAAACACTTAAAATAATTTTTATAGCAAGAATCACAATTCAAGAAAGCCAAAATAATAAAAAGATCTACTAATCATTATATAAGAACACAAAATACAAAGTCTTCAAATATATATCATCTCAAGAACACATGAGTACTTGAATATTACTTGTGTTACATTTCTAGAAGCAAACCAATTAGACTTATATAATCCACCTCTTCCACCAAGTCATTTTTAATCGATAACATGGATAATCCATTTATGACATGGTTGATTGAAGGTAAGATTTGATTAATTTCAACTTTGAAAAGCTTCTTTCTTCCGTGCCAACAGTAACCAGTATAGTCAAAAGCACTCTATATACATTCCATGAATTTGGAAAAGAATCCTACATATAAAATTGAGCACTTCAATCGGATTTCTTCACTCCTCTTGACAATGCTTCTTTCAAGACTTCCAACTCTCTGAACAAATCTCTCACATCAGCTGGCCTGATGGATCAGTTTTAAAAGTTAATGTGTTTGTGTATTTTATTTTGGTCTTTTAGGCCTAATAGTTTTTTTTTTAGGCATTTTTTTAAAAAATTAGATTGGGTATTTCTTGTTTTTCCTATTGAGTTATAAAGAGCCCTACTCAAGCATAACAGTAAAAATAATAGGGCCCCTATTTTTGGATGCCCAAGGCCCAACTGCAATAGTATCGATCTCTAGCATAACCTAAACTATAAGCCGGAAGCCTTGTATGTATGATCAAGGCCGGCCCCGGTTATAAGCCTCCGGGCTTCAAACCCCAGGATAGGGCAAAACAAAACAAAAAAAAAAACCCACGTTATGTATAAGTGTTGCAAAGTTTGCTAAATTGATGCAAGGCAACAGCCTGGCTCCGTGGCAAATGATTCCTCTATGATTCCCGCGTGGCTGCGGTTCGACTCCCATGCGCTGCCTTTTTCCTTTGGCCGTGGCAAATGGTTGCTCCATCCTTCCCTCTTTCCCCCCCTCCCTTTCTTTTTTACTGATTTTTGTTTTTTATGACTCCTTTTTCCCCTCCCAATCCACAATTATGAAACTGCACTACTCAATTATTTGTTAGAAATTTTGCATTTTACAAACTCAATAATAATATAAAAATGATATTTTCCCTTTTCTAACTTCCTTGCTATTTCCCCAAATTAAAAAAAAAAACTCCCAAGGGTGGAAAAATCCAAAAAATGAGCGAGCTAACACGCTTTATTATTAATTTTTTCGCAAATTATGTTTAAAATATGAAGCAAACTTTCTTATTTATTTCAAAACAAACTCCTATAATGTTTTTACGAACTCTTGAACATGTAGGGGACCCACTATTAGGAGTTCAGTAGTGCATGTTATAGTTGGTACAATATATGGAGAGAAGTTTATGTAAGTTGAAATTGATAAAAAACTTACTTTTGTAATACGAGAGATTCTGAATTGAAAATGAGTTATTGAACAAGTTAGTATGATGACTACTGAAGAATCTCCTTTAAAAAAATACAATAAGTTATTTTTTTATCGGATTGTGCTCGTCATAAAACACTATAACGAGGGTTGCATTTTAATTTTTCAATCTTTTATGTTGTTCAAGCTGCAAAAGTACAATGTAACCTTTTTTTTTTTTTTGTCTTAATCGCAAGTGGGCAATCCAGATTGCAGTCGGGCTTGGGCAACCCAAACGTCGGGGCCGGCCCTGTGTATGATAAGTAACGATATGTGCAACCCTATTTTTGGGAAAAATTTTGTTGGGCACTTTGTTTTTTGTGGTAATTAACCATTTCAAAGAAACCAAAGAATCCTCAAGAGGTACAAGAAACTAAGGCAAAAGCCTATACAAAGAATAAATCAAGGTAATTGATATTCACACCCCTAAATCAATGGTTTGAAAACTAAAGCCAATAGAAAAAGCTTACAACGAAAAGTGCCAATCCTCGCAGAGTTGGGAAAATAAAAAAGTAGGCCTAATATTCCCACTTTGGGAAACTTTAACCCTGACTTCAAATTTGACTTGCCCAATAACAGATAACAGAGGAGGCCTTTGAATACCTTTAAAAATTATTAATTATTTTCCTAGTCAACCATGCTAAGATCATGGAGTACTATAAATTAGGATATGCATTATTAACTACAAAAGTTTTATAGTGCATGCTATTTTACAAACTATATAAAAATGAGCATAAAATCTTAGACAAAATTTTTGGGGTGGCAAGTTTTTAGAATGACTTTATTTATGGCTTTTTAAAAAATATTTCTCCGCGATGGTTAAAAGTGAAGAGAATCAAGCAGAAACTGATCCAATTCAGAGTTGTTGATGTTTCGAGATGGCTGAAATTCCTTCTACAACATTCAAGCTATGTTTGGATGACCGAATCTTGAGTATGAATATGAATATGAATATGATTATTGGGAAACAAATTCCTAAGAATTTTCTTGGGTAGGAAAATGAATATAATTACTGTGAATCAAATTCCTAGGAATTTAATACTTGGAGGAATTGCATTTCGGTGTTTGGATTAATTAAAAAATCTTACGCGCGCGGAAAATAATTATTTAAGAAATTTATTAAAGTTAACATTTCCTTTTCTTAATGAATGAACCAGGAATCTTAGATTCTCATGGGGTAAGGGAGGGATCAGATTCTCACTCAGTGTAGGAATGTGATTCTCAGTTGAATATGTCATCAGGAATCACATTTCTATTCCTGTCTCTGCCAAATGTCAGAATTAGAAAAGTCTGGCATCACATTCTCATTCATGTCTCTTTCAAACGTTGGAATCATGGGTACAAGGCATCACTTTTTCTTTTCTTGTCTTTTCTTTTCTTTTTTTTTTTTGAAACAATCAATTCATATCATGAAAAGCCATCCGGCAAAGACTACATCACTAAATATAGGAATGAACCAAAACTACCAAAATCTAAGACTCGAGCTACTAAAAAAGCACACACGCTTCCAAGCTCACAGACACACATGTCGAAGCAGACCCGCACTAGGTGCTGGCACAGAGTCCGTCATCGATCTAGTAGTAAAGAATCCAAAGGGACGCCCAGCTCAAACCATTAAGCATAAAAACACAAATGAAATCTTGAACAAAAACACTCCACACAGGGAGGTACGCAAAGCACCCGTAGAGGGGCTAATCAAACCACCTAAAAAAGGGGTAAAATGAAACTAACGAAAAAGAAAAAACAGATAAACAAAAAAAAAAAAAACTGCCAAAGAGAGTGTCGCCAAATCGAGAGACTTATTTGTCGTCATGCCAAGCCAAGCTCCAACTTCATCAAAACCAAGATATTCCAACGGTTTTGATCGGAAGGAGGATAGGGAGAACGAAGAACGAAAGAAGGGCGTGTGATGGGTGGAGGCGACTGCAATTGAAGGGGAGGAGGAGATGGGCGAAGAAAAGGCGAGAGGATGAGGTGGGTGGCCGGAGAGAAAGAGAGAGGGGGAGGTGGAGATGGGTGAGGCGGCAACCCCACCCCCCCACTAAACACAAACCCTAAGCTGGTTTTCTAGGGAGGAGGAGAAGAAGATATTTCTAGAGAGAGAAGGAGATCCTGATCGAAATTCTCCCTTAAGATTCTCAGTCATCCAAACTGATCTAAGCCTCTCAAGTCTCAGCCATTGGCTTGCTCTAAGGGGAACTTGCCCTCCAATAAGATTCTGATATTTAAGGACACATTTTTGGGTGGTACCACGAACTTGAAACATACTTGCAAGAGAGGTGCCTACAGAACTCCAGCGTAGCTACCATACACTCAAGGGCACTTGTATTTTTCTTTTATGAGCTGGGAACTACTCTTTTCCCAGTCCTAGAAGATAAATCCGACAGCAAATCAAACTCTGGTGGTAACAAAATATGCTAGTATGAGAGCCATGTTGAACTCGAGTATCGGCTGCACCTTTGGCGAAGCGATGGCAATAACCCTTAACTTGGAATGCACCTTTGCGATGCTCCTTTGTGTTTGTACTGGTTGCACCCCATTCGACGAAGTTAATAATGATGCACGTTTTCATTATCTTTTCCAGGCAGTAAAGATAAGAAAGTGCATGGAGCATCATCCACGGAAAATTTGCCCCGTTTTAACTTCTGGAATAAGTACAATTCCTCTCTTTTCCTTTTTTTGGGAACTGTTTCCCCCCATAAACTATAAGAACAAGGATTATAACTCTCCCAAGATTCAAAAGATAACGGAATATTTAGTCTTAATAATTATCGGTGATGAGCTACCAAACAAACCTCACGTTAGCAAAGCCAAACAACTATTTTATCAAGTCGGGCTTTAATCAATAGGTGATAGCCCTATCAAAGAGTCTGGTTGTGAGCCTTCCATGGTTGAAGATAACAGCCCCCGATGGCTATAGATTTTCAAGGTAGTAGCGTTAGATCAAAAAAGGTAGGTTGTCATAAAGCCTAAAAAAATAGGCTACCTTAGATACTAATAGCCCTTTGATTTCGGACCTACCTGTTCTTAGAGTTGGGTAGCTATATCTGAGATGTGAGCCTCTATCTATAGTAGCCGCAGAACAAAAAAAGAGGGGGCTGTTCGTCCTGCCTTAAGCCTAAGCATAGTGATTTTCAATACTTATTGATCGTCGGTAGCCGCACAGTTCAATAAGGGGCAAAAAAGACATACGATTGGTATAAAACGAATAATCCATTTGGGTAGCCAGTCTCCAAATCCACAATGGCATGATGCCTTTTTCCCAAGCCAATTCACAAGTATTCACAGAATGATTTAAAAAAAGAGGTGAATTTTGAGATTATAAGGTAAATATTATGTGAAGATAAAAATAATTTGGCATGTGAAAACATATATATTCATATTCTTGTTTTCCAGACGAAGGTTAAAATTTTATCAAGTCTTCTATTTTCCCAATTGTACCCAACTCAAACAAATATGACAAGGGCAAGGGTGTTAAACGGTCTGGGTAGAAATCAACCCCAAAAGCTAGCTCATGAAGTGAGGGTGCCCTCACGGTTATATATTTCATATTACTTTGGTACCCAGGCAATGTGGGACTTCGCTTCACACCCTCCCTCACGTGCAGCGTGCTCACTCGGCAGCACCTGCCGCGTGCAGGCGAGAGACACGCACCCTACCCATCACTGGTACCCAGCTCTGATACCATGTTACACGGTCTTGGGTAGAACTCAACCCCAAAAGCTAGCTCATGAAGTGAGGGTGCCCTCACGCTTATATATTTCATATTACTTTGGAACCCAGGCAATGTGGGACTTCGCTTCACAAAGGGTAGCTAGGTGATAATTGACCAACCCCTATAAAAAAAAATAGACACTTGGATCATCTAATTTTTGAGGTTTTTGGAGACGAAGAAAAGCTCACATTTGATAAAAATAGACAACAAATTGGCATGCTTCAGTTCTCGCCTTTAACTGCTCAACAACACACAATCAATCAAAGTGCAACCCTATCTCAAAATGAAACATTCAACGAGGCATTTTATCATGCAAAATGGAGGTATCTTTCATGGGGTCAGAGACACCAAAAGGACATTGATTGCTATAGTTATGCCATAAATGGAATTGAAACGAAAATAACACCTAAAAGAGGGCTGAAACTCCACGATATCTTGAGTATTCAAGCACATTGCTGATGAGTCATGACAACAAGCACGCGCGAATTGCGCAATTAACATGAATAAGAATCCATGCTAGTGTTCTACATCAGAACTCAGTTAATCAAGTAAATCCAACCTATTCCTTACAAAAATAGCAGAAAATGGAACCTATTTTAAAGACTCTATTAAGAACAAATACAGAGAACTCAGAACTCAGTTAAGAACAAATATTTCAGAGAAATTAAAGACTCAATTAGAAATACAGGTGGCAGAACATTCTTGCTTTTGTTGGTTTAAAATTTCCCAATTAATTGAGCTAAGACCTTCTCAAACAAGGAGACAAATGCACCTGTGATTGAATGGTGTAGCCAACTCAATGCTTTCCAAATATACAGACCATAATTCAACGATATTATAAGACCCAACATTATTTATTCCCATTTCCTGTAAAGATATGAAGACTGAATGCATACCGGTAGATGTAGATGGCAGAGGAGAGATAGGAAGCGGTTGGTGTCTTGTCTCTTTTTGCCTCCTTATGAAACATTTGGATGAAAATGGCTACAAATCCTAATTAGCAACTAAGCGATTACCGTAGCTGTCTATCTTCCTACATCCCATGTAGTCCACAGTTACGTAATTACAAGTCCGCGTGGTTTAACTTGCCATAGAGGTTCCTGATACATAAACATAACATAACTGAATCATAGAAGCTTGATTGAAGTGAAGTACTGGAGTACACAACCAAAATCTGAGGCACGTTAGCAATTAACTATCCATCTAATTGGCTTCAAAGCTGGAACTGCTGCCTTAGTCCGAAATGTCAAACTCCACTTTTTCTGCTACTCTGGTGATGTTATGGCTCTTTGTGGTTTTCTTAAGATAAATTTGTCTTCTGATGTCAAGTAGGATGTTCTTTTCTCTATCTCTATTGGCACCTTGCCAACTTGGTTTTGGTTTGGGTAGTGGCTTTGTCTCCACTCCCACTCCTTTTCATTAATCTTTGTACTCTTGCCAAAGGTTAATAATATTTTTTTTGCTCTTCCAAAAAAGTTTATGAGCAATCTAATAAGAAACTATCAAATTGGGGGCATTTGAAGGACCTGATAAGAACAGATCAAAGCCTGATTGGGCTTTTTACCTATATGGGGCCAACCCTCCCTTCAAATTAGCAGTAACCATGGAATAGCCTCGAGAGTAAAACAAAAAAGGAATCCACAGCAAAGGCTTTTCAAGTACCTCATTTGTCTGCATGCCGAACTTAAGCGGTCCAGATGAAGAGGAAAATAGGGGTGAAATTAGGCAATAAATCATTGTAAAAAATGAGTGCAAATTCAATGGCGAATTCTATTACCTTGCAACTAATTCCCAGGTTTTTTTGTGTGGTAACTCTCAACTAATTATGAAGTTACCCAAAATTCTTTCCAGTATCCCTCGTTCTTTTAGGAGTGTGCATTTTCTGTCTTTCTAATTGAGTCTATTAAAAGATAAGGGAGACCGAAGAAACGTAAAACGGATGAGAAAACACAATTTTCATCCGATAATACCTAGCTTATTAGCTTCGACCCGAGTTAGAGTCGATTGCATCTGAACAACATTCATCGGTGACGAACGGAGAAACTATGATGATTCTGTTTACGGTGTATTTGTGGGTGTGGGTAAAAAAACTTGCATGTTGCTATAAATTCATACATATCTACAACTGAGAATGATGCAAATTGGTTATCTTCTCATTACCTGTGGGTAGAATATAATGCTTTAGGAGCCACTAAGCAAGCTGCGTTTGAGTAAGAATCCACAGCATAGAATCCACAGCATACTGCCTAAGAAATTCAAAACAGCTGCTATGCGTATGGTGTGATTCAAATGGCTGGCATGATCAAAGAACCAAAGTTTAGCATCACACAAATAAAACAAAACTGAAACAAATGGTAGTATAATGTGTCATCAAATAAACCTGAGAGAGTGAATCAGAAAAAGTTTTCATTAGAACCAAAATCACTAAGTTGCAATACATAGCACCCAAAATTATAATTGAACAACCAAAATAGGATTCCAAATTACATATAAAACCAGAAATGAACATTTGACAATGAACGAGCGGCTTATTAAATCATGAAATCAGTAAGCAACCGCTAAAGAAGAGACACCAAATATAACCAAGGCCGAGATCAATTATTGCTTTGAAGTACGTCGAGGCCCCTAGCTAAATCATTGGAACGGGAAAAGAAAGGGAATAAAAAAACCATGTACAATTTGTTTCTGTTTGAAACCCGTGGGAAGATAGAAAAAGCATTCAAATGGAAAGATGATTGATTTACAGTGTGATTCATTCAGAGAACTGTATGCAATAGTTGAGTAAGAAGAGGCAACATAATATTCTCTGCCGAAATCAATTGTTGCTTTAGAATATTTCTCCAACACTTGCAAATGTATTATCAAGTATTACCATGTTATGATTTACAAGATAATATTTGAGATTTCACCCCTCCCCACATTTGGTTCTGAATTACCCTGTTACAAATAGCCAATTTCCATTCATGAGGCTACTATCTTCAAATGCAAACCACTTTAGCTATAGTTCCAAACTCTGATCAACTTTAATAATGTTTTTTTTTTTATCTGAATTTCATATTAAGTAAAGATGCAAAGGGAAAAGGCAAAAAGAAGTAACCTCACTCTAAATTTTCCGAACAAATCAAAACCACGAACTCACCCAAATCATCAGAATAAGGAAAAAGAAAAGAACACATCACTAAAAGGAAATAAAATGGAATATCCATTACAAGAGGCCAGTATTCATGTGCCCGGGAGTAATTTCTTCTGAATACCACAAAAAATCCACTTTACCTCCTTGGAGATTCAAACCCACAGCTTTCCAAATCTCAATCATGCATTAACCAACAGTTAGAATTTTCTTCAAGTCACCCCCCATTTTGTTGTTCAGCAGTGCAAACAATCTGCAATCCAAAATCTTTACTTTGCAACCAACAGAAGTTATGTTGTTCACATTAATTATCTTCATAACCCTCTGATCACCAACAAACAAAAATACGTCCATTGGTACTTTACAGGAAGCATATTTAATCATACCAAATTCATCCAAACTTGCTGTAACAGTACGGGAAAGCGACAAAACCCAATTTCAGAGTGTGAATCGAAAGCATACAATTAAAAATTACCTTAGATTTGATTCGTTCACCGCGGAGAAGAGAGAGAGAGAGAGGGGGGCGTTCAGAGATAAATCAAAACCAGAATTCCGGCACGAAAATCCCGAAGCAAATTCACAACCATACTGAAATCGAACCAAACAAGGGGAAAAGGCCAAACCTGAAAAGGGTTTCTCATTCCTCATTCATATGCTTTCTTCTTCTTCTTCTCTCTGCGCTTTGACGTGGCTGTGTGATGGGGGAGAAACGTATGGAAGACGATGGAGAGGAGGAGCCGTGTCCGCAAAGAGATTTGGCAGAGAAGAGTACGGAGGACGCCAATGCAATGGCAGAAAACGTAAAATCATCGATGGCAGGAACCGTAAATAGAGTAAAATCAGAGGGCAAAAAACTAAAGGGTGCCGTCTCTCTCTCCGCGCCTTTGAGTAATAAGTTCAACCCATACCAACATTGACAAGTGAAGTAGCGGTAAATACACCCTCGTCTTTTACAATAGTGGGAGATTATGTGTTCGCGTTATCTCCCACTATGCAAATTGCAAATCAGGAAGACAGTGCTGCGAAGTCAGAAAAGTAAGTATCGAGTTCAAAAAGGCACAATTTTCCAATTGAACCACGCAAATGAAAACTTCTACTACCAGGATACAATATCAACCACTAACCATTCAATCAAAGATATGCAAGGAATCCCACTCCATCATCATATGTACAAGCCAAGAGTAACAAAAAGTGCTACAAAACATTGCACCAAAGATAACCACCTAAGCAGATTGATGAAGTTTGAACCAATCAACTTGGATGAGATGACTGAAAAACATCTTCCTTGCCTCAAGTGGATACTGTCAAGCATGGGAGCGATTATTACTTTTATCTACTTGGCCATTACTTCAGTTATTGAAAGGGCATTACTAATTTACTATTAATACAAATAAAAATGTCATTATTAAAATGTGAATCAAGAAAGAGGATATATGATATTTTGAATGTAATTAGAGGCTTGATTTTTTGTTTTGCACTAATATAATACGCTACACATATTTTCCTAAATATGTCTCCAACGCGTCATTCTCCAATCTTTGGAGATTTTAAGTGGCGAAGCATTGGTGTCGTGTCCATGTTAGGTATCTCCCCCACGTGTCCAACTAATGCATTGCCATGCATCACCAAGTGCCCCATCAAACTGAGTTTATCACCGCACCTGCCTTATAATAGTAGTGCAGTGTCTCACACCAAGTCCACGAACCCGCCCAGAAAAGATTGGACAAAATTAAAACCAAGTCACTGTGTGACCACATGGTCCACATTTACCGTCAAAATGAAGATAGGTGCCTAAGGGTGCTTTACCACAGCCAGTTGAAACAATAATTCATGAACACAAAAAAAGAAGGGCGGAGTAGATTCATAACAAAGCACCATATAACAGCCACATGGTTCATATCTCCAGTCTTTCTAATATTGGAGTTGTGCCCAGGGGTGCTGTATCACAGACAATTTGAAACATTACTTTGTTGGAGTACTACTTTACCTGCAGAAGCACAGTAGACCAATGAGTGAAGCACACTCACTCAAAAGTCTCCAAAAGATCATCATCTGTTCTCAACAATGCAACCTAGACTGGAAGAGAAATCCACAAAAGCTTCAAGAAAGCAAAAATTTAGATCATCACAACAGAAACACGATAGGAGTATTGAAGTACCAATATAAGACTACAAGTACAAACCCAGCTTAGAGTTCAGAGTTTTGCAAAAGCAGCTAATATCTCGAGTAATGCCACATTTAAGTCTACAGATAGGAAAATATAGCAAGCCAAAAAGAACAGGGCGAAGACCGTGAAAATACTATTCAGACGAACACTGTCAACTCAGGCCTACTAAATATGTTATTCTCCTCATCCTCCAGCACAGGATAAGCAGCCACGAGTGCGTCTTGTGCGCCAATATAATGTGAGTTATAGATCTTCCAGTACACTTCTCGAACCTTCCTTGCTGGATGGAAAAGTCCCTGGAGGCAGTAGTTGAGCACAACAGCTGCACCCAGCGCCACCCTCATCCCTTCAATGGCTCCATGACAGCATTTATAACATGTGGGGATGTCTCGAAAATGTTTGGCCAAACGTGGTTCAGCAAGTGGATTAAAGCATCCTCACAACCCAACCCAGCAACTCCTAAAGCCATGTGCTTCACAGCAGAAGCAGCAGTCTGCCTATGAACCAAATCCCTGTCCATGAGAGCATCCTCTAGTAATGGTGTCACGGCATAAATGTAATCCTTTCCCATTTCAACAATGTATTCAAACAGAAACGAGAGGGACTTCAGGACTCCATTCTGGACATTAAGCTCCGGCACACGGTATTCATTCATCAAGGCTGGCAAAACCGTAAAAGGAGAACATGTCTCCGCCACAATTGCAATAGCAACAGTTGTACAAACACGATTCTGACGCTCCTGCACCTTAAGATTGTTCAATAGTGTCGCCAGAACATCTTGTGGCCCAATGGCTTTTGCAATGTACCCAAAAGTATTAACAGTAGCTCTGCGGATACCCTTTTTGTGTGCTTTAAGCATCTCCAGAAGCTCAAAACAGATCCTCATCCACTCTCTTGCCGGTACAAACTCAGCGCCACGGTCAGCAATCCGGCCAACAAGGTCGATACTGTTCTCCTGGACTTTCTCGTGACGATTCTTCAAGATTGGTGTTAGTCGAGGAAGCAAATCCTTTATTGGCGGAGTCATTTTCGTCATACCAATGATATTAACAATTGCCTTGAGAGCTCCAAGTATCGACCCCAAAACTTCTGGATATTCCTCTCCCAAATACTCATACAAGACAACCCCAAGATGACCCATTAGTTGCTCCTCCTGGCACTGCTTCATTATTACTGCAATCCTGGAGATAAGATCGGCTGCTTGCTGCCTTACCTTTGCACTCTTGTTGTTCAGTCGCCACTTAATAGTACCACATATTTGGGGAAGGTATGGCTTCACTCTCTGCCCAAGAGCATTAACAACTGCACCAAACCCGTTAAGCATCACATTAGAATCATCACTGGTCTGCTCCTGGAAGGCATAAAGAATTCCATCAATCAACAGCTCCTCCAATCGAGCATGGATGTCAGATGCACCCAAATTTGCAACCACTTTTTCAATGGTTTCCATAACCATTCGTCTATACGGTTCACTCTCATCTTTAAGGTCCTCAACTATTCTTCCCACTATGTCAGCGACACCAACCTTGTTAGCTATCTCCACGGTGGTTTCCACAAGCTGCCTATAGTTTCTGCGATCCAAAGCCATCCTTCTGACCCAGAAGTTTTTTAAAAAATCGGGAAGGATATCACTTCGGATATAATCAGCCTCCACACCTTCTGTACTCACACATTGCTTAACCACCTTCAGCACGATTTTCTTCATCTCTTCATCGGGTGATTGAAACTCACGGATTAGAATGAACATCACCTCCTTGGTATAGTAGCTGGCATATATTGCATCCATCAGAGGAATTATGAAACCAATTGCCTTGAGGAAGGCAGCCAAGACTTTCCCTCGGTGTGATCTAATACCCTTCCACAAAGGCTTCAAAACTGAGTCAAAGCTTTCAATACCATACGGAGCAGCAGCCTCAGCAAGAGCAGCCAACGACAGAGTCAGTAATGGTTCGACCTTTTGATTTTCATCATTGAGACCATGTTCAATGATTTCCACGAGAGACCTCAAGTGCGGAAGAACAAAGACACAGCCTATCAAAATAGCAATTTGCTGAACAATCTTGATACCAGTGACGAGCTTGCCAAGATTTCTTACTCAAACAGCTTTCAAGAAAGGCAACAAAGGAGGAATGCCCAATGCGAAGCGACAACACCAAGGCTCTCGCAAAGGGTGTTCCTCACATACTCATCTATGTTATCAATATCCGGTCGCATTGCTTGCAATCATGGTTGCAAGGCCAGCTGCCTTGCTGAGATTGGAAATGATCTCCCGCCCTACCCGGCATAGTAATCTTCATCTATCAATAGGGCTCAATCACCACCAGAATTTTGTGCACAAATGGACGAACTAACTCATCTAACTTATACAGCACCCTATCAATAACCTTAACCAAAAGATGTCTCTCCCGGTCTTCCAACGTGGGTTGCATGAGCAATGGCAGAATCGATTGAACAATGGCCCAAAGACCAAACTCTCGAAGCCTTATCCGTGAGCCGCCTCAAAGCGCTTTTCCTCTGCAGGAGGAGTCCTATTCTTGACCTTTAGCAAAAGTTTCATGATCTTCCGTTCTTCTGTTCTTCAGAGACAACTCCTCCTCCTCTTCTTCATTCAACAACGCACCGGTGCAAGGTCCTCTCGCTTCATAAACGGCAACCCACCCGGTAATTCCTTTGGAACATCAAACCGTGACCCTGTTTTCCTCGTATCGAATAAAGAGGAGTCCCTAATGGAGTCGGGGTAGCAAGGAGCTTCCTAGCAGTGTTCTAATGGGAACATACGAAGGAGGAGGTTCGAGAATCTTATACCCTTCTTGTGGAAACATAGCATCGAGCTTTCATCACCAACAAGGCGATTCCTCTCTTCAATATCTTTCTCCCACCTCAATAAGTTATACCGCTCGGGAGTTATGGTGCCACGCAAATTAATAGCTCCGGGGAGTAGGCGTAGCAAGTTCAACCCCACCAACAGAGTCACACCGGGGTATAAGCGGCAGCAGGAGCAGCAAGCACTGCACCACGGGCGTGGCGCTTCCCATCATTGCGGAGTTTCATCCCACCTCGACCTTTGCCGTTTAGGAGTGGGAGTAGCAAGCCCGGCCACCTTAGGTGTAGCATCCCAACTCATCCCGGCAGGGGTAGCATCAGGGAGTAACCCCACCGGCGGAAGGGGTCGGGTCGAAACGGCCCGTGGGAGTCTCATCCTCCCCTCCTCCTCGACAGAAAGTCGCACAACTCCGGCGTGGGTCTCATCCCACCAATTCCCGGTGTTGACTCGCTTAAATCCCAATCAAACTTGGCTTTTTTCGCGGCATTTTCTCCGAGATTGGTCCCACCTGCTCCTCCTCTTCTCGCTTGGTCAGGCAAAGAACACTACTCTCCTTCTGCCCTCGCGCCGCCTTATTCTCTTCTTCCTCATCCTTCTTCGTAGCAATGGCCCTCAACGTCTCCTCCTTCTTCCTCTTCAACAACTCCTCGTGCATCACATCAGCATAAGTCCTAACAGACTCATTAGGGGTCTTATCCCCAGCTGTAAAAGGATCATGCCTCTCCGTCGAAATAGGCCTATTCAATCTCTTCGACCTATAATCATCCTCCCTATCAACAATCCTCTGAGGTTTCTTAAACCCGGCCTCGTCTAGTTCTTCCCCAGTCCCTCCCCTCGGCATATCCTTTAGTATCGACTTCGGAGCCGTGAACGAAGCCAATTTCCTTGCCACCTCCGAGTCCATGGCGTCTACATTCTCCTCCTCGTCGTTCACGGGTATCGACTGCTCGTAATCCTCGAATCGGTTGTTACCTCCATACAGTTCCCTGTCGAAAATAACCGAAGTGAGGGATGCGACTGTTGCTCCAAAGATTTTTTTTCTCTCGAGTCTTCGCAATCTCGTAATCCAAAGACGCCATGTTTCAATATTTCCTGGGAAAAAAAAAAAAAAAAACCCAAAACCCATTTAATCAATCAACTGGACAATCAAACCAAATTATACCAAAAACGGAACAGAATCTTGTCATCATTCGATGATATCGAAAAATCAAAACGACAGCGAAATTCTAAAACATATGTAAGCGGAAAAAAATCTCTGATAATAACTACGATAAATAGAAGAAGCAAACACGCGAATGATCAAGAAAGACGGAGGATTGTGAAAAACCGACTGATTTCTTGTTCTAAGATGACTAGATATCCTTCTAGTAGACGAATTAGTTATATAATTATTGATAATTTATTGAATTATTCTATTAAAAGCTATCCTATTTAAACCCTAACAAATACTAATATAAAAAGGAAAAAAAAAAAACCTAATCAAATTTGAATAAAAGGTTATAAAATCTATGTCAAACAAGTTGAATAAAAAATAAAGAAAATAAAAACCCTAATCAAATTTGTTGCCAAAATTAATAAAATTGAAAACAAAATCATTAAAATGGAAAAGAAAAATCTCTAAATAGAATCCTAATTTTCCAACCAAAATCTTAATAAAAATTGAAAATCAAATATAAAAGAAATTATCCTAATCTTGTTCTAATCATTCCCAATCAAAATATTGTCACGGTAAGTCAAAAGTCACGGATGGATGGATAGGGCACAAGAATATAAAAGATCCGAAAAAACTCATTCACTATTCAGTTTATATGGAAGAACGAAAGTTGGTTTGGTCCATGAGGCCCAAAATTTCGGGATTTTATTTTTAGAGTAATTAGAAATTTACCTAATTGTTGATCCTTATGACAAATTGAACCCTAGATATATTTTCTTAAATCTAAACCCAATACTTTTTCATGACAACCTTCCATCAATAACAACTTATTCCATCGAATTCATCCTATGATAATATCAGGGTGGTACAAACTTGATTTTTTTTCATTTAAATGTATATGTATTGTTACTTTAACTGATAAAATACTCATTTTGTGTGTTTCTCTGATCGCCAATGGAGTCATGGTAGAGTCAAGAGGGATGAATGGATAGGGCACAAGAATATAAAAGATTCGAGAAAAAATTATTCACTATTCGCGCCGGAAAATCTAGAGCACGACCATGTTGAAGCAGCCCCTGCCCAAGAGGACAATTGTTGAGGGTCCAAAACCAGCCCAAAAAATAAGGCCCCAGATATGATTTGATCCTATACTGGGTAAAATATAGCAAAAAAGCCCAAATTAATTAAGCTCAATTAGGTATCAACTATGAATGATTGTGTCAATTCGTGTCGTGTTAGGGTCAACACAATTACTTAGCAGGTCGTCGTGTTAGGGTTGTAATTCCGCCACGCAAACCCGAGACCCATTCGGGAGGGGATTCCAAATAATGTTGAAGGTTATCTAAAATGCACATGATTGAATTATTACACAACACGAAGGATAAAGCCCGCCCTAATTGATTAATGTATTTAAAATTTATTTTCTTTGGCCTGATTTAGGGAGCTCGATTACCCAAAAAGGAATGGATTTATGAAACCATTTTATGCATTTAATAAAATTAGAAAAATTATGACTTGCAAAAAGCAAAAAGTACAAATTGATTGGCACTTTCGAGGCCATTTTTGAAACCATTTTATGATAGACTTGTTAATGAGCAAACGATTGCAAATGCACATGATTGAATTATTACACACCTAATAAGGGAGGTGATGATGACTCTAAAGATGATTAATGATTTCAAAGGATTTTTTCTTTTTGGTGTCACTTCTTTTAGATCATCTTTACTTTGAGTCAAAAGGGTTCTCGATTAGTCTAAAAAGAACTCCTTTTTCCTACCCTACTTGTTAGTTTTTATTTGCAATCAAAACGCAATAAGATAAGTTCTTTACTGTAAACTTTACTCAAAAGGAAAAAGTGGAGGTTCAACTTGTAGTCTCATTATTTGGAAACCTAGCAAGCCAACTTGGTTTATCATCGCTCCGTTTTACAAATAAAAATAAATGGTTAATTGAATTTTGCACCATGTTCTAAGAATTGCTAAGCGCCGGTAGAAAAGGGACGTTTAGGCAATAGTCGGCTGCCTAGTACCTAAGCGAGAATTAGGCACATACTAGTCAACTGCCTAATCTAGGCATTAGATCACCGCCTAGCACCTAGGCGGAGACTAGTTGGCCTAGGTAGTTGACTTTTAGAACACTGATTTCACACTCTCTTCATACTCAATAATCTTGTTCGTTAGAGCTCCCATTTGGTTGTTGCTTTCGGAATAGCTACAATTAAAAATATCTTTTTGAAACATGTTTGGTTGGTGGTTTTAAGTTATTTATGAAAAGATCGCTAGGAAAACATTAATCAGGTGATTTAAATTCCTGAAAAAAAGAAAAAGAAAAAGTTCCTTGCTAATGAATGGCATATGACACAATATGCATTTTTTACATTGATTCAAAACTATTTCTTGAAAGTGTTTTAAATGATTAATTAAGGAAATTCAAACCAAAAATGACGATAAGTGGAACCACTAATCTTTAGAGGGAACACTGATGAGGCCAAATTGGGCTCCTAACAGGAATATGAGCAGCTTTACTTGAAAAGGATTTTGATGTACTATTCTACAAAACCTCCGTGGTCCTTGTCAAAGTTGATTACTCCAAGCAGGGATAAGGCATTTGTTTGTCCTGGTCTGGTTAGGCAAAATCCTGCTCAGATGCTCCGTGCAGGATGAGCAGAGCAGGCCAAGATGTCCTCTGGTCGGAAAGATAAGGTTGTTATAATGGATTCCCGTGAAATTCGGAGAGAATATCTTCAACACACATCCTCAACGGGAATTCAAATTATAAACAATCCGTTGCATCTAAAGGGTTTAGCGCCATTCTACCCAACATACAAATTCAAATCAACACTCAACGGACGGGAGACTCCTCCGGGATAGAATCACCCACTAAATCGGGTTGGTTACGCCGGATATTCATAATACACCCTATTGGGGTGCCTATAAATATCGTACCGCTAACGGGTAAAAGGTACACACATCTTTCCCCAACACTAGACAAAAAATATTCCAACCATACACCTTATTTTGCAAGTTGTTGATTTAGATCGCCGGAAAACAACTCATCAGAACACAAATTTAACTTTGATTAATCAAAAGTGGTTCTCACATTTGATCGAGAAACTAAAAAACTTTAAAGAAAATATCGAAGAAACACAAAACCTACAACAGAGGAAGAGGAAGTGGTCAACATGCCCCCATATTTATGATTGTTTTCCTAAACTTGTAAAAGTACTCCAGTATTAATTTCCTATTTCTCAAAACTCAAAAAAAAAAAAAAAAAAAAAAAGTTGATTCACCCCAATATTGCAGTTAATGCATACACCCAACAAAAAAATAAAACTCAAAAAATGAAGGCTAGTCTTTTGGAGAACTTGTCACGAAAGGTTTTACACACCTCCCTACACTTGTATATAGTATAAATATATCAGCTATATTTTTTTGGAAACAGGGGTTTTACACACTCCCTAGCCCGTCATAAATAAATAGTCAGCTATATTTTTACGGCCCATTTTGGGTCCCCGCAGGTACTGCTCTGAGGTACGACTATCGGAGACATCCACCGCGTCAGAGCTCGCCGAGTACTATAAGTGTACCAAAAATTAACTCAATCCGATATCGTTAAGTGCCTCATCGGAACACAAATATGTTGAAAAAATGGTTTCAATGGTTTTCATTTAAAGACGGGGCCAAGACGTGATCACCTCCCCCGGTTCCTTTATTTACGCAGGTAACAGAGTGTAATAGCCCTTTCATCAAATATAAAAATGAAAAAAGTTGAAATTAATCAAATGACCATGCGACATCAAATTGACAAAAGTTGATGCCCCTAATGGCTAATAGAACATAGCATTTTTTTTTCTGTATCTCCTTCCTTTTCTTCCTTGCATTTTGAAGATATTTTGGAGACAAATTAAGTTCCAAACACGTCCTTATCAATAAAATTTTCTTAATCAGCCAAATGGGGTTTTTCAAATCAAACATCTTTGTTATAATAGGACATGATTAAGATTAACACAATATAATATGGTTTACCAAACAGAATATTAATTGGGCATATGGACGTCTCTTATGTTGGTTTTTAACCATGGGACTTTGGCTAATGTCAATTAGCACTTGGATGGGCATTTGCTAAGGAAAGCATATACGAGTAAGCATATCATCCAAATGCTGCACTAATAATTTTTTAATGGTTTTTAATTAGAACAATATAGTACAGAAAATATAGATATAGATTAAGTAGATAACCTTTGTGTAAGGCAGTTTGGGTCAGATCCTACCAACTCTGACTCTTTTTTGAAAAGCTTTTATTAACTTTTTACTATGAAATTAAAAATTCTCTTTCAACCAGACAACTGAAAATGGAAAAAAAAAACAAAAAAAACAAAAAAAACTTAATTTTAGACCGTGAGGTAAGTCCAAGAAAAAGGCAACGACAAACTAAAAGCGTTTAACTTTCCATTTTTAAGTGTTTAACTTTCATTTTGGATGGTTTAAAGCATATGTGGTTTGAAAAAATCACCTTATCATTTTGCCCTTTTGAAAATATAGTGGGTAAAGAGTTAATGGGTAAAAAGTAGATAACCTTTGTGCTGACTGCTAAGGGCAGTTTGGGTCAGATCCTACCAACTCTGACTCTTTTTTGAAAAGCTTTTATTAACTTTTTACTATGAAAATAAAAATTCTCTTTCAACCAGACAACTGAAAATGGAAAAAAAAAAAAAAAAGCTTAATTTTAGACCGTGAGGTAAGTCCAAGAAAAAGGCAACGACAAACTAAAAGCGCTGATTAATTGTAGTAGTATATGTGTAACATATATATACAACTATACTATATAGTTTTTCTTATATTTCATTATGTCCGGATCTTTTTACGAACACTGATCAATTAGATATGATAAATGCTTGGAGTTTGCAAGAAGCCCATAGCAGACAAAACCTCACTAAATTCAACAAATCCAGCGCATGCACTAAGGCCACAATCAGCAATGATTTTTTTTTTAATGTATTGACATAACATTTCAGTGGTGCGCACTTTATTTTGCTAGAATATCCACGTGGAAAACTCTATTTATTCTGACCCAAAATCCATCCAAACCTGTCGTAATAAACTACTTATTAATAATCAATCTCGGGTATTTCGTTTTTTTTTTTAATAAGAATCTCGGGTATTTCGTACTACTATAATCCAATAAAAACATCGGGTGATTGGCCAGCAAGTCGACTATCTTACCATGCATTCCCACGTGGCAAATCATGTGAGCCACATATGGGGAGCAATTTTGCTTTGTCCACTACTCCCGGTCCCCGTAAGTGTTTAAAGAAAGCTTTTTCATTTTTTTTTTTTAAAATTCCGTGTATGGAAAAGGATGAGTTAAATGGTTGATATCATAATTATTTTTTAATTTCTAAACTTATAAGGACAGGCATGGTATAAATAATTTTTTAATATGGACAGGTCTAATATGTGGCCTTCTATTGATATGATTGTTATGTGATAAATTTATATATTCATCCACCCATATCGAATTACGATCACTTTTTTTTTAACGTTTCCTTCGCACCGCAAAAAACGCAAAATCGTGCGGGGATTAACTGGTCATTTTTTAAGTACTAATATATTTGATATTACATGAAATAATGACCTAGATACCAATATACACAGAGGTAAACAAAATAATAATTGGAAAGATATTTCATTACATTATGAAAAATAAGAGGAATATTTATGAAATAGCAAGCTTAATTCTTCAATTTTGGAAAAGGAATATATAGAATGTGATAAGATTGTGTTACATGTATTACTTCAAAATTCAACTAACAATCCAATAAACTATTGACACTTGTCGCATCCACGTTCCTCCTCACAAAAAGTCATTCTGCAATAATATACTAGATTCCGGACATTTGCAAACACCTCAACTAATCTTAGGAGATTAATAGTCCCACCGTGTAACGCCCGGAACATTACACATCGTCTACTAGTGGAGGCCCCATTTAAAATAAGAGTACTATTGCTATGTATAAACTAGCCCCTAAGGAGTTGATATCATTAAGGGTGAGTTTCTGTCGCAGTGGAATTCACTTAGAAATCTAGGCTACAAAAAATAACATATTTCTAAATTAGCGTACTAGTCCAAACGAAGATAGTTTCTTGAATCCACGAGATGTTCTTGAATCCACAAGAGAAGAGAAAAGAGAAAAATTCTTAGAGAGTTTATTAATTGGAAGATACTGAAATAAAGAGATTACATGCCCTTTTATAGGGAAAACCCTAGCAAATACTGCTAAAAAATAACATATTCGAGAAATTAGGGAAACTTCCAAAATTGAAAACTAGAAAGAAAAACAAGATATTCTCAATTGGAATCAACTTAAACAAAATTTTACGCCTAGAGTATTTCGTAATCTAAATATTTTTCTTAAATAGCAAAATTACTAAATTGAAAGCCTAAACAAAAGAATTTGGCCGATTCTGCTTTAACCCGCCAAGCTTGGGCCTATTCCGGGCTCATCGATAAATTGTCGAATTTGGCATTTTCAATGAAATGATGTTTGGGCCCCCAAGACTTCTGTTAGTCGATAAATTGCTACATCGAATTTGGCATTTTCAATGAAATGATGTTTGGGCAACTTTAAACACCATAGTAGAAACTTAGCCTAAGAGGTTAATTTCAATTGAAACCGCGTCAAAAATATGGCACTACTACAATAATGCATAAATTAACCTAAGCCCTAAAAATATGCTATGGCTAATGGCCTAACTGTTCTACCTCTACTGAACACAAGGAAAATGGGCTGATATCAAATATTTTTTTAGTTGCCATTGGGTATTCTTAAAGAAATGCTCTGGCTGTTTAGGCATTTTTGTTATAATCAATTTAACATGAAAACGTGAGAAAATAACAAGAAAAGATTGGTGAGATTTGTAGGCATTAGTCTTTCTTCTCGATTTAATTTGACAACTTGTGATAATAACCGAAAGGCTCGTTCTATATCAAAAATGCTACTCTAGTTCTAAAATATCACCATTTGTAATGAAACTTAGCCTTTTCCCATGTTGATAATGTGTTTGATTACGATCATTTTCTTGTTATTTGGCTACTTTGTGGTTGGGTTCCTTTGTTGGTTAAATTTGTTATGGTGTTGCATGTGTTTGGTGGCAAAAATATGGGAACCATGTATATACACATACAGTCTAGCTAGGATAATGTGTTTGATTACGATCATTCTTCTTGTGATGTTTATGGTTTTTGTGGTAGTGTGGGAACTAATAATTGAATCCAAAATTCCGCAATTAACGGCCAGACAAAAACCTCTAATTGTCTCCACGGCTTTTTACCTGTTATGAGAATCGAACTAATTGTTAGCTTGGAAGAGTAAATTCCTTTTTTTTTTTCATGATTATTAATTAATCCACCACTTTATCTTCAATTATTATTTCTTAAGATCAATCATCTTCAATAATTATTTCTTAAGATCCAATCAATCAAGATCAACAAATATTCAAGTAGCTATAATACACCTCCTTGTTATCAATGAAAATATCATTTGTTATCAAAAATACAATTGGAGCGATAACAAAAAAATCACAAATGAACTGAGTCTAAATGTGCGTAAACTGATCAAAACATTTGAGTTATCAAAAACAACAAATGAACAAAAGAGAGATATAATTAATTAATCCACAAGGAAAGTAGTAAAAAGCTAGTTGTCCTCCAATTAAAAAAGTGAGCCAATTACTCGGATATGTTTGTTGTTGCTTTCAATCTTGCTAGTGGATCTTAAGCGTACTTACGAATGCAGAATACCTCGACAAAAAAAATAGAGGGAGAAAGCAACCTAAATATTTCAAAAAGGAAACCTCCCTATCATCTTAACTTTAATCGATCAATAAAGAATTTGGATTTCATTTCATGCATTGGACCACAATTATATCGATTCATGCATATGTATTTGAAGTCACGTCATGGGGTCCCTGGAGGGATTTAGATTGACTTAGGTTGTGCCAACTGGAACAAGGGAGAAAATTTGGGTGGGTGGATCACGTGGCGGTATTCACCGCGCGCGCACTTTGGTCATTCAAGTCATCCAAAAGTGTTTTGGATAAACTGTTCAAAACATTTTTGGATCAATTAGTCACTTCTCTTGACAATCAAACCACGCCGTCCCCACGTCAGCTCGTACCCTATTTTCACCCCTTTTTTTCTCAGAATAAGCATATGTTTAATTCTTATTTTATTAATTTTGTAATTTTAGTAAGGTAGCTCAATTAGTCACTTCTCTTAGCAATCAAACCACTGATTAGAGAAACACAATTAAATTGTAGACACGAAGAATGAATTCAAGTATTTGTCGGTGTCTGTTACAGCCTAAATTGTAGCAAAAGTTACACTAAAAAACAAAGTCAAGAGCATCACAAACAGATATTGCATATTTTCAAAATCTTCAACCATACTTCAGTTGTTTATGTCTCATAAGAACAGACAAAAACTTTTTAGCTGTATAGATTCTGCTATTATCGTATGTAAACCTATACAAATACAACGAAAATTTAATTAAAAATATATTTTTTGGGGGGAGGCAACGTATAATTAATACAACGGAGTTGAAAGAGTGATTAGTCAATGCTCTTGAAGCACCGCCACATGTTACTTCAGAATCCTTCATCACCGCACATTCACATGAAATACATACTTTTGGTCATGAGCCCCATGCGAATTTGCGATAGATAGGGGCTATGAAGCACCACGCGACGGTGCTCCGGGAGCAGTTAATTATTTTTGCGAAGTTAGGCGTATTTGCGTACCAGTTGTCCTATATGGACGCTATAAATATAATATAAGCCAAAGAAGACCATGGTTGTTCTCTGCTCTTCTTCACCCAGAAATAGAGGATCTTTTGTCTTCCTCTAGTGAGTGCAGATTCCTGCTTTTGTGTACACCAAAATACACACACGAGAGAGAGAGAGAGAGAGGGAGAGATGAGATGAGATGAGATGAGATAAAGGACAAACTTGGATCTAGTAGTATACCTAAAATGTCAAATATTATGTCAGGTGAAGAAGATGATCTTCATGGGAGCTTTTCTTCAGGTACTAATAATACTGGGGAAGAACAAGAACAAGAAGAAGTTCAGAAGCTTCCCAAAAAGCAGCTTGTACAGAAGCGCTTTCACGGCTTGAGTTCAGGGCCTAAATCCTCAAACGCCAATGGATCAACAACCTCTGATCAGCCACAACCAGCTAAAAAGAAAAGAAATCTCCCCGGAAATCCAGGTAATCCAAATCCACCCTCATAAAAAAAAACCTCAATTATGATTTTGCCGTAGTTCTTAGTGTTTTGCTTTTAGTGAAACTGGATAAGTGTTATAGATTTATTGGAGGGTTCCAACTTAAAATCAATTGACTATAGGTACCTCAAGATTATATTAACCATGTTTAGGTGAGCGGTAAGGGATCGCTAAAGTCTAACGCTTTCCCTTACGTGCCGCCCGGATGAACATGGAGGTATGGATTGATAAGGTGGGGCGATTGACTCGGGTGGAGACTCGACCACGTGATCAAGTTAGACTACCCAAGACCTAGCTCAGATATTATGTTAGATTTATTGGAGGATTCCAACCTACAACATATTATCTATATTGGGAGTAACCTCTAAATTATATTAACCAAGCTTGGATTGTGATGTGGGTAAAGTCTAACAAGTGTAAGTTGAAGAAGAGTTGAGATTGCAGCACAACTCTGAATATAAATCTGATCAGCTATGTCTTTTGGCCCTTCTTCCATAGCGAAACATGTGCAAAAAATAACAACTTGAAACTGGGAAAACATCCAGTAAAGCATTGAATTAATGGATCAAATAACAAGTCTGAAGGGTCAGTCTATACCGAGCTTTATTTTGGCTTTAAATGGAGCCTCCATTGTTGAACGATGGAATTGGTCTCTGAGATTAGCAGATATATACGCAAACTAGCCCGGACACTTGAATATGAATAAGAATAGTAACAAGAGTGAAAAAAAATACCCCAACACTCGACACAAATAGATTTTACACTTTTGGGATACCATTCAAATGATCTTCAAGGTTGTGTTTGGTTTGGGTTTTGGGTTTTGATTTTTGAAATGATTAGAGGGAGGAATAGAGATAATGATTAAAAATAGGGGTTAATGATTAGAGAGAGATAGAGAGAAAAATGTGAATAATATTTGAAAATAGGGGAAATGATTAGATAATAATTAAGAAAACCGGATCTTGAAAACCCAAAACGAACAAGGGAAATTCTCCACTGTGTACTCTTTGATCTGTAATTCCGTTCTTGACCAAAACGCTACCCTCATGAATTTCAGGGTTTTTGTTTTTGAAGATTAGACATTGCGTGCATTTCAAATCGACAAAACCAATTTACCAAAAAAAAATTAAAAAATTCAACAATACCACTGCAAAAAAACAAAAACAAAAACATGATTTTGTGATAGTATATATGTTTTATTTTCAGTTGGATATCCTTATAATATGATATGTACTTAATGGAAGCCTTCTTACTGGTTGGTTGCATGAATCTGCATTTTTTTGGACTGGTTTTATAATTATTTTTTTGAAGGTTTTGGTGAACCCATGAAATAAAAAACTAAGGAAACGTTATAAAATTTTGAAAAAGGATAATTATTGAGTGAGTATTTAGTTGGTAGTTGGATCATCGAATTTAATACAGATGATTTCCATCACAACTTACCTGATTCCAATTGTCTAAACAGATAAATATAGTACGTATCTTGGAAGACTTATGAAATCTACCAGTAGCGCTAGCTAGCTATTAAAAATTAATCTTAGAAAATAGAAATAAAGAAGGGTTCAATAATTGCTTAGAGATTTTCTTTACGTACAATTATTGCTTGGGACTGTTTATGATTGCATGCTGTCTCGCTCTCTCCTCTTGTGAGTCTACTGGCCTAGCTAGGAAATCTGTAATAATAGGGCTTCATCTCTTTTTTATACTACGAAATAAGATAAAATATTTTTACTTGAGTAGTTCATCCAACAAGCAAAAAGATTTTTGAAAAAGAAAAAATCAATGATTTTGCTATATGTATTAGTATAGAAATCCAATATATATATAGGTAAAACTTCTAGTCTAAACCTCCCGAAAATAAGAAAAAAATGATTTAGTTTTTGCGAAAACTGCTTGGATCAAGCCCTTCCCGGTATTTTTTTTTTTTAAAGATTTCTCGCGTGGACCCTTGAAAACACCTTCTGAACACATTGGAAGGATCGGATCGTCAAAAAAAGTTTGGATCATGGAAGTTCGGATTAGAAGCTAACCATATATATATATATAGAGAGAGAGAGAGAGAGAGAGTCCCCTTCCTATCCAAACCACTATATACGGACCTACCGTCCGGACTTCACTTTACGGACCAAATTTTGACGATCCGAACCGTTAGATGTGTTTAATTAAAAGGTGTTTTCAAGGTCCAACGCGAAGATTTGGCAACAAAAAAATACCCGGAAGGGCTTGATGGGAGCAGTTTTTCACATAGCGTTTTTGTGCAAAACTCGCTCCGATCAACGCCCTTCCGATTTTTTTGCCAAATCTTCGCGTTTTGGCAAAAAAAATACATCTAAGGTTGATTTTCAAAAAAATTGGGAAGGTGGAGGTCCGTTTTCACGGGAGTTTGGATTGGAAGTTTTGTAAAATATATATATCTTGAAGAGGCCCTTCCGGGTCCCGAATCCTCCACCTTCCCGATATTTTTTTTTTATCAAACTTCAATGTGTTGAAAACCAAAATTTTAAACACATCTAACGGTTTTTCGGAAATTTTTTTTTGGAAATTGGGAAGAAGATTTCCGGTCCGGGACTTGGAAAACACCTTTGAACACATTGGAGTTTGGATTTCCAAAAACAATCGGTAAAAGCATAAATATATAAATCCGGAAATTCCTTACACAGAAATTTATAGCATCAATCTGAATTCATACCATTACACGGAAATTTATAGCATCAACCGTGAATTCATACCAATTTATTAGTACCCGAATTTCTTGCGAGCAATATTACGAAACTATACAAAGAATTAAGCAAACTTTATAACGTTACAAAGTATATCACTTCTTTTATTTTATGAATCCTCACAACAAATTTATACGTCTAGAATTTTGAAAATTAATTGATTTCCACTTCGCTACTACAACTTATATACGTAGATCCTACTGCGGAAGTTATTGCTCTCTCACCAACAACCCTAATGGCGACGAACCGATTCGTGTGTGAGATTTGCAACAAAGGGTTCCAAAGGGACCAAAACTTGCAACTACACCGAAGAGGACATAACCTACCATGGAAACTGAGGCAAAGAACAACCACTGAGGTCAGAAAAAGGGTGTACATATGCCCCGAGCCGTCGTGCGTCCACCACAACCCCGCTCGAGCTCTGGGAGATCTGACTGGAATCAAGAAACATTTTAGTCGAAAACACGGTGAGAAGAAATGGAAATGCGAGAAGTGCTCGAAGAAATACGCGGTGCAATCTGATTGGAAAGCTCATCACAAAACTTGTGGCACAAAAGAGTATAAATGCGACTGTGGAACCATCTTCTCCAGGTTCGTTTTGCCTATGAACTTTGTATTTATACATAAAGAAAATGGCATACGAAAAAAAATTACTAATATCGAAGTTTTATGAGATTAATTGATGCAGGCAGTATTTTTTTATTTAATTTTTTTGGAAATCATAAGAGAGGACAACAGGATTTTAATTTTTAATTAATCTGGAATTAGATAAGCAAAAAAGATTAGAATCAATCTGTAAGTAAGAATTATTAATGAAATTTTGTTTTACTGTATTACTTTACCGAGACAGGATGCAAATCGCATCTTGAAAAATGATTCTAACACGAACGTATGCAATAATGTCGTTATCAGTGCACAAAGCTTTTGTCTTCCTTTTGAAGACAGAAAATCTTGTCTGTCAAACCTTTCGTAGCCAGGACACCTGAGTTATTAAAATAATAAACAAAGTATAGTGGCATGTAAAATTGGCGTACCTGACAGGAATTCTTATTCAAGAAATCTTTGCGTGTTGATACTTCGCAATAATACCATAAGTATTTTGCATGTTTCAAAGAAAATGAAAAGGGTTATTTAGAATATATTTTATGAGCTGTACGTATCTGATAGCATCAACACCGTACCTACTGTGATTAATGTTTTCGAAATCAAGGAAATTATTAACAAATGGCCGACAAATTGACGATTACATTTTTATTTCCTTTTCGATGTCTTTTATACTCTCAAGAGTTGAATCCAAGCCCCACCAGAGTCTTATCTTACACATTCCCTGTACATAGACAAACATTTTCCTATTTGTTGCAGAATATTTTTCCTGAAATCTTTTTTTTCTTTCAGAATTTCTAGATCAACCATTTACTATCGTGATGAATAGTGATATTCTTTTCATTAAAAAATATCTTTATTTTATTTTTTAGAATATTTAGATATTTCTTAACGAGTTAGTATTAAGTTTAACGAGGTGTATTAATGCATGGCCAAATTAACTCGGTGCAACGTTTCACCATGTGTTTAATTTAGGGCATGAAAACCAACTATGTGCTCCATCCGAGATGCTAAGTGGTCAATCATATATATCAAACTACGATCTCACGCCTAAAAAGAAAACTAACAAACGTTATACGACGGGATGCCGTTTTGTAGGATCTACTATTGTGTTTGTATTTTCTTTTGAAGTTTGAACTAATTTAGCTCCCAGGTTTTTTGCCATTGTGCAGGAGAGACAGCTTTATCACCCATAGAGCATTTTGTGATGCACTGGCTGAGGAGAACGACAAAGTAAACCGAGGAGGGGGGCTGATGCCCAACATGGGCTCAAACATACAGGCCCAAATTCCTGACCAGCTCATTACTACCAACAGTCCAATGGGCTTATCAGAATTCAACATCAACTATGATTCCAAAATCCCACTCAAATCCCTATCTAATCAGGAGCTCTTACCGATGCCGTTTAAGCCCATGAACATGCCCGGCGCCGGCGGCATGTTCACATCCACTTCGGGCTCCCTATTCGGGGGCCCAAGAGGCATTGTTAACTCTTCAACTTCTTCTAGCCTTCAGCTCAGTTCAAACAACTCATCATCAGAGTTCAACTATGACATAAAAGCCGGGGGGCCATTTTTGAGTGGGTCAGCCCACATGTCCGCAACGGCCCTCTTGCAGAAAGCGGCCCAAATGGGTGCAACGGCAAGCAATACCAACATCACCTCACCCATTATTCAAAAGAACTTTATTAGGGGGTCATCATGTTATGGTACAATGGACCACCTTAACAACAGTTCATGCGATCCACACTTCCAAAATCATCGTTATGATCAGTCAAATATAGTCGGAATCAACGGTGGAGGATTCACCAATCCATTGTTGCAAAAGGACCCACAAGAAATGTCCCATTTTTTTGATACCGGTACCGGTATGAATGAGATGGGATTGTTTGGGGGAATGTTAATGGGTGGTGATCAACAAAATCAAGGGTTGTTCATGAAGAATCGAAATCAAGAGGATAGTGACAGTTCTAGTCTGATTCAGGGGAGCGTTCCGGTTAGTCCAAATTTGATTGGACGGTCGAGATTCGGAGGCAGTGGCGGGGGTGGCAATAATGTGACCACGGTTGACTTCATGGGCGTTGGAGGGTCAAGTAGGCCTCCAAATTTGAACGAACAACAACAACAAAAGTCATTGGAATTGGAGGCATTAATGAGTAGTCAACAGAGAATGCAAATGATGAATAGTGAATTCCATGAACAGCTCTTTCAAGGGGAACCTGCCACGGAAAAGCCCATATGGGAAGCTTAATTGATCGTAGTAGAGTGGTTTGGCTCGATTGTAAGACTTGTCATTAGCGTTCTGAGATGTGGGTTCGAGCCACAAAAGCAACCTCGCCAAAACCGACATATTATGCGAGTTGTCCTCGATCCTGTTAATTAAAAGGGAAGGCTCGTGTATTGAGTTGCCTTCTTTTTCTAGCCTTTGCCCTTTTTGGGCAAATTGAAAAGTGACAATGTACTATGTAGAGGCCAGCCACAAAATGTTGTACGAATGATCAAGAGCATCGATGGGCATTCATAGCTCGGCCCCAAGCAGCAATTCTCAGGCTTGGGGCTTGTTTATGTCAATGATGAAGCTGGTTTTTTGCATGATCCAATTAGACTTTGGTTTTTATAAATCCTTGATTAGTAGGGTTTCTACGTTACTTCGTTTTGATATGTAATGAAAGATAGTTATTTTATAGTTTCATTATTCTTATCTACAACTTCAATATCTGAATACCTTACCTATCACGTACAATAGATAATAAACGTAGCCCGTTCAAATTGAGATTGTGCTCTAGGATGTTGTTGAATGTTCTAGAATTGTGTAGAGCTAGGGAGATAGCTTTGTTTGTTTCTAAGAGAATTCTAACAAAGGAATTGTAGCCATTGGATTAGATAGATCCAAGTTGTCCATTCGAGAGTTGATTGTATATAAATTAAGAGTCGGAGATCTCATTTGGAGGGATATATAGTGTGCTTCTATAGGGTTATAGTTTTGTACTACTTAAATTTGTGGTTTGTGCACATCTGTTTCTATAAGTTAGATTTTTTTTTTTTTTTTTTTTGGGTACCCCTTGCTGAATCCCCAATCTCAGCATTCGACTCTCTCATAACTCATAAGTCATATCTCTGGCTCTCTCACCCTCTCAAATCCATTTTGTTGCACCTGAGAAGCAGATTCACCACGCCGCTGTCCACTACACCCTCCTAGCCACACCGCTCTCTTCTCTCCACCATGGCATCGTCTAAGCAGATCGAAGACCACCACAATTGCTCCACAAGCCACAAGGTACAAGGCTCTAAGCAGCTCTAGGTATTTTTTTTCCTTTTTCTTTGAATTGATTCTACCTACTAAGTGATTTGAGAGAATTTGTTTGTATATGTATATATCTGGGTTGGTTGATTCCACTTTGTTGATCTAGGTTGATTCCACTTTTTGCCATGGCTGCGTTTTCTGTTGTTTCTGAACCGAACCCAAAACGAAACCCGAAACAACCCCATTTGTCAGTTTTGAAGCATGTTCGGCTCAGGTGCAGGTCCGTTTTCTAGCAACCCAATGAAATTCAACCCGAACTGAACCCGACGTGAACCTGACCTAACCCGACCCTTACTCACCCCTAACTATAACCATATAGAAGCACACTATAAATCCTTCCAAATGAGGTCTCCGACTCTTAAACCTAATATTGGCTCTTGCTCTCTCTCCTCCCTTCTATTCCCACCATGAATACCGATGCCTCTCCCGGGGATGAACGGTAAAGCAAAAAGTTTCGAACAAGTGGTTCACAGCATAAACCACCCTATTCCCAAAGTCAGCTTCAGTAAAAATACGTGGTATTGCAACCCGATCAATTTGAACAAATCTCGCAATCTCACCATGTAGAATCTATACATTGTCCTCACTTCTGATTAATGAAGATGATGAGTCTAAGCAGATCGAAGACCACAACTGGTCCACAAGCCACAAGGTACAAGGCTCTAAGCTGGGTATTTTTTTCCTTTTTCTTTGAATTGATTCTACCTACTGAGTGATTTGAGAGGATTTGTTTGTATATGTATCTGGGTTGGTTGATTCCACTTCATTGCTCTGTGTTGATTCAACTTTTTGCCATGGCTGCATTTTATGTTGAACCCAACCACCCAAGCAGAACCGAAACCCGAAACAACCCCACTTAAATCTGCTGGGAACGTCTCGTGTCCCCGATGAAGGTTGAAGAACATAAGCTTTCTTCTTCAAAGGACCATCTTCTTTTGTTGCTTTTGGTAACAATATGGTGCAGGAACAAAAAACTAATGTCCTTGAGCTCCACATCATCATCGTTGTTCTTGAACTTCTCCCACGAACTAGAAAACGCGTTATATCTAAACATGGTTAATGAAAAGCCAGGGCCTCGATTCCTATCGACCATAATGATTTCCCCTTCGTACTCCATCATGTGACAAAGGCCAATCTCAGCATTCTCCGGCTCGGGTGGTATTTCTTTCGACGACGCATGAGTTTCTAAGTCGTAGATAATTGTCATTCCCCACAAATTAACGAGGAAACCATTGAATAAATTGAAGTAGTGTTTAGTCTCACCAGCAAAAGAAATCTCAGACCACCCCGTCTTATCATCATCGCCTACCTAAGCTATTCTAAGAATCAGTAATCCACCAAGCCCTTGTCTAGAGTGGCTGCCCCGGAGAACTACACAGTGCGGGCAGCCTTCAACGATGGTGGAAAATGATCCAGCAACCAGGGGTATAACAACATCTTTCTCCACATCAGGCAATTTAATAGCATTGAAGATATATTTCTATAAATGGACACTTCCGGTTATCCACCCGCCAAACTATAAATTACCCATATGGGTTATCCACTGGTTTGTGAATTGGATGGTTGCGCTAATCCGTACTCGATACCCAAGGCCTTATACAATTCTTAAAAACGAAAATTGAATTGCCATTTCAAACATTAACAACAAAAGTTATAAGTAGTTAATCAAACTTTCCACGATACAATGTAGATGCTACGAAAGTCATGTGACCAATTGATTCAAGTATGATTTTCTTTGCTTAAGAATGGGTAAGCTCAGTCGTTTTTATCATAAGCTATAAAATTCTATAATCATGTTCACGATAAAATCTGGTTCCAGCTCTCTCTTCTACATGTCAGAGGCCTCCTTATAAGGGGATTAGCAAAACTATTCTACTTATATACCTCAAATATATAGACTAACATAGACAACCTTCTTGAAGTTATTTTTTTTCGAACAATGTGTAATCGAAACTCCACCATGGATCTTGAAGTAATTTTTTTCGAACAATATGTAGTCAAAACTCCACCATGGATCAACATTACTAAAAAAATGAATAACCATTCCACGTTCATTAGGAACTTCCAATCTAGTACGTCGGTGATCTATTCACTCGGTATTCTTAATCTTTGGTCATATAGATTGTCCGTTGTGTATACTATTATGTTCTTGACGTTAATTTCCGACTTCTTTTTCAATTCCTATATTTTTGGTTTACGAATAAGTTCCTAACCAAACACTTTATCGTGCAGATTGAAATTCTAAATGTTCAGGTGTGGCACGTTGTTCAACTTGATAGTCATGCATTACCCATGTCGTTAAGGCATGGCCGTACCTACTTTATCTTGAAGCTACCGTGGTCGGATACAATCACAACTTTCGAACCTTATTCAAGACGTAATTCAAGAATGATTCAATGCATGCGAAATGAGAGGTTTTCAGGATTAAAGTTAATCGGGTACTCCGTCCAAGGATTGCTACTACTTGCAAGAGGAAACCTCGTCTTGTATTACAACCTGGAATCATCCCAGTTTACTTGCCTGCCCGTTCAGTGGGAGGTCCGTAACCACTGAGGTTGGTTTACTGATCAACCCCCTATGCCCGACAACAGGACTTTTCTTGTTGAACTCCGCGGAGGAGTAGCTGAGTTGTTGGAATATTGTACGGAAAAAGGGGACTGGAGAAGAAGCCCCTACGACATTGCCAGTGACATCACGAAGGCAATTGGCGGAGTCCATGATACACCGAAGGAGAGAACCTGGTATTTGCTCTAGCGATCTCTCTCCTCCAGTCGAGTCCGGCAAAGAAGACCCTATGTCTCTCCCAGCGATGTACATGATTACTAATACTACCGTATGAGTGATTTACCGCCCACACCACTCTGTTGTCAAAGTTTGATTGAACAAAAATATCCGGTGCTGCAGCTGGGACAATTTGAATAACTTTGGGATCGTCACCGTGTAAAATATAAAGGTGATCCTCGCTGCTGATTGAGTGCTCGAGATCTACTTGAAAATGTGTTGGGATTTGGAAGTGCCAATACCTTCTATTATCGAAGTCGGTACTAAAAACATGGATTGTATTTCTGTCGTCAAGCACAACCATCTGCGACCCCCAGGCATAACCCCTACACCAATTGCCTTCGTGAGGTCACTGACAATGTCGTAGGGGCTTCTTCTCCAGTCCTTTTTTTCCGTACAATATTCCAACAACTCATCCATGTTTTAATACCGACTTCGATAATAGAAGGTATTGGCACTTCCAAATCCCAGCACATTTTCAAGTAGATCTCGAGCACTCAATCAGCAGCGAGGATCACCTTTATATTTTACACGGTGACGATCCCAAAGTTATTCAAATTGTCCCAGCTGCAGCACCGGATATTTTTGTTCACTCAAACTTTGACAACAGAGTGGTGTGGGCGGTAAATCACTCATACGGTAGTATTAGTAATCATGTACATCGCTGGGAGAGACATAGGGTCTTCTTTGCCGGACTCGACTGGAGGAGAGAGATCGCTAGAGCAAATACCAGGTTCTCTCCTTCGGTGTATCATGGACTCCGCCAATGTCACTGACACGCACTATGCAAATGTAACTATGCTGTTTATGAAGCATAGTTTCATCAGTCTACTATGCCGTTTACAAAGATTAGATTCGTCCAAAATTTATGATGTCGAGGAGAAAAAACGAAGCCTAAATATGCATTGAGGTTCATAGTACCCAACAAGTGACATCTAGTATCTAGCAGTATGCAGCCACTGATGATTTGAATTGTGAAATATTGTGATTTGGTTTCTCCATTGTTCTTTTCAATTTTGTGATTGAATATCGATTTTGAATTTCAATAGTTACAGTATTTGTACCTATAGTGTATGGACATTTATGCGTATTATACTCCATAACGCCCCATGGGTTTTTTTAGAGGTACTAGGCGCGAAACCACACGTGCCTTGCACGTATTGTTGGCCCATGAAGGCCTGTAAGAAGTTGATTTAGTGTATGAAACAATGTATTCGTACTATACTAACCAATTTTCCTTGCTTAAGCTTTTACCATTTCACTTATAAGCACAATAAGTTTGCAGCAAAAATATACATGAAGATCACTTTGCTCAATGTATAGCCGTCGACTAAACTGACCGGTTTTGTCTATTAATTCGGGTTGAACTGGACTGTGTTTTGTTTACATCCATAGTCATAGGTACGGTTGCAAACTTGCAAGCGAGATTAAGCTACTCGTGGGCAGCTCAAGACTCGGCTTCACTTGTTTAGTAATTGAACTGAGTTTGAGCTCGAATTTTAGGCTCGTGTAGAAAATAAGTGGAATCCAAATTTTATGCTTGATAACCGAGCTCAAATAATTCAAAACTCGAATCGGCCCGGCTCTCATAGGCTTAGATGACGGACAAGCACCATACTCTCCGTAGTCCAGGGTTGTTAGCCCCAACACACAATCATTCAGGCCCGACAGATTGTGACGAGATATAATGTGAGCCTCTGCAGTAAATTACGTTATAATTTAAAAGAAGCAAATGGACATTAATTACAGACACAATAGACCAAACGGTCCTAAAATGAAATTGTTTCATACAAACTTTACTGCAGATTCATAGGCGCAGCTCCATGCGCAATTGATAAGTCAGTTTGGTAATTCAGTCCATGCAAATATGCAATAATACGTTACAATATGACGCAGAGTATATATCTTTTCCAGTCCCAGAGCATGTCTATAGCATAACATGCAGGGAATTGTTTCTCAAGTTTCTAGACATCAAACATTTGGAGTCAAAATATCATGTCTACACAGCTCCGGCTTTAATTACATCCCAAAATAAAACAAAAAAAATTCTAGTTCTATCAACCATTGTCAAAGATGTTTCATATGACTTCACAACCTGGGGTATAATCTCTCACCATTTTCATCATTGACTATGATTTGCAATTCAAGAGTTGGTGAGACGGCAACCAATACTCAATCCATCACTTCCAAATCCAATGCTTCTTCAAACTGTGCAAATGCAGCACTGTGCAATCCATTGTTTACAAGCGGAACATTCCATGTCCGGTGGCCCATCCTTATCCCGTAAATTTCCCTGTTATTATCCCAAGGATTGGAGCCAGTCCAGATTCAAACTGCTGCACATAGATACAGAGTAAGGCTATGTTTGATAAAGCTGAAAGCTGAAAACTGAAAACTGAAAATTAAGTACTGAAAACTGAATGCTGAATTTATTAAGTTAATAAGTTGTTTGATATGTACTGAATCTTAAGCACTGAAATAAATAAGTTGTTTATCTGTACAAGGAGCTGAGTATTAAATTCAGTAATTTTTTTTTATTTTTACTTTGGGTTCATATTTTCATACTAAAATGTATAAATGAAAAAAATGTACATTTATCAAAATAATAAAAATATACAAAATATTGGCAAGATGTGGTATAGCGATGGTGATGGTTGTGATTGTGGTATTGCAGTGTTCGTGGTCATGATAGCGGAGTGGTAGTTTCGTGGTGGTGTAGTGGCGGCAGTGGTGGTGGGGGACTGATGCTAGGAATAGTGGTAGTTTCGTGGTGGTGTAGTGGCGGCAGTGGTGGTGGGAATGGTGATCATGGTGGTGGTGGTGGTAGTTGTGGTGGGAGTAGCTGAGTTTTGGTGGTGGTGTACTGATGGCAGTAGTAATGGGGGGAGTGGTGGTGTGGTGGTGTAATGGCGGTAGGAATGACAGAGTGGTGGTGGTGTAGTGCCGGCGAGAGTGGCAGAGTGGTGTGGGGGTGGTGGCAGCAGTGGTGGTGGGAGTGGTGAAGTGGTGTTTATGGTGGTATGAGTAGTGGTGGTGTAGTGGTAGCATTGGTAGAGTGGTGGTGTCAGTGGTAGTGGTAGTATTGGTGAAAGTGGCAGAGTGGTGGTGGTGGTGATGGTGTGGTGGTGTAGTGGCAGCGAGAGTGGCAAAGTTGAAGTGGTGGTGGTGGTGGTAGTGGTGGTGTGGTGGCGGCTAGAGTGGCGGAGTGGTGGCGCTGGCGCTGGCGGTAGTGGTGGTGGTGGTGGTGGTGGCGGAGTGGCGGTTATGGTGGTGGGAGTTATGGTGGCAGTGGTGGTATGGTGGCGGCAGTGGTGGTGGTGGGAGTGACAGAGTGGTGGTGATGGTGATGTGAGTTGTTGTGGTGATGTAGCAGCGACAGTGGTGATGATGGTGGTGGTGAATTAAAACAACTGTAAATTCAGCAAAAATTAAGTAGCTCAAAGCTACTTAATTTTTTTCAACATTTTAGCTTACATTTTAAGAGCCACTTAATCTTTTAAGTACTATAAAATGTGGTTATCAAACCTACTTAATTACTTATTACTTAATTACTTATTACTTAATTCATTCAGTATTAAGTGTTGAATCTGGGTTATCAAACAAGGCCTAACACAAATACTTAAGCTTGAATTTTTTGTTTAGGTAACAGTCAAGAAAAAGGAAAGATACAGTTGTTCTCTTATTTATGCTAATTTTACGAGCTGTCATGCTTTGTAGAATATCAATTGATTATTCATGAAGTAATTTTACATGGGGACTAAATTAATGAAATGCTTTGGATATCGCGTTTCTGGGTGGTTCAAATGCTGTGAAGGTGCATAAGCATAGGAAAAATAATGGCGTGTTTAGATTCTACAAAGCATAACAGTACCGAATAATCCGTAATGAAACTACAGCCAAGGAAAGCTTTAGAGTGCAGTAATTAATCGTTCACCTGATCCTAATGCAACACTAAACAAATCAGCTCAATACAGCTATAATAAGCACCAACCACAGATATGCATAATTACAAATATCACACCACTCCAGTAGGTGTTCAGGAAGGATTATTTTTTTTCAAACCCCCAAATCACTTGCCAAGCAGCAACAAACCAACATCCTTGACTTGAGTGACCAGTTTAAACCATTTTAACATCCAAATTCTTAACGAGCACCACAATTTAGGAAACAGAAGTAACACAGTCCAGTACAAAGAGCCAACAAACATGGGATAGCAAAAAGCTACAGAAAGAGCACATTTATGGTTATGACAGATCCAAATGGCTGCACCCTCAGTTTGGAAGAAAGGTTGCAAGCCTAACGGTAACATCTATGTGAAGGAGGCCATCAAAATGACAAGAATGAAATTCAAAGAGGAAAACCAATCAATTATTTGTCAAATAAGCTACAACAAACGCAGGAAGTAAGACTAGACTACAACCTGGGAAACATTTGGTAGAGAAATAAATTTAAAATACCAGCAGCGAGTGACACCTGCGCAAAAATGTATTAAACGCAAAGGTCGCCACAGGTATATTCCCTGGCAATCCTGAACACAACTGGTAACATAAACACATGTTAAATTAAAAACTAATTCCAAGGAAGATGAGTACACTGTACCTGCAATGCAACAATGCAGGAAAGAATAGTAAATGACAGCATCAAGCCACATTTTTGTCCTATTGCATTGTTTTACCTATAAATTAGCTTGTAATTCGATTGGGTAAAATGTGCAAGAAATAAGAGTGAGAGATATAAAGATAGACATGTGAGAGTACTTGTAAGTGTTTGTGTGCATTTGAAAAAAAGTGATTTGGAGATTGTATGTGCAAATTTGTGCCTCCTCTGTTTCTGGCACCAACACGTACTCCATCGTGTGACAAAGGCACCTCAGCGTTCTCTGGCCCAAGTGGTATTTTTTTCCCCGCGTGAGTTTCCATGTTATAGACAATTGTGTACACGTGGTGTCCATGAACAAGCAAACCGTCGAATGAATTAAAGTAGGGTACAGTCTCACCAGCAAAAGAAATCTCAGACCACCCAATTTTGTCATCATTGCCTAAGTAAGTGATTCTAAGGATCAGTAATCTATCAAATCCATGTATAAATGGGACGCCTCGAGGAAGTGCACAGAGAACTACAAAGTGCGGGTAGCCCTCAATGGTGGTGGAAAATGATCCAGCAAGCGGGAAATCTTTCTCCCCATCAGGCAATTTTACAGTAGCTCTTGTGAAGGGGTTCATTAGGAACACAGAATAAGGCAAACTATTGGTACTACTAACGTCGTTTCTATTTGTATTACTTCCAGATGTTGCTGAATAAGAAAAGTTCTCTCTCCGCAAAAGAAGCCACCCTTGTTTCAAGAACAAAGTTGTAGCGCCATGGAATTATGGAAGGTCAATGGTAAACTTCTTTCTTCTTGATATACAAATGAACTCCCCACGAGCTGCAATTAACATCGTATTGTTGCATGATCCACGGTAGCCTGGTACAGCTTGCAGATGCAAAGTACTAATTCAGGCAAAAAGCAGCCAGTTGCACGTTATCGACAAAGTCTAGCCTATCCCTGATCATCCATAAAAGGAGAAAAGGAAGTTGAGACCAAAACTCTTCTTTAGTTCTATTGCATTTGTCGTAACCAACTATTTCTTCACCTAAGTTGCCGTGTTGTCCCCTAGAGAGCCTCTTTTAACCTTATCTATGTCTTCTGTTATGTATCGGGTTGGAACAACTTACTATATTTTGCCACTGCCTTCTATTACACCACATCTTTCATAAATTTTGCGCGGGAAAAAAAAAAAACTCTGAACTTCGTCTGTGAACAAGGACAAAACTTCAAAAAGCCTTAAATTGTTTATTACTATGATAAATGACCCACAGCTTTCAAGGAACAAGTTGGAAGATGATATTCCCAAAGAAATTTAATTTTTTGGCCTGGAATTAATTGGAAACGAAGTTCAGAAGTTCAAAATATTTGAATCATATACCTCTTTGCCAAGCAAAATAACATTGCATATAAAATTAATCCTCATCAACAATAATATTTGCCAAGCAAGGCAGGCAATAATCAACCAATATCAACCCACTTTGCCGATGCATAGCTCCTCAATGGTAAAAGGATCTCATTGCTTCCATCCGCTAAATCCTGAACAAAGACATTAAATCTGTTGGGAACGTCTCGTGTCCCCGATGAAGGTTGAAGAACATAAGCTTTCTTCTTCAAAGGACCATCTTCTTTTGTTGCTTTTGCACAAAAGCAATGGTAACAATATGGCTGCAGGAACAAAAAACTAATGTCCTTGAGCTTCACATCATCATCGTTGGTCTTGAACTTCTCCCACGAACTAGAAAACCCGTTATATTTAGACATGGTTAATGAAAAGCCAGGGCCTCGATTCCTATCAACCCTAATGATTTCCCCCTCATACTCCATCATGTGACAAAGGCCAGTCTCAGCATTCTCCGGCCCGGCTGGTATTTCTTTCCATTCATGAGTTTCCAGGTCATAGATAATTGTCATTCCCCACAAATCAAAGCAGTAGTAAACACAATAAATACGCAAGTATTGTCCATGAACGAGGGCTAAACCGTTGAATAAATCGAGACCCTAAGCAACTTTACACTCTCACCTGCAAAAGAATTTAGACCAATATTAGATGTAAGAGTGCCTCATCCAATGGCCAACGCTTGGAACATATTCTAAGAAGGTCAGACTTCAAACCTTAAGTCGAATAGAGACAACGCGGATCTACCACCGGAGAACTATTTAATATAGTTCCTCTATTTGGGTAGCCTTCAATGATTGGTGGAAAATGATCCAGCAATTATCTAGTGGACTATAATATCTTTCTCCACATCAGAGTTATTCTTTGGGTGGTGAGTGTGTAGGGATTCCAAGGTTAAAAAAGTGTGAAACGGATTGAAGCAAAGGGTATAATATCTTTCTCCACATCAGGTAATTTGACAGTAGCTCTTGTGGTACTGTTCATTAGGAACATAGAATGTTGCTGAATAAGGCAAAGGTACTGCTTCCAGCTGTTGTTTAAGAACAAGTTCTTTCTCCACAAAAGGAATTCTTTCTCGGAAGGTCAATGGAACTCCGGAAGGTCAATGGTAAACGTCTTTCTTCTTGACATACAAATGAAATCCCGCGAGCTGCTATTGACCTCGAGTTCTTGCATGATCCAGGGTAGCCTTAGACTGGAAGCAGATTGAATACTTTTCTTGGTATAGCTTGCAGAAGCAGAGTGCCAATTCTGGCAAACAGAAGCCAGTTGCACGTTATCGATAAAATCAAGCCTATCCTTGATCATCCATAAGAGGAGAAATGGGAGTTGAGACCAAGATTTTTCTTCAGTTGTACTGCATCTGTCATAACCAAACATTTCTTCAATTGAGTTGCCCTGTTATCCCCTGTGAAAGCAAACACAAGAGATTCAGTTGGCGTATTTTATCAAAGGAACATGAATAGGATTAGGATGACACCAAAACCATGGACGAAGCTGTTGTATTGAGATTCCCCAGCTATCACTATAATTATTATTTTTTGATCGGCCAGGTAAATCACTATTTTAGTTATTTTACCTGAGATGAGGGCAAGCTAGACCGGGTATCCGGTTATCAAAAAAATTGAAAATAGAAATGCAATTAAAATTAATCTTCACCTCAGGGAAGAAAAATATCCATAAACAACAATTTCAATGCACAAAACAGGACGTACCTGGCTGGCTATCTAAAGGCAGTCTCGAATCCATCAGCCAAAAGGACTGTTGAGGCAATTGCTCCCATGGAATAGATGTGTAGATAGAATCGGATGATCAGAGGAGAGAGAGAGAGAGAAATATTATATCGGTTTGGGATGGAAATTTGTTAATTGTGTTGCATTTTGGCTCAATCTTTGGAAAAGTCTAAGGTGGTGGCTAAAAGTGAAAGGGTCTCCTGCGTTGGAAAGCTCTGGATCACAAATGTGTTTTATGTTCATGACAATGACAGATGCATGCATTAGAACATTTATTTGATTTGAAAGTTTGATCTAGATGAAGAAAAGGGTTTTAGGGCTCATCTATGAATAAAAAGATAAAGGCTTTTCAGGCTTATCTGGATGCTTTTAGGGCTTATCTGGATTCAGATTATGTAAACAGAGATTTTGTGGATTATCTGGATTTTGAATCAGAATAATAAAAGAAGACTAATCAAAATTGTTTCGATTCAGTATCAGTACAAGAACACACCGATTGTCGAAATTCTCTTTTGCCTATCGGTTAGCCGTCTTTAAACATGCTTGCATATGCATGCATCTATAAAAGAGCACTACAGAAATGGCGAAGTATAGAATAAGAAAAAGAAGAAATTAAAATACGCAAGTATTCCGGTAGAGAGGGTTAATAGGGTGGGTTTTATCCAATTGTCAAGCCCGACCATAAAATTTTCGAGACCCTAAGCGAGGGTTGAAAATGAGGTCTCTCATTTTTTCATATATGAATTTAGTTGTTCAATATTAGATGTAAGAGTGCCTTGTGGTCCAATGGCACAACGCTTGGAACATATGTCTCGCTAAGGTCGGGACTTCAAACCTATCATGGAAGTAAGGATCGAATACGCGGTCTCACAGTTAGACAACGCGAATCCTACCACTGCAACACACTTACTATTTGTAAAATCCTTGGCATATATAATATTTAATATATTCCTCTATTTGGGCCGGGGCCCCTATGATTAGGCCAAAAACTGAAGGCCCTGAGCGGTTATCTAGTGGACTTATGCCCAGGACCGGCCCTTTGCTCCCAGAACAATCTCTCATTTGGGTTTTGTTCATGGTTAGGCATTGGTTTTTATACACTTACCTCCAAGAAATTACTGAAATTCCAACGTAGTAAACGGTTAACTTGACTGTATGATAGCCCGATGGTAGAGAGATAAAATTTCAAATAATTTTTGAAATTGATCATTCGTCTCGGCAAGAGAAATCAGAAAAGTATGAAACGATGTTGAAAAAAGTTCATTTAAAATGATACTAAAGACAAAATATACTACGCTATTTGGTAAAAATTTTGGTCGTCAGTGAATTTTTTTCTGCTTTTAGACATAAATTTTATTTTTTACTCCCGTTGTCGAGACGGATGGAAATGATTCTCTTCTATAGTTCGATAACTATCAATACCCAAGTTCTTTTACTCTTTCAAAATCGAGCACGCTAGCTAGCTTTGTTCTGACAAATTGTAACCCACAATTACAGATCTTGATTAATTAATATGATCTCTTAACATACCGTTAAGTAACATTTTTTTTTCCGTCATTCCTAATCTATTACATGGAGAGAAGAAATGAGATTCAATCCCGGATATGCAGTATGGGACATCTAAAAGCTCTACCGCATGAGCTAACCACCACTTGCAACGTTTAGTAACATTTACTTACAAGAATCATACCATTTTTCATCGAAAATTACTCTTAACCTTAGTAGAGGACACATGAACATATTGTATTAGTAAAAAAATTGGTTCAGTGACCATCATGTGCTGTGTCCGTCATGTCCCGGCCCAATGTAATAAGGCTTTGAACTCGACAATATTGGACTTGTAACGCCTTTCAACTCTCGAACTCTCATGCAACCTCAGCTCGGCCCATTGCATTCCTTTTTCATTTTTTCCCTTCTTTTTTTAAATTTTAGTCGTACTTAATCCAATTCTATGTTCTCTCTTGTTTAAACAAATATAATCATCAAAGAATGGTCATAAAAAGCCCAAAATTATCAAAACTTTCCACCATTTCCCGACAAAAAAATTGTTACTATTCATCAAACATGGATCTGTTGAGTTTCTGCCTAACCCAACAAAAAAAGCTTTGCACAATTTTTTCTATCTCCTCCTGTCGTCCCGCCACCTTCTATTTCCATGCCTATCGTAATAATCCCGGTGCCCCGACGAATTATTACGCTGTGGCGGTCTTGACCGGTGGTTGTGGTGGTGGTCAGGCTCGGGCCTATAACTGTGATGACTACCCATACCTATGTTCATTCTGGGCTCCGGATAGTTCTGTCCGCGCATTACGTACTCAGTCGATGATCTAGTTGGGCTATCCCACACGTCGTACTCGGACCCGACACCCACGTATTGATTTCTAGGATGAGGATCTCCGTTATATGCATCGTAGTAATTGTTCTGATTAGCTGTCCAAGAATTTGTCGGAGGGAGAGGAAGAGACTCGGGTACAGCAGCGGTGCGCTGTGGCGGCAGCAAGGGGGCGGAAGGAAATCCAACCGACGGTTGTTCTCTCCCCGGTCCATTAATCGTGATTGACATTGGTGCTGGCCTGACATAGACAGAGTTGGTGTCAGCCCGCATTGCCGCCGCCGCCGCCAAATTGGGCAGCAATGGCGAGCTACGGAGGGGAATAGTACTTTCCGTATATATATTAAGTGGAGAACTAGTGGCGGCACTCTGTTGCAACCGAGAAAAATCAGGAGGCTGCAGCCGTTGCTCCAGCAAGAAAGCGGCTGTCTGGGGCATTGAAAACTGAGGCATTACTGGTTGTTGGGCCACAACGCTGTTGATCAGAAAATTTTCCTGAGAAGGTATCGGACCAGTAATACTTTCTCTGTTAGCTGTTGTTGCACTTTGCCGTGAAAAGGGATTTCTATTGACCTCCGTTGGTCTCCATCCACTCTGCATCTAATCCCAAAAAAAAAAAACACAAGAAACAATTTAAATCCATAAGTAATGAGGCATTAACGTGGAGTGGAATTCTTTACCACTCAATCTACAAGATTTGGGATTTTTTTTTTTTTCCGGTGGAAGAGCAAGAACTTCATTAAATAAAACTAAATACGTAAATTACAACAATAACACAGGTAAAAACGAAAACGAGACACAAACAAGATTTGGACTTGACACACTGTTCATTATTTGATTTTTCACAAGACTGATTGGATGTGGAAGAAAAAAAGTTTTTTGTGTTCGGATTACGAGTTTTCGTGAACTCGTAATCCGAACACAACCTTATTTGAGCTATTGCTAAAGTTGTGGGTTTTCCATATGGGAGATGCAGAAAGCCACTGATCACAGACCTTTTTGGGTTTTGGCAGTCTCCATCTCCCATTCGAAGAAAACGTAATGGTTTTCGACATTTTGCTCATTAATTCTAGGTAACTCAAAGAGAGAAGAAGAAGAAATAGGATATGTATATAAGTCCATAAATTCTCGAAAAAAGTTGTACAACATGTGCATAAACAAACGCACCGTTACAGGATCGCTGGAAGGAGTTGGGGAAGGAAGAGAAACTGGAACATTCTCGAGCTCAGCAGTATTTCTGCTACTGCCTCCTAACACATCACTTAAACTACCGAGTGTGGCAGCAACCCCATTTGCCTTAATCATATCAAGAAGCCTCGTAGTTTGTTCACTTGTTAAGCTCCCAACATCTTGGCCAGACGTCAAAGCAAACACCAACTCAGGGTTTTTCAGCAACACAGCAAGCAACTCGAGGTCCGGTGCCGCCACGTTGCCGGTGCCGTTCTGAGTTGACTCGGGGGCAGCAGAAACTGCATTATTAGTGATTTCCTGTTCGCGAGGGGAAACCACCGTTTCCACACCATCACCGTCGGGTAGCTGCTCGGTTGGGATTTCAGGGGTTAAACTGTCATCGTATTCCATTTCGCAGTCCCAAGGTTCCTTGGGATCCGAGGGTATCTCCTGAGACGTCCGGTAAATGGTTTCCTTTTCTCTACGGATTCGGTTTCTCTGAACTTCCACCTCTTTGCTATTCTCTCCAGTGCCAACACTCCAAGCATCATGCATTCTCATTTCTGCATAATTCAGAGAAAAATGGGTTGAAAAAGCTGATATCTGCCAAATTGCTTGCATTCACAGTTGAAAAAATTAGAAATTTAACGTGTCCCTCTTGCAGCTAGTTATTATCTGCTCTACATTCAGGGTAGTAATTTTGTTGCTTCGTATTAGGAGGCAGAAGAAACGCAAAAGGGATGGTTTGGAAATTGAGTTTTCCCCCCATGACCATTTGAAGCAACCATTTAGGTTATGTTTGGATCAAAAAATTTGTGGAAGGATTTTTTTTTTTGGGTATAAAGATATCTAGCTTCTTCACTTAATCTTCTTGTGATCCTCTTTACCTTCTCATTTCCCTCTATAAATCCCTCCACAAATCCATAATCCAGAAAATGCCCTAGTGGTAGAAAAATGCTTAGGCAATAAAACTAGCTTTCTGAGAATTAACTCTTCCATCTAACATATCCACGGTTCCAAACTGTATCCAGATTAAGAAAATAACTTACCTCCCTCAAGTACCCTGGCTAATCCTATGAATTGAAGGGCATTATAGTGCAAAAAGATCATCGGCGAACATTTTGAAATAACATAAAATTGGGAGTTATCAAGTGAGGTAGTTATATTCGTTGATCAACAACGGCTTGTACATAAATCGAGAGCAGTAATCCGACTTAGTAAACAGCATTAAGAGAGAGAAAAATGTGGAACTGTGATTGGCATTGTCACTTTTTTCTGCTTTCTTCTCCGGTTCAATAGGACGTGTTTTACATCACCGATTTCATTTCGAAGCATTTGGTTTGCTAGTTCTGAAGTGTAATTTTTTATTATGTACAAGCTCATCCACTCTCCTCTAAGACAAATCCATTTCTATACCATGTGCTCTTTTTGGGAGTCTATCAATGGTTCATACATACCAGAGTCAGTTGCAATCTGTTTGCATTGGGCCGCAAAAAATACAGCATAACGCATAACCTTGCATCCTATCGATGACACTTCCATTTTATGTATGCATGACCGAATTCAGAGTCCATCACTTATACATGTATTAGAAGAAGGCAGATGTACTGCATCCTTTGGTGTGAAGAAATCCAATGAAATTCCAATGTTTAAAGTCCATACAAAGGCCTCATGGAAAAATAACAAGCTCTCACTCGCTCCTTTTGTGTCAAGAAATTCAACGAACTTTCAAGTGTTAAAGATCGTACAATGGCCCCATGGAGCAGTAGGGAAGGGAGCAAGATAACTTCACGTGACAAAGTCAATTTACATATTTTCCAAGAAAATGATAACAAAAATTCACTGCAAGAACAGGATGACCAATTTCATCAACTGCAGATGCACCTTAGAAGGGCATTATTTTCCAAACCACGGCGGCATCTTAATTAGCAACATCGTCTCAAACTTTTCCTCCATTTGATCAGTACGCTCGTGGATCAATTTTTAGCAGTGTGTACCTTTGCTACAACCATTCATGATATAGTCCAGACCTTCCTCCGCGGGGAAGACGTGTGATGATTCAATGATTTTAAGATTATAATCGCAAGAAATTGGCCATTTATTAATAAGAAATTGACCAATGCCAAGTAGATCCTAATTCGTTGGAAACACAATCTAGTTTACCGTGTTCTTTTGTTGCCTAATTGATTATAAGAACGCAATCCAAGATTTCCATTATGATGGCGGCATTTTAGTGATTTGTATCAATAGCTTGACCATAGCTCTCCAAGTTACAATAATCCCTGCCTGAAAGTCTTGGTGAAACAGGATTCATCAAACTGTAAAATCATAATTTCTAGATATTCTTGGACGACTGACACTAGTTTAGCATGTCCTTTTTGTTGCCTAATTGATTATAAGAGCGCAATCCAAGATTTCCATTATGATGAGCATTTTTGTGATTTGTATCAATAGCTTGACCATAGCTCTCCAAGTTAACAATAATCCCTGCCCGAAAGTCTTGGTGAAATAGGATTCATCAAACTGTAAAATCATAATTTCTAGCTATTCTTGGACGACTGACAGGCGATAAAAGATAATTTAGCAATAAACAGATGCTCCAGTTTTTCACCAAAGAAAATTGATTTCAAAATTTGATTCTAAAGAGAAAGAAGTATTGCAGGTAATATAACTAATAAGAAGAAATCAAAAACTAAAGTCACAACATGTTCATTCCCATATGTTAATATATACTGCCAAATAACTATCCACTAATGCTACCTTAATTTTAAAACAATAAAGTTCTTTTGTTTTCACTTGCAAAGGCTTTCATCACCAAAATGATTTGACAAACATTGCAAAACAGTTAATGACAGAGCACTAGAAGCAAATGTACCTGCTGGTGTCCGCCACATGATCCGGACCCTCTTGCACTTTTTCCACAAAGGTTCATACAGGTCCAAATTCTTCTTATTACCAATAGGAGTTTCCTGCTGAATAGGACCTTGTGGGGGAAGCACCACCGGCTCCTTATGTTCATCAACTTGAGGCCGAACATGAGCTTTGGAAACTGAAACCAAATTTCTGGCTGGAGAAGAGGAAATTTTGATTGGACTTTCAGTCTTTACTTGGTGCCCTTCACTAGAAGAGGTACCAGACTTCCCATATTTGCTTTGCATGAACTGAGCACGCATTTTTGCTTTTTGGATATCATCTGCCGATAATGGGCGCCCTTGACTGGCAGTTGCCAGTCTTGCAACTGGCAGGCTTCTTCCAGCCGATTTTTGGCCAGGTTGTTCCACCAGAAGAACTTTTCTCCGCTCTCTAGTTTCTATAACTAGCTAAGGCAATCCACCCATGCACTTCCATACACAAAGCAGAAATAGGAAAATCACATATGCATGATTTGTGTCTCTAGCTATTTGTATAAATTCTAGAGAAGCATACAGAGAGATTGCTGTGAGATTTTGACAAGCACCATGACAACAACTTAAGAGAAAAGAAAGTGGAATAAGAAAATATCTTGGTTGTGAGGCTATCAAAATGAAAGAGAAACCTGGTTTAATATAGTCGACAATGCCATCTCTGGTGGCCTTTGGCCAAAATATGTTCCGTGTTGCAATTTTAAGTAGGTAGAAGAAGACTTCTCAAAGGTTTCTAAAGGGAAAGAGCTAAAGTGATTTGTTTTTTTAAAAATGGCACCATGTTGGATTCCAAAAACAAAGGCTATTTATGGTGAACCACTTACTATTTTAATCGTTATATTCAGTCTCTTCAACGGATCATGGATATTTCTTACCACAAGGAATGGTAGATTTTTAACATTTTTTAACTGCATCTATGTTTCTGGCGATAGTCTAATCAAAGATAATACTCAATAGATTCAACTACCAGTCCTTTTAAGGCATATTTCCTTGAAGCATCTGATAAGATTTCTGAAAAAAACAAAAGAAATGTTTAGGATACGGGATGACGATACACCTCGGATAAGCTTCTTACTAGAATCATCAACAGGTGCCGGAAGCAGTTTCAGTTGCTGCAGAGGTTCTAATTTCCTGCACAAAAATCATGGTTGATGCCCCACAACCACCAAATATGCATGAGAAGGGTTAATATGCACCCGACAAATCCTATCAAATGTTCTTCTCCCATTTCTTAGTCAGTAGTAAAGGGTAGATTTGCCACATTTGCGTATTCGGAAGGTATGCCTTCCCTGTGTTCTGTATTGTTTGCTCTTCCAATGGAATTTTCAATTACCAGGGAAATAAAAATGCACCTGACAAATTGCATACACATACATACCTGAAGTTCTCTGACCCTTCAAATGAGGGAGCATGAGGATCTTCCTGCAGAGCAACGAAGCACGATTACAATTACCCCAAAAGACAAACAAGCTTCAAGAAGAATGATTTGAAAACCATGCAGCACTTACAGGCCCATCAATTTTGGACTCCCATGATTCAGCACCCATAATTTCGCTAATGCTGCACGTGGTTGAAGAATAATTAGGGGAATGTAGTTATGTTAACTCTTGCTATCAGCCAGGATAAGGGTGAATGAATATAAAATAACAGGAGATGTAACTACCTCTGCTTCAACAGCATCTCATTCTGTGCATCAGTTGAGGATTTTACACCATTCGGTTTCTTCATAGCTTGACTTCTTGCAAATATTTTGCTCCATCTAGATAGCAGGAACATTGCCCTGTTTGAAATGTCTGATCTTCAAATCAGATAAATGAGACTGAGATCCGAAATCAAAAGAGACACAAAGTACAAAGCTGAAGCACAATCTATCTCCCCTTCTTATGCGTGCAATGGGTAGAAAACGAGGACCAAGCAGAAAATTCATTATACATTTAGAGGATACATTTAGGTAAAAGCTATCATATGTCCATATCATATCATCAGGAAGTAGCTTTCATCATGCCCTTCACTAGCCATTCTTTAATGTACTTTATGTGTCATGCACAAAATATAGGATCTTCGGGTACAAATCTCTATTTTCAGGGTAATATCTAATGCCAAAAATCACAACGTAAACAAATATTCACCCCACATTGAAACAACTATTAAGCCCTTCGCAACACTCTCCAAAGTAATACTTTACTTATCAGCATCTCTTTTCTTTTTTCTTTTCTGATAGGTAACTTGTAAGTATGCATCATGAAATATAAAGATAAAGATATGAATAGACAATAGAAAGCAGCAGCAGGAGAGCGAGAGGAGAAGAAAAATAATTTGTAGCAAAGGCACACCTGATGTCCTATAAAATCGCAAACTGTTGACGCTTTGAAGTACAGCTGACATATGTTCAGGGCGAGCTTTGTGTAGAGGAAGGTGGGAAAGAACCTGGTAATGACAAATCAATCAAGCATTAAGCTTCGTTGCCAGTTTGAAAAAGTAAACCATGTCTTCTACTACCAATATATACCTTGAGAATGACTTCGAGAACACTTGTTTGTTCTTCACTGGCTGCTTGACTTAACCATGTCGCTAAAATCATAACACCACCTTTATTTTGAAACCTGCGAGAACAAGAGAGCAACAAGATCAGGGGAGCAAGCCCACAACCAGGATACAACTTTTTCCCATGATCATGATATGGAGTGATGAGTACCAATATAGTACAGAAGAATCCTGAATCTGCAAGATCCACTCCATCAATTTCACCTGCCCAGAAAATGTTTCCTCCTTCCGCATCCAAATAAAAATAGTATCCACAAAATGTCTGTTAGAGTCATCTAACCCTGGTAAAGTTTCCTCCTGTGTGGAGCAAGAAGGTCCTTCTTCAATGCTAACAGGCCCCACAGTGCTTAAGGGAACTGGATAAATTGGCATTGAGGAATTGATATTCATTGGGACTCCATCTTTCTCCGTTAAGGGAACTGGAAAAACTGGCATTGTGGGATCAGTGTTCATTGGGACACCATCTTGCACCTTCACGGGAACTTGATCACTTGGCATTGTGGGTTCAGTGTTCATCGGGACCCCATCTTGCACCTTTAAGGGATCTGGATGAGTTGGAATTGTTGGATCAGCGTTAATTGGGACCCCATCTTGCACCATTAAGGGAACTGGATAAATTGGCACTGAGGGATCGGTGTTCATTGCGTCCCAGTCGTGCACATTTGTAGAAGTATTAGATCTAATTGCCTTATCTCTTGACAACCGAACCAATCTTCTAACTCTTGAACGTTGACTGGTAAAAAAATCTCGGACCTATGAATCCAAAGGAAGGTGTAAGAACTCCCAGATGACATGTTCAGCATCTTTGCATATTCATAATCACTTTCCTTAGAGCAAATAGCAGTTAAATATAACCCAAAAAATAGGTATAAAAAACAATTCCCTTTTCCTCTATTTCAGGAAAATCCAAGCTTTGCGGATTTGGCTAGCTCAAGGAAAAAAGAAATGAGTACATTAAAGCTAATTTCAATCGAAGACTCATTCTGATGCAACAGAGAGCAACTGGGACCTGACATAGAATCAAGCAGGGAGAAAGGAAAAAAAAAACATCTCTCCATCTTTTCATAAATTCTGAAGACAAATCAATCAATCAAAGGAAAAGAAACAACATGGCTACCCAGTTCAGGCCCAAAAGGCTTTATTGCAAGTGTTTTAATCAAATAACAACTAAAACAAATACATAACGAAAAAATGAGAAAGGAAAATATAAGAAACCTGTGTAACTGTAACACCAAAAAGAGCACTGATTTCACGAGATTCCTTCTTGGTTATTGCATCTTTAATTGAGAAAACTGACTGCATATACTTTACGGCCTTCGGGTTCAACAAATCTCTAGGTCTTTTGCCTGCAAAATCAATTTCTCCTAATCTTAAACATAATTTATACAAGAGAGCAAAATGCATTTTTACAGATTGCAGTTTAAACAAGCACTAGTAATGACACATATTTCTGATTACATAAACAAACACTAGTTATCAACTTATCATCCATCATCTAAATCACCAAATTATGGCCAAATATAATTGAACAAAAAGAAGTCCTGCTTTAAACAATTAGCATGTGTACAAAATGCTTGAATAAGCATAGCTAATAGAAACATGACATAAGTGGCAAAATAGATAAGTAATTCTGTCAATACAAAATCGTACAACCTTTTATTTACATAACTAAGCACATCATATAATAGAAATTTTGCTGCATGGTTTAATAAAAGTATCATAAATGAACTAGTTAAAAGAACTTAATCCCTTTTCCTCACTGAGAAATATCAACACCAAGCAAGTTTCAAAAAAAAAATTATCAAATCATGTATTTAACTACTAAGAGCCCTGCAAAAGCACTTACCAATTTTAATTGACAAAGCCCCAGCTGCCTGCACAGTAATGCAAAAAATGAAAGAAAAAATATTAGTCAGAACATTCAGATATACTCTAAAGTCCAATCAAATGAAAAAATAAGAAGAAAGAGTTCGACACCTCACTAACTGAAAAATGCTTTCAAAAAAATCAATATTCTCATTGTTCACAATATCTTTCGGTATGCTACTTTTACTAAACAAATGGGGATGAAAAATAGTAACAATTGCTTGAGACGATTCCATGAAATGCAGCAATAATCTCTTCCAGATAACTAAAAGCATCGGCTTTATGATCTGGAAAACGAGGGAAGCCCAATAGCAAGAGAATGAGGTCTAACCATAATAAGCTCCAAAGACAAGACCGACCAAAAAACAAAAGAACTCTAAGCCTGTAGATCATCAAAAGCTTACGAAATCTACCACATTTCGCGCAGTCAGCAACTCACTGTTCCGAAATAAAAGGCTCAATGATAAACAGTTATAAACCCCACAAGTTTGATGCCTTCCTGTAGAATTAATGCGATAGCAGACCGCAACCATGAACATTTAGTATTAAGCAAAAATAAGGAGATACGTGCTGCAAAAGCCACAATCTGGGCTGTTTTGATTCAGTCATGTCTTTTGCAGTGAAACTGCACCAAAAAACCGCTCTTACCAGCATTGTCTCGTACTTTATCATCTTTTCTTTCCACCTTTTTGTGGATATTAGGAAGGGGAAGTAACAGCTGAATGTGTTATATACTCATATTCCCTATCGAGCCATCTACTCCAAAGATTTGCATCGTCCATCGAAACTATAATAGTGCAGAACCTCATATTTCCAACACATCTTTCTGTCAACTTCAAGTTTTAACTCCCACTTATCAACTAGTCAAACGAGACCCAGTGCTCAAACATTATGTTTCACGCGGCATTAAGAAGACTAAATTTGGCAGCATCTACAATTCCCTCTTCAGAAGCTATCCAAACATATTACATCGGAACTATATTTATTGTGTTTCCTTATCATAACAATGTAAGGGGGAACAATAAGCAATAAGCACCAGGGAATTAATCATTTGAAACTTAAACTGATTCCTCTACCAAATAAAGAACAACATCTACGAGTTTAACATTTATCAGGGTGAGTTTTTACTTCACGGAAGCAAACCAACATAACCCAAGAACCCCAATATTTCCTTTTCTTCCTTTCCTTTTTCCACTGTTTTCTCACAAACCAAACATAGAACAGAAATAACGCAGGAAAGAAAGAGGAAATAACTCAAATAACGCGAGAAATACAGGAAATTCACCATTTCTTGAGAGAGGGGATTGACACCGGTGAGATTGCATTGCGTTATAACTAAGTTCTGGAGCTGATCGATCTGACTGTGAACAAGCTCCTTCTGCGATAACAACAAGTCCTGAAACGATGACGGCTTGGTGCCGCAAACGGCCAGTTGTAATTGGTTTTCCTTCAATGCCTCCATCATTCTCAACCCTAAGAACTGAATCTTCTGAACCCAGCACAGGATAACGAACCAATTCGCGCATGAGTATTCGACGCTATGGTGACCTCTGAATCGTTCGGAGTTACAGCTAGGGTTAGGGTTTCGTGAATGTGACAACAACCCTTCAAATTAAGCACAAATATAAACACAGAGAGATATAGATAGATACTATAAATTATGTTTAGAGAGAGAGAGATGGGTGACTCTTGGAGTCGGCGGATACCGGGAATGTACAACTACGGTGACGGAGACTGATCCAGTAACAGGAGCATGTATTTATCGATAACGCGGCTTCAAAGTTAACGAACGGACTCTATGCCCTAGCCAAACCGGTGATGGTGTCGGGTCGCAGGTCCCAACGCCAGAGTGCCAAGCCAAACTGAAACTCGAACCGTGTTGGTCCGGCCCGTTTTATTAAGGCTTTGTTTGGATAATGGGAAAGGAAGGGAAAGGGGGAGAAAGTTTAAAAAAATTCCCCCTTGTTTGGTTGGAAAAGAAAAAAATAGAGAATATGGCTTTGTTTGGATAAGGCCCCGTTCCGCTAAAAAAAAAACAGTTTTGTTTTAACTCAAAAACTATCTCATTCCACTAACAAAAATCACTTTAGTTTTTTTGCAAAACTAAAAAGCCAAAAAACTAGTTAGTGGAACAAGTTAGTTTTTTTGCAAAACTAAACATACAAAAAACTAGTTTAATGGAACAAGTTAGTTTTTTTGCAAAACTAAAAACCAAAAAACTAGTTAGTGGAACAAGTTAGTTTTTTTGCAAAACTAAAATATCCAAAAAAAACCAATAAAACTAAGTTAGTGGAACACCCACTTATAGGAATAATAAAATTTCTCCCTTATTTTCTCCATTTTTCTTCTTAAGTATTTTCTCTTCTCTTCCCTCACTTTTCATAAGTTCCAAACAGATCCTACAGTAATTCTTGAAATACATCAATTTAAGGAAATTGATATATAAGTATTGATATTAGCACTATCTTTTTTGAGTGCCATTAACATTTTGGGGATTGTCAATAACAATACACTTTATTAATCCCCTCTTTTTGTGGTTGTTGGGGTATTTGTTTACTAATGATTACCAAGAAAAAAAATATTACTGATGATTACCAGAAATAAAATAATATTTACTGATTAGCCCGTGGATCATTCCAATTTGATTTTATTGACAATATGCATTTACTAAAAATATGTGAATGCACTAAAAGTCCTAGAAAAATGGGTGAAGAGGACGACAATTTAAAGTTTTAACTAATTAGATGAATTCCAATCACCCAAACTCCAAACTAATTAACACAATTCGATATGATCAATATAAAGCAATTAAAGAAATAGACACTACACGAGAATTACGTGGAAACTGCTTAAGCTCTAATACCTTAAAACCATGGCCTATTTCTACTTATATATTCCATAATTCAAAAGGTTATAAGAAGTTCAACGGTTATGAATTACCAATAAGCCCCTTGCTACGCTTAATTCCACTTCTTAGTCTAGCTCCACGGGCTCCTTCTTGAATTCATGGATTCCACGAGAATCACCACCTCAATCTTTGTATCACGATGGCACCAGAACTATCCGGCTCATGTAGAAATGTAGGCAACAATGCATGATAGTGAATTACGATGAAGGTTGATGAAGATATTTAATAACAATATTCAATTCAGATTCAATCCATTGAGTATGAAAAGATTGCACTAGATTGACAATCAAAATGATGAAACAAAGTGTTTAAATTATTAATAATGCACAAATACACAAAAATATATATATAAGATAAAAAAAAATCTCTCTCTAAAGTGGGTTGGTGCAAAATAGTATCCTAAAAGAGTGAAAATGTATATATATATATGTTTATATATGAGGTTCACGAGGTAATGACAAACCTAAAGAATATCAAAATTGTCGAAATGCCTCAAAAATTTAATAAGGCAAAGCACCTAGAATCCCGCCATTTGGCCGGGAGGAGGCACTCTTCAATCATAGCAAAGTGCCTAGAGCTAGAAGTGCTAAAGAATATCAATCGAAATGCCTCAAAAATAGCTAAAAAGGCAAAGCACCTAGACAAAGTGAATCATAGAAAGTGCCTAGAGCTAAGAAGTGCTAAGCGTTCTTCAAATAAAAGGACTGAGACGCCCAAGAAGGCACTTCAATAAAGGTGAAATGAGAAATTTTCTTATGGACAACCATGCCTTAGCCAAGATTTTCAAGCACCCGGAGGTGTCAAGGAGGCACTTGGAACTCTAGCCTGTGGAACAAACTATGTCTATCACAACATCACCTTAGAAAAGAATGCATCATGCCAACCAATGATCTGAATTTACATGTCAAAATTAACTTTGGCATTTGAAGCTCTGTTCGTATTGCCTAATTACATACAGATTCAAATTTGTGGCTTTGTTTATTTAGCAATGTCAGAACCCTAATAATTATGAATTTTGAGGTTTTGCGATGCCTTTTAAAAATATATTTCACTTCAGTTGCATCAAGATTGCTAAACATTTTTGTTTATTGTGCAAAATGCCTAGAGCTTTATCCGCTAGGGCAATTCAAGCAATTGATTAGTTTTGATAGTTTTTGAATTTTACTTCCTCAGTAAATATAATAGATTTTTTTATTACCATATTATTGTTTTGGTAAACAATATTTTTTTATTATTTTGAAAACTTTTAAACTTTTGTTGAATTTTTTAGAAACGATGTCAAGGAGGCTTGGATCTAGCCTTTTAACATCATAACAACATCATGCCTTAGAAAAGAATGCATGTCTTACTCACTTGTATAGGCTTGTTCAACCAATGATCTGGGCTAGGCTCATTTACGCGCTAATACCAAAATTAACTACCACTATAATTTGAAGCTCTCTAATGTGTATTGCCTAATTACATACAGATTCAAATTTGTGGCTAAAACCATGAATTTGCATTATAATAGTCTTGTTTATTTAGCAATGTCGATAGAACCAAACAAAAACAATACATTATGAATTTTGAGGTTTTGCGATAAATTTTTAAAATTCCTATATATTTTCACTTTTTGCATCAAGATTGCTAAACATTTTTGATGTTTTGATTTTATCTATAAACTAAGGTTAAATTCACTTTATCCCACCCCCTAGGTTTGCTTTTAGAACGAATTCCATTTCCACCTATGAGATGACTTTCTCCTCCTTTAAGTTTGCGCTAGGATTTCACTTACACAATTTTGATATAGTTTTTTTTATTTTGAAATATTTTAAACTTTTATTGAATATTATTGTTTTGAAACAATATTTTTTATTATTTTGAAAACTTTTAAACTTTTGTTGATTTTTTTTAGATTAACGATGTCACTTATCTGGAATATATATAATATCTCATAAGAATTTCATAGATAACCTTGAACATGTATAAACTTTAATATACATAATGAAAATTGGTAATTGATATTCACACCCCCCAAATTGTTATCCATACCCTTTTTTGTCTTTTATACATTTTTACCATAAAAATTTCACTAGAAGACAAAAAGGGACATGTTGATAACAAAAAAAAATCAAACCCACAAAATTTTATAATTTGTACATGTATGAACTTAAAAAAATTATAAACTTAAATTTTAACATGTGTTTATAATTTTCTATATGTATAGACACTTTCAAAATAAAAAATTTATTTGAAGTTCTACATTTTTATGATCTGCATATATATCTAATATTTTTCATTTGTTAAGGCTCAACAAGTTCGATTTTCCAAACTCCCTAAAACTCACTTAACCCCAAATTTTCATTGAGGTTTGCCACCCCTTCCATTTCCATTTAAAATGACTTTCTGAACCTTGAAGTTTGCGCAGGATTTCACTTTTCACCCCACCTTAAGTTTACTGTTAGGACAATGGTTAGATCAACTGTTAGGACAATGGTTAGATGAGCAGTTAAATATTTTTAAATTCCTATGTCAACCCTCCATTAAAACTATAACTGCAACCTGCAATTAATATATATGGCAAGAGAGAGAACAAACTAAAATTTGTTAACCCAGTATAGAAATATATAAAAGAAAACTCAAAACAAAGGCTTCATTTTGGCAAAAGAGCAAGAAGAAGGGGGAAAAAAAAAAAAACCCAATCACAAAGAGCGATAAATCTTGATTTTGGTACAACCTGTAGAAGTGGATTTGATAACCATCACTGGCCTTAGAGCATCTCCAACCCTCACCCATTTTTTTTACCGATATTTGTGTGAAATTTTGGGTTAAAAGCTTAATTTGGATATATCATGTCCAATGTATACCATTTTTTCTATCCAAATCTACTGTTTTCCAATTTTTTCCTATAAGATATGAGTAAAAAAAGGCACATTTATAAATAGTAAGAAAGTGAAAAGAGTGTTGAAAATAAATAGGTATGAATTTGGGTTGTCCCCAATTTAGGTAAGAAAAAGGGTTAAAAAAAAAAAGGGTATACATTGCAGATGAGCTTTTAAGAGTTTTTACTTAAATTTTAGGCGTGGGTAGAAAAATGGGTAGGGATTAGTCTTACAAGAGCAAAACTATTTGATTCATGAAAATAGATATTTCAGTGCAAAACCAATACTAGTGGCTTAATTGCCTTATCTGTTCAATGCAAATTAAGATATCCTACAAGTAAACCTCCAAAAAAAAAAAAAAATCAACCAAAATCATCATAGTAATACTGGGCAAAACTGATGATTTTTCACTTACTTTAAGTTTTTTGCAATCCAAAATCCCCAAATAGAGCTTCAATTTTAATTGGGCTTGATTTACCAAAATGAACCATCACAACTAGTTCAATTTCCTAACTTTTTTTCAAACGACAGTTTAAATCCCAAGCCCATCTACCCAAATTAAAACCATTGATTATACTTTCATGCGATCTATTATGATGGTCCCGATCACTCCCCCAAAAAAAAAATTAATTAATAATATATATATATATATATATATAGGTTCCACTTCCTATCCGGACTTTTCATTTCCGGACCTCATGATCCAAACATTTTGTTGACAATCCGATCCGTCCAATGTGTTTAGAAGGTGTTTTCAAGGGTCCTCGTGGAAAATCTTCAAAAAAAAAAAATACCGGGAAGGGCTTGATCAGCGCTTCGCAAAAAATATATATTTACATTTTTTGCGAAAATTGCTTAGATCAAGCCCTTCCCAGTATTTTTTTTTGAAGATTTTCAGCATGGACCCTTGAAAACACCTTCTGAACACATTGGACGGATCGGATTTTCCAAAAATAATTTGCAACACAAAAAAAACCCATTTTTTTCTTATTTCCGGGAGTGTGGATAAGAAGTTTTCCATATATATATATATACACGAATTATCCAGTCCGGGATCCCGGAAATCCCGGATTGAAGCCTTTTTCGGTGTTTTGATGCTTTTAAAAATTGTTTTTGGAAAATCCGAGCCGTCCAATGTGTTCAAAAGGTGTTTTCCAAGGTCCACGCGGGAAATCTTCAAAAAAATACCGGGAAGGGCTTGATCCAAGCGCTTTTCGCAAAATTGTACATTTACGCTTTGCGAAAACTGCTGGATCAAGCCCTTCCCGGTTTTTTTGAAGATTTCCGCATTATAAAACACCTTTATACACATTGGACGGCTCGATAAAAATATCGGGAAGGTGGAGTCCCGGTCGGATTTCAGCTCATATATATATATAGTTCCCTATTGAGTAGTGGGAAATCTTCTAAACTCCTCCCGTTTAAGAAAAATTGATTTTTTTGTGTTGCAAATTATTTTGGAAAATCCGAGTCAAGTCCCAATGTGTTGCAAATTATAGGAAAATGTTCTCCTAGGGATCCATTTTTAAAATTTGGTTGCCATTCACCAACTCGGATCAAATTTTGTTATCCGAACCGCTCAATGATTTTTAAAATGCGTTTTTAAGGGCCTAAACTCAAAATATGTACAGTTTTATCAAAATAACCATCTTCCTGAAGGGTTGAAAAAGAGAGACAGGAGCGGAGGTTTATGGTGGCATCAACTTGGACTATGTTCATCCGGTTCTGAAATTGCGAGAGAGACAAATTCAAAAAGAAAAAAAAAAAAGGAAAAACTTATACTCTTTAGTAGTTGATAGAAGAATGTAATAATGCAAATTTCGATCATTATGTAAGGGTAAAAATGACAATGTACATTCCCCGTTTACATCAGTCAGCTGATAAGGACTGACAGGGGGTGAAGTGTTATTTCTAAAATTTCAGTGGGGAATCTGTCTTAACAGCAAACGTCGATTTACTATATAAACCATAGTAGCCTACAAGACTACAACTCCCTCTCATCCCCACCGCCTTCCCCTCTCTCTATATTACAGGAGAGGAGACGCCAATTCTGATCTCTTGTGTTAGGGTTTTTAAGCATCTTGGTTAGGGTTTTTGAGCATCTCTCGAATACTCAGTCAGGTATTCAATTACCATGCCCTTAAGCTTCAATCGCTTATATTCAGTATCAGTTCCACCGCCTTTCTCCCTTTCCCTCCATACCTATATCACTAAACGACTTTTCTGCATCATTCGTATCACTACCTATCGCACTGCATTGATTTAATCTTCAATCGGTTGTTGATTTTTACTGGCATTATTTTGAATCTTTTGTTCCACGATACCTTTCTAGGTTTTTAACCAACTCTGTACAGTCGCGTTCTGCCAACTCTTACTCGTGAATTAGAGACGCCGATCATATCGAACTCCGAGCCGTTTGGTGTGTTTTTACTTATTTTTTTTTTGGCACAACTGTGTGTTTGCTTATGCATGCGCTGTTTGTGCGTGTATTTATTTATGTTCTCTGAGCAGTATCAAACGATCAAGCCTTTGCTCTTTGACTTAGTATCTGTTGGAATACGGGGAACAATAACGCATTGTTCTTGACTGCATATTATGAAAACTGGACGCTCTTAACAAACTATCCAGTCAATTTTCCAGTAGTAAGAATGTTGTATTGCCGATAAAAAAAAAAAGAATGTTGTATTACGAAATCCGCTTTAGTGGATTATGGTGTTCAACGCTGTAGATATGCTTCAGTAGGGCAATCCGCTCGCTCTTTTATTTATCAGTCTTGCAAGTTATAGTAGTTTGAGATATTTTTGAAAGTCTCTTTCACGGTCATTATTTGACTAGGCTATATTTCTGGATCAGTTTCATGTGTTTAGATGTGGTTAAATCGTCAAGCTTATCTTGGGCATTGGTATTTCTGTGAATGTTTATTTGACACTTCAGGCAATCGAAATTGTGCTTCAGGATAACTGGAAGCACAAGGAACTCCATTTGCAAAGAGTGGTGGTTTCATGTACAGTTTACACTTATGCCGTGGCACTCGGCTGTTAAATCTGACTGTTATTTGATTTTGCCAATTTAAGTATCATTCAAATTAACATTTATGGCTCGTAGATGCGTTGGCGTTTTTTTTGGACGGTAACACCCCAAGTTTATTTACTCAAAATCCCTCTTTATGGTCGCACGATAACTGTTAAGTAAACAAAGCGCCTGTCAGCCTGTGCAACCGCCAGCATATGGATTTGAGGCATGCATAATGCAGTCATGCTTCCTTTCTCTCTCACCCGTCCCATGAATTGGGAAAGTTGAATAGGGAAAGTTATGATTAAGTTATATTACTCCGGGCAGAGTTTCAGTTTATTTCATTATCTTCTTGATTGTTTGATGTGTTAGTGACGATGCAATTATGTCATTTGCAGATACCAGTTTTGAGGGGATTGGTGTGAACGCTTCAATGAATCCGCCTAAGCCGATTGAGTTGGAGGATGGTTGGGAGATTATGGAGAGGGGCATCACAAAACTGAAGAGAATTCTGGAAGAGGAGCCACTACATTTCAGCCCCGACGAACACATCACGCTCTACACGTATCCCTTACTGTTTTTACCTTGCACTTGTCCTAACAATCGGTCCTTTAAAATTGTATGAAGGAAAATAATAAGGGCATAAAAGAATGAAAGATATATTTTTTGTCTTCTGAATGGTGTGTTTTTTCCTCAATGATAATTACAGTACCATATACAATATGTGCACCCAGAAGCCCCCCAATGATTATTCCCAACAGCTCTACGATAAGTATAAAGAGGCTTTCGAAGAATACATCAATAAGAAGGTGAGGATATTTGTTGATTGTTTCTACATGCTTGGGTATTGTGAATATTTCCTTGCCTAACTTTTTACATCTTATGCACATTGTTGCTGCTTGTTGGAATGTGACAGAAACTAAGGAAATGTTTCTAACACTATAGGTGTCACATGATTTTATATACTGGCATGAAATATATATTATGATGGTGGTGGTAATCTGTTTTTTTGTTCATGGTGCTTCACTGCCTCTGAACATCAGCTAGATGGCAGATGGTGTTCCTCCCTTAGGAAATCACGCTGTTTTGTGTATGTTAGGCTGTTAGCTTATTTTCTCTATGTTCATTTGAAGTTCATGATTGGATATATCTACTCAGAAATTGAATTTTTGATTTAACTCCACTCCTCCCAGTAAAAAATGGAAGCTTGTGGATAATATTTTCTTGTATCTTCTTTGTTTCTTTATAATACTAATACTGAGCTGCAATTAACTACCTTATTAGGTGTTGCCATCTTTAAGAGAGAAGCATGATGAATTTTTGCTTAGGGAGCTTGTTAAAAGATGGGCAAACCACAAAATTATGGTCAGGTGGCTTTCGCGCTTCTTCCATTATCTTGATCGCTACTTTATCGCGAGAAGAACACTTCCTGCTCTCTTTGAAGTTGGACTGACTTGCTTCCGTGACCTGGTTTGTCACTAGTTTCTGTCTTGCATTCATTTCATATTTGATTTGCAGATTTCTTACTGGAGTGGTTGAGTATTTTGTGAAGTACTTTTTAAGGTAATAGCGTGCAATTCTGATCATAAATGGTGATTTTTACTCGAATTTCAGGTTTACCAGGAGTTGAAGGTTGCAGCCCGAGATGCTGTTATTGCACTTGTAAGTTATTGCTTAAAGCATGGCACAAATTTCTTTATCTCATAACCAATTGAGGTTAATCCCAGTGCTTATGGCCAGATTGACGTAGAACGAGAGGGAGACCAAATTGACAGAGGTTTATTGAAGAATGTACTGGATATGTATGTTGAAATTGGAATGTCACAGATGGAATATTATGAAAATGACTTTGAAGAGGACATGCTTAAAGATTCTTCTGCTTATTACTCTCGGAAAGCATCAAAATGGATTGTTGAAGATTCTTGTCCTGATTACATGTTCAAGGTTTATTTTTGGAATCTTACGTCGTTATCTCAATGTGACTTCTGTTTCTGATCAATTTTAGATGGAATCTGATACTGAGCCATGTAAACGACAGGCTGAAGAATGTTTGAAGAAGGAAAAGGACAGAGTTTCTCATTATTTGCATTCGAACAGTGAACAAAAGCTGGTGGAGGTAATTTTTCACCTTCGTATAATGGTTAGAATGTGGATATTGCTTATGAAATACGGATCACTTGATGGTGTCATTAAGTGTGGGTCTTTCTTAGAGAATGTAGATGCTTTGATAAAATTTGATCATATTTAGGGATATAAGATGTTTTGTCTAAAATAAAAACCCGATGGTATCATTCAAATTTGTGAGTTGAAAATCCAGTAATTGAGGTTGCTTTTTATTGTAATGATCTCTTTTCTATACTGAATATTGCATAGAAATGATTTCCCTATCGCTGACAAAATTATATCTATTCAAGTGCTGGAAGTGGATGGAATTTATTCGTAAGAGAGTTGGCCTTTGACAGACAAAGGTGAACTAATTAACAATCATTCTTATGTTTGGAAACAAGCTTTATGAATTTTGTTATGAGTTGTAGAATTGAATGTTTGGGTAGTTGAATTATGACAATCATTCTTTGTTGGGCCAAAATTTTGGGGGCTTGGTTTTAAACAAGCTTTATGAATTTTGTTATGTATGTAAACGAATTGAATGTTTGGGTAGTTGAAGTAAACAAAAACGGAAGGAAAAAGAAAAAAATGTTTCCCTTGGGCCAAAATTTTGGGGGATAGAATACTTACAAAATGGATTCAGGAGGACAACCCCCTCTAGTAGGTGAGACCCATCGCAGTGGGAAACAAAACATAAATAGACCCAGTGACAACCCCACCTGGATAAGTAAACAGAATGTGACCGAATTATCAAAATGGACCACATGTCCATTGGAGTACCAACACATATGAACAACAACACGAACCCAGTAAGGACATATTGTATCTATCACAGAAGGACTCAACACTGTAAATCAGCAGTTAAATGGAACAATAGCAGAGCGTAGCAGCAGCATGACCAAATAGAATAGCATGACCAAATTGGAGCATAACCTGCCACAGTGCCACTGAGGCACAAAAACAGCGGCAGATAGCACATGACCGAATAGAATAGCATAGCAGATACAGCAGGTTCGACGAGTGTCATCATACACTAGTCTCCTGCGTCCTCTTCCTCCTTGTCCTATGTATGTGTTGTATGTTAATTTGCTGATATATATTTTTGTAGAAAGTGCAAAATGAGCTGTTGGTGGTATATAGCACGCAACTTCTTGAAAAGGAGCATTCTGGATGCCGTGCTTTGCTTAGAGAGGATAAGGTATGACAAAAAGTTGCTTTATTCCATTTTGTTAGGGAAGTTTTTTATTTTATTTTTTTGTAAACTATTTGGAGTAAAGCCATACACAATCAATAATATATCTATTTTGTTCCCTAAACCTAGGTTGAGGATCTCTCTAGAATGTATAGGCTATTCTGTAAAGTTACTAAAGGCTTGGATCCAGTTGCAAATATATTTAAACAGGTCTCTCTCTCTCTCTCTCTCTCTCTTTTTGTTTTCTTTAATGTTCTGCTGAGAAAAAGGAGCATCCAGCAATTGTAAATCACTCACTGACACTTTGTGAGGGTTTCCTGATGCAGCATGTCACTGCTGAAGGCATAGCTTTGGTCCAACAGGCTGAAGACGCGGCAAGTAACAAGGTCAATATCATTTTCCTTCTTTCTACTTCCAGTGTGATTCTCCTTTTTCCTATGATAGTTCCAATGGAGCAAAATGGTTGTCCTTACGGAGTGAAAGTTACTGTTACTGTGTTACATACAATTTGGTTGATAATTTTGTGCCTTAATGAGCATATTCTAATCAATATTATTGTTGACAAAGATAATTTGGGGATATCACAAATACCTGCTCTTGATAGAGGGCTTTTTTGGACACCAATTAGGGAAGGAGTTTGAGAAGTGCCATCAGTGTTAGATCGAATTTAGGTAGTAATGACTTTTAAGGTTCTTCTCCCAAGCTGTATTTTTGGTAGTTAACTTAGTTCTGAGGTGACTTTCGACTTGTATTTCCTTTGGTTGCGGGGTTGTGAGTTTTCAACCAATTGCCATTAATGCGACATTTGTGACTAAATGTTAGCCCATTTGGTAACTTCCATTGTCACTTTGAACCCATGCCACATAACCTCCTCCGGCCCTCACCATCACATGCAGCCCCTCACAGAAGGTGAAGTTTGGATGTTGAAATAGTAAGCGCCATAGAATTGGCTGGGTAGCTAGTTTATATATGAAAGAATAATCGAAGAAGTTTTCTTCCAATTGGAAGGGGTTATGTTACATTATTGTTTTATCCTCTGAGGGCTAACGACTATTTCTCCACAGGCAGAGCATGCTGTTGGCTCACAGGAGCAGGTGATTCTTTCATTGCCTTATGCATTCAGAATCTAACTTTGTTAAGGCTGGAAAGTGTAAAAACTGATGTTATCTTTGTTGAGGCTGGAAAGTGTAAAAACTGATGTTATCACCTCTTATTCAGGTTTTTATCAGAAAAGTAATCGAGCTACATGACAAATACTTTTCCTATGTGAATGATTGTTTTGGAAACCACACTCTCTTTCATAAGGTTTGTTTTTCAGTGTTGTTTTATGGGTTCGGTCCTTTGGCTCCTCTTCTTCCCCTTCCTTCCCTTCAACAGCTCACACTATTCTTTCTTCCCTAGGCACTGAAAGAGGCTTTTGAGGTTTTTTGCAACAAACAAGTTTCTGGATGCTCGAGTGCAGAGCTGTTGGCTTCATTTTGTGATAATATCCTCAAGAAGGGTGGGAATGAAAAATTGAGTGATGAAGCCATTGAGGAAACATTGGATAAGGTAGCCTTCTTTTTGCTATGCTTTCAAATCCTGCTTTTGTTCTTATATGTAGGATTATATAGACCTATCATGGTACTCACTTCTGACCATTGCATTTTCTTTATTTCTTCAGGTGGTGAAGTTGCTTGTTTATATTAGTGATAAGGACCTTTTCGCTGAATTCTACAGGTACTAGCACGTTTCAACTTGTTTTGAATGGAATGCTCCCTTTCTGCAAGGTCCTTCTTAAGATATGCAATTAGTAGTACCTATCATCTGCTTTCATTATTCTGCAGGAAAAAGCTTTCTCGTCGACTTCTCTTTGACAAGAGTGGTAGTGATGACCATGAAAGAATGATCCTGACAAAGCTGAAGCAACAATGTGGTGGACAGTTCACATCAAAGATGGAGGGGATGGTGAGTCGACTTGCTTGCACTTAAATCTTTTGTTTGGTAGTTGGCAGAGTCATTTACATTTGATCGTGTTATCCCAGGTTACCGATTTGACATTGGCAAAGGAAAATCAAACCAAGTTTGAGGAATATCTTGGCAGTAACCCAAAAGCAAATCCAGGAATTGATTTTTCTGTTACTGTCCTTACCACTGGGTTCTGGCCAAGTTACAAATCCTCTGATCTTAGTCTCCCTGCAGAGATGGTATTTAGTGATTTACTATATCTATATCAGTTGAAGGCAAAAATTATACAATGATTGTTATTGTTAGGATGAATGACATCTGATTTCCTCCATCTCTTAGGTGAAATGTGTTGAGGTTTTCAAGGAATTCTATCAGACAAGAACAAAACATAGAAAGCTAACGTGGATTTACTCATTGGGTACCTGCCACATAAATGGCAAGTTTGTGCCAAAACCTATAGAGCTGATTGTGGGGACTTATCAGGTATAAAAAGCTATTTGAACATTATCAATTTTTTGTAACTCTTGGATTGAACTTGCCCTTCAACTTTTTGGTTTTCAGGCTGCAGCTCTTTTGCTATTCAATCAATCAGATAGATTGAGTTATTCAGAGATCAAGACCCAATTAAATTTGGCTGATGATGATTTAGTAAGGTTGCTTCAGTCTCTGTCGTGCGCCAAGTACAAAATTCTTATCAAGGAACCAAACACAAAGACTGTCACTTCAAATGACTACTTTGAGTTCAACCCCAAGTTTACGGACAGAATGAGGAGGATCAGGGTAAATTATGTGCTCTTTTTAGTATTTATTCTTTGCCTACACCCACTTCAAGTCCTCCCTCTCTCCCTTTGCTTCCCATCTTGTGTCTGAGATGGTTAAAATTATTTGTTGTCTCAGATTCCTCTACCTCCAGTGGATGAAAGGAAGAAGGTGGTCGAAGATGTGGACAAGGACAGACGTTACAGTATTGATGCCTCAATTGTTCGAATAATGAAGAGTCGCAAAGTTCTTGGTCATCAACAGTTGGTCATGGAATGTGTTGAGCAGTTGAGCCGCATGTTCAAGGTATGTTACAAAAATCTCATTAGGGTGAACTGCAGAAAGTTAATCTTTTTATGGGCAAGAGAGGAGACCTTCACACGCATTCTTGTTATAAGTGAGGTCAATGATGGAATCATTTATGGTTACATACACCCATATGCATATATGTATGCATCTATATACCCGTTTTTTACCATTACTGCATTGTATAGTTGTGGGATCTTTATGTCAGTCATTATTAGGCAATCGTTTTGGTGGGAAAAAGTTAGGGCTTATAACATTTTGGTGGACTTGCTCTGGGTTCAGGTTATTTATGTATCATCTAATATGTTATTAACCAATGTGCTTACGCAGCCTGACTTCAAAGCAATCAAGAAGCGGATTGAAGATTTGATTACCCGTGACTACTTGGAAAGGGACAAGGAGAACCCAAACTTGTTCCGTTATTTGGCTTGATTTGACCTGTTGATCTACTACCTAGCTGTTGGCCTGGGACATCGCAAAGCATAGAGGACCAGTGAGAAGATGTATAGCGTAGACATTTCGTTTAGAAACATCATGATTCCCATTAATTAGCTGCCTCTTTTGATTATACTTACTCGGTAGCTAAAAATAGGGGTATATAATATTTTCTTTTGATGTCAACCTTTATATAGTCAGCAATGTGCAGTGGATATAATGACCACTTTTTTGGGGGGTTTTGAGAGGCCTTTGATGACCTGAATGTGGAGACACGGGCTATGCCACATCTTTTTTATTGTACTCCAAGTTGCTGGATTCATTTCAATTTAGAGGGAAAAAGAACTTTTGGAATACAATAGTTAAGATTGGGTGATCGTGCAATAGCTTCGATCAATTTTTTTTTCTTCCTTTTTTTTTCTTCGGAGAACCGAACATTATAGGCTTGGAATGACATGAAAGTCGATATGAGTAACGACATGGAAGTAGAACAGGTTATCGAGGAAAACACAAACAATAGTGATACATACACTCCCTCCCCCCAGCCACTCCCTGCCACATTCTCTCACATGGGGTGTGGGGCCCACATGTGGGGATTACACCCCATGTGAGAGAGAGAGTGGCTGGGGAGGGAGTGTATATATCATTTTTGAAACACAAAAACACAACGTGGTACACGTTCCTTGATTAATCTTTTGAATGTCAAAGAACAGGTCATCCCAACCCAGCACATCCGAATGTTACTCCCTCCGTTCCTTTTTAAATGTGGTTTTTCGTAAATCTAACTTACTTAAAAACATTCTCACATTAACTTTTACCTCAACTTTTTAAAGTTGTTCTTCACTTTTACCCATTAATTTTTTCACCACTTACTTTTCAAAAAAACAAAATGATAATTATATAATTTTTTTTCTATTAACTTTTTAAAACACACACTTATTAAGGGACAACCAAGTATGGAAATGTCAACACTAAAAAAGGAACGGAACGGAGGGAGTACATAGATGAGAAAGAAATGACATATTTGTGGAACAACTAATCACATAAATGCAGAATTCACCATACTTGAGATATTAAATAGGAGTAATAGGTACGCAATTCTTCCCGTTTAAACTCTCAGTTCCGTAAGGCAATTACAGCTTTCATTCTCAAATGTCCACAATATGAAATCTTTTAAATACTTCTCGATTAGGAAAACAAAACAACTTCTGAGAATCTACAAGATTCAATAAGAATAAGAGAAGACAAGTGTTGGGCAAAATCTTCGTATTTTAAACTAATACACTAGTAAAGAGGTAACTAATTTTACCTGCTAGATCAGCAACACTGGAGAACCAGAAAATTTTGGGTATTTACATTTTAGTCACTGCCACAAAATAGGAAGACAAAAGGAAATGAGTATTTATGCGTACACAGAAGAAAGAGTCCAATACCTATTAAACTTTCACCAACCTTTACAAAGATGGATAAGAAAACCCACTACGTGGGAACTATATGCACACTATAAATTACTTTTTGTACAAGACATATTCTCTTCCTAACTGCTTTCTACTGCCTATCCGAGCAAAATGTCCTCCCCATTGCAAAACCAGAGAACTGTAAAACCTGCGCGCAAACAAACAGGTCGGAAAGTCAAACCAACAAGAACTAAAGCATTCTTAAACAAGCTCACGGAGTAATAATTGGTAAAGCAAGCAAGCAAGCGCACACACAGACAGACAGAGAACATACCTGAGACCACTGTCCCTTCAGATCCTCATTATGTGCTCCAACCAGGTACAACAGTGGGTCATTTTTGGCAAGATGAGCTTAACCAGTTCCCTTCCATTAATTTCCCCCAGATAGACATTGAAAATAACTTTTGCCGGAGATACCTCAAACACCCTAACGAAGGGTTAAAAAGCTAGAAGACACTAGATCATGGGATCAGGTTTCCACCTTAAACTGACCTAGAAAGGGTTTTCCCTCTTATTATTTCACAAGCATTTTCTCCTGCTGTAGCTATAGTTCCAATCAACCGTGTTTTGGGCATCTATATTCACGTGTCATTTCTGAATTCTCAAACAATAACGTAACTCCATTAAACATTTTTTGGCCCTTATTTGTGCAGGAAAGCAGCTGAAGCATTGCTGCGAAATAATGATGTAGGAAGGCAGTGAGCAGGCCACACCCGTTTCTTAACAGATGATAACGTGATGTGATCCATGTCATCCTCTTTCTTTCCCCCCTTTAGCACAAAACAAAGTAGGAAAAACCGCCAAAGTAACAAAATATCTTCACAGGTTCGCAAAATCTCGCACTTGGCTGAGAAATCTAACGGCCAATAGCTTCCATTGCTAGCCGTACCAAATGTAACAACCCTTCCACGTCTTGGAAGCTGAAATCAAGAGCCGTTTTTACAGAGGTTATACCCTCCCTGTACTGAGCCTCTTCTTTTCTCAGATTTGCAGCAGTGAAAGCTAATCGAGATTTCCTTGACGCTTCCATTGCATAATTTACATCCTGTGTCTGCAGACAATCACACCTTTTAAGAATACTAGGAAAAACATATATATATATATATATATATATATCAAAATATACACCAAGAATCACATATACAAACATGAGCTGAGCCAACTAAAAGGTCCTTTATTAACAGACAACCGGAACTTGCTTGGTTTGTCAGGCTTGCTTAAACGAATACCTTTTTTCTGAAAAGTGGCCTATGGATTACTTTAAGATGTGTTTAGGTCATGGACTCAAGTACGGAATTGGAAAGGAATCGAAAGACCTTGGAGTGGAGCGAAGGGAAGCCAAAAGACTTGCCAGAAAGCAAAGAGAGTGGCTCATAGGACTGGGTGTGCCAAAAGTCAACCATGACTAAAGATAGGTTGGGAAAGGTTATTGCGAGCTGTTAGATGATTAGATCCTTTATCTTTTCCTATCCCTACATAAATTCTCCCAAATCCATGATCCTAAGGGGATTCCCTTTCTGTATTGGAGATGAGTATCTTCCGTATCCTCACTTTGTATATTATGGTCCACAGAAAATATGATCTGTTGTAAATTCTAACATCATTTTACCCTGGAACACGAGAGATATCAAGAAATATGACTATCTAGTCACGTCCATGTGTCTCTGGACTTAAAGATTAGATATATCTGATACTCAGACACATATTCTCTCCCAACATTGGTACACGAGTTATACATGTATCAAAGCACACTGCAAAGACCTCCCACATAACCAACGACGAAGCTCCAACAAAGGAAAGGGTCTGTAGTAGCACTAGCAGCAATTTCAACGAAGAGTCTAGATATGAGCTCAAGATGCTCTTACTGTATAAATCCCAACTTCTGGTATATCTGAAATCTCAGAGAGATTACGATGGCATTTATTATGACAAGCACATGTGCTGGTAGCCAAATTACTCATTTCAAAGCTAATGCACAAACACTAAAGATAAAACCAAGTTTCTACACATCCTTACAAAGTGGAGCAGCCGTGAAAAGCTGGGGCGGTTTGCAGAAATAACATGGTTTCCAGCAACTTGAGGAGAGCTAACACCCTTGGATAAGGGAACCTTGTCTAATGTTGATAAGTTGTTTACATTATCAACATCGGAGGCAGAGGAAGAAGGAGATTCACCTAATAAAAGCAATGATGGGAAACATGTCAGATCAACTAAAAGAACTGATGAGTGTCTGACGTCTCATCTACCACCAGCAAATGGCCAATTTTCAGTATCTGCTAGAATGCTAAAACAATAGATTGCAGACTTACGAGGATAATAAAAAAAAAATGAGGGAACAAATTGATAGACAAACAGAAAGAAGAAAAGCATTTTGTGAGATGGATATGGAAAAAACATAATTAACAGTGCCACAGATCTCTGCAGCAAAAACTGACATATGAACATATTTTCCTGCTCAAAGTTCATTATAATTACCAAGAGGCACTATTTGCAAAGCTGTCTGCAACTCATGCCGATCTCTGCTTGCCCCAGAACGCGAGGAATAAATTACTCTCATGTATGCAACCTCCGTGCATTTGTAGGCCAGAGCAGCAGCAGCCATGTCCTTGGATTTCTCATATTCATGGGCACAAAACCTATAAGTTTAAGAGGAATAGCAAGAACACAAGGAAAGGAAAGCTACATGAGCCTTTCATATTGCAAAGAAAACATCATCTATTCAAATTGCAAGTTGAAATTATTTCCACCCTGTATTGGAATATGGTTCTCAAGAGTGTAATACACTGAGAAGGGTGGGAAATGACTCATTACCACCTTTAATATATCAGAATATGTGGTCCCTTCCCAATAAGAGATGATCAATATACCCAAACTGTTATAAACGATGGTTAATTGGGACAATACTTTGGAAGGAGAGATAAGAGAAGACCGCAGAACATAGTTGAGAAACCGGTAATACACAAATACAACCACTTAAAAAAATAACATGCGAAACATTGCAAGAAGAAAAAGACCCCTGGTACAAATTTAAATATAACTTACTCGCAGAGTTTTGCTGTGCTACTATACATTTGCATTGATTGAATCATGTCACTTTGCTTGGCACTCTCGCCATTAGTGGATTCTAATAAAGAGGCTCCATGAAGAAACTTAAGGGCTGCCTGGAAGTAAAGACCTGTACTTTCAGCACTTGATCCAGAATTCTGCAAAGGATATCAAAGAAGTGGCAAGAGTTATGAAAATGAAAACTAACACTTCAATAGTAGAAGAGAGGTGCAAAATCAGTCGACCTTAAGGCGATCAGCCAGGTGTTTAAGATCCTTCGCCTCTTTCAAAACATTGTTAGCCGGATTGGAGGAATCTCTTCTGGCAGGACTTGGGGCATCAGCATCCCTGACCCTATTGCCATTAATAGTGGGATGTTTAGATCTAATGAGCTGATTTCCATCCTGGTTATCAGACTTGTGATTCTGCTTCGGAGCTTTCAATGCATTACCGCCCTCAGAAGCATCATTCGACAATCCGTTTCCTCCGCCCTCTTTCTTGGATCCAGGATTTGCAGATAGAGAATTTGTTAGTAACTCATTTTGACCTCTTCCTGATGGTGGTAAACTATGCAACTTCCCTCTCCCAGAGACTTCGGCCCTATCTGTTTTGTCAGAAAGAGCTTCTACTTTAACATCCAAACTCCCAACCTCGCCAAATTTAGATTGATTCTCTCTTTTACAATTCTCACTTATAACTTTACCTGCAGGCTCTTTCTTTTCCAGAAAAGTCTTATCTGCATTAGCCCCAAAGTTCTCCTGAACCCTGTTTTTTCCAGCCCTCGATTTTTCTTCATAAGAAGGCATATGGTCAAAAGATCCGTTGCCAGAACCAGAAATCTTGACCTTGCCCTTACCCTTATCAAGTTCAGATTTAGAACTCCCATTCTTATCCTTAGACCGTGACGAGGAACTTTTCCCAGACTTCCTTGAACGAGAGACATTAGCATGATACTGCTTGTCGCTTCCTCTTTCTTCATCCCAGCGTTGATCAGAAGCATGTGATTTCCCAGGGTAGTGAGTACCATTGCCTAAAGTATCAGTACCACCATTGGCGAAGCCAGCAGACTTCATAATCTCTATTTTAGCTTCACTACCAGCTAACTGGCCAATATCCCTCTCCTGAAAATCAACCCCAAAGGAATCACGGGGTTCCCTATTGGTAACAAAAGTTCCATCCTTTCCAACTGTCTTGGATCTATCGCTCCCCTTGTCATCACCAGATGCGCCTCTTCTTGGAGTACCAGAGGCAAATAAACCAGAATTTCCACAATCATTTTTCCCTTCTTGGCTCCTCCTTGTTGATGCAGACTTATCTGGATGTGAAAACCTCAGCGGAGACGAAGAAACTGATTCTACTGGAGAGCTTTTCCTTTCCTGCATAGTATTTTTGCTCTTCCGGGAGCCAGAAACTTTCGAAGAGCTTGAAGTAGCTGCCTGAGAAGGTTGTAAAGATCCTGAATCCCTCCTCAAGGAATCTGTAGGATCCAAGCTTCTTTGAGTGAGATCAGGCCCCAATTGCTGTTCCTTTGTCCTTCTTCCTTTTCTGGCTGATCCATCAGAATTTCTACTTACATTACTTTCTTTCCCTTCAGACTTGGAAACCCTTGCCCTCTTTTCCTTCTTGTGGAGGTTTTCACTCGTCTGTTCAAGAAAATCGCTCCTAACATGACTTTCATTCTTTTTCCTCTTCCTTCCGACCAAATCTTTTCCATCCTCCTTTTCAATATCCAGAAATCTGTCATCTGAGGTAACCTGAACTTGGTCTTTTGGATTTCTAAGAGGACCTTTTGAGCTTTTATTTGCCTCATACCTCCCGTCCTTAGAAAAATGGTCACCGTAGTTGTGTGAATCCTTCCCTGATGCATTTACAGACAAACCACTACTTGAACTAGGACCCACCTTCCCCGCAGGTTCATCATGATTGGGCAGATCCGCATCAGTGCAATCCACACCATCAATCTTTGTCTTCTTAGAATCTCTGAAACAATCTTGATCATTTTCCCTCTTGCTTCTGATCTTGGAGGACCTAGTTTCACCTGAGCACATTACATCAAGGAGAAAAATTATCTTTTTCTTTTCTGGAGACAAAAAAAAAATCGACCAAAGCTATAAATTTTTAGTTGAAGTGTAATACCTCCATCAGAATGTTGCTCAAGTAGTTTATTCTTATCTTTTGTTCTATGTCTGGGTTTTTCCACAATAGTAGACTTGCTTAGATGCGCAGGTTCAATATCATTTGCTGGAGGAGACTTGTCCACACCATTTAGGCTATCACCTTTCACTGCTTGCTGCAGGTTCTTATTCACAGAGTTAGAAAACTGTGCAGGGCCAACTTGGCTCAATGGACCTGATACATCTTTCATTCCATTCTTCTTCTTTCCACCACTAGGCACGGCAGGCAAACCGAAACTTTGGCAATTTTGTCCAAAATGACTCGCATCAGCCAAGGGTAGAGGATGACCTTGCGGATTATTTTGATTCACAGGGGCAGGAACTTGGTATTGGGCAGTTAGTGCTTTGGTTGTTTCATCCTCGCTTACACTACACCGGTTCAAGCCAGGCCTAGATATAAATCAATGCAGCGAAGAGATCAAGATCCACGGCAGAGAGAAATTTTACCAATGTATTGACTTTTTCACTCAAGGCATGTCATTGCAAGTGCAGAGCTTATGAGCTGACAGATACTACTAAAAAATGTTATCAGTCATCCCTTCTTTAAAAAGTTACAAGTCTTTCTCCTCTCCTTGTCTGTAAATGTAAGTCTATTATAAAGGGTTATTACAGTATTTGACTTGAGGTATACCAGAAATTAAAACACTAAAGAGATCATGTTGCAGAAGAAAGAGAAACTGGAACTATTTCTTCTTACTTTCTACATTTTTGTACAGGAATTCTTTTTCTTTTCTCAGAGAGTTACGCATTCCCAGTGGTTAGATAGTAATCCACATACGCTAGGTCACTAATCACAAACTACAGCGAATGCTAGGTCACTAAGCAAAAACTACAGCGAAACCTAACAACGTTGTACATAATTTAAAAAAAGAAAAAGAAAAATGTTCTCCATATGTAGGCTATATTTGTGCATGATGTTATGAAGCGTCAAGAACAATAAATCCTTAAAATGCTAATGATAAGGAACTTACAGCCAGTAAAGCATGCTACAAAGCCACTTCTCGGGAAGGCTATCAGGATTTGTACCATGTGGAAGAAGCCGCCACTTCTGACACTTGTCACAGCCAACCCAATCTTCTTTGACTAGAGGAGCTGATGGTCCTGGACCTGCATCAGAAATGGATCCATTTCCAGCCACTGGAGCTGCACTCGTAGCTGCTTTTGAATATGCACATGACGCTGATTGCTCATCCATTTTCTTGCCATTTGAAATTACTTTCAACATACTATTAAATGCAGGTGTGCTTTTCTCAACTGCTTCAAGGTCCTTTGGCCTATCAACTGAAAGCAACTCTGCTGAATCTGCATCATTCTCTCCGTCTTCTAGTTCTATGTCCCCAAAGAAATCTCTGTACCTATCAGTTGCCTTTCCATCATCCTTCTGTACTTTGGAATCCTCCATCTCGGTTTCAGGCAAGTAAGAATCGGCAGGTGCGCTCTTCTTACTTTTGGGCACAGAAGAAGAATCCATCCTTGAGCTGTCTTTAGGAATCTCTGCGCCTTTGGCACTATGATTTTGACGTCCTTTAGATTTCTTTTTACTCCCAGAAGATGAGTTTTCCTTCCCAGAAGCCAATTTCATGTCATCCCCTTCAAGAGAGGTTGACTTTTGAGTAATCTTCTGCTCCGAAAGATCAATAGGTTCGGCCTTTTGGGATTTCCTCCCCTGTGAAACATTTGAGTCGGCCTTGGTGGAAACATCGCATTTTTCCACTTTGATATTACCATCTTTCCTTGGATAAGCTGAAATGTCGACATTCAAAGTTGCATTCTTCTCTTCCCAAACATTACCAGCAGAAACAGCTTTTCCACTAGGCTTCTCAACCAAACGAGTCTCCTGGGTGGATAATGCATCCAAGGATTCTTCTTTCACATCAGTTACTAACCTGAAGTCATCAACTGCTCTAGCATTATGCTTTGTAGAGTTGTCAACATTAGAACATGAATCAGATAGAATGGGAAGCTTCGGAGCATTAGCTACATGGACTTCACAATCTGGAGTCTGAAGAGCAGTTTCTTTCTTCAACAAAATGCCATTGCCATTTTGAGTGCCCTTATTATTGAGGTTCTTCAATTCAAGAGGATAGGCATTTTTCTCATAGGACTTTGGCCTCTTGACACCACCAACTTTGTCATCACTCCTAGCAGAATCAGATCGATGTGAACTTTCTTTGACACCCTTCTGCAATAATCTAGGTTTACTTTCCCCGTGACTTTTTTCCTTCTCCATAAAGTAAAGTAGATCATCAGGAAGTGGGGACAACAATAGGTTGCCATGCACTGGAAATGATGTCATAATCTGCTCCAACAGTAACAAAATCAAGATAATTCAATCACTTTTAGGTCGATTCAGGAAAAAAGAAAATGGAAGGCTAAAATTATGCAGGAAAATGACTTTACCTGAAGAATACTAGTAGGGGATTCATCGTGACCCTCAGGAGGGTCACGAGGAAACCCTTCACTGCCAGAGGGTATGTCGTCTGATGATGAAGCGGGAGATATATCAAGCCCAAGCCCACTGTAGATTTCAGCCTTTTTTCGAGTCGACAAATTATCAGAACCTACTTTGATACGAACTTTAAGTGACTTCTGGTCAGAAGGCTGAGCATATTTTTTCCCAAGATCATATCCTGAAGTCGATTCTTCAGCACAATTTGCAAACAACAACCCTGCGTCTCTTTTTGCGGAATCATTCACAGATGCCCTCACTAAAGGCAGTGATGCAGCAGTTTCAGAAGCTTGTCCATGTCTCACCAACAGAGACGTATTCGTTGGAACTATAGAGTTCCGATGGCCACCCTGTATAAGTACAAAACTCTGAGTGCTCATGCAATCTAAAATCCCTGTAATTAACTCAGGTGGCAGTACTTCCTCCTTCAAAATGAAAGAATAGTCTATGGGCACAGCAGAAATACCAATTTTGATAAATATCTACCTCCAGGTGTAGATTGTTTGGGGATGTGGGTGTGTTGGAGTTATGAACTTTTGCTGGAGTCCTTGGATGATTCCAAACAGGAGAGCGTTGATATGTGGGTAGAAATGAACCATACCCACCAAATTTTGCCCCTGCCAAACATATGAATGCTGTAAACATCAATTCTTAACATAACAAATAATTTGGCGATTAGAATTCAACAAGTTCCGCTGTTTGACTTACCCAAGTTCTCAGCTGAAACTCCACCTTCAAAATCTTTTTGGAAATGTCCCAAAACATCTTGAATTTTCACATCCTTCAACAACACACAGTGATCAGATGCTTTAAAACATAGAGCAGAAAAGAAAAGGGAAAGCTACAAATAACCAATAGATAGAGAGATGTTACCATTTAAAGTAAAAATTCAACTCATTGCATCTTTAAGCCTCTGAAAAACATATATAGTACACGAAAACATGACACAGTACAGAGCTACTGGTCTTTACCCGAACGTAGTTACTTTTACAACCAAACAATAAGTGAGCAAACATTCTTAAATTTCACCCTATAGTTTGGAGTCTTTGGACACAAAGTTTTAACACGAATGATTATCATACAGATTACTCTCTCTCCTGAAGGCAGGGACGTACACATGATTCGAGTGTGGGTGGGGTGTACACTACAACAACATTTAGTTGGGCGGGCGAACCTATATAGTTATAAAAAATTTAAACTCACTATATTCAGAAGAAAAATTTGAAACTTGGGTAGGGCGGTAGCCCAAGTTAACTCGCCCTTGCGTCCGTCCTTATGGCTGAAGGCAAGGGAAAGAACAATTAAATATCACCAATGTTCCAAGAGTAATAGAGGCACATCACACAACCCATTTGAGCAGAGAACCAATAATTCATCACTTTAATCAAACAACTCGTCGATTCTTTCTTGCCTTCAGAACTGTATCTTCAACATTATTAGGAGATTTAAGTGGAATACAGATAACAAAATCAGTGTCCCCTGTCACAACCAGCAAGATCAAATTGCTGAAAGCAAGTTCTTGGCAAGAGCTTTTCTAACAAAACACGATAATTGTCATGTTGACCAGCAAATACCATCTAAAATTTACCAAATTTATGAATCAACCAAAGTTCAAGTGATCTAAACAATCAACACAACCTATACAACATCCTAAAACTGTGGCTTACAGGTTTGATCTGATACAGCTAACGGTCAACACCAAATTAACGACAGAAGCAAAATTAGAAGTAAATTCCTCACACAAGATACATGGAAATAAAAACAAAAGATCACAACAAGTTAACAACTCAGGAAGTCAAGAATTGATAATTAAGCTTACTATGTAAGAGAGAGCAACATCAGGGTCAATAGTTGAATAATCATCGGTCTGGAAAGAGCAAGCCTCGCCTTCTTCAAGCTCAGTCTCTTCCATATCTGAACCAGCACCAAACCCTAATCCTACCCCCTTCCTCCCATCCCTACTCCCCACAGAAATCATCCAAAATTACAACCCAGACCGATTACTCATGAAAAAACACAAAACCATCCAACTCAACAATTACTAACTTAAAAAAAAAAAAAACCTTATTAACAATCGAAGAGAATCGGAAACCCACCAAAACCCACCAAGGAAATTAGATAATCGATCGAGATCTTCGATTTCACCAACCAAACAACCCCCAAAAGATGTTGAGGACTTAATTTAATAATATTTCCGAAAGGAAAAAAACTCGCTTTCGAGATCTGCGGTCAAAATTGGATGGTTTTGAAACCCAATAGCTTGTATCCTCTTGTTCGATCCCTGAAGCTCAAATTGATGAGCAGAGAGAGAGAGAGAGAGAGAGAAAGAGAAGGGGGACAAGAAAGAGAGACTCTGGTTTTGGTTTATTGCAGCCGCGTTTAATTTTCTTCTCTTTTCCTTTCGGTTCTTTGGAGGAAAATAAAATATTTTTTTAATGTCCACGGAGAGACACCAACTAACCAACATGACAACATCACAGCACACAGAAAGATAAATCAATTTCCTGAAAAATAAATTTAGCAATTTGTACTTCATTTATTTATTTTTTTTATTTTTTCAGTTTACCCGCAGCTATTATTCACTTGTCTAATAAATAATTACAAACTCAATGTCCAAACTCTGGACACTCTCTGTTAATGTACTTGGATTTTTGCACTTTGCATCTTCCATCACCAATATGTTGTGAGTTTGAATGGCAAGTGTCATGTGTTATGCATATGCAACAATCTTAAATGAGCGTAATTATAAAAAAAAAAACTCCTCAATTCTTGAACTTCTCTCGAAATATCAAAACACGATCGTCGTAAGTTATCGTATAACTTGTAAGACTTTGTGTATCTACAACGTTGTAGCATACTAGCTCTAACGTCTTCATCGTGCACTATTGTCACTTAACGTTGTCACTGTCTTCCAAATCTTTTATCCCAGTCCTAAAGTAACACCCGTAAACCTCAACCCTAAACATCATCCCGTAACTCCCCTTTCCTCCTTTTGATAATGTGGGTGTTTGCCATTATTTATAAGAACTATCTTTGTTGCTTAAAATTTCAAATTGTATCATCACATAATTGGAAAAGTGGAACAAAGCTAGTTTTCACAACAAAAGTGCCCATTGGGTTTAGTAGATTCATGGTGATCGGAATGTAACAAGGCTAATGAACGATGAAGCTTGAAAGCCTGTGTATGGATACTTATCACTACAAAAATTTAGCTTGCAGAGGATAGTGATGGGGTGAGGTTAATGAAGATGATGCTAGGTTTATAGTTTGTCAGTAGGAAGGTTAATTAATCTTGATCGGTAACTCCATTTGATAGCTTTGGCAAAATAAACCAAATGGTTTACTTTTTTGTCTTTATTAAAAAAAAGTTGCATTTGTCAATTTTGTGTCAATTTTTTTGTGAATTATTGGTTCGTCTCTACGAGAGGAATTCAAAGAGTAAAAATTATTAAGCAAACTAAATTTTTTGTGAATAATGACAAAAATAATCCAATCATCCACAAAAATTTGAATTATTTTTTATCTTTCATGAACTTTTTAAATATTTTTATATTTTTGACAAACCAAAAATCCATAAAAAATAAATCATGTAATATTTTATTTTTAACCAAAGCACCCTGCTTTCATACACTTAGAGGGGTTTAAGTGGAGTTGCTTTGAACTGTAGGGGTAAAAATGATACTGGTGATATATATATGTGATTGTTCAGGGGTGTGTGATTTACACTTTCCTTCATCTTTGCCTTATCGCGTGGAGGACACGCGGCTGGAATATGCTGTCCGAAGACCTCAGGAGTTCTTGAAACTTCAGAACAACAAAGATAAGTGCTCTCCTTCTTTGGCTTGGATTTCCCAACTCCATTTTGGTATTTTGGTTTAAATATATTTTTGGACTCATTTTATCTTCAAGTTAAAAAGATTATAATCCATTCTTTCTAATTTTTGCTTTTTGGTATTATATATTTTTTGTTATTTTTTATTTAGCTTTTAGTCGATACGAGAGTAATATTCAAAAAAGTATAATGATGCGGATAGAAGTTGAAAAAAATACTAATAAAACATACTAAAGATAAAAAATACCAGTTGTTTCAAACTTTTTTCATCTTCAGTGAACTTTTAAAAAAAAAAATTGGTCGTAATTTTATACTTTTTTATATTCCTAGTCAAGCTGAATGATTAATCCATAAAAATAATGTGAATTTAACAGAAGTAAAAAAAGACGAAAACACAAAAATATGAAGAATGAGTCAATAATTTAACTGGAATGTTAGGTATTTTTGCACTTGTGTGAAGAGCAAAATACCGAAATAAGGTTAGGGAGAATGGGGACTTCTCTCAAGTCTCAATGTATAAATAAAATTCTTCAACTTTGACTTTTTTATTTTATTTTTTTTGTTGGGTTGCTACGGAAAGTCTAGTTTAAAAGTTCAACCTCATGACCGAATAACTTGGGGTTCTTTTGTAGTGTCCCACTACAGGGTTGTAATCCTCTTGATCTGACAGTTCATTCCACAATCAACGGTTGAGATATATTTATTACCTCTTAGGAGTAGTAATATACTTGTAGTGATAAAAATATATCTGTGAACCTGAACCATCAATTGTGGAACGGACGGTCAGATAAGGGGGACTACAACCATGTAGTGCATTTGGGAGGGCACTCCCCAAATCTGTCTGATTACAGGGTCATGGAAGGAGATGATTAAACAAAATTTTCACATTGTAATTTAACATTTAGAGGGGGTGAAAATGGTAAAAGAAACTTTATACTTGTATGACCACATGTTATTGTGAATAAGGGTAAAATCATTTATGGGTTAATCTGGATCTTAGCGTGTAGATTACTAAACTGTCATTTATGGCATTTATTAGTTGATACAAAGTACTATATAAATACTGTCATATACCCATAATTGATTGATTGGGTTTTATAATTAGAATTTAGAAGCACAAGAAATATTAATTACAACACATCAATCTTATTAATGCTATTTTATTTCGTGTTAAATGGTTGTGTGTCATGCCATATATATATATAGTATATAAAAGATACTCAATACATACATGTCCAAAAGATTATAATGGCGGGAAATTGTTCAGTGCCCAGACTCCTTTTTCTAAAAAAAAAAAAAAAAACAAGGAGGGCTTTTAAAAAAAGCCCAACCCGTGGGTTTAAAAAAAAAAAAAAAAAATGTGCATGAGACACTTCTAACTGCTTGGCGTATCCTTATAGGATAGGATTCTCCAGGGACATGCCACGTTGCATGTCTAACTAATTTAATTATCTTTATGTGGGGAAACATTGCTCCTTTGGCAAAAAAGTGTAGAAGTGGTTTTTCGGTTTTGTCTTTATTCAATTTTTTTTTTGCATTTGTTAGTTTCGCGTCAAGTTTTTTGTGGTTTATGGATTCATCTCGACGAGACGAATCCAACAAATATAAAATTATAGTCAAAACTAATATTTTTTTTGAATAAAGCCGAAAATAAACCAGTTTATTGGTTTAATTTTGGCTTTATTAAAAAAAAAAAGTTTCGACCATAATTTTATACTCTTTGATAAAATTTAGTTTCGACCATAATTTCAGCTTGAAAATGGATGAAAACATGACAAGGATCAATTCATACTGTCAAAAACTGATTTGGGGTTTATGAAAAATTCCAAAAATATGGGCAAAAAGGATGAACATATGAATTTTGACCCAGTAACCCTCATTTAACTTGTAAATTTTGAAAGCCCACGATAAAAGTCGCAAGGATGCTCTACTAGTTTTCGGTTTTACGTGTGAAATGTTCCTATGAAAAGCAACTAAATATCAATCCTAATGTGTTACAAAGTAGTTTTTGTCGTGTCCCCTATTATTATTTTGAATTTGTCGTGTTCCATGTCCATATTTACGTCTGTGTCAGTGTTTGAACCCATACTTAGGTGAACAAGTATTGAAATTTGAAGCACGTATAACACAGGACAAAGTGATGAATACTGAACAAGTAGCCACTGCATACCATGATAGTTGCACTAGAGAACAATTGCAAGCTCTGCTAATACATCCATGAAGGTGAAAATTGGTACTTCTGACAGCAAAAATTTAGTGAAGACTGTGTATGTTTGGTGGTTTCAGGTAGTAATTCGGAGAATATCTTGAGCCTCAAAATTTGATACACAAATATGACAAAAATGCGCTAAAAAAATCTGAAATATGCTGAAAATATACACTCAAACAACCCGTTTGAGTTTGTTAAGAGACCTTCCGACAAACAAGCACAAGCCGTCAATATCATAGAATGTTACTATTGCTGTCACTTCATAGTACAACGTGAACGACTAATGGTGGCCAGTTGAAGAAATCTAAGCATTGAAAATTGCTCCAGTCGAGAGAAGTTTATAAAGTCTGCCCCTCAGAAGTATCAAACAGACCTAAACGAATTGCTTGGACACGCGAAGTTGTGATGCTACGATAGTTTTCCTCCCACGTGTTTCCTCAGATTTGAAGCCCAGTTCAGCAAGGCTCACTTTTCCATTTAAAACATCCAACAACTGGGGAACATCTTCCTCAAACTTAGTGACAAACGTATCTAAGAAGCATTTTCCACTATTTAGTGTAATAGTGTAACAACACCAATCTTTTGAAATTAAGCATTTTGATATAAGAACTCTGGTAACTAAACAACTTGGGATAATCCTTTTTCGCACTACAAAGGAGAACAGTTGGAGCTCTTGCAATTTCAGCTGGCTTCCAACCCACCTCGTTGACAAGGAAGTCCATTGCGCTTGTTTTTTTCTTCTGAGGGACAGACTCATACGCAGAGGGACTTCATTGAATGCTAGTTGAAAGTCATCTTCACATCAACCATGCTTCTTAAAAACCTCAACCAGGATGATTTACTTACTCCAAACATCTGCTCAAGACCTGTACAAACATCGTTTTCAAAGGATTGAATTCCATTTCCACAACCTCCTTCACAATCTTATCAAACTTCGTGGAACTTTGTAGTAGCACAAAGGATGATGAGTCTACAAGAATGACAAAATGGAAGCAGGGAACATCAAGTTATCTCAAAGTACTATGGATTATACGCGGGCATATATGATTAGGAAAATCAAGCTACACATAAACTATGGATTCTACCATGGAACATCAAGTACGAGTCTGCCTGTTCATTAAGCTTGGGCTGTCTTTTGAAATGGGGACTTTCCCTGGTTTGTGTGGCTTTGTTAAGGCTTCTTTTAGGATGATAAATGTAGTTTATGTCTGATAAAATCGGATACAAACGACACAGCCCATGTGCTTATACATTTCAAACAACTAAAAAACAACAAAGATATAGCCCATCAGCCCAGAAAAATAAGGAGTAAAACAGAAAACAAAAACAAAAGCTGCAGAAAACAGCTTCGGTGTTGAAACCCACCAATTCGCTTGTGAAAGAGGTTAAGAGATAAACAACAAATACGAGGTGAAATAAAACAGATTAGCTCCATCTAATCTCTTTCACTGTGGTCTTCTTATCCCAGATTCCCTTAACTAAGATCTTTGAAAGAACATAAATAACTAAGAGAAAACCTATCGACAGAGAGGTATCGAGCTGCCAATACGATAGGAAAGCATGAACATATGGTCCTCATGTTTACATAAAAAAACTAGAAACAAATCCTCATTCAAAATATGTTTCGATCACTTCAAAACCCTTTCATATTTCTATCAGAAGCAAAAATGCAAGAGGAGTTCATAACTCTAATTTGTAAATGCAAGAGTCCATATTTAACACTGAGTACATAGAAAAAGATGCAAAAGAGTCCAATATGGTCTATTTGAATGTCCTATGCTAATCCAAAGAAGAAGAAAAATTCCAGATAGGCCCGAAGCCGAAAATTTAAGAGATCTAAATGGAACAAAAATTGATCAGACACGCGAAGTTGAGATGCTATGATAGTTTCCGCAAACATGTTTCCTCAGTTTCGATGCCCAGTTCAGCGAGGCTCACTTTTCCATCGAAAACATCCAACAACTGGGGAACATCTTTCGCATTCTTGGTTACAAATCTATCTAAGAAGACTTTTTTGCTCGAAATTAAAAAAGATGAAACACACACATCTTTCGAAATTAAGCCTTTCAAGATCAGAACTTTGAGAACTAAACACCTTGGGATAGTCCTCCTTTTCAAACTATAACTGAGGACGCTTGGAACTCTTGCAATTGCAGCTGGCTTCCAACCCATCTCGTTCACGAGCAAATCCATTGCGTTTGTTATTTTCTTCTCAGATAAACTCATACAAATAGGGTTCTTCTTCAATGCTAGATGAAGATCATCTTCAGACCAACCACACTTCCTATAAACTTTCAGTTTATGCTCCCAAGTTGATTTACTAAGTCCAGACATCATTGTCAAGGCCAGGGAAAACGTCGTTTTCAAAGGATTGACTCCCATTTCTACAACCTCCTTCACAGTTTTATCAAACTTCTGGGAACTTTGGAGCAGCACCGTCGGATGATAAGTAACCATGAATGATAAAGTCGAAGCAGGAACATTGAGTTCTCTCAAAGTTGCAATTTTGGGGGGAATTTTCTTTTGTAAATTTGTACCGAGCAAACGCGGTGAGTACTTCAAAGATCTTCCTACTTGCTTATCATCCAGAAGGAATTCATCTTTTAGGAAATTGTAAGCAGGGATAATCTGGTTGCTTAGGCTATATCTGAACAGAGTTGGCCATGAAGAACAGATATTTGCGATTTCTTCTGTTGGAATGCCTATCGACTGGAAAAATTCAAGTTTTGGCAAAACGGTGTGTTTAGGATCGACTAAAAGCACGTCTGGGCGTATCCGGGCTAGTTTGGCTATATGGGTATTGGTGAAGCCATGGTTTCTGAGAAAGGTGAGGACCGAATCTGGTTGCTCTGCTGATCGAAAATTGACCTTTTGGGATACACGAAGAGCAGTTCGTGGGGACAACCCACATGAGGAAATTAAATAAGAAACTGTGAAAGATTGCTCATCACCATTGCATCTCTTTGATGAGAATGAGTTCACCGAAGTTGTAACAGACGATCCAAGCAGTGTTTTGGGTGAGTCACACGAAGCCCTAGCATTTGTCAACAAAACTAGTGCTCTTCTTCTGCACAACATTTCGTTGCGTATTTAGTCCAGTGCGTGAGAGAGATATCAGAGAAATGAAGCGAATAAATCTGTCAATTCGGGTTTTGGGTTAGGGTTGATGTTCGAGTCACCAATGAAATAAAAATGGAGCACCAAAGAATAATATGTCGAGCCTGTACGTAATAGAGATAATAGAAAACGCAGCAGAATTACCAGATCTCGTGTTGAGAGCATTACAGTTGCGCCATTTGCGAAGAAGACGGTTGATCCAAACCGAGACGTCACCTATCAACAATCGAAGAGACACGGCTGGCCCAACTCGTCAAGAATCGGGACTTTTGACTGCTAAATAGTAAATTCTCGTCTGTTTTTTATTTCTCTATTAAGGTTTCGTTCTTCAACAGATTTTTGTTTTATAAAATTTCACATTTTTTTTTATCAGGAAATATTGCCAAAAGGCTTACAAAGGAGAGTTAGACTCTGAGAAAACAGCAGAGAATAAACTATGCGGAGGGGATCTAATCCACGCAGGGGTTAGCCCACCATTAGAAGCTAAAGAAGCAACCAAATGAGCCACTTTGTTTGCTGATCTTGGAACCCAAGAAAATTGGACCTTCAAATCTCGAGCCAACTTCCGAATGTCTAAGATCAAAGCTAGCACTTCCCATGGTGGAACCAGTTCGGATACACTAAGATTGATACCCAATTTGCAATCAGATTCTATCTCCACATTATATAAACCCATATCTTTGGCCATGATGCATGTCATTCTAATAGCAAAAAGCTCACCTTGAAGAACAGAAGACGATTTGAATTTCTTAACAGCACCATCCACCATATGCCCTAAGTGATTTCGAATAACTACCCCAGCTGTGGTATCGACACCATTGTTGCTAAAAGCTGCATCGCAATTTATCTTAAGTGAACCAACACGCGGTTTTCTCCATGCCGAATTGGCTAGAGGAGGAACTACTTCCAAAACCGGATTAGGAAGGAACAAATTAGAAGCAAACTCCGAGCGAGCGTGAGCAACCGCAAGCACAGTAGACAAGGGGTCAGGGGCAGATGATTGAAAACAAAATCGTTCCTCCCCTTCCAAATATACCAAGCTGTCCAAGCCACTTTACTGATTAAGTCTGATGCAGATTTATGAGAAGGGCTGGAATCAATCACCCGAGAAGTCCATTTTAACATAGATGGGCATGACGAAGAGTTAACTAGACAATGCAAATCACATCCGAACCAAACAGGAGCAGTCCAAGGACAATCCACCAAAATATGCTCGATGGACTCAGAATTTTTCAAACAAATAGGACAACTTGGAGAGGGGGAGCAATGTCTACGAAAAAGATTTTCATTGGAAGCCACACTATTTTTGCACACCCTCCACCAAAAGTTCCTGATCTTGGGGGGCACTTTAAGTCTCCAAATCAAGCTCCACAAATGCTTATTTGGTTTAAAGGAGGATTCTGGTTTATCCATTTGAGTAGAAGATAAAGAAAGAGCAATTCTATAGCCAGATTTTACAGAGTAAATGCCATTAGAAGTAAAGTGCCATACCAACTTATCTTCATGAGCATGAATAGAAATAGGAATTGATGAAATAGCTTTGATCTCCTCTTCTTGCAGAAAAGCTTGCAGCTTGTTTATATCCCACCCACCAGACGGATACTTAATACTTCGGAAACAAGAGAAAATTGACACCCCAGTGGCTTTGGAGAACTCAACATGAAATTGACGAGAGATGGAACCCATTTATCCTCCCATATGTTGATCATACTCCCATTTAAGCAGGAAACAGGCCATGGCATAGGTGGGACCGGCCTGAACAACATCTTTAATGAGAGTTTCCTTTCCTGCCTGAGAAACCAACTTATTTTTCCACCCTTGCATCTTCTTTAAAGCTTTCTCCACAAGGAAAGTGTATGCCTCAGACCGGGATCTACCCCAAAAAGATGGAAGACCAAGATACTTAGCATCAGATTTAACTTGGGGAATGTTGAGGAAAGACAAAATCAAGTGTTTCTCAATGGGCTGGACATTCGTTGAGAACATGACACCTGATTTGTCTAAATTGATGGATTGGCCGGAAGCCAAACCATATTCCAAAATCTCCTTTAGTTTGCGGCATTCCCCAAGTTCGGCTTTAGCAAAGAGAAGGGCATCATCTGCAAAGAAGATGTGGGAAAGAGTTGGACAGTGGCGATTGATGCGAATCCCAGATAACTGCCCACTAACAATGGCTCGATTAAGCATATTAGAGAGAACATCCTTGACTAAAAGAAAAAGGTAAGGGGATAGCGGATCCCCTTGCCTTAAACCTCTAGTAGGAATAACATGAGCTCGAGTTTCCCCATTCACACAAACAGCAAACTTCACAGTAGATACACATTGCATCACCCAGTTGATCCATTTCTCATGAAAACCCAACTTGCGGAGTAGAGCTTCCAAGAAATCCCACTCCACCCTGTCATAGGCCTTGTTAAAATCCAACTTAAGAGCCATGAAACCGCCCTTGCCACCGCGAATCCTCTTCAAATACTCAAAAATCTCATGAGCTATAATAATATTGTCTTGAATCATACGGCTAGGAACAAAGGCTGATTGATTCGGAGAGATGAGCTCATTCAAAATACCCTTCAGGCGATTGGCCAAGATCTTCGTGATAATTTTCACTGTGAAGTTGCAAAGACTAATGGGCCTGTACTGAGTTAAAGATTCGGGTGCTTGCACTTTGGGAATAAGAACCAAGTTGGTGAGATTTAACTCCTTTAGCAAGAAACCATTGGAGAAGAAGTGTTTAATGGCCTCACATACTTTCTCCCCAACTATGTTCCAATAATTATGGTAGAAAAAACCAGGAAAGCCGTCGGGGCCAGGAGCCTTGAGAGAGCCCAACTGTTTAATCGCCAACTTAATCTCTGCTATATTAACCTCCCTTATCAGCATACGATTCACATCCTCCGAAATTTTTGCTTCAACTCCCATCAGGGCTTCTGAATAATCTCGACCCCTTGAAGCTTGGAACAGATTAGTATAATAGGATTGGAGGTGCCCATTAATAGAACTATCATCCAAAAGCCAAACCCCTGATTCATCCTTAATTCTGCACATTTGGTTTCTCTGCCTCCGTTGTGTGACTGTGGCATGGAAAAACGCAGTATTTTATCCCCATAATTAAGCCAATTAACACGAGAGCGTTGGTGGAGGTACATCTCTTCCCTCTGATGAGTTAATTCCAATTCCCTTGAAATTGTCTTTTGAATCTCAAAAGTCTCAGACGAATGGGGGAGAGCTTGGATATCTCTAAGTTTGCCACTAAGCTCTTGGATCTTGATTCTATTGTTCCCAAAGGTTGATTTGCTCCAAGTCTTCAGATTTGTTCTGCACCTTCTCAGACTCTGTGTTAGCTTGAACATAGCTGATCCATTGTTTTCAAAATCCCAGGCCTTTGCAATCACCTCCGGGCACTCCTCACTGGTAGCCCACATACTTTCAAACTTGAACTGGTAGGGAACTTTCTTCAAAGGGATACAAAGTTTTATCACCAAGGCAGTGATCTGACCCAATGGCTACTTCATGAAAAACTTGGGCTAAAGGGAACATCAGTCTCCATGAGATGGAGGCCAAAGCTCTGTCTAAACGCTCTCTGATATCGGCTGATCCCCCTTGGTTGTTAGACCACGTGAACGCTGGGCCTTTGAATTCCAAATCTATCAAATCACAATCAGATATCAACTGTTGAAATTGCTCTATTCTGCTTCTTCTACACTCTTCACCCCCTTCTTTTTCCCAAACGGAGGCCACCTCATTCAGATCTCCAACACAAAACCATGGATATTGATTTTCTTGAGCAATGCACCTTAGATGGGACCAAAACCGGACACGGTCCCTCAATAACGAGGGTGCATACACAAAGGAAGCAAGCCATCTGTTAGGAACATTAGGCCAACTAATAATGCATCTAATGATATTCTTAGACTTGAATCTCACATCCAAGTCAACCTGTTCTTTCCACCACAAAGCAAGGCCACCCGAACGACCAATAGGGTCTACATAGCTGCTACCATGAAACTGGAGACTCTTCCTTATTCTTTCTAGTGTATTTCTCTTATTCTTTGTCTCCAGGAGAAATACCACTAGAGGGCGATGGGTTGTACACAACCCTCGTAAGATCTGGAGCGTCAGGGGTCGCCCTATCCCCTGAACGTTCCAGCTGAGAATCACCATTTTGCTTGTGGCTGTTTAGGGCCAGCCACCACAACCCGTACCTCATCATCGCGAGCAGAACTAGAGCTTTGTGAAATCTCAGAAGGTGTTAATTCATCACCGGATTGGTCGACCCTTACTTCCACCAGCTGGAGATCATTCCAATAGCTTTGTCGAGCTCCAGCCTTTCGACCCCGCCTCCCCCTACCTCGAGCTCCCACGTCAGCTTTTGAAGGAACAAAGGAGGACAAAGAATTTACTGATGAGAGAACTGGGGATTCAGTCTTTGCATTATAGGTTAAGAGGAGGGACGGTTTCTTTGATTGAGGCTCATCATCCTCAGGATCTCGGTCTTTCCTTTTTAGGGATAGACATTTATCGAAAATTGAGGAGAGAGGAATATCTGGAGGGTTCCTATCAGGGCTTTTGGAAATAAAAGGAGTCAGGAGTGGATTTGGGCCAGCACTACCCATTAGCACATTGAGAGATGGGCTTGAGGAGGAGCTATTTAGGCTATCAGGTTCTTCAACAAAATAAGCAGGGCATTTCGTGGGCCTAGGCCCACACTTCTCACTAACATCCTTATTCTTCGGGCCCAGAGAGATTCCAATAGGGTTTGAAAAATTGAAATTGGATAAGGCAGATATATCAGGTAAAATTGAGCGAGAATCAGCCAAAATAGAACCTGAATAAGGACACACCTCACTGTCCAGCACTGGCACCTGGTGCCGAGGCGTCTCCACTACCTCTGAATTCGCGTCATTCATATTCTGTACATTTGTGACAGCAGAGAGAATATCCTCCTTATCCGTAAACGCATTCGAATTTGACGCGCCGTCATCTGAAAGAGCCACCTTTGCCGGCGACGGAGCTAGGACTGGGTAGGAGGATATCTCTGCCGATTGAGCCCCAAAGTTTTTTGCGTTGATAGGAGATACCTCGGCCCTCAAACTTCCATCAAAAGGGTATTTTGTTCCATCAAGATTCTGGCTATCAAAACATCTGCACTCATTCAGAGCATGACCAACTCTCCCACAACCATAACAAAAATCTGATAATCGCTCATATTTAAAGGAAACCCACAGATCGTCCATGTTTCTTCTCTTTAGGAAAAAGCCTCTTTTGAGTGGCTTAGTAATATCAATCCAGATCCTGAGACGAAGATATTTGACAATGTTGCTCAAATCTGTGGGATCTAAGGCTGAAATAAGGTCGCCAATAAGAGAAGCAATACTTTTACCACACTCTGCATTTTGGTATCCCAGAGGAAGGCCATGTATTTGAACCCAAAAAGGGCTGAAAGAGAAATCCAACTCCTCCACTGACTTATTGGAATCCCACTTGCGTAAGACCATGATATACCCATCACTGACCAAGGGCCTTGACACATAATCTTGCACAAATCTTTATCTGATTGGAAAAGGAAAGCATAGATATTCTGACCTAAGGCAGTGATGGTAAATTCTTTCTCTGTGTGCCACGCTTTGTTGATCACACCTTGAACCCCCACCTTGTTAAGAATTTTTGGTGCAATAATCTTCCCTACCAGAGAAAACTGGGTTTTAGTAGAACTATCATCAAAACTATGGTCTAAAGAAAGAGAAACTGGTTCATCCATGGAGGGAGTATAAAGGAAAAGATAGAGGAAGAAGGGCGTGGAGAAAGAGACGGGAAAATTTAGGGAAAAGATGATGGATGATGGGGAGAAAGGCAGAGAAGAAGAGAAAGGGCTTAGAGCAGAAGAAAAGAGATCTGTAGGAGGAAAAAACCCTAACGGGAAGGAGCTCTCATTATAGAGAGAGAAGCTCTCGCCATCTTCAGGGAAAGTTATAAAATCTCACATTTTATAACACTCAAATCTCAACACACAACACATGGCAAGTGGAGTGGAGTGCAGTTGGTGCCTCATTTTATACTCTCATGCATGTGGGCAGGGTTCGATTCCCGTAAGCACCCATTCTCCTCCCCAAGTCCCCTAGGATAGAGTAGATTAGGATTAACGAATAGCAAAAAAAAAAAAAAAATCTCAACACATAAAATGTAAAAGTGATTTTATGAGATTTTCATAAAATCCTCCTAAAATCTATAGGAAAACCACTACATTTTATCAGTTGGGAAAACAACTTCATTTTATCACCCCTCCATAAAATGTTCATTTTATGAGATTTTCATAAAATGTACCTAAAATTTAGTATTGGAGAACAAGGCCTAAATAAATGTGAGTTTTTTTTTTTTACAAAACATCCCTCCAACCATACACCTGTTGTTTATTTAGTACTCAAACTATCAATTTTGTTTACTTAGTTCTCAAACTATCATATTGCATTTTATTTGGTCTAGGCTAACAAACATAGACGGGAAAATTTAACAGGTGCCATTTTTTCATCCCATCTTAGGGTACAAAGGTCATTCCACCTGATTTCCCTCCCATGATCTTCAGCATTTGTCATAAAAATAGCGGCAGGAAAAAAAAAAAACTGAGACACAACTTTGTGCAAAAACTCCAAGCTTTTGCATAGATTCGATAAAACATTGAAAAACCCTAGGTTTTTGCACAAATTCGAAAAACATTGAAAAACCCAAAGTATTTGTGCAGACTCAAAAAATACATTGAATGCCACAACTTATAGTTTGGAGTTCTCTCATCTCCTTGTCTTAACTGATCAGCCATTGGAGAGTCGCTCAAGCCTTCATAATCAAAATTCTGGGTTTTTTAGTGTGTGCGACTGGGTTTGGTTTTCTTCTGTCGTCAACCGTTTAAGCCTTCATGATCGAAATTCTGGATTTTGAGTGTGTGGGCCTGGATTTAGTTTTCTTCTGTCGTTGATTAGAGAGAGAGAGAGAGAGAGAGAGAGAGAGAGAGAGAGAGAGAGGCTAGGAGCGTGTGATGACTTGAAAATCCCGTTTTTCCCCCTTAAGTTGGGAGTGTTTGAGTTTTTTCTGTTAGATTTGTTAACGGAATCGTCAGTTTGACTAAATAAAATGCAATCTGATAGTTTAAGGACTAAATAAACAAATTGATAGTTTGAGGACTAAGTAAGCAACATGTATATAATTTGAGGGATGTTTTGAAAAAAAAAACTCAATAAAGGTAGAACATAAGCCTTCATTTTAGGCTCGACACCAAGCTTCACGGCATTCGGTTTGATTAGGTTTGTGAACTTAGAGTAGCGTTTAAACTTGAATATGTTAACTTATACTATAATATGTATACTGATAAACTTTTACACGTAGTATATGCTAATTGATTCGGCTCATTTTTTAGCAAAACTGAATTAATATAAGGGCACCGAGTAGCATTTTTTCAGGGCAAGGGGCCCAGTGGAAAATTATTAAGTGCTCCTGGAAGTGAACGCCCTGTTCGTTTTCCAGTTTAGTTTTAGTTTTGATGATATCATCATTTCCCTCATTTCTCTCTCCATCTCTCTCCACTCATTTCACCTAATAACATCATCAAAACTAAACTAAACTATCTAACCAAACACAGCCGTTGTAACTTGTAAGGCCCTATGGCTCTATCTTATATCAATGTACAGTGGAAAAGAACTCCAAGATAAGCAAAACCCGTCAAACATTAACTTCTCCTCATCTGTCACATTACTTTAGTGTGCATGTGGGGTGCAAATTTAGTGTACCCATATCATTTTCCATAAGCAAAACCCGTCAAATGGAACAAAAATTGCCAAGACATATTTCTTCAGACTCAGAGCCCGCAATTCATTTGAAGCAATCCGACTAGTGAATATCTTCCTCCTACATGATGAAAGAAATATTCAATAAGTACTATCCCAGGAGTTTCAAGTTTCAACGATTCTTCGATTTGCATTAAAGAACAATAGGCAACTATATGCTATTTCACCCAGGAACTTGGCAATTTCATACCTCTGGCAGCATCTGATTCCACAATAAGCCAAACAATAGTGATACATACACTCCCTCTCCAGTCACTCCCAGCCACACCCTTTCTCACATGGGGTGTGGGGTCCACATGAGGGGACCATTTACGGTAGTTGGAGGTAGCAGGTAAAAGAATCACTTGAGCCCTCAAAATTTATGGTAATTTTATATTTTTCAGATTCTTCTTGTCGAGATAAATCAATAAACCACAAAAACTTAATGTTGACAACTGCAAAAAAAATTGAATAAAGACAAAACCAAAAAATCAGAAAACCGATTCTGCGCTTTTTTGCCAAAGCACAAGTATCAAATAACCCTTTTGAGTTTGTTAGAACAAATACACTGGACGCCCAATCTCTAGCTAATTACACAGATTTTCCTTGACTGGGACAAAAAACTAATAATGAAACTACTTATATATCCAAGATATTTAGAAAGAGAGCCAGCAAACCTAAGCCAAAGAGTACGAGGTTTACAGTAAACATAATCTTCGGACGCGGGTTACTGCGCATAATCACAGCCGTCCATAAGTGTTTTTAACGGTTCGGAATGAAAACAAATTGTTCGCGCGAACAATTCGTATTTGTTGTTTGAAATCTAAGCCGTTCATCCAAGCAACGGATGACTGCGATTATGCGCAGCAGCTGTTGTGCAGAGGCTGCGCAGCAGCCACCCCGAATGGATAATCTTCATAGCTGAACTAGTTTCTTGATCTCATCTCCAAATGAATTAAAGACCTTAAATATAGGTGATTTTACAAACAAATCAATTTACTCTCCCATCTATTTAGTCCTTTTAATTTTTTGGGGCGGTTTCCCTGTGGAAAACTTAGGGCAAATTAGGAGCTATTCAAAGGTTTTTTAAGGTCAGTTATTAATTGAAATTCACAATTTTCACATAAGGGTAATAGAGTGGACCTAATTGAGTTGATCTCACTGAGTTAAGTTATTCTCATTAAAAGGAGATCAGTATGATTATAAATGCAAATTTTTTTTTTCAGTGACAAAAATTACAAATGAAAATTCTCTACGAAATAAATACGTACATTCATAGTAAAAGAAAAGAAGAGACTATGAAAGTATTTTCTTAAAAAATTGGGAATGCACTGGAGTCTAGACTTCATATTTCCGAAGTAAAAAATAATAATAATAATAAAATCAATAGGGAGAGATCGGAGATTGATAGCAGCAATTTCCAATCCCTCGCAGATGAAGTAAAACGACCATTCAAGATTCTAGCCTCTAGGGCCACAGATTGAGTTTCCCAGTTACAGGTACGGTGGGTTCTCCTCTTCTCCACTTTACCATCGGTAATTATGCTTTCTGCATTTCTTAATATCAAACGGGTCCCTATCAAAAAGATTGTAATAGATTCATGGCCCCCATTTGTTTTCCTCCACACCAATCCATTGTTTCTCAGACCCATTTCATCAATCCCATTCTGTAGCCTTATAAACTCACCTGGGTTGTATCCACATACTGATTTATCTCCTGCAACTCTAAGTAAATCCACTTCATTAATTCGAGATTCCTACGTTGTCTCCTACCTCATAGATTCATGTGGGTTGTCCCCAGAAATTGCTGTTTCTGCTTCTGAGAAGTTAATTTGAAACCACAGAAAGACCAGACTCCGTGCTTAAACTACTTAGAACCCATGGATTTACAAAAACCGAGATTTCCAAGCTTGTGCGGATAAAACCACAACTGCTTTTGGCCAATCCTGAGAAAACCATTCTGCCCAAACTCGAGTTTTTTCAGGGCTTTGGTGTTTCAAGACGTGACCTTGCAAAATTTCTTTCCAGATCCCCAACCATATTGGAAAGAAGCTTAGAGAATCAAATCATACCTTCCTACAATTTCCTAAAGTCTGTGCTTCAATCAGATAAGAAGGTGGTGTCTGCCATGAAGCGCACATCATGGCTTTTTTCAACAGATTATACGAAATTTCTTGTTCCAAATCTTGGTGTTTTGAGGGAATTTGAAGTGCCCGAATCACGTATTTGGGTTGTTATTGGCTTATTACCCTGAGGCTATGATGCAAAAGCATGAACAGTTTAAGAAGATTGTTAACATGGTTAAGGAGATGGGGTTTGACCCTTCTAAATTTACATTTGTACAAGCGGTACATGCCATATCAGGGAAGGGTAACAACTCTATTTGGGATCGATGCTATGAATCCTATGGGAAGTGGGGTTGGTCTAAGGATGAGATTCTCTCGGCGTTCAAGAAGCAACCAAATTGTATGCTTCTATCGGAGAAGAAGATTACAAAAGCAATGGACTTCCTTGTGAACAAGATGGGGTGGAATTCCAAAGACATTGCAAGATATCCTGCGGCTATGCTTCTTAGCTTGGAAAAGAGGATTGTCCCGAGGTGCTTGGTTATTCAAATCTTGTCATCGAAGGGCTTGGTAAAGAAAGAATTGAGTTTGAGTACAATAATGACGCCATCAGAGGAGTGTTTCTTGGAGAGGAATGTGATAAAATATGAGAAGAAAGTACCTCGACTATTGAGTGTTTATCAAGGAAAGGTGGATATTCTGTAGTTATAAATTGAACAGCGATGGGGTAAAATTAAGAATCAAATAGCTTTTTCCGTACTCATGGTTGCTAATTTTCAGTACTTAATTGTTGTTCTAACTTGGAGTGATGTCTGTGGGATTGTAGGACTTTTGATGTTAACATTTAGTTTGGAGGAGATGACTAGCGACGTTAAGACTTGAACTCCTAATGTTTTGTACTTTGTGCACCGTGTTTTGGCTTACTCAGCATTTGCCTCTAGTTTAAGGTTCTGTTACTGTTTTAGGTGAAACGAGTTTTGCTTTTTCTTCTTCTTCATTTGTTTAATTTAATTGGCATTTCTGTCCTTCTAGAGCAGATGAGTTGAACTCATGGCTTCAATTTGGTCATCTTTAAAGGGTTTTAGGTCAAGGATGTGGTCAATACGGATTGGAAACTTCCATAGAGTAAGCATGATATTGAAAATTTTCTGATTTGTTCATTATGTTGTCCATGCTTGCTTGTTTTTGCTTTAATGACACCTTATCATAGTTGTTGAATTTTGTTTTCATTCAACTAGAAATTCTTGTGTCGTAGCATTTTACCCTGAAAGTTTTGGCCTAAAGAAGACTTTTTGATAGTTACCAGGTTGTTCTTTGTTTCCTCTTTATGGAACACAAGTTAGCTTGATGCTAATATGCAAAAACATGTGCAGTTTGAGGTAATTGTTATTTGTTAGAGGTTAAGGAGAGGGGTGTCAGTTGTCACCCTTTGAAATCAACCTTTGTCCTAGTGGTTCATTCCATTTCAGGGAAGAGGGAATGAATTGTTTTGTGACCCTGTGGCTATGAATCATTTATGGTGTGGAGTTGGTCCAAGGATGATTAACTCTTGCATTCAAGAAGCAACCACACTGTGTGATTGAGGTTCATTCCCAGATGATGTGTCATCATTGGATCAAGTAACGCTCTAGCGGTTCAGATCCGTCTCCTTCCCACCAAGCACCTACAAAAGGGAGCAACCAGTTAGTGCCACCTCGGCCGCACTCGCCGGAGGACACCCCGAAGCTCAAGTTAGAACTTGGAAGAGAGAGGAAAAGTACAGAGTGTATTCTGATCTAGAATTGCATACCTCTCTTGGGTTTTATCCCTTAGTATTTATAGGCCACAGTCTATTTGCTCTCCAACCTACGCATGCTCGGCACGCGCAGGTGATGTCATTAGTAACCGCCTCGGTACGTGATGCCACAAATAACTGCCTTGGCACATAGCTAATAGGCACACAACATTGCATATGTGGGTGCCTGTATCTCTCATTTTTGTCACACTTGCATGCGTATAATCCTTGTTTTTAATTGATATTGCACGCAAGGTGTTTTTGGTTTAACTCTAGGTAAAAAGGGCAAACGGCGTATCCGGAAGCTCCCAATAATCTCCGGAAGTACCCGGAGGTACCCAAGCAAGCTTAGGGCCGTGATGAACTCTCCCCAAGTCTAATTTGAGGTGTTCAAGACATTGGAGGAAGGCCCAAGGCAACCGAAGGCAGAGGGATGATGAGTAAACAATAATGACAAATTGGAAGCAGGAACGTCAAGTTCTCTCAAAGCTGCAAGTTTGGGAACAATATGGTACGTTAATCTCCTATGCTAATCCTAGAAGAAGAAAAATCAACAAAGGCCTGAAGCCCCTCGGCTAGTAAGAGATCCAAATGGAATAAAGTTCGATTAGAAGGGTGAAGTAATTGAGATGCTATGGTAATTCCTCAGACATGTTTCCTCGGATTCGATGCCTAGTTCGGCGAGGCTCACCTTTCCCTTGAAAACATATGACAAATGGGGAACATCTTCTGCATTCTTGGTGACAAACCTGTATAACTTGTATATGTATGAAATAATTTATGTGAGCATAAACAGATGATTTATTTAGCTTGTTATGAGCAACCTCAATATCAACTCAAGCCTAGGCCAATTCGGCTCAATCTTAGCTCATTAAATTTTCTATTGGGCTGAAGCTTGGGCTCGAGTTCGCTAAAATGTAACAACCAAACCTGAACATTCTAAAGCTTGGCTCGTTTGTAGCAAAACTGAAATAGTAGAAGGGCGGAGAAGCAAGCATTTTTTCCGAGCAAGGGGCTTGGTTGAAAATTATTAAGTACTCTTAGAGGTGCTATAGGGCCCTTCTTCACCGTACATCCGTGTAGGCTCTATCAATAAATATATGACTCCCAAATCAATGTGCAACGCAACAGGACTCCAGAAGCAAGGATTATTCACTTGAGCCTGATGGGGTCATATGTATATTCAGCTGGACGCTAACGTGATCCTAAAAATCTGCGTCAATCAAGTTCATCACAGCGAAACAATTAGTGTGATTATTAGCTGGGTGATCTATTGGTCATGAGCTTATTACCATAAGCGATGAGTCAAAGCCTATTGAGCAACATCTGGGAAACCTAATCCCAAGAGATAACAACTTGTTTGATCACTCCAGATCGAAAAGCAGTTGTCCACGCGATAGCAATCCTCTTCCATTTTACGCAATAAAATTTACTGACGCTAGCTTGACGAACAGGACTGTTATTCCTCATTAGGCATCATCCAAAACGGCAGCACCTCCCAATCCACATTTCAATAAGAGAATCTATGGTTTGCCTTGTCCTATTGGGCATGATAGGTGACTTTCTAATTCCTGCCTGATTCACTATGTAATCTGCTTCTTGTTTTTGGTTTAAGAAAGTTGCACCTGTTGTGTATGTATTTGTCCAAAGAGTACAATAAACATAATCTTCATAGCTGAACCAGTTTCTTGATCTCATCTCCCAATGAATTAAAACAAGTTAAACATAGGTGATTTTACAAATTAAAATATTTCAGTTTTTCATTTTTAAACTTTTTGGCTGATCAGAATGTGTTTTGAATTTGTGAGGAGTGTTTGGGAGAAATGTACAAAATGCATTTTGCAAGCAGAGAATGTGAAAAGTAGTTCCGGACCACTTTTTCACTTCTGCTCTAGATTGTGCATTTTGCAAAACTCATTCTCTAATAATAAGTTTTGGGGCATTTCCCCCTAACAGCCAAAAAGAAAAAATGAGAATGGGAAAATGGGAAAAAGTGGTGCCTAAAGAGGCTCTTACTCTCCAATCGATGGAAAACTTAGGGCAAATTAGGAGCTATACAAGTTTTTTTTTAAGGTCAGTTATTAATTGGAATTCACAATTTTCACATAAGGCTAATGTCAGTGTTTTCCATCTGTAGAGTTGTCACCCAACGCATTGGTTAAGGTGTTGATCTGAAGTTGAATTGCTCGAGTCTCGACTCTGTTAGGAGGATTTTGGCAGCTTTGTCACCCGTCTGTTAGGTTATGGATTATTTTTTACAACTTAGAGTGTTCGGGTTAACTTACACATACCTCGACTAATCACTAGGGTGCTTTACGTGTCGCTTGCAGTTTGCTACCAAGTTCTCACAATAACTTCAGTTTTCAATCCCTACTCTCTTAAGCTTGTAAGACAAAGCCATCTGTTGTCAAACAGATTCAGGTCTCCAATATGCTTTTCTCCAGTGAACATTAAGACTGGTCCAGAAATATGATGGATGGGAGGGTATTCGTTTTTCCTTACTGATTCATTAAAATCAAAACATGGCCTCCTAAGTTAAAATGATTAATTTTGGTTAGTGGTCAATTTTCTCCTCACACACCATTAATGATAGGTATTTCTCATAAGCAGTCTTTAAATTATAGGTCTTTTTAGATAGTCGTGCTAATATTTTCACTAAAAACTAACGCATATTTTCAAATAGGTGTTCTATTTTTTAACGCCATTCAAAAGATCACAATTAGAACTTTTGAATGGTGTAACATGTTCTCTAAAAAATTTAAGAGAACACGGTATTATCTTTTATCCTAAATCTGGGCACAACTATTGAAAAAGGCCAAAAAAAAGAAAAGAAAAAGAAGGATTGATTTGGTGCTAGCAAAAATGTGCAACAGGAGAGAGAGGAAATGCCCCCAAAATTGTGCTCATACTTCAAACATAAACTATTTTACAACAGGTGGTTCAACAACAGCTTTGAACCATATCTACACTTTAAAACCTTTAAGATAACCAAACTAGAACTAATGATGAATTCAAAACACCTGCTCTCGAAAAAGGAAATTCAAATTAAACCAAACAGATGACAGAAAAAGCAAGAACTTAGATTCTCTGAAGTTGCTATATGAGCCTTGAATTAAAGCTTGAACTTGGATTATCTGAAGTTTCTACACGAGCCTTCAAAAAGCAAGACAGAGTGCGAAAAATACTCAAGTTTAGGTGTTCAAACTTGAACCTGTTTAGCAAGGTTCTAAAAGACGCTAGTCGGTCCCAGGTTAGTCGGCTGTCGACTTGCGACTTTTGGCCGACTAATTACCAACTTGACCAACTAATTGCCGACTTTTGGCTAACTAGTCGGGTTTTGATCAAGTCGGCCGATTAGACCGATTTTTAGAACACTGAGTGTTTAGTTGTTATCTCCTTCCAAACGTATACTGCTATCCACTTTTCCAGTTTCTGGCTCCCAAATATCCACCTATCCACGATACACGCTCATTAGTTCAGGAACTTCCTTCTCGTATTTAGTCACAAACCTCTCCAAGAAAGTCTCCACAGATACTCCATGTACTGAATTCCAGCTGATATCTTTCGCCACCAAGCCCTTCGACAACAAAACTTTCATAACCGCAAATCGTGGGATAGTCCTGTTTTCCACGCTATACAACAAAAGCGAAGGGTATCTTGCAAGGTCATTCGGACGCCATCCCATCTTGTTCACTAAGAAGTCTATTAACTTTGCAATCTTATTCTCAGACACAACCATACAATATGGGTCCTTTAAGTATGCCGAGCGAATATCATCCTTAGACCAACCCCACTTCGTATATGCTACATAGCACCGGTTCCAAAGGGATCTTTTGCCTTTCCCTGAAAGGCCATTCAACGCTTTCAGAAAAGCCCATGTCGACTGATCAAATCCCATTTCCTTAACCTCGTTAACTACTTCCTTCAACTGCCTATGTTTCTGCATAACAGCATCAGGGTAATGTGCCAATAACTGTGCAATCAGCGATTCGGACACTCCAACTTCCCCCAAGAAAGCGATATTAGGAACAAGATTTTCCGTATAAGGTGCCGTGAAAATCCATGGTGCTTTATTCATGGCAGAAACGACCTTCTTATCTGATTTAAGTATACTCTTCAAGAAATTATAGTTAGGTACGATTCGATTCTCTAAGCTTCTAGTAAATAGGTTTGGATCAGTAAAAATTAATCTTGCAAGGACCGTTCCTGAAACCCCAATAGACTTAAAAAACTCCAGTTTGGGCAAAATGTCTTTCTCTGGATCGGCCAAAATCACTGATGGATTTGTACTCAGAAGCTTGGCAATTTGAGAATCGATAAGTTTATATGTTCTAAGAAGATTAAACACCGCTTCTACTCGAGAATTCACAGGCTCACTACCAGAAACAGTAATTTCTCGGGACAACATTGATAATCTGGAAGAATCTTGATTTAAGGTACTATCTGTTGATTCCTTCAAGGTTTCTGGAGGTAAATCAGTATCTGAGTTGGACCCAGATGTGTTTATTCTACTAGAGAGTGAAAGAGACGAAATGGGTCTGAGATATAGTTGATTTCTGTTGGTGGGTTTTGAATGTTCAGTAATCTTCTTGATTGGGAACAGGCTTAAAGAATGAACTACAGAAAACATGGTTACAGCTGGTAGATAGAGCAGAGAAAAACTCACCACTTTTGGAATTTGATTAGCTGGGTTTTCTCACCGGCGATCGTTGATCCTTGAACGGTATACTGCATCTTCAGCTGTATATTGTGTGATTTTGAACTGCTCATCCTTATCTCATGAATGTCTAGTCTAGGGAAACTGAACAGGAGTGGTTTGGCGATATCATTGCCCGAAAGATCTGGACCCTTGATCTTTAACTTCCCATCTTGACCGTGGGTAATAGCCTAATAGGACTGTAACCGGTCCGGTTCGGTCCGGTTCAGGAGAGATTTTCAGTGAACCAAGTAAAACCGGTTCGGAGAGAATATGAAACCGAAACCGGTTTCAAAGTGGTCGGTTCGGTTCTCGTGAGACAGAGAAGAGACTGGGACTTCAATCAACACAAATCAACAGATCTACAGAAACGAACAAAGCTACATATATATACACACGTACACTGGTTTTTTGTACCCTCGATCGCCGGCAACACTTTCACAGCCTTCAAGTTCTGCGATGAAGACAACGCCGGACTTTCACATACCAGAGATGGATCCCTCTCACACCGGAGATGGTGGCGGATGAAGACGACGCCGGAGATGGTGGGTTTTCATCTGCGATATTAGAGAGAGAGAGAGAGAGAGAGAGTGCGTTCTACTCAATTTTAGATCTGAGAATTACGTGCTGCGGCTAGGAAAGGAATTATAATGGGGTATATATAGTAAAGGATTCCTAAGAAAGTTTTAAATACTTTTCATTCCTATACGAAACACAAGGCAAACACCAGCCGAGTGGTAAAGCCGTAAAGGCTCTGGCGTTCCATGCGTGAGGTAGCGAGTTCGGGCCTCACCGGCAACATTTTTTTAGGTACAAATGTGTAAAACCGGTTCGGTTCGGTTCTCCTAAAAAAACTCCAGAACCGGTAACCGAACCGGTTTCAAAAAGGTCCACTTCTCAGAACCGAACCGGACAAATAAAAAACCAAAAAATCAAACCGTTTCGGTTCTTTATTTTTTTTGTTCAGCCCTAGTGGGTAACGCTCATCTCCGGCCCTTTGGCCGATTTAAGTTTGTTTCAATAATTTATTATTAAATAAATCACTTGTTTTTCAACTTTATTCTGAAAACTATGTTAAATTACATTTGCCAAACAAGCTTTTACAAAATGATTTTTGAAATCATGACTTTGCAACAATTAATGACACAATTAACTTCTCGTTAATGATTGATTAAAAACGTGTTGAAAATGAGCAGAAATCAAAACTCTAGATTTAGGAAGAAGAAGAGAGAGAGAGAGAGAGAGAGAGAGAGAGAGAGAATCTTCAATGGAAGAGAAATTGAATAGATTAGGGTTGGCAGAGACCGAGGTGTGGTGGAATGACCGAGACCGAAAAGATCAGTGGTATTATAGATGTTGGTATATGATTGAAGGCGTTTGCTGACCTTGTCGTGCCAAGTCAAAAAAAGATTTATAAAAACTTAGAATTAACTATTAGAATTAACTACTACTCGGAGAACATTTGCTAAATCTGAGTGTCGTTCCACGGGGACATTTTGGTTAAATTGCGACAATTTCAATTAACATTTAAATTAAATCTAAAGGAACAATTGCTTGTGGTTTGATTTTGGAAAGCAAATTAACTAAACAAAATTAATATTAAACGAGATGAAGACGGTGAAAGAAAAAGTCTAGAATTTGGAATCCACCCCTACCGCATAACCATGCATTCACATAAACCGAATCCCTATTAGAATCAATAAATAACTATCGCTAAGGCTTGCAATCCTTATCGATAGTAGCAATAAGATATTTGTGATTTGTTAAAAGACATAGACTATTCAATAGCACAAACCGTCTCACTGGCATGATGTCATGTCCCCAACAACGCGATCCATCTTACAAGCATAATCTATCTCAAAACTCCAACATTAAAAACAATTACTCCCTCTGTTCCATATTGTTTGCCCCTTACGGGAGTACGTGCATTTTGCACACACAAAATAACGTGTTTATGAGAACTTTTTTCGAAAAAGAATTACACCAATTTTTTCTTCTTAATGAGATCTTTAAATTGGTGTAAAGTTCGTTGAAAAAAAATTAATGCTTGTACATTATTTTTTGTGTGCAAAATTTGCACGCACTCCCATAGGGGGCAAACAATATAGAACGGAAGGAGTATATGAACGGGTATTTGAAACAACATATACAAATACGCAATTGATAAAAAGAATAAAAACTATTTCAAAAACTGAAGCAAGTTCTGATAATTCAATCCGAATAAAAACCTTAATTCATACAGAATACATTGTTACTTACAGTGGAGCTTCATCTTTCTCCTAGATGCGTGGTTTAGCCGGGCAGGGAATGACTGAAAACGCTAAACTCTATTTTGCTACATGCGCAGGTTCTCGGTTTTGTTCTCTGTTATGTGTGGTTGTCTCCCCCTTTTATAAGTTGTCCCAATTATTTGTGTGTGAGACTCATAATCCAAAGCAAAAATCTCACGTCTCCTGCATAATGGACTCTGGTCCAATTTACTTATGAGGCAACTACCAGCCACCACCAAAACTCTTATTGGCAATCTACTCTCTCTCTTTTTGGGGGAGTAAATGCCTAACTCTATACCCTTTTTTCAAAAGCACCGAAAACTCTTATTGGGCAGAAATCTCTCTCTCTCTCTCTCTCTCTCTCTCTCACCATCTCTCTCTCTCTCTCTCTCTCTCTCTCTCTCTCTCTCTCTCGCCTCACCATGTTCCGTCTTTCTCTCTCTCTCTCTCCCACCCCACATGGGAATAATCTCTCTCTCCTCAGCTCCCAAAATCTTATGAAAATGCCTAAATTCTAAGGTACCTTATGAAAGTGCCTAAACCCTAGGGGCCCCTATAAAAGTGTCTAAACCACTAAAACCCTATAATAGGAAAGTGCACCCTAAAACCTAAACCCTAGGACACCTTACGAAAGTGCCTAAACCAAAACCCTAGGGTACCCTAATGAAAGTGCCTAAATCTAAACCCGAGGGTACCCTAATGAAAGTGCCTAAATTTAAACCTTAGGGTACCCTATAAAAGTGTCTAAACCACTAAAACTTTATAATAGAAAAGTACACCCTAAACTCCGATTTTATAGACTTTTTATATCAAATCCTCTAAATACCTACAACACACAATAGAAGAAATTAAACTCCAAGTAATAATATAAATAGCCGTAACAATGATAAATTAGGAGGCACTACTCTGAACATTTACGTGCCTTTCATTCGTACCTAAAACCCAGTTACATCGAGAAGTGGCGTAGCCAGGAATTAGGGCGAGTGGGGGCACCTTTTATACATAGCTCAAACAATAAAAGAGCTTTTGAACTTTAAAAAAAAAAACTTACATAATTATTAAGAAAGTTACTTACATGAATCATCAATACAAAATAATTGCTTGAATTGTCTTAGAGGATCAACTGTTCGAGCAATTCAATATACATAACTAAATAGAAAAATCTATCAATACGCTCCAATTAGAAAGGATATCTTTTATTCCAAAATCTCCAATGAATTACATTGTGGGTTCTATTGACAAACAGAAATAAACAAGACAACATTAAAAATTATGAATAATTACTAAAAGTATAATGCTTATAGAGCATGATTTAGCCACTTTTTGAATTTTGGAAATTATGCAGTGGTGGCTATTTTTGCATATTAGACATCTCATTTCACCATTGGATTGATTGTCATAATTTTGAAATAAATAGATGAGAATTAAATGATATCTACAATATATGAGAGTGATTAAAAAGAGAATATTTCACAAAAAGGCAATTTAAAAAGACAAATCCAAAATTTATAAAAAAAAAAGAAAAGCAAAAAAGAAAGAAAGGAAGACTGAGTGTGGGCCCAGGCCCACACTGCGCCTAGGCTCCCTCTGCCACTGATTGTCAAGGTTCGGAACTTAGAACTCTTGAATGGTGTAAAATGGTCTCTAAATAATTCTAGAGATACGTAATTATCTTTTATCTAAATCTGCACACGACTTTTGAAGAAGGCCGGAAAAAAGAAGAAGAAGGATTGATTTGATGCTACCAAAAATGTGGAATACGAGAGAGAGGAAAGGCCCTCAAAACTCTGCCTTCATTCATCACCCAAAATTGTGCAGCCCAAGCACAACAGTTTGAACGTTCTACAGTTGCAACACATTTATCTCCCTTCCATGAACAGTCCAGTTGATTGAAGAATATTTAAATCTAGAAACAAATTACGTATCCTTGAACAGATAATTTGTGTTCAATAAGCAAGAAACAAAGAGCAAGCAGACAACTATCAAAAAGCTTTCTTTGGGACAAATTTCTAGGGGATAATGCTACCATACAAAATTTTATAGTTGAATGAATCGCCAAAAATTGAAGCAAAAACAAGCACGCAAGGAAATTGAATCCTTGTATACACTTTAAAACCTTTAAGATAACCAAACTGGAACCAATGATGAGTTCAACTCACCGGCTCTCGAAGGACGTTCAAATTAAAGACTTTCAAACAGACGACAGAAAAGCAAAAACTTGGATTCTCTAGAGTTGCTACATGAGCCTTAAATTAGAGGCTAATGGTGAGTAGGCCCAAGACAGAGTGTGCAAAATACTCAACGTTTAGGCGTTCAAGCTTGAACCTGGTTAGTTGTTATCTCCTTCCAAACCTATACCGCTACCCCCCTTTCCAGTTTCTGACTCCCAAATATCCACCTCTCCACGATACACGCTCATTAGTTCAGGAACGAACTTCTCGTATTTAGTCACATACCTCTCCAAGAAAGTCTCCTCAGATATTCCATGTACTGAATTCCAGCTGATATCTTTCGCCACCAAGCCCTTCGACAACAAAACTTTCATAACCGCAAATCGTGGGATAGTCCTGTTTTCCACGCTAAACTTCAAAAGCAAAGGTATCTTGCAAGGTCATTCGGACGACACCCCATCTTGTTCACTAAGAAGTCTATTAACTTTGCAATCTTCTTTTCCGACATTAGCATACAATTTGGATCCTTTAAGTATGCCGAGCGAATATCATCCTTAGACCAACCCCACTTCGTATATGCTGCATAGCACCGGTTCCAAAGGGATCTTTTGCTTTTCCCTGAACGAGCATATAACGCTGTCAGAAAAGCCCATGGCGACGGATCAAATCCCATTTCCTTAACCTCGTTAACTACTTCCTTCAACTGCCTCGTTAAAACTTTTAATTTGAAACGGTGATATTTTGGTTCAAGCAATTCTAACCGTCCGATTGAGCTGATTTTTGGTGAGCCCCCTCGGAAAAATGTTTTAAGAACAATGAACGGTTCGGATCACTCGTGTGGAACCCAAAAGTGGGTCCCCGAAGGCGTGGGGTGCATTTTCTGTGCAAAAAATGGGGTACCCCAGGTTTTCCGGTAGCCAAAATAAGTTTTCCTTGCCAAAATGGCTCTCCATCAGCCTAAGCTAGATGCTCTAAGAGGAAAGAAAATGTATTTTGAAATCATGACTTTGCAGAAATTAACGACACAATTAACTTCTCGTTAATGATTTTAATGATTGATTAAAAACGTGTTGAAAATGAGCAGAAATCAAAACTCTATATTCAAGAAGAAGAGAGAGAGAATATCTTCAATGGAAGAGAAATTGAATAGATTAGGATTGGCCGAGACCGAAAAGATCAGTGGTATTATAGACGCTGGTATAAGATCGAAGGCGTTCATTGACCGTGTCGTGCCGAATAAAAAATAAATTGATAAAAACTTAGAATTAACTACTACTTCAGAGAATAGTAGCTAAATCCAAGTGTCGATCCACGGGGACAGTTTGGTTAAATTGCTACAATTTCGATTAACTTTTAAATTAAATCTAAATGAACAATTGCTTGTGGTTTGATTTTGGAAAGCAAATTAACTAGACAAAATTAATATTAAACGAGATGAAGACGGTGAGAGAAAAAGTCTAGAATTTGGAATCCTCCCTTACTGCATAACCATGCATTCACATAAACCAGATCCTTATTCGAATCAATAAATAACCATCGCTAGGGCTTGCGATCCCTATTGATAGTAGCAAGAACATATTTGTGATTGTTAAAAGGCATAGATTATTCAATAGCACAGACCGTCTCACTGACATGGTACTTTCACGTCACCCAACGGCACGATCCATCTTACGAGCACAATCTTTCTCAGAACTCCAACATTAAAAACAATTATATGAATGAGTATTTGAAACTGCAGATACAGATACGCAATTGATAAAAAGAATAAAAACTATTTCATAAACAAAGCAAGTTCTGATCATATAATTCGATCCGAATAAAAACCATAATTCATGCAGAATACTACTTGGAGCGGGGCTTCATCTTTCTCCTAGATGGGTGGTTTAGCCGGCCATGGAATGACTGAAAACGTTGAACTCTGCTTTGCTGCATGCGCATCTTTAAAGTGTCAGATTTGATGTATCTGCAAATAACCATGCTTGCGTGCATGGAGGATTTAGTTTTGTAGGTTAAAAGTGAACGTGGACAAAAAGCTTTATATAAGTTTGATGTATGAAATGGTCTGGTGGGACCCATAATGAGACAAAAACAACCAAGGAATGAGTGAGACAAGAAAAAGAAATAAGAAAAGAAAGGTATGAGTAAGATAAGAATTTGTTGAGGAAAAGTTAGCTGGTGGCCATGTGATTTTTGTACGTGGGTGTGAGCATCTAGAGTACTTGGTGAATAAGCATTGTGTGAGTGCATGTTTAATAGAAGGGGGTAAAAAATAGACAAGGGCCAAGTGTTCACTTTGGGTTCATTTTGGTGTCTAAAACTCTATGTTTAGTAGTATAAAAGATGGAAAATCTTATAGAAGTAAAAAAAATAGAGAGAGAAAGTTTTGGGGAAAACGGCACAAACAGAAAAAGAAGGACAAAGAGAGAAAAAGAATGGTGAATTCCAGAGAGGTACTTGGCTAGGCTTGAGTTGGGCTGGACGGAGGGAGGGTAGTAACACAAGTGAAAGATAGATATGTGAGAGGAGATGAAGGGTAAAAGGGAAGCTCGTGTGAAAACGACGGAACGTGTATACTAAAAATTATGGAAGTATGGAAGGAAGTGGGAATGACTGTTTGATTAATTTTTTTTGTTTGTTTAGGTATGTTTGGTGGGTAAATCATTCGATTTTGTATTTTAGTTTGGGTTAGTAAGGTGGACGAATGTGTGAGAATTCGTGGTGCTTGAGGGTTCATGGTGTTACTACACACACACACTCTCTCTCTCTCGCCTCACCATGTTTCTTTCTCTCTCTCTCTCTCTCTCTCTCTCTCTCTCTCTCTCTCCCCCCCCCCCCCACATGTGCATAATCTCTCACTCCTTAACTCCCAAAATCGTATGAAAGTGTCTAAACCCTAGGGTACCCTGTAAAAATGCTAAACCACTAAAATCCTATAATAGGAAAGTGCACCCTAAAACCTAAATCCCAGGATACCCTATGAAATGCATAAACCAACACCTTAGGGTACGCTAATGAAAGTGTCTAAATTCTAGAGTACCCTACGAAAGTGCCTAAACCATTAAAACCCTATAATTGGAAAATGCACCATAAACCTAAGCCCCCCGAAAAAGTGACGTACCTTAATGGTAATTAAAAATAGTGACTTATCTTAACGCCCTGTTTGTTGCTGGTATATAAGAGGGGGATATGAGCTTGAGCCGGATATATATATATATATATATATATCCGGGTAGTTTTTATCCTGTGTTTGTTACTTTTTTGGCCACCCGGATATAAAATCCAGGGATATGTATATCACTCTGTGGAAGGATAAAATATAGGGACCCCCCCAGTCTAAGCCATATCCGACTTCATTATGGCTTCATTTCCACTCTGCCCTTTGGGCCACCACGAGTGTGACAGCAAAAGAGAGAGAGAGAGAGAGAGAGAGAGGACGCAGGAAGAGACAAAGATGCAACACTTGGGTGTGGCCCACCACTCCTCACTTTTTTCTTTTTTTTTTTGATTTGGGGCAAAAAGGGTATTTTACATTATCCAACCCCTTGGCCCTGATATCTCTCTTCTACAATAACAAAACAAACAATGTTATTTTTAATCTCCCCTTTTAAAATAATACCCCTCCAACTATATCCACCCCTATATCCCTCTCTTATTATATCCTACTTCCTCCCTCATATACATATTCCTCAAACAAACAAGGCGTAATAGTATTAGATCCCTCTTTTCTAGACCTTCTGGTAAAAATCTGTTTACTTCCTTACCAATCTTTACCAAAATCACAGAGTGTAGGCAAGCCCACTCCAATCCCCATTGTTTAAATTTAAAAGAAAATGGTGGGCCGGTCCTATTTTTTGGATTGGTGCCTCACCAAGTCCTGGGCGTGCTTCCATGGCCGAGTAGGTCCTGATCAAAATGTTGTTTTACTACGTTGCCCCTCAGCAGAGGTCAAAGGGCCACGGTTGTTAACATACTGTTTCTTGTAAGTTTAGCACCGTTAATGAGTATTTAATACTTACCTCATCACTTCACTAAAATATTGTGTGAAATTTAATCCTTGTTTTGATAGGCATTCATATACTGTTAATTGTTAAGTTAGCACTGTTAATTGAAAATTAGATAGAAATTTAAACTGTTTATTGTTAATTTAGCACCCTAAATTTAGAATGTACATTTTAAAATTTAGACTGTACATTTTAGAATTTAAACCGTATATTTAGAATTTAGGCGTATATTTTAGATTTTAGACCGTATATTTAGAATTTAGACCGTATATTTAGAATTTAGGCGTATATTTTAGATTTTAGATTGTAGGGTACCCTAAATTTAGAATGTACATTTTAAAATTTAGACTGTATATTTAGAATTTAGACCGTACATTTTAGAATTTAGACTGTATATTTAGAATTTAGGGTACCCTACAGTTTAGGGTACCATAAATTTAGAATGTACATTTTAGAATTTAATTTAGAATTTAGACCGTACATTTTAGAATTTAGACTGTATATTTAGAATTTAGGGTAGCCTACAGTTTAGGGTACCATAAATTTAGAATGTACATTTTAGAATTTAGACCGTACATTTTAGAATTTAGACCGTATATTTAGAATTTAGGCCGTACATTTTAGATTTTAGACTGTAGGGTACCCTAAATTTAGAATGTACATTTTAAAATTTAGACCGTACATTTTAAAATTTAGACTGTATATTTAGAATTTAGGGTACCCTACAGTTTAGGGTACCATAAATTTAGAATGATTTTAGAATTTAGACCGTATATTTAGAATTTAGGCCGTACATTTTAGATTTTAGACTGTATATTTAGAATTTAGACCGTACATTTAGAATTTAGACCGTACATTTAGAATTTAGACCGTACATTTAGAATTTAGACCGTACATTTATTACCAAATGCTTCAAAAATCTGTTTGAGCCAAGCCGTATTCACCCCATCGTCCAAATTAAACACCACAATCGTCCCGTCCAGTCCAGTGATTAAACCCATCAGTAACCCCACACAGCCCCACCGGATACTTAACTGGTCCCACACCGCATGGCCCCCCACCACCCCCAGGTCTCGCCTCACTTCCGACTCGCTGACGTCGGTCGGAATGGAGCTTAGCAACAGAGTCCTCGTCGGCGACATCGAAGGCGTCGGGAGCGGTGGAGGCAGCGGCGGCGTGCTGTTGTAAAACGGTGGCGGCTTCTGCTCTTGGGTCCAAACAGGTCGGAAACTTGACAAAACCGGTGTCCATTTGTGAATGGGGTATTTTCGGAAGAATAGGGAAAAACTATTAGGCTGGGGGGCGCCTAATTTGTTTGGGACCTCATGAGCTAAGAGGCAAATCAATAGGACCGGCCCACAAAAAACCCTAAATTTAATCCGAGGCCCACGCGTTAACTATCAATTGTCTCCAATTGCTTCTAGGAAAATCAAGCCGAAACCTACGTGGAAGTATATGGAGTATATTGGTTTTGTCCTCCAGTTTTGCTCATGTAGGAAATAGATGGATATGGGGTTGCTGGTGTGCAGCCCTATGCACAGCAGCGTGCTGTGCAGTCTATGACGCCGCCACGCCAGCATCTTTCCGACGATCGGAAACATTCACTGCGTAGAGCTCGTCGATTACTACAAATATATGAAAAATCAACTCGATCTGATATTGTTAAGTGTGTCATCAGAACACAAATACTTTGAAAAAAAATGGAACACAAATGAACACAAACACTGGATCAAAACCACTGAACCCATGTTTTCCAAGTTATTTGTGTTTCGACGAGGCACTTAACGATATCCGATCGAGTTAATTTTTGGTACACTTATAGTATTCGACAAGCTCTACGCAGTGAACGTCTCCGATAGTCGAAAAGATGCCGGCGCGGTGTCGCCATAGGCTGCACAACACGCTGTTGTGCATGGGGCTGCACAGCAGCAACCCCAAGTCCGAAATAGATTGGGTGCTTCTCTCGTTCTTTATCCGTTATGAGCTTGGGTGCACCACTTGAATTAATTTGACCACGGGCTGTGTTTCAATATTAGGCAAAAGGCCGTAACAATGATAAATTAGGAGGTACTAATCTGAACATTTACGTGCCTTTCATTCGCAGTCTAAGATCGATTGGGCAACCCGTGACGAACACCAATGCTTTTTGTATCAAATTGGGAAGATTTGTGAGGGAGAAGGAAATAGGGAACGGTGGGTTTTAAACGCTTAAATCTTGACGGTGGAAGAGTTACAAAATGGACTAAAGTGACACTAAATGAAAGATCATTGGGCAAAGTGTAAAAAAATTTAGATAAAGGAGCTAAAGTGAAAAAGAGTGATACCTTAAATTTTGAAGGCACTACCAAGAAGAGTGCTGAGAAAAATGAGGGGTGAGAACAGATAGCATCACTAAAAGCCAAAAACCCAGCTACAAAGCATGTCGAGCAGTGGCGTAGCCAGAAATTAGGGCGAGTGGAGGCACCTTTTATACATACTTCAAACATCGAAACTTAGAATTCTTGAATGGCGTAAAATGGTTCTCTAAATAATTCAAGAGAACACTCTATTATCTTTTATCTAAATCTGTGCACGACTATTGAAAATGGCCGGAAAAAAAAAAGGAGGATTGATTTGATGCTAGCAAAAACGTGGAATACGAGAGAGAAGAAAGGCCCTCAAAACTCTGCCTTCATTCATCACCCGAAATTGTGCTTGTACTTTGACCACGAACTATTTTACAACAGGCACAGTTTGAACGTTCTACAGTTGCAACACATATCTCCCTTCCATGAACAGTCCAGTTGATTGAAGAATATTTAAATCTAGAAACAAATTACGTATCCTTGAACAGATAATTTGTGTTCAATAAGCAAGAAACAAAGAACAAGCAGACAACTATCAAAAAGCTTTCTTTGGTACAAATTTCTAGGGGATAATGCTAACATACAAAATTTTATAGTGAATGAATCACCGAAAATTGAAGCAAAAACAAGCAAGCAAAGGAAATTGAATCCTTGTATACACTTTAAAACCTTTAAGATAACCAAACTAGAACCAATGATGAGTTCAACTCACCGGCTCTCGAAGAAGGACGTTCAAATTAAAGGCTTTCAAACAGACGACAGAAAAGCAAAAACTTGGATTCTCTAGAGTTGCTACATGAGCCTTAAATTAGAGGCTAATGGTGAGTAGGCCCAAGACAGAGTGCACAAAATACTCAAAATTTAGGCGTTCAAGCTTTGGACCTGGTTAGTTGTTATCTCCTTCCAAACCTATACTGCTATCCACTTTTCCAGTTTCTGAATCCCAAATATCCACCTCTCCACGATACACGCTCATTAATTCAGGAACTTCCTTCTCGTATTTAGTCACATACCTCTCCAAGAAAGTCTCGTCAGATCTTTGATGTACTGTATACCAGCCGATATCTTCCGTCACCAAGCCCTTAGAAAACAAAACTTTCATAACTGCAGATCGTGGCATAATCCTGTTTTCCACGCTAAACTTCAAAAGCAAAGGGTATTTGGCAAGGTCATTCGGACGCCACCCCATCTTGTTCACAAAGAAGTCTATTAACTTTGCAATCTTCTTCTCAGACATTAGCATACAATTTGGATCCTTTAAGTATGCCGAGCGAATATCATCCTTAGACCAACCCCACTTCGTATATGCTGCATAGCACCGGTTCCAAAGGAATCTTCTGCGTTCCCCTGAAAGAGCATACAACGCTGCCAGAAAAGCCCACGTCAACGGATCAAATCCCATTTCCTTAACCTCTTGAACTACTTCCTTCAACTGCCTATGCTTCTGCGTAACAGCATCAGGGTAATATGCCAATAAATGTGGAATCTGCGATTCGGACACCCCAACTTCCCTTAAGAAAGCGATATTAGGAACAAGATTTTCCGTATAAGGTACTGTGAAAATCCGTGGTGCCCGTGCTCTATTCATGGCAGAAACGACCTTCTTATCTGATTTAAGTATACTCTTCAAGAAATTATAGTTAGGTACGATTCGATTCTCTAAGCTTCTAGTCAATAGGTTTGGATCAGCACAAATTAATCTTGCAAGGACCGTTCCTAAAACCCCAATAGACTTAAAAAACTCCAGTTTGGGCAAAATGTCTTTCTCTGGATCGGCCAAAATCACTGATGGATTTGTACTCAGAAGCTTGAAAATTTGAGAATCGATAAGTTTATATGTTCTAAGAAGATTAAACACCGCTTCTACTCGAGAATTCACAGGTTCACTACCAGAAACAGTAATTTCTCGGGACAACATTGATAATCTGGAAGAATCTTGAATTAAGGTACTATCTGTTGATTCCTTCAAGGTTTCTGGAGGTAAATCAGTATCTGAGTTGGACCCAGATGTGCTTATTCTACTAGAGAGTGAAAGAGACGAAATGGGTCTGAGATATAGTTGATTTCTGTTGGTGGGTTTTGAATGTTCAGTAATCTTCTTGACTGGGAACAGGCTTAAAGAATGAACTACAGAAAACATGGTTACAGATGGTAGATAGAGCAGAGAAAAACTCACCACTTTTGGAATTTGATAAGCTGGGTTTTCTCACCGGCGATCGTTGAATCTTGAATGGTATACTGCATCTTCATCTGTATATTGTGTGATTTTGAACTGCTCATCCTTATCTCATGAATGTCTAGTCTAGGGAAACTATACAGGAGTGGTTTGGCGATATCATTGCCCGAAAGATCTGGACCCTTGATCTTTAACTTCCCATCTTGACCGTGTGTAATAGAGCTGTAACCGGTCCGGTTCGTTCCGGTTCAGGAGAGATTTTGAGTGAACCGAGTAAAACCGGTTCGGAGAGAATATGGAACCGAAACCGGTTTTAAAGTGGTCGGTTCGGTTCTCGTGAGACAGAAGAGAGACTGGGACTTCAATCAACACAAACCAACAGATCTACAGAAACGAACAAAGCTACATAAATTAACATTTCTATACATATACACCCACATATATACATATATATACACACGTACACTGGTTTTTTGTACCCTCGATCGCCGGCAACAGTTTCACAGCCTTCAAGTTCTGCGATGAAGACAACGCCGGACTTTCACATACCGGAGATGGGTCCCTCTCACACCAGAGATGGTGGCGTATGAAGACGACGTCGGAGATGGGCTTTCATCTGCGATATTAGAGAGAGAGAGAGAGAGAGTTGCGTTCTACTCAATTTTAGATCTGAGAATTAGGTGCTGCGGCTAGGAAAGGAATTATGATGGGGTATATATAGTAAGGATTCCTAAGAACGTTTTAAATATTTTTCATTCCGATACATAACCCAAGGCAAACACCAGCCGCGTGGTAAAGGCTCTTGCGTTCCTCGCGTGAGGTATCGAGTTCGAGCCTCACCTCTTAAACTTTTTAGGTACAAATGTGTAAAACCGGTTCGGTTCTCCTCAAAAAACCCCAGAACCGGGAACCGAACCTGTTTCAAAAAAAGTCCACTTCTCAGAACCGAACCGAACGAACCGGACAAATAAAAAAATCGAAAAATAAAAACGGTTCGGTTCTTTGTTTTTTTTATTCAGCCCTAGTGGGTATCTCCGGCCCTTTGGCCGTTTTATGTTTGTTTCAATAATTTATTATTAAATAAATCACCTGTTTTTCAACTTTATTCCGAAAACTATGTTAAATTACATTTGCCAAACAAGCTTTTACAAAATGTATTTTGAAATCATGACTTTGCAACAATTAATGACACAATTAACTTCTCGTTAATGATTGATTAAAAACGTGTTGAAAATGAGCAGAAATCAAAACTATATATTCAGGAAGAAGAGAGAGAGTGAATCATCAATGGAAGAGAAATTGAATAGATTAGGGTTGGCAGAGACCGAGGTGTGGTGGAATGACCGAGACCGAAAAGATCAGTGGTATTATAGATGCTGGTATATGATTGAAGGTGTTTGCTGACCGTGTCGTGCCAAGTCAAAAATAGATTTATAAAAACTTAGAATTAACTACTACTCCGGAGAACATTTGCTAAATCTGAGTGGCGATCCAAGGGGACAGTTTGGTTAAATTGCGACAATTTCAATTAATGAAGACGGTGAAAGAAAAAGTCTAGAATTTGGAATCCACCCCTACCGCATAATCATGCATTCACATAAACCGAATCCCTATTAGAATCAATAAATAACTATCGCTAAGGCTTGCAATCCTTATCGATAGTAGCAAGTAGATATTTGTGATTTGTTAAAAAACATAGACTTTTCAATAGCACGGACCGTCTCACTGGCATGGTGTCACGTCCCCAACAACACGATCCATCTTACGAGCATAATCTATCTCAAAACTCCAACATTAAAAACAATTACTCCCTCTGTTCCATATTGTTTGCCCCCTACGGGAGTACGTGCATTTTGCACACACAAAATAACGTGTTTATGAGAACTTTTTTCGAAAAAGAATTACACCAATTTTTTCTTCTTAATGAGATCTTTAAATTGGTGTAAAGTTTGTAGGAAAAAAATTAATGTTTGTACATTATTTTTTGCGTGCAAAATTTGCACGCACTCCCATAGGGGGCAAACAATATAGAATGGAGGGAGTATATGAACGGGTATTTGAAACAACATATACAAATACGCAATTGATAAAAAGAATAAAAACTATTTCAAAAACTGAAGCAAGTTCTGATCATATAATTCAATCCGAATAAAAACCTTAATTCATGCAGAATACATTGTTACTTAGAGCAGAGCTTCATCTTTCTCCTAGATGCGTGGTTTAGCCGGGCAGGGAATGACTGAAAACGCTAAACTCTATTTTGCTGCATGCGCAGCTTCTCGGTTCTGTTCTCTGTTATGTGTGGTTGTCTCCCCCTTTTATAAGTTGTCCCAATTATGTGTGTGTGAGAATCATAATCCAAAGCAAAAATCTCACGTCTCCTGCATAATGGGCTCTGGTCCAATTTACTTCTGAGGCAACTACCAGCCGCCAGCCGGTACAGGTTTTTTGGGGAGTAAATGCCTAACTCTATACCCTTTTTTCAAAAGCACCGAAAACTCTTGTCGGGCAGAATCTCTCTCTCTCTCTCCACCCCACGTGGGAATAATCTCTCTCTCCTTAGCTCCCAAAACCGTATGAAAGTGCCTAAACCCTAGGGGCCCCTATAAAAGTGTCTAAACCACTAAAACCCTATAATAGGAAAATGCACCCTAAAACCTAAACCCTAGGACACCTTCCGAAAGTGCCTAAACCAAAACCCTAGGGTACCCTAATGAAAGTGCCTAAATCTAAACCTTAGGGTATCCTATAAAAGTGTCTAAACTACTAAAACTTTACAATAGAAAAGTACACCCTAAATTTAAACCCTAAAAAAAGTGTCTTACCTTACTGGTAATTAAAAAGAGTAACTTACCTTAATGGTAATTAGATGCATTTTTTCTAGACCTAGTGGTAAAAATCTATTTACTTCCTTACCAATCCTTCCCAAAATTACAGAGTGTAGGCAAGCCCTCTCCAAACCCACTTGTTAAAAAAACCCTAGGAGCCGTTCTCTCTATCTCAACTCTTCACAGCCCCACCATTGCAGTCCCTCCTTCCCCTCCCCCTCCATGGGTTGCACACCCTTTGGGCGGCGGGAGGGGAGGGACTAATCCCCTTTCTAGATCTGGTTTCCCCTTCCCCTTCTGCACCAGATCCGCCTTCCGTTTGCCAATCGTTGGAACTTGGCGTTCCGCAGCCCTGTTAGGCGTTACGATTCGTCTGCTCCCCCTTCGTAACCTTACGGGTTCCGGCGGCTTCTTAGGCCTCCGGTAGAGGCGCGTGACCGGTTGGAGGTTTGGTTAGAGATGGGCTGCTCAGCGACGAAGGGGAGTGTATCTTTTTTCTCGTTTCTTTTGTGTTTTGTCCGGCTTTAGGCCGGTTATGTCCGGTTTTAGGCCGGTTTTTGTCCGGTGTGTTTCGTTGGTTTGGTCATACGCTTTCTCGTTGTATTTCTGTGACCTGTTGTCGTTGGAGTGTCCGATCTGTGGACTCCCAATCTTTCCCCATGGGAATCTTTGATGAATACTATCTCTCAACTTTTGACAAAAACCCACTTGTTTAAATTTAATCCGAGGCCCACGTGTTGACTATCAATTGTCTCCAATTGCTTCTAGGAAAATCAAGCCGAAACCTACGTGGAAGTATATGGAGTATATAAGTACAAGCATCAAACCCGTGCTATGCACGGGGCGAATCCAAGTCGCTCTGCTATTATATATAAGATTAGTAGACAAATATTCCCGTCAATTATTGCAAGCGGTGACCTGTGCTATGCACGAAACTTGCATCATATAAAATAATTAGTATTATAATTTAGTCACGCAAAATTAAAGATTCGTAATCAATCCACCAAACCAACTAAAGCTCATCATCCAAATCAATTAACGTCAATTTATTTTATAGCTTTTGATGTATGCATGTTCACTAAATCAAATCATGTGTTCATGAATTGTGTACCAATTATTGAAAACCCATTGAATTTAATGTCTATGGTCTGACTTCATGAAGAAATATTTCCTTAGTTTTTTAAAAAGTAAACAATTTCAAAGGAAAATTAATGGAGAGGCATTTTTTTTTTTTACAAAAAAAAAGAAAAAAGAAAAGAGAGAGGAGTCAAAATAACCCGGGCAATGAATGAGATTTTTGAAGTGGGCAATCAAAATTAATAGTATGTTTTAAGGAGAGCATCCACAAACAGATCGCTATTACAACTGATTCAACATCATTTTGTATTTACAATGGATCCTACTAAAAACTATGTAAAACCAAATTCAAAATATATGGAATGTTATCCCGTATATGAAAAAACAGCAATAAATGTGCTATCATCACCCATATGTTGCTCTCATAAAGAATAAATTTGCACATAGGATTTACAAAACTACGAAAATTTTGCGCTTCTTGTAGGAGTATCTTATCTATATGCCACATCCTCACTTTTTTTACATAATATTTTTGACAAATACACAAATATCATGCAATGAGGGAAAGTTGGAACATTAGTGCTTGATTACTCCCAACGAAAAAATAAAACGCAGAAATAAAAGTTCAGTTATAAAAAGTGAAGAACAACGTTCAAAGTGATATATTTTTTACTATGTTTTATATAGTTTTTACCATTCCCCAAACTCCAATAGAATTTATGAAATTGGTGTGAAAAAATAGAACTTTTATTTATTTTTATACTTTTTTTGCTTGTGTCTCCCTTTTCAATGGGATAGAAAAAATGATCGTGGTATCTATCTATAGATGATATAAGTCCATAATATGTGGCAAGAGTAATAATTTTTTTAAATGAATGAATCGAAAGTAAAACCATTTTATAATTCCATGTTGAACCATAGATGATAATATTTTCAGGAATTGTGGTATGATTTGACATGATTGATATATCATGGAAAGCATCAAATGTATAAGCAAGTGATAGCATATAATACCTATTTCCTTTGAAAAATTGAAGAAATATTATTATAATATTTTCTTTTTTAGATAAAAAAACAACAAATACTTGCCTGGTCAATAATAAATGATAACAATGTGGATGTATTTTCAAACCAAATTCCATCAAATTAAAGATAAGATCCTGTAAGAATCATGAAGAATTACCACATTTTATTTTGAGATACTTTAAAAAAAAAAAAGAGAAAATAAAGATGATTGGTCACATTATGGAATGTAATTCTAAGAAGATTTTATGGAATAACAAAATATTTCTAAAAATGAAGAAATCATTTCTAATTAGGAATACTGTTTTCAAACCAATTCCTAATTATAAGCATCCTTTAAGAATCATGGAGAGATACGGAGAAAATAAAGATGATTGGTCACATTATGGAAAATAAGAAGATTTTATGGAATAACAAAATATCTAACATTTTGAAATTCAAAAAAAGATTGAGGGAATGTGAGAAAATTATGTCACATGTTTCACTCAAAATCTTATGTGACAAACCAAAAACTCATTGTCGCTGTTCACAAAAACTCATCCTGCAATACTATATAAGATATTGGTTTTGTCCTCCAATTTTGCTCATATAGGAAATAGATTGGGTGCTTCTCTCGTTCTTTATCCGTTATGATCTTGGGTGCACCACTTGAACTAATTTGACCACGGGATGTGTTTCGATATTAGGTAAAACTCCGATTTTATAGACTTTTTATATCAAATCCTCTAAATACCTACAACACACAATAGAAGAAATTAAACTCCAAGTAATAATATAAATAGCCGTAACAATGATAAATTAGGAGGCACTACTCTGAACATTTACGTGCCCTTTCATTCGTAGTGTAAGATTGATCGGGCAACTCGTGACGAACACCAATGCCTTTTGTTTCAAATTGTGGAGATTTGTGAGGGAGAAGGAAATAGTGAACGAGGGGTTTTAAACGCTTAAATCTTGACGGTGGAAGAGTGACAGAATGGACTAAAGTGACGCTAAATGATAGATTACTGGGGTAAAGTGTAAATTTTTTTAGATAAGGAGCTAAAGTGAAAGAGTGATACGTTAAATTTTAAAAGGCACTACCCAGTTACGTCGAGAAGTGGCATAGCCAGGAATTAGGGCGAGTGGGGGCACCTTTAGTTCAAACAATAAAAGAGCTTTTGAACTTTAAAAAAAAAAAACCTTACATAATTATTAAGAAAGTTACTTACATGAATCATCAATAAAAAAAAATTGCTTGAATTGTCTTAGAGGATCAAGTGTTCGAGCAATTCAATATACATAACTAAATAGAAAAATCTATCAATACGCTCCAATTAGAATGGATATCTTTTATTCCAAAATCTCCAATGAATTACATTGTGGGTTCTATTGGCAAACAGAAATAAACAAGACAACCTTAAAAATTATGAATAATTAGTAAAAGTATAATGCTTATAGAGCATGATTTAGCCACTTTTTGAATTTTGGACATTATGCAGTGGTGGCTATTTTTGCATATTAGACATCTCATTTCACCATTGGATTGATTGTCAAAATTTTGAAATAAATAGATGAGAATTAAATGATATCAACAATATATGAGAGTGATTAAAAAGAGAATATTTCACAAAAGACAATTTATAAAAAAGAAAAGAAAAAGAAAGGAAGACTGAGTGTGGGCCCGGGCCCACACTGCGCCTAGGCTCCCTTTGCCACTGATTGTCGAGGTTCGAAACTTAGAACTCTTGAATGGTGTAAAATGGTCTCTAAATAATTCTAGAGAATACGTTATTATCTATTACTATCTAAATTTGCACACGACTTTTGAAGAAGGCCGGAAAAAAAAAGGAGGATTGATTTGATGCTAGCAAAAATGTGGAATACGAGAGAGAGGAAAGGCCCTCAAAACTCTGCCTTCATTCATCACCCAAAATTGATTTGATGCTAGCAACAACAGTTTGAATGTTCTACAGTAGCAACACATTTATCTCCCTTCCATGAATAGTCCAGTTGATTGATTGAAGAATATTTAAATCTAGAAACAAATTAGGTATCCTTGAACAGATAATTTGTGTTCAATAAGCAAGAAACAAAGAGCAAGCAGACAACTATCAAAAAGCTTTCTTTGGGACAAATTTCTAGGGGATAATGCTACCATACAAAATTTTATAGTTGAATGAATCGCCAAAAATTGAAGCCAAAACAAGCACGCAAGGAAATTGAATCCTTATATACACTTTAAAACCTTTAAGATAACCATACTGAAACCAATGACGAGTTCAACTCACCGGCTGAAGGACGTTCAAATTAAAGGCTTTCAAACAGAAAACAGGAGAGCAAAAACTTAAATTAGAGGCTAATGGTGAGTAGGCCCAAGACAGAGTGTGCAAAATACTCAAAAGTTTAGGCGTTCAAGCTTGAACCTGGTTAGTTGTTATCTCCTTCCAAACCTATACCGCTACCCCCTTTTCCAGTTTCTGACTCCCAAATATCCACCTCTCCACGATACACGCTCATTAGTTCAGGAACGAACTTCTCGTATTTAGTCACATACCTCTCCAAGAAAGTCTCCTCAGATATTCCATGTACTGAATTCCAGCTGATATCTTTCGCCACCAAGCCCTCCGACAACAAAACTTTCATAACCGCAAATCGTGGGATAGTCCTGTTTTCCACGCTAAACTTCAAAAGCAAAGGGTATCTTGCAAGGTCATTCGGACGACACCCCATCTTGTTCACTAAGAAGTCTATTAACTTTGCAATCTTCTTCTCCGACATTAGCATACAATTTGGATCCTTTAAGTATGCCGAGCGAATATCATCCTTAGACCAACCCCACTTCGTATATGCTGCATAGCACCGGTTCCAAATGGATCTTTTGCTTTTCCCTGAACGAGCATATAACGCTGTCAGAAAAGCCCATGGCGACGGATCAAATCCCATTTCCTTAACCTCGTTAACTACTTCCTTCAACTGCCAATGCTTCTGCGCAACAGCATCAGGGTAATATGCCAATAAATGTGGAATCTGCGATTCGGACACTCCAACTTCCCCCAAGAAAGCGATATTAGGAACAAGATTTTCCGTATAAGGTGCCGTGAAAATCCATGGTGCTTTATTCATGGCAGAAACGACCTTCTTATCTGATTTAAGTATACTCTTCAAGAAATTATAGTTAGGTACGATTCGATTCTCTAAGCTTCTAGTCAATAGGTTTGGATCAGAAAAAAATAATCTTGCAAGGACCGTTCCTGAAACCCCAATAGACTTAAAAAACTCCAGTTTGGGCAAAATGTCTTTCTCTGGATCGGCCAAAATCACTGATGGATTTGTACTCAGAAGCTTGGCAAATTGAGAATCGATAAGTTTATATGTTCTAAGAAGATCAAACACCGCTTCTACTCGAGAATTCACAGGCTCACTACCAGAAACAGTAATTTCTCGGGACAACATTGATAAGCTGGAAGAATCTTGATTTAAGGTACTATCTGTTGATTCCTTCAAGGTTTCTGGAGGCAAATCAATATCTGAGTTGGACCCAGATGTGTTTATTCTACTAGAGAGTGAAAGAGACGAAATGGGTCTGAGATATAGTTGATTTCTGTTGGTGGGTTTTGAATGTTCAGTAATCTTCTTGATTGGGAACAGGCTTAAAGAATGAACTACAGAAAACATGGTTACAGATGGTAGATAGAGCAGAGAAAAACTCACCACTTTTGGAATTTGATTAGCTGGGTTTTCTCACCGGCGATCGTTGAATCTTGAATGGTATACTGTGTCTTCATCTGTATACTGCTCATCCTTATCTCATGAATGTCTAGTCTAGGGAAACTATACAGAAAAGTGGTTTGGCGATATCATTGCCCGAAAGATCTGGACCCCTTATCTTCAACTTCCCATCTTGACCGTGGGTACCCTCATCTCCGGCCCTTCAACCGATTTAAGTTTACTTTCCCGTGTTTTTCAACTTTATTCCGAAATTCCGTTAAAAGTTGCTTTGTTAAATAAATCATTTTTGGTTTTTTTTTTGTCGTCTTTATTTCAAAAAAAATTGCATTGTTAGTTTTATGTCGATTTTTTGTGGCTTGTTAATTTTTCTCAACGGAAGTAATCTAAAAAGTACACTAAAGACAAAAATAACCCAAATTTTTGTGGTTTCTTGGATTATTTTTGTCTTTATTCACACAAAGATTAAAGTTTGGTTAATAAATTTATACTTTTTAGATTCCTCTCGTCGAGACGAATCAATAAACCATAAAAAAATCGACGCAAAACTAACAAATGCGAATTTTTTTGAATAAGTACAAAAAGATAAACCACTTGGTTTATTTAGTCAAAGCAACCATAAATCGCATTTGCTAAACAAACTTTTACAAAAACGTGTTTTTTTTTTTTTTTTTAAAGATAAAGAGGTAGAAATATCATTAAAAGAGCAGCCTGAGATACAAAAAGAGTCTATGCAAGGAGAAAAAACCAAGGCCTAGAGACAACAAATATATACAACAACACAACATCATAAAGATGCAACAAAAAAATCAACCGTCACCGGTGTTCGGGTGAGGTACAAAAAGGCCTAGCGCATGCTTGGCTAAACGATGAGCACACTGAACCTCCTGTCGATCAACTTTAGTGATCTTGCAAAAATTCAACCTTGCAATCTCCTTCCTCAGGCTGCGCAACAAAAAAGGTATCCCGGTAGTGCCACTCACTCCTGCTCCCTATCTGCATAACAACATTATAACAATTAGTAAGAATATAGATATTAGAAAAATCATTATTCAGGCACCATTTAACCGCTTGATTTATGGCTTGTATTTCTGTTTGGATAGGGCTGCAGCTATATGTGGATAAAGAGTGTTGTGCAATAAGACTTCCATTAGGGAGCCTAGCCGTGAACCCGATACCACCCCAAGAAGTCCCTCTTTCCAAGCTCCATCCACTCTAAGAACGCAGGTTCTTTGAATAGAAGAGACTTCTGGACAATCCTTGAGAACAATGGAAGGATACTTGTCTGGGGTCAAAGAAAATCCACCCTAGAAGCTACTCCCATGGAGCAACCCCTTCGAGCCAGGTCGAAAGAGCTCTCTCTTGTGAATTCTCTAGTTTTGACATTGATTTTTTTGTCTTTGACCGGACCGGAAAAGAAATTTAGTCGAAGTGCTTACATGCTGCGGGGAGAACCTTGACCGTTAAAACAAAACAACAAAAAAAATGTCGAGGTTTATTGCACTTAGGAGAACCCACAGATCATTTATGTAAAAACCAAGAAACTACTTTGTTATGCTGCTCTTTTCTCTCATACTATTCGTCTATTCCTCCTTTATTCTCTTAAAATACCAATCAGCAGTGTCCCGACTCCAAAGATGGAGTCACAACTTGATTACAACTCAATACAGTCAGACGACATTTCTTGCCATTGAACCCAACAGATTGCAATAAGGCTTGGTGTTTGGAACCTAAGGCTCGGTGTGGCTTGAACCCAACTGATTCTGAAACAAGCAGATTCGTGTCCATATAATCCCAAAAACACCATCAGACCAGTCGGAATGTGAAAGCCAAGAACTAAACCAACTCCGGGGGAGCAAACTAGTCTATATCAGTGAGTTTTAACTTTTAATTACACATGCCACAACACCCAACTTCTTACATGAGTTGAACTTGCTTTATATAAAGCTGTATGTTTTGGTTATTTAAAAAAAAAAACGCAAAAACAATTTACGAAGAAGAGGAGGGTTTCTTGGAGAGGAGAGCTTCAAGAGACTTGGGGTCAGTAACTGCAGGGCTGCAAGTGAAATTCTGGCAGACAAGAGCAACCACCTTGCCAACAGCAAAAGTATTTCTTGCCATGGCGGCAACGTGAACATTATTTTCTTCCCAAAATTGCATCTCTTCTTCGTCAGTAGGGTCTATGTGGATTACCTGCCAAAATTGCACCAGAAACACATTACATTTGCCATGCCGAATAAGTATTCGTTAAGTCTTTGCTTTTTCTTCACAGGTAAGAAGTGGACTTGAGACACAAACTGTGCAATTTGGTCATTTCACAGATGTTATTACGGTTCTTTATTTCATACCACTTCTCTGTGGAAGTAAACGTCTGCAATTAATTTATATGGAACAAAAAATTACACTTATAACACGGGCATTTGTGTAGTTTTGTTAGGAAGTGGACTTGAGACCTCAAGAGGGCTATACACAACTATCATTTTCATTTTCTTATTTCAAACCACTTGTACGTCGCAGCCAACATCTTGAATAAATGTTCATATGAACAATCTTGACCCACATTTACTATTGACAGGACAAAGCACTCACAGTTTTGTTAGGATCATATGATGCAAGAGCAGCAGCAAGCATGTTTTCAAACTCTAAGGAAGACTTGGGTCCAACCAAGACGACTTGCTTACGGGAAGGAACAGAAAGCATGTCTGCAGCACAGCACATTAAAGGCACAGCCATAGCCATTTCTTTCAATCTTGTCTCAAAAACTGCCTGTAAATCCAATTGCAAAAATATCTGATCAATCAATTACGTCCCAAACATTATTTTGTACTCCAACATGAAAACGATTTAGACAAGCAAGAGCAAACCAGCAGATGCTCAGCAGTTTGTCTGTAATGATCAGACCTATCGCCAGACACCATAGAGGCCAGTCTAACCAGATTGATCACGGAGACCGAGTTTCCTGAAGGCTCAGCCCCATCATGATCCTCTTTTACTCTGAGTAGAACCGAAGGATCTTCCCCTGGGGTATTAAAATACCCCCCTCCACTTCTATCAAGAAACAACTCATCCTGCAATAAAGAAAATTTCAGGAATTTTTAGGTTAACAATACCAAGGACTCCCTCTGTCCCATAATCTTGGTAGTCCTACCCTGTCCTATCCTTTAATAAGATCAAATCAATGTTTCCATAGGGGGAAAAAAAGAACTTTTTCCACCAGTTAAAAGATCTCAATTAGTTATGACAGAGCTAGTAATAAGGGGAAATGAGATGGGGAAAATGGTTCTTGCCTGGATTTCTTGTAGTTCAATTGCCCAAACGAGCCAAAATATTTCACCACCATATTCATAAATATCCAGCAACCCCGATATTAGAAAAGCATAATCATCTAGAAACGCAGGCGCTTTAGATGGGCCATTCCTAAAGCTGTGTTGCAGCCTTCTTGTTTGCTGGTTGTATAGGTGCTTTCTGATAAATAATGCCGCCTTTTCTGCCACTTCCATGTATTCCTTTGGCTGAAATTGACAAACTTCTTATATGCATGACTGAGAAAAAAACCTTTTTAGTTTTTACCAATCTACTCCTAAAGAGCAACATAAGCATACGAAGGTGAAATCTCACATCAGAGCCAGCAACAGGAAAGTTGAATTTGGTCTCATCAGGTTCACTGTCGAGGATTTTAGAAGCTCTTGCGAAAGCAGAAATTGCAAGTCCATTCCATGATACAATTACCTAGCAAGTAAATTATAAATCATACCATTCATCACAAGTAAGAAGTTTTAACAGCATTATTATTCCTTTTGTATGAGGAATATTTGATACCTTATCATCCAAATGTGGCCGTGGTCGTGTTGATCGGACAGAAAAAAGTTTCCTCCTACACGTACCCAGAACATCTACATACTCCTGAATAGGCATGCTGAATTTCGACGCCAATGCATCAGTACTATTCCTCTCTATGAGCACATTTTTGCCCTTGAATTCATTGTGAGGATCACTCATTCTAGAGAGGTCACAATTCCCTGATGGTTTAACGTAGTAATGCTCCTTAAAAAGGGTTGCATGCTCTCCAACAGCATCTTCGACCTTATACAATGAAAGCAGGTGAAAATAATTAGGAAAAAGATAAGAAATGGAAACAAAGACACCAGCGTGTCATGTAATGTTGTATAATAAATTGCATCTAAAGATAGATTCTTGTTCTTGTTGGAAACCAGTCATTTTACGGAAATATTATATCCCCGCCATTCCATTAGACCTTGAAAAGTGTAGAATCAAACAGTAGAGTAATGAGTATAGGTGGCAATTTCCAACCCAACCCATGAACCCACCCAAATCCACCCACCTAAAACCCAACCCAACCTACCCATATTATAATGTGGGTTGTAAATGGGTGAACCCATATTTGCCCATATTTAGATGGATTTACCTAGGTTCAAAATGGGTTGAAGTTGAACCCATAGTATTAGTTCAAAAGAAGCAGAGACGAACGTCTTAATTCCCGTGGCAGTTGGTACCAGTCTTAATTCCCACCGTGGAAATCAATTTCAAGCTTAATTCCCACCGTGGGTACCAGTCTTAATTCCCACCGTGGAAATCAATTTAGATGGATTTACCTAGGTTCAAAATGGGTTGAAGTTGAACCCATAGTATTAGTTCAAAAGAAGCAGAGACGAACGTCTTAATTCCCGTGGCAGTTGGTACCAGTCTTAATTCCCACCGTGGAAATCAATTTCAAGCTTCTCTCTCCTCCCAATCTAAAATCAAAAGTATTGTTTACAAAAAACAACTTTCTATTAATTAATTGAAAATTTATTTTGCAAATTCGAGTTCACGTATTCTGGGAATTAATTGAAAGGCCTCGATTTAATTAACGGTTAATTGTTCTAGGGTCCAAAAGTGGGGACTTATTGGGCATTTAGTCCATGTTAAAGTTTTACAAGGTCTAAGGTCCACAAATTTTTATTTATTTATAATTTAAGCACTTTCAAAGGGTACCCTAGGGTTTAGGTTTTAAGTTTTAGGTTTTAGGGTTCACTTTCCTATTATAGGGTTTTAGTGGTTTAGGCACTTTCATAGGGTACCCTAGGATTTAGTCACTTTCATAGGGTACCCTAGGGTTTTAGGCACTTTCATAGGGCACCCTAGGGTTTAGGTTTTAGGGTGCACTTTCCTATTATAGAGTTTTAGTGGTTTAGGTACTTTCATAGGGTACTCTAGGGTTTTAGGCACTTTCGTAGGGTACCCTAGGGTTTTAGGCACTTTCGTAGGGTACCCTAGGATTTTAGGCACTTTCATAGGGTACAAACTTTTTTTGTACTTTCATAGGGTACAAACTTTTTTTTGGTAAAGTAAAAAAAAAAAAAAAAAAAAAAAAAGATGCTAGCGTTAGGACTAGATAGGTTATAAACTTGTTTGGTGGATTAACGGGGTTACAAATTCTTTGCCTAGGACTTTTGAACAAGTCGCCCTTTAATTAATGATTCACTAAATCGGTTAATTGGTAGTGCCGACGTGGTACCCCTTCAACGCATTCGGGCCATCCAACTAATCGAGATTCATTCCCTCATTTCATACTTTGCGACATAATTCCAAATATAATTTCCAAATATAAATACTTTCTCGATGATGTGCTTAGTTTGTGAGTGAATTTAATTTGTTCCTCCCCACTTCTACCAGATCCATCTCCCATCCAAAATAATGTTGAATATTGTTGGCAAAAAACTTGATTACAAATCACGACTTAGAAACGTGAGGTACACTGAATAATTTTACCAACATCCACACGTCTGAGGCCACAGCCCTCTATTGTGCTGTCTTGGAATAAAACTTTCTATCACACGCTTAAAAAATAAAAAATAAAAAATCGGGTTGGGTGGGGTTGGGTTGGGTTTGGCTTGATCTATATTCAACCCGCCCATATGCAACCCATTCACTTTCAACCCATATTCAACCCATAACCCATACCAACCCACTCAAACCCAACCCAACCCACCCATTTGCCACCTCTAGTAATGAGGCAAGAAAGTAGCAATCAAGGGCTATACATGGGACCCACCATGTCAAGCAGACATGGCAAAATATTTTTGCACCTGATTCATGGTACTAGTTTGATTTTTGAGATACACCAGAAGCGAGGTTATACAGAACAAAATATCTCCATGATTGCCAAATGGGTACGTATAGACATGTATAGCCGCTGGAAATCACTGAATTAACTGAGATCAATGAACTAACTTTCTCATCAAAATTAACAGGGAAACATAGTTGAATATACCTCGCGGCTGGTCCATACGTAGAAGGCACCTTCTTTTTTTCTTGTAGCACCTTCAGACTCTGCACTGTCGGCATCTTCAGCTGAAAAGATCTCTCCATTGGGCCCAATCATGTCTCTCCTCAAATAATCGAGAATATCCCGAGATACATTCGAATAGTAGAGATCTTTGGTAATGGAAAAGGCATCTAAATAAACATTAGCAAGCTGCCCCTGGTCATACAACATTTTCTCAAAATGCGGAACTGCACATAAACAAGGCAGTTTCAACAACTTTGTTGTACTGAATAACTGAATATAGGCAAACTCAATACGTAATTATTTATGCATTTTTTAAGAACTTAAAAACAAATTCATGACAAAATATTCTTGTTGAAAACCAACCATGCCAGCACTCATCTACGCTGTATCTGTGAAAACCCCCTCCTATGTGATCATGGACGCCTCCCCTTGCCATGCATTGCAAACTATATAAAACCATCTGTAAGTCTTCTTTTGCTTTACCCAAGTTCCCAGCTTCCTCCACCTTCTTTGAATGATACAGCATTAGTTGAATCTCAACTGGTCTAGGGAACTTGGGGGCAGAACCAAACCCACCGAACTTGGAATCATAGGTTTCAGCAAGCTATAACAAAGGAGGAGCAGAAAAGTTAGACGTTTACGCTGTCTTGTCCGTTATTATCTTTTGCAAAAGAATCTTTCTTTTGAATCTATCATGGCATCAGAGCTAGGAGCAAGGATGGGTAAGGTGCATGTCTCTAGCCTACATGGAGCAGGTGCTCCTGAGTGAGCACTACCCGTGAGGAAGGGTGTGAGGGCACCCTCACTTCAATAGCTAGCTTTCGGAGTTGAGTTCTACCAAAGACTGTGTAACAATGGTGTGCAGTGATACTAGTATCTAGAGATGAGCGAACATGCGCTCGTGCAAACACACTGAGATCCCAGCTTATCGAAGAGAGGCTGCCATATAGCATAGTCAAACTAACAGAAGGAAAAAAATGAAAAAAGAGGGGAAAAGGGGAAATACAAATGAAACAACAAAGTTGGGCCTAGTCCATATTGGACAAGGGATTCCATATTACACCCAAGCACAGCGAAGTACAAACATGCTATAAATGGAATATCATGCATCAAGATCTTCACCAGAGAGAGAATTTGTGTCCCCAAGCTATTTAAGCAGAAGATACATCCAAAGTGAGTCCTCTGAGTATGACAGAATATGGACTAGTCATTTGTCAGTGATTCCCCTAACTAATGTTCAGTTATTCTAGAAAGCTAGTGTAATAAAGATGAGCTTTTCAAGGTTTATTATGAATAGACATTTGCCAATAAGTACCAGACTGGTTAAGACCGAAAACCCATTCACAAAATAAGCCAGTCCAAACGAGCACGACTAACAAGACTTGTGCCAGACACACATCTATCTGACCAGTATGAACTCCATGAAGTTTAAAACAGATAAACAAAGAAAGATATAGCATTTCTCCTGATGTGATTAATCTTACCTGCTCGGCACATAGTTCCAACGCTTTCTGTGGAAGCCCAACTGGTAGACTATTAGACTTCGCGCTAGCAGATAATGCTTCCGATAGTTGTTCAATAGCAAAAGCTCCACTCTTAACAAGAACATCCCTCTTATTCTCCCAAGCCTCCTTCACCTTTCTGTCATAGAACATGGAAAAGTATACAAAGAGCAGACTTGTCACAGGAGAGGATAATAAATAAAGATGAATGCAGAAGAAATAACAAATACTACTAGCTAACAATGACATCAGCTCTAGCGCAATAAAGTATCCAGTCCTCGACAATGACCGTTTATTGGACAATGCACTCAACAAGTACGCAGTATCCGCGGTTCCAATATTGGACCATTTTCTCACCTAAGTACAGTTTTAAACCCTGGTCTTCCATAGTTATCATCTGGGGGAAAATAAGTTCCACCCATCAAGGGCTTCAGATCTGGTGAAAGGAAGACGCTCAGTGGCCAACCTCCACCACCGTATAAAGCCTGCACATAAGTCATGTATACCTGCAAAAATTAAACACTTTGTCAGCAGATTGAAACAAGAGTCATTGGAAAATATCTTCCATGTCAGTTCTCTATATGATGAAACTTCACAGATGAACACTACTTTTTACTAGTTATACTCACGAGCAAAATTTCTATGACACAATATCTAGGCATAGCATAACGTAAACAAATATTCAAATCATCTATGCCTAAAAAGACTTCCAACAATCAAGCATTCAGAGCAATAGACCAACTCTTCCCACAAGAGTAATTCCTTTATTCAAGTGGTAATACAGAATGTTTATCTATGTTAACAAGGTATCTGAAATGAAATGCAGCAGAGAAATATAAAGAACAGGCAAAGTCAAAGAACAACTCCAAGAAAGTAACTACAGTGACTTCGTAAGATTATGTATTTACCTTATCAACATCTGGACGTTCTTCTCGATCCACCTGTTGCAACAACAAGAAGTAAGGATTTTTGTCGACTTAATAAAAAAAATACCCGCCTCGAATTGGATGAGAGGTTTGCAACTACAACACCTATGACTAACAAGACACAAACTGACCTTGATACTAACAAACCAATCGTTCAGCAATTTTGCAACCCCTTCATCCTCAAAGGATTCCACCTCCATTACATGGCACCTTAACAATTGTTTCCACCAATAAATCAGCCATTAACCATCAGGCCATTATGGCTTTAGTAAAACAATGAAGGATCAATTTCCACAAAGGAGGACAAATCTCACCAGTGACAGGTGCTGTATCCAACTAGCAGCCAGCAAAGTAAAAAGTAATCACAGTTAGTATGAAAATCCAGGCAATTGGGGCAAAATGGGCTTTGAGATAGAATGTACTTGATAAGAAGATCGGTACGTCTCTGCGGCGCGCCTCTTTGAATGCTTCTTCACCCCATGGATACCAATTCACCTTTAAATTAGAGAACACTCAGAGGGTATCCCAACTAAAACTGGAATTTTACATATAATGCCAGAGAATTGTAGAAAACAATGCAAATACAACAGAAGAGTCCAATTGGCTGGAGACAAACTGAGGTAGAAAAGAAGAAGAGAAAGGTAACAGTGAATCTTATCAGATAGCTTTGATTCACCCAAAACATCAAAAACCCCGCACCAACTAAGACCATCTCCAATTTCTCCCTTCCCATTGAGTACAAAAAGCTTCATTTTTTTTTATTTTTTTATAATGAACCACCGACCAAGCCAAGGCTTCTGCTTCATCAAATCTTTGAAAAAACTTCCCAACTAATCCCAAAATCCAAACAAATTAGACCCTTCTTTAATTTAATCTCACTCTCGTGGAAGGATTGGCGATCTCATCTTTTCCCCTTTTCCATCAAATCGAAGTTCGATAAAAGACTTGGTGCAAGATTGGAAGTGCTCTTAGCCACGTACTATCAATGGTTTCTCTCTATTCATACCCTTTCTAATAACATTTTGCTAAATTGAGGAAATTCAGTTTGACATACCGGGTTATGAGCATGTTGAAGAAGGTAGGGACTATGCTCGGCGGCTAGACGATTAGTATGCTTGTGGGTTTTCTCTGAAATCGGCTTCTGGGACTGTTCGGCCATGGCAAATACCTTGTGGGTGTGAATGGGTCGACGAGGTATGACCAAGAAAGGCCAAGAAAGTGAGGCAATTGGCTGATTTCTCGCCCTTGTAGCGTGACGATGATGATGGTGGTGATGACGAGAAAGGAAGTGGCGAAGAGAAGGATGGAAGAGTAGTCTCTTGATGATCATAGAAGTGTGGAGAGAGAGAGGGAAGGTGTTTTTTTTTTCAAGTGGGCTTTTATATACTCTAGAACAGTGTTGTTGGGGACAGAGAAGATTGGAGAGAACTCGCCATTTGGGATTGGTGGTGACGATGAGGGTCAATGGGTACCACTTGGAGCGGTAGTCTCGTCGCAATTTCGCTGGAGGCTTGGAGCCAAACGGTGAAAGGATATACTTGGGCGTTCTGTGCCGTTTTGATGCTTCTCTAGAGAAAGAAAAACACTAACGCTAATTATTAGTTTTGTTATCGGTGGTCAGTATTTTTTAATTCTTAGTTATTTTTTTTAGTATTTCATGCTTCACATTTCAAAAAACTTATTGCAAACAATGAGTCAATGATGGTAAAGACTAAAGACACTAAAGACTACAGTATTTTTTATTTTTTTTTGGGAACTGCAGTTTTCGTTTTTAGTGAACTTTTTCCAATTGTGTTTCTCGTCGAGACACATAAAAGTTTAATCCGTAGCTAATAAAACAACCAAAATAAACTCGGTAAAAAGACTTACAAAATTAGGGCAACGAATGGGAATGGAAATTGTTTCCGAGCGAAAAAAAAAAATAGTAGAAAAATAGGTAAGATGTTAATTTTGTGGATAGGCTGTATTGAAGAATAAAGAGATCAATTAAGAAATATAATTCATCAGATAATTATTTAGTTCAGGTGCTGTTCAAGCTATACAAGGATTTTCTCAAAATTTAAGTGGACACTGTAGGAGCGGATGGTGACATTATTCTCCAAAAAAAAACAAGACCAAACACAATTACGAGAAATACTTTGTGCAAGGAAGCTTACACCGAACCATACACAAAATGTGAGTAATGTGAGAACATGAAGTCATGTTTTACAAACACGTTTTTAAAAAACACACTCACATTCTGTGTATAGTTCGGTGTAAGCTTCCTTGCGCATACATTTTTGCCCAATTACAATGGGGCCATATGCATTTTGAGTGTTTTTGCAATTATGTATGGCTTTAGCACTTCTCTCAACTGAAATTCACGTAAGGCAACAAACAGAGGGAAATGAATTTTATTTTATTTTAGTTTAATAAACCTAGATGACATTTTCACTATTTTTGTCGTTCATTTTGTAAGAAGTCACCCAATAAATTATTCGTTATTTTGATAAATGCTTGTAAATGGAAATTTTAATAACCCAGTTTGATGTTAAATCCATTATGCAGTGCAATGAGGGATTGATGATTGTTCTCGAATTGAACGGAGATTTCTCATTTGATCTCGAATGGAATTTCTTAATCGATCTTTCCCAAATTTGGTTGAAAAAGATGGTAAGTTTTCGGATATATTGACCTGAAGAAAATTCTAACGGAACTTCGCGGCTTTAATCTTTACAGTTCTCGGATGAATGCAAATTGTTATACGATGGGGACTTGGAAGAATTCTTAATGTTCTTTGGAGCTTTGATCTTCATACTCAACATATGAAGGCCAGCTTGTGTGATGAAGACTTGGAGGAAGTTCTGAAGGGCATTCGTGGCTTCGATCTTCAAAGCTCTCGGAAGTATCAAAGCTAGTCATCGATAGATTACAAATATTATAATGAATGCGTGGAATATTATAATGATGTTAAACATATGATGGAGGCAAATAGCCCATGGTACACACTTCTCTCGAAAGTTCATTAAGTATATAAAAAAGGTTGTCGTGGCCTAATCCGGTTTGATTTTCAGGTGATTCAGGATATTCGTGCATGGAATGTTATAATGATGGTAAACATATGATGGAGGCAAATAGCCTATGGTACACACCTCTCTCGAAAGTTCATTAGTACGGTATATAAAAAAGGTTGTCGTGGCCTAATCCGGTTTGATTTTCAGGTGATTCAGGATATTCGTCGGAAATTCAATAAGTACTGGTATATAAAAAGGGTTGTCGTGGCCTAATCCAGTTTGATTTTCCGGTGACTCAGGATGTTCGATCGTTTTTGAAAAAATAAAGAACAACATGATATTGGTGGTCACCCAATCTAGTTACATTTGTCTGAATATTAGTAATATAGTATTCGGAATGTGTCATCTACTTATTAATATTTTAAAAATAAATGTGGTCTCATTGACAATTATTAGCAGGGATTGAGTCAGGATTTTAATTCGGAGGTGTCACTCAAAATTAATGTTCCCATAGAGATATAGTCTACTATACACAACGTGCAATTTTTGGATAATAATCTCAGTTAGTTCTTTAATTTGGTGTCAAGAAAAATAAGAAATTATGCACGAAGGTGGTTTATTCTTTGATCCAAAAGGTGTTTTACTTATTTATCCAAACAAATTGGATATTTTTTGGTAGTGGATTATCTTTAGGAGTAGAGGGAGTTATTAATTAGTACTCCGTTCGTCCCAAAATGAATGTCCAAAATCACTGTTCACACATCTCAAAAAATCGTCCATGTTTTGTAATTTATAACAGTTTTTTATGATTTTTAAAACTTTGTTTGATAGTAAACTAAGTGAGATCTATCGAACAAGATCAATATTGCATATATAATACATTATGAGTTACACAATATAAATGATTTTTTGAGAGGTGTAAATAGTAGCTAGTTTGAACATTAATTTCGGGACAGAGGGAGTATAAAAAAAAAGTAGAAGTACAAGTGTTCTAAGGTTAATTATTTATAACATCCAAAAAGATATGCATTCTCATGTGTTAATCATCCATCATCGAATACCAAAAAAATTTGCATTTTCATCGATTAATCACTCATCAACATAGTTAATACCAAAAATAATCGAATAATGATAGTAATCTCATGAGATCTAACCACAACCCCACTCATCAATGTGGGGCCCGCACGCATATATACCCACACCCCAATGTGAGTGGGGTTGTGGTTGATTTTTGACAAAATAGTTTTGAACATTAATCATTTTTGAAAATAATCTATGCATTTTGAAGGAGAACATATTGTTTCATACAAAGTAGATAAAGAGACAGCTGGAATACAAAGTAGATATGCATTCTCATGTGTTAATCATCCATCATCTAATACCAAAAACTTCTGCATTTTCATCGATTAATCACTCATCAACATAGTTAATATATACCAAAAATAATCTATGCAAAATTGAAGAACAACATATTGTTTTTGCAATACAAATTTTTTTTTTTTTTTTTTTGGACAGTGGTGGCACTTGCCACCTCACCCCCTTCTTAGCTCCGTCCCTGATTATTAGTATCCAGTGACATTTTTTTTTAACACGAGTAATCATCTACCAAACCCTAGCTAGATTAAAAGCGTATTGGATAATCATTTGGGGAGGACCCAAAATCTGCCACATGTATTCTAAAATTCAACTGTCGAACATTAGAGAAGCAAATTAAATTAATACTATCAATTTCCTTCATACAAAGTAGATAAAGAGGCAGCTGGAATATCACGAAAATCGTGACCGTCCATCTCACCAATAATGGGACCAACGATACTGCATGATTTGGAGTACTCCTAGGCTCACCAGTACTCCGTTATAAATAACACCATGCCTTAGGCTTTCAAATATCATTCAAACCCCACTTTTCCATTTACATTAGTGTCAACTAACCTTTTTTGCTACCACACCACTAAAATGGCCGACTATCAGAAGGAAGAGAAGGAGCACAAGCATCGCGAGGAGCTTGGTGAACTTGGTGCTGTCGCAGCTGGAGCCTATGCCTTGGTAATTACTGATCTTATGACAATATTTGTTATATATATATATATGTACACACGTATACATGAATTTGAGAAATATAAAAAAGTTTTTAGACTTTTGGTGGAAACAACTCATAGAAATTGTGTCATTTTTTGGGTTACTATTTGGGCCGGTAATTGCCTTATAAGATGGAAATTTATGCAGGATGAGAAGCACAAAGAAAAGAAAGACCCAGAGGATGCTGCCAAACACAAGCGAGAGGAAGAAATTGGAGCTGCAGCTGCGCTTGGAGCTGGCGGCTATGGCTTGCATGAGCACCATGAGAAGAAAGAGGACAAGAAAGAAGAGGAATATTAGTACGATTGGTGGAAAGAAGAATTAGATCTATGTGTCTATGTTTAAGTCTACTTATTGCTTGGGATTTCAATTGTTGTACCGTGTGTGTGTGTGCGGTGAGCTATGACCACCCTAAATAATGATGTCTCATGTGTATGTTTACTTTTTGTGGATCATTTGTGTTTGTATTTATGTTTGTTTCAGCTTCTCCGCTGTGTGTGTATATATATTTTGCACGGTAGCTTAATCTCTTACTACTATATTTTAGGTTTGCTACAAATTTGTGCTAAATTTTGCACGGTTTTAACTCGTAGGTTAAATTTTGCAAGGCGCTGTATTAAGGAAAAGGTCCTTTTTCTCCTAGATGAATAAATAATTCAATATAAAAAAGAGAGTGATTAAATTCGGTAAAACTCCCTCTCTTTTTCTCTTTTTTCCCTTTTTTTTTTTTTTTTTTTTGAACAGAAGCAAAACTCCCTCTTATTTGGCTGGGTTGGAATTAATTCATCCCAAATTCTTCTAGGATGTGACAATCCTAATTTTGACTTAGAGATTGCGATATCTTTAAGTAGGTTGTGGTATATGCCCTTTGACAATCCAATGATATTTAAAATGGAGTCTATGTTTAACTTGCACAATATGATTGTAATTGATATGCTAAAGTCACGGAGTCTACATCAATGTGTGGTGGAGAAGGTCTCTGGAGCATCACATGACGGTGCTCCAAGGACAATAATCACTTGGCCACTTGGGCCAATGGGGGCCACTTGTAGTACATATCTGTGAAATGTGAATGTAAATATATAATGAGGGCATCTAGGTTGGGTATTGATACGGATATTATGGAAAATTAGAACCGAACCAAAACTCATTGATATTTTGAAATTAAATATTCATTTCAGATACAGGGAAAAACTGCCCCAATCGGTGCGAATCAATTTGGGTATCTGCCTGTCTGGATGGGAGCATCGCCATCAACTTAAATTAAAAATGTACATTTATGATAAATAAGGAAAATATCAAATCTCTCATTCCGGGAACTTTCCTAAAAAATGCCAATGAAATCAGCAAGGGTCATGTAGATTTCTTTGGTAAAAAAAAAACCCGTAGTAACTAGTTTTGTTTGAATTGAACTAATAATACTGTCCGTATTAGAATTAGAATTGTCCTTTAGATTATACTTTAATTCACGTAAGTTGGCATAGACATCCTTAATTATCAATAAAAGAGAGGGAATGAACTTAAATAAATTTCTTTGTTACTAAGCATATGTGTTCTGGGTTATGCGAAAAGCCTAATTTTAGAGTTTTATTTGGGATACCCTGAAGAGTTGCGGAGTCTGCATCAATGTGTGGTGGAGAAGGCCTCTGGAGCATCACGTGATGGTGCTCTAAAGACATTAATCACTCTGGCCAATGGGGGCCACTTGTAGCGGTTATTCTTGCGCCAAACGGGTAGAGACTATAGAGCGCCCTCATCGCAATTGCATTGAAGGCTTTGGAGCGGATGGTGAAAGGATGATAGGGCTTTTCAAACTTATTCGCAAATTGAATTGCTTGATCTTTTCCGAATTTGGCTAAAAAAGATGGCGAATCTTTGAATATTGACTAGAAGAAACTTCTAAAGAGCCTTCGCAATTTCTATCTTTAGAGTTTTCGGATGTATGAAAAATTGTATATGACAACTCTTGGATATATGCAGCCATGAAGGCTTGTGTGATGGCCTGATGAGCACAGGGCCGGCCCAAGGGTCCAAAGTGCCCTGGGCCTACTTACAATAATGTGCCCTTCACTCTTAACAATTTATTTTTTTTTAAAATTAAAATTAAAACCAAACATAGCATATAAAATCATCACTAGCTGTTGGCTTGTTCTACCACATGGAAATAGGGAGAGTCAAGTTGAGGCTATATAGGAAGGGGAGCAAAAACTCCCACTTGTTCTACCGCCGATGTGGGATTAAAAAGCTTTCTCCAAAATCAAACTTTCATAAATAAATGGACCAAATGGTCGAAGGAGGATTCGGCCATATAAGGATAATTTGGGAAGCTTTTGGAAAAGGTCTGATGAGAAGAAAAGAGTAAGGGTTGGAATGCATCATTTCAAATCAAAGCTTTTTTAACCAACATTTTACTCGGATTGAGGATTTGAGATGGCCTTAGTAGTTTCCTTTGCATCTTGGTTTTCTAGTAATTTTTTGGACTTTTCGTAGTTCAAACGGAGTGTTTCTGGATCCTGATGATATTTCTCCAGTGAAGTGATTCAAACTTAAATCCATACTTGTGTCCTTTAAATCGAGTTGTTCTTGTAAAGGACTTTCGATGCATTTTGTTAATCCCGCATAATTATGTAGCTTTTCAAACTTATTCGCTAACATTGAATTTTTGATGGCTTCATTGGGTAAATTGGCTTGAAGTCTTTGATTATTTGTATAAATTCGAGTATTGAGGTAGGCTCCGCTAGTTGATATTCTTCTATTTCTATGGCTTCTTCTATTCCTTATCTCTAAGACCTTGACATATTTTCTTAAACAAAAGAATATGTTGCATGCTCTCATAGAAGTGAAACTTGCACTGCTCCTTTAGTCCCACATTGGATACTCATAGAAGTGATGAAACCAACCTCACCTATAAAACCAACTTCACCTTTGGGGCCTTTTTTTAATATTGGGCCACAATGGTTTTTTAAAATTTTTTAAATATTGGGCCAAACATAATGGTTGGGCTCTTTATAACTAATAATGGATTTTTTTTTTTTTTTTACCAAAAAAGTTTCAAGTTGAAACTCATTTATACAAAGTGTTGGAGTCTTCAAAAACTTTGAGCCATTTTTGGAGTAAAAAGCTTTCTCCAAAATCAAACTTTCATAAATAAATGGACCAAATGGTCAAAGGAGGATTCGGCCATATGAGCATAATAAATACCCAATAATAAAACCTTAATTAAATTATATAAGCTTAATTTTGTTTTTTCATTACTTGTATTTCTCTTTATTTTTTTATGACTTATTAGTATGTGCACAACCATACGGGCAGTGACTACTCCAAAAGTTCGGAAGCGCGGGGTCATTCATAAAGGTCAAATACTTTTATCAATTATAAATCAAAGAAAAACATCAAAATAATAGCAACTAAAAATCTTATTCCGACAAAAATCACATTTAAAGCTCAACCTAGCAAAGACAGATCAACATCTCCTTGTCAAAAGAACAAAACGAATTACTAAGATTCAAACAAACCAAACAAATAAGTAACTTTTATGAACTTTTAGGAGTTATCCAATGGTGTCACCGCCAAATTTAGGGGATTCATTTATGAATTTTTCAAAAATTCAAATATAATAGGAGTATTTTTTTTTCCCCCGTGGAGTCGCCCCTGACTAAGGTCGGGATTAGACAACCCACTCATCAAGGCCGGATGATAACATATATTTGGACACCAAGGCCTTGCATGCACTCCACTTGTAGGCCCGCGAGATAAGAACTAGTCCATTCTATACTCCCTCCGTCCCAATTTCTTGGTCATTCTTTCCATTTTGGGATGTCCCAAAATATTTGTCCCACTTCTAAAAACATCCATCAAAATTGGGTCACTTTCCAATTTTACCCTTAAAAAGTATTTTTCCCATCTTAATTGGCTAATCTATTATCTTTTATTTTATAACGGTTTTTATGATTTTGAAAATTTTATATAATAAAACTAATTGATATCTATCAAACAAGATTCATATTGAATATGTTTTGACTTTCATATAATAAATTAGCCTCACAAATTTGGTCACAGTAATATTGACTGGATTTAGGGGCAAAATAGAAAAGTCAATGCAAAGTTTTCACACCCCTTAAAAATCCACTTCCCCAAAAAGGGCCAAGAAATTGGGACGGAGGGAGTACATGGTAAAGGTTTTCGTGGCATAAGCTAGTTTGACTTTATTTCAGCTCAATTTGGTGATTCATCTTATTGAGCTTATTGATAAGCCCGTCTTCGAGAAAATAAGAATATCATGACAAAGTGGCACCCAATCTTGTTACATTTGTCAGAATGGTTAGTAGAAATGATTTTTAAAATCTATCATGTACATAATCTTTTAAAAATAAATTTGGTCTGATCGACAATAATGAGCATCCAATCAGGGGCAGCCTCATGTAGGGGCAAGGGAGGCAACTGACCCCCTAGCCGGAAATTCTCCATGGTACATGCATATTTTTTGGTTATTTTTGTAATTTCGCCCCACGGGAGTATATCTTGTTGTCTTTATGTTGTGATCCTTGCCCCACAAATAATTTACTTGTCCCAAATGTGCTAGAAATATTTACAACATTATCCAAATAATTCACCGAATCTCCCCTGATTATTTCCTTTTTTTGCGATTCCACCATTTTAACACACTCCTAATGATAAATCCTGTACGAAATTTGCATGTACAAAAATACTTTAATGTTTTGTCTGAAAATTTGCATGTAACTTCATAGAGAACCATCAAAACGAAACGAAGAAACTAAATATTGTAGATTCTTCACCCTCCTAATGATAAATCTTGCGCCCGCCCCTGCATCCAATGAAAATACAATGATGAGCATCCGGTGAAAATATTATTTTACATGAATAATCTTGTACGTGGCTCCAGGACAAAAGCGTTTTGAAAGATCATCTGGGAAGAACCTAAATTCTCACACATGTACCAACCGACGTTTTGAATGTTCAACTGGGGACAACCTAAAAAATCTCACGCATGTACTCTAAGATTCAACTGTCGAAGAGTAAAGAAGCAAATTAAAATAGTATATCCTTTTTCCAATTCCTACAAAATAGATAAACAACTAGGGTGAAATTTCAAATTCAAACAAGTGATCCAATCCAAACCGATTGGTTTGGTTTGGTTTTTTAGTAGCGTGGTTTGGTCCTAGTTTAAAAAAATTAAAATCTGTAGTCAATGGTTTGGTTTGTGGACTTACGTTCATGGTTCCGGTTCCAATCCGATCCGAACCATGCATATATATATATAAGCCATAGTCCACTAACTTCCTAATTTAATTTATTCATTATTTTACTTCATCTTATTGATTTTGATATTTTGCCTAAAATTCATAATTTATTTCACTAATTTCAAAACACCAATAGTGGTTTAGTCATTTGTCAAATAAAT